>OX451740.1:385696598-386426032 GCA_948472305.1 Vicia faba | reverse complement strand
GTTACAGATAACCATGTCGAATTCAAAACGCGATTCAAGTTGTTCGAACCACATGGTTGATCGAAAGGAGTGGTTGGAAGATTTTTGACAAATTGAAGAAGAGCAAGCTTGCGTCGACCTCCAAGCTTCGACTGGGAAATGGATTCTTTCGAGCAACCTACTTTGATCCACAAGCTTCGATTGGTCAATGGTTTCCTTCAAGCAACCTGCTTCGATCCATAAGCTTCGACTGGGCAATGGCTTCCTTCGAGCAACCTGCTTCGATCCACATTTAAACCCTTCAACACACATAGTTTCGTCACTATGAATTACAAGTCTATCTTTATGCTTGCTTTGATCCATAAGCTTCGACTGGGCAATGGATTCCTTCGAGCAACCTGCTTTGATCCACCTCTAAACCCTTCGACACACATAATTTCGACACTATGAATTACAATTTAACAAAAAAACTTACTGACAATAGTTCATTGAAAGACAATGATCAATTCGACATAAGTTCAATGATTGAAAACTCTTCGACCACAAGGATAGTTGGTTGTGGAATTTGAAGTTTGGACATTTGAACTTTCGACCACTTAATCAACTGATTACTCAAGATATGGTTCTCCAAGTCTTGAGATGCCTGAAAAAAACTTTGTGAAGTTTGTTTAGTAGGAAAGCAATCCAGAAATTCTTTCGTTTCGACTATGCCAATGAGATCATCTTGCATACTCAAATTGGTATATTCAGATGAATGTGGTCCATTCGAAGAACATACAATTGGTGGAAACAAATATTGTGTTATCTATTGATGAGTTTGGTCGAAAGTGGTGTATCTATGTGATCAGAACAAAAGGACGGAGTATTCGACATCTTCAAGATGCTTGTCGAAAACAGGGTAAGAAAAAGATCAAATTTCTACAGAGATTCAAGATCTTTGTAGAAGGAGTCAAGTCGAAGACAGAATTTTGAAGAACATTGATCAAATCTATAGGCCATGCTACATGATCTTGTTTTGCAGGCCTCGATGCTTGTGTTTCACTCCACAATTAATTGTTTACACAATGAATTAAGCTCTTACCCAAGTTATTAAGCCATTGTCCAAAAGATCTTTCCATAAAGTAAGCTTGTTGGTACAAAATTTATCTTGAGCCCATACCTTACTTACCTCTGATTATACTCCACCATAAATCATGGAAAGTATCCCCTCTATACCAACAACTTTGGTACTTCATATTAGGATCATGAAAGACTTGACATAACTTGACATTTGCATTCCAACCAAACCATAATTTGTTATCTTAAAAATTTGATTACTTTAACTTCCTAAACCTTTTCTCTATAAATAGAGAGGCTATTTGCAAGCTAAAGGGCCAGATTCTTGTGTGTTGAAAAAATCCTCAAACACTCCCAAAATCTCAAAAACTCAGAACCTGCACACAAGTACAAAACTTGGCACATTCTAACTTCACACACAAAATCTCAAATCCCTTTGTGCGTTTTTTAGCCTTTCGATTCACTAAACTTCCATACACCACATAGGAACTATCCTAGCCCTTAAACCACTTATGTAAATCCTCCTTCCTCATCCACCATTATCAAAAATCCACCATTGCAGCTTGACTTGTCCAGAGCAGTTGGGCAAGCTGCAAGACATTCTAGCAATTGGAGTAGCTTCAGGAAGGTCCAGTAAAGTTTAATCCATCATCAAACCATTTCTGGAATTCGTGTAGAAGTCCTTCGAATTTCACTCCAAGAGGTAAGTTTTTCAAACTTGGAACTCTTCATTCAAGCATCATTTGTATATACATTATGAAAAAAATATGTAGATATCACGTCTAGGAAGCTGACCATGTCCATGGTTTTGATTATATTTGCTTATACATTGAGAATTTCTTCTCTGATCAGTTAGGTTTTAGTTTTAGTACAGAACAAAATTCATGCTAACCTTTGACCCATAACTTTTGAAAATTATGTGGTTAGATTCGTATTCAAATTTTAGGCAGGTTTGATATTTACATCTTTCGATTTGGCTGAGAAATGAAGCTTTTCGAAGCATAACAATGGAGTTATGCATCCCTGCGCGTGCGAAGGAAAAAGATGAAGCCATGTTTAAATTTTCAGAATTGAGTTTATTTTATATTTAATGCAAGTTGTATAGCTAACAGATGAAACATACCACCCCAGTGGTACAAACAGCACGCGTGTTGTACCCCAATTTTTGCCCCTAAGATCCCTTCACCATACCATATTGATTCAATCACAACAAGGTCACATTAGGGCTTTTGGTTCTCCTCCCTATCTTTAGCTTTGCTCTTTGAGGAATCACCAAGCACCTTGACTTGTTTTTCTTTTGTGATCATCCATACTTTGTTTTGACTTTCCTTTTAATTAATAAAATGCAATGTTGGTTTGTCTTACTTGTTAATAATGAAGGTGAAGGCAATGTGGCTTAGCAAGTTGATCCATGGGTTCATGAGTTTATTTACATGCCCTAGTCAACAAAGCTTAAGAAGTTCAAACCTCACCATTTAAGTTATTTTGGAATAAATGGAATGGCAAGGTTTATTTTGATTCACCACATTTCAAAGTTATCAAGATTGATTCAAAAATACAAGGGGTTGATTGAAGAGGTTGTCATTATTGGACAAGGCCTTGTTCCCATTTGTCACAAGTGCATATTTCTCTCAATTCTCAAGATATGGAAGTGGTTTTTGTGGCTATGAGTCCTCATTATCATCCTCAACAACTTCTATTTACAAAGCAAAAGTGTTGATACAAGAAGGTTGTTCAAAATTGTCAAAGTTCCTCAAAGCATTTTCTTGATCTAGGAGCTAGGGTTTTGAACTTCAAAGAAGTATATCTTGCTCATCTTTTGGTATTTTTGATTGATTCCAAATACATCCTTCTCTTTAAATGGTTATTAACAAATCACTTCAAAAGTTTCAAGGAGTTTTCATGTGGAAGAAACTTGATGATGAAGAAAGATTACAAGTCCTCCAGATGAACTCCCAATTTCCCATGTGTGACTTCAAATGATCATAACTTGGTCAATTTTTATCACCTTGAGCCCACTCTTTTTCCATAATGATATTGAGGATGTGAAATTTATTCATTCTTTTATGTGCAAAGTGAGAAAATGGATGTAAGATGCCATAAGGATACAAAAGATTATAGGTCATTTCATGATTTTTTGCCAACTTCAACAATCCATAACTCTCTCATTTTTTGGATATTTTGAATGGTTCAAGTTTCAAAATATTATTCAAAAGGTCTATTTCATGCCATCTTTTTTGTTCAAGAGAAAATTCTAAGTGGAAGGCCATGTTTGAATGCAAAACATTATATGTCACTTTTGAAGAAAAACTTGAAATATTTCTAAGTATGGAAAGTCAACCTTTTTTTTCAACTTTGACTCATTGCAAATTTCAGCTCAAACATCCATTTGATTCCATTCTTTTCCCATTCCAAAGCTTTTAATCTCATCTTTCTAAAGCATCAAGAATCATGCCCTAAGACCCCTTGAGCTGGGAATGCCATTGAGTTGAACTTGGTAACTTGAAACTGAAGTTTCTTCATAAGCCGGAATTTAAAATTCATGTTTTGGCTTCTAAACATCAAATTAGCACATGTTTGTAGTCTAAACATGTTTAACCAACTTGCCAAAGTGGATTAGAGCCTTAAAATTCAAGGATTAGATGAGTTTTGATGCAAAACATATCACACCTTACTCGCGTATCAGGTTCACACGATTTCCCTCCAAACTTCATCATTTCACACGCTTGAATATTCAATCAGCTTCCTTATAAATAGAGGGTCATACTTCATTCATTTTCTAAAGCTTGAACAACCATAATCACCCTGCCAAACTTGCTCTATAACTCATTTTTCTGCAACTTTGAAATCAGTGTTCAAGCCTTTTTCAATCCATTTTTTCTATCAATTCACCTTCCTTGATCTTCCCTGAAGCTAACCATACAATTACCTTCAAGAATTGTGACCTAGATTGATCTGTAGAAGTCCAGTTTCAGAGTAACTTTTCACCACTTCGTCCAGGTAGATTTCTTGGCCAAATTGATTCAAATAAGAGACTAATCCACTCCTTGTATTCTTCTGATCCTCGTGCTCTTTATAGTTTGCAATTTCATTGAGAATTGAGTGAGATATCCGAGATTTTTGTGCTCGCTATTTTTTCTGGTTTTCTTCAAACACAATTTTGCATAATTTATATAAATTTGGCACGATGGTACCATTAGAATCGTCTTGAAGAGACGAATCTAATGGTACCAGTCTGGTTTTCTAATTTTACAGTTTGAAGAATTCAATTTGGGGATGCTGGAGGTTGAAGACGATGACATGTTCGTCTTCAACCAATGACATGAAGCCACGTTATTATTATTTTTGAAATGGATACAATATGCTTGCCGTATCATGCGCGTGCCTCAGGAGCCCTTGGATCTGATTACTTTTGTGAGTCAGACTCCATCCAACGCGCCACATTTTAAGTTGCTTTATTTTAAAAATGTTGGATCCGATGTGATATTTAGTAAATTCTGTAACATGCACAGCGCGGCAGATCCACTTGATCTGTTTACTAACGCGTTTTGACAATGATCAGATGGCCCATGTTTTTTTGGTTTGATATTTTATTTTCTGATTTTTATTTTAATTGATTTAAATTTAAAAAAATCATAGAAATTTCATTTTTTATCCAAAAAATCTGAAAAAATTATGAAAAATATTTTTGATTTTTCTCTTTCTTATTTTTATTTTTTCACAATTTTATTTTGTGTTTTGATATTTTCTATAAATTTTCACTTTATTTGAATTGTTTTAAATGTTTAAAAATACTTTTATGCATTTTTTAATTTTGAAAAAAATATGGAATGATCCAATGATATTGTTACAAATATTGGTGATCTCATTTATTTTTTATTTATGACTTTGTTATTTTTTATCATTTTTGGTTTATTTTACTCATTTTATTTAATTTTAAAAATAGTTTCTGACTTTAAAAAATTACCAAAATTTTTATAAAAACATTTGAGTTCATTTCTGATTTTTCTACGGTCTTACTTATTATTTCTTGATTAGTTTGAACCTAGTTAATATTTTTTTCTCTTATTTCTATTTTAAAATATTTTTAAAACCTTTTTAATGTATATATTAAATGCAATATTATTTTTGTGATTATTTTCTGGCTGATCTGGGGTTGAATTTTTGATCATGAACTTTATTAACATGATTGGATCCATGGTGCTGAGTCTAACTCCACAAAAATGGATGAATGATTTTAATAATAGTTTGATTAAATTTGAATTCAAATGTGGTTTGTATATTCTTTCCCACGCCTCTTCATCTTATCCCTTTCTTATTGCACTAAGTGTTGTTGGAGCATGATCTCTATATCATGTCTCAAAATAAATGATGCATAGATTTCTATTGACCGACCTCAAAATAGGTGCGACTTCTATATAAATCCACTTACGATTGCTTAACATAGCGCTAAATTTTGTCCCAATTCAAATAAATGATCATTTGTGGCCCAAACCTATGTTTGCAAGACCAAGTATGTTAATTTGATCTCTTTGATCCAATAACCTTGAGATTCACTGTGTCGAGGCTTTGGTTCTACCAATCCTCTAGTGGATCTACAACACTTTTGGTCAATGCAGATCACTTAAACATATTTGATCAATAAATGGTACTTTTGAGGATTCCAAATGGATGATATACTTGACAAAAAGCAAATGCAACTTGTTGTGTGGAGGCTTTGGTTCTACCAATCCTCTGATGAGTTCCAAATGCAAGTTTCAAGATGGCCATCCAACTAACCACTAATTATTAATTGTTTTACTTTATGCTTTTATTTTTATGCTTTATGTACCATTTACTTTAAGTATTACATTTCATGCCATTTTTATTTTGCTCACTTGAGCATTTACTTTCTTGTCATTTTTTATTTTGCTCATTTGAGCTTTTTTTTTTTTTTAAGACACCTAATAATCAACATGAAGCATAAAATGCTTTAATGATACTTGGACTATTTGGTTACTATCCTTGGCATTGTGGAGTATTGGACTTCTTAGACTTAGGATTAGAAACCTTGACCTATGTTGGAGACCTTGTGACCTTAATTTATATTTTGTCTGGAGTTCTTGAGGTTTACCTCAAGATATTGGGTTGTTTGTTTGTTTTGTGTGCAGGTTATTGTGATTACATTCTTGGTTTGTAATCTGGAGTTCACCCGTATACAGCTGTTACTCTGCCCAATTTTTGTGAAAACTTAATACACTTGAAGTTTAGTTCTCTCAAGAGGTCTAGTATATTTTCTTGCTTGGTTTCAATCCAAAGAATGGGAATTCTATCTTGACTCATAATGTCAAGTATTGGCTTCTTGTTGGTTAGATGGCTCTCATCCCTAACTTTTACCTTATGCTTTAAGATAGTCTCTTCTTCTCCTCCCATCTTCTTTAATTTCAAAAATCTTCTTCCTCCTTTTAAAACTCTTCTTGTTTCTAAACTTAAACCATTTTCATAATAAACTTGGACTTATGTCCATGCATTTTCAAAACATTTTCACAAATAAAATTCAATCAACTTAATAATATCTTGACATTTTTTGTGAGAAGACTAAAAGTCAATCAATCTCGTTTCAAACCATTTTTGCCACTTTGGCTTTCTATTTTAAAACCTTTCTCAAAAGATTAGACTCTTGTCAATCCTTGTAGTGATGCAAACAACTATACTTCTATAATATGTAGTGAAGTGAGATATTTTTCACTTGGGTGTTGAGTGAGGCATTGTTGATTTTAAAATCTAAGCCATATCCTCCACTTTGAGATGATGCAAATTCTCCCTTCTCATGATTGTGGGTAGTAAGTATGTTTTCCACACGGACAATGACGATGATGTCTTATCTCATAAAAATTAACCAACACACTTGTGTTTTAAATTTTTTTAAAGAGGAACTATGTGTATCCTGGTCCCCTATTGCACGAAAGATGGTACATAGGCATTAAAGGTTCGCAACTGCGGCGGGTGCAAAAATCATAAAAAATATATTTCTTTTCTCACCTCCACCATCTATTTTTTTATACAATATTTTATAGCCAAAATATACAGATTTTTCAAAGAGGTTCCTACAGAGTACCGTAGATGTTTAGGGTGCTAATACCTTCCCTTTACATAACCAACCCCCTTACCTTGAATCTTTCCCCTTCTTTTTGGGTTACTCTCTCTTTTCCCATTCCTTTGGAAACAATAAAGCACGGTGGCGATTTTCATTTTGATCTGTATAAGTCTAGTCAATACAATGGCTTAGTCTTAAACATTTCTAACGCTACAGAAAAAAATGGCGACTTCACTGGGGAAAGATTGACCTCTTGCTGGTCCATCCCTAAGTGGATTAAGCCTATCTTTGTTTATATCTGTGTATGTGTTATTGTTGTTTATGTGTTATATGTTGTATATATGTTTGTTTGGATTCTCCTGGCTTTCAGGGTGCTTGGTGATTACTTATAAGTCCTATACCCAGACTTGGGAAATCTTTAAGATATGACGGGCAGTATAGTCATGTTAACTTTGAGGGAGTAATCCTAAAACAGGAGGCATGAGATCTCCCACTCAATGGAGGCCCCTTTGATTGTAGTGTCATTTATCGAGTAATCGAGAAGACGTACTGCTTTCGACCTGGGAGCATGCTGAAGCTGAGGATCGTAGAATACCTAACCCATCTTGGCCTTTTAGGTGTAGTGCATAAGCTATAACAGAGTAATCTAGAAATAGTTGTCACGCGATACTACGCTCGGACGAGTTTTTCTTGAGAATATTACTAAATACCGAGTTAATCAGGAAGTTGGTAATATCCGAAGGAAGGATGTAGACTCTGGGAACATCTAGAACCTTGTTTCGCCAGGTGATAACTTTTAGACCATACCTTATGGGTAGTACCTTCGACCTCATGCTCGTGATGTTGAACCTATGAATCCTATATTTGTGATCTTATGTGTGATTGTTGCATCATGCATCCATGCACTCATAAGCATCTTTTGAAGAAATTTTATTTCAAGGGACTTAAAAGTTGACCATTTGTGAATATCTCAGGTACCTTTTGACCATGGATTCTGGAAAAAGAAAGATCGGAAAATACAGTTTCAAAGATCCCAAGATAGATGAGTTGATCAGTCTAATTCCCGAGATTGAGTGTTCTGCAGATTTTCAGAAGAAGTATGGATCCATCATTCCTCTCATGAAGCTTAGGATGAAGGAGGGTATTCTCTTGACCTTGGTCCAGTTCTATGATCCGATGTATCATTTCTTTACTTTCCATGATTATCAGTTGATTCCTACACTAGAGGAGTATTCTTATCTGATGGATCTACCGATTACCGATCGTGTTCCTTTTACTGGTTTGGAGGGTGAGCCAAAACCACATGAGATTTCTGCTTTGATCCATCTGGGGAAGTCTGAGGTTGAATCCCATATGATTACTAAAGGGAGGGATTAGAGGATTACCAGCTCAGTTCTTATTGGAGAAAGCTTGTTACTTTGAAAGGATGGAGAGTACAATCACTTTTGAGGCCATCTTTGCTCTACTTGCTTACGGGTTGTTCTTATTTCCTAATATGGACAAGTTTGTTGACATTAATGCTATCAGGATCTTCATGATTGGAAACCCAGTTCCTACATTGTTGGGTGGTGCTTATTACTCTATTCATCTTCGGAATTCTTATCATGGGGGGTGATTATCTGTTGCACGCCTCTGTTGTACCGGTGGTTTATTTCTCATATGCCTCATTCTGATGCTTTTTGGGATGTCAGGAAGGAACCCCGTTGGGCTCCTAAGATCATGGCACTTACTCACTTAGATAGTGATTGGTATCATCGGGCTTACCAGGATGTAGAGATTGTTGACGGTTGTGGTAGTTTCCCCAATGTACCTCTTCTTGGTACAAAGGGAGAAATTAACTATAACCATGTTCTTGCACGACGACAGCTTGGTTATCCGATGAGGGATAAACCAACTAGTATTCATTTGGGTAGTTTCTTCCTGAAGGAGGGAGAAGACCATAAGGAAGCTAGGGACCAGATTGCGAAGGCCTGGCGTCACATTCATAGGAAGAGTAGGAAAGACTTGGGACCTAAGGGGGCTGTTTCTTTGGAGCCTTATCTTTAGTGGGTCCAAATGAGAGCTATTTAGTTGAAGATGTCGTATTCCCAGGAAGCACCTATGCCTGACTTATTTGTGAAGACCACTCTTCCCTTATTGGATGATATAGAAGAGCTACAACTTGCTTTGGTCAGGATGCAACAGGAAAAGGATGCTTGGAAGAATAAGTGCCAAACTTTAGAGGTTTCCTATAGAGCAGACTTGAAAGAGAAAGACGACTTGATTGAGATTCTTGAGATTCGGGCTGTGGAGACCATGGAGAGGTAAGGGGATTTATTTTCTCCTAAGCCTCAGTCAGATGCTAGTTTCCCACTTCAAGATTCAGATTATTGGAAGGAGGTTGCCACCAGATATGCGGAAGAAAACCAGAAGTTGAAGGCTCAAATTGCCAGGCTTACAGGGAAGCGCCAGCGTATAGAGTGATCTCCATCAGTTTTTATTCTTATGGTTTTTGACTTTATTTTCATCTTGTACTTGGGATTATTGAGACTTGTAATCCATTTTGAAGTTATTATAATAAAAAATTTCAATATTTCAAACGTGTTATTACTTTGATATTTGCAATGTGTCTATAAGTCCCTTGAAATATTAATAATAGAATAAATCATGTGCATTGCATATCATGCATCATATTGCATATATTTCTTGCATTTGTTATGCATATCCAGGTGTCTTACCAAGCTTCTTTACTTTGTTCAGCAAGTTGCCTCACCACTACAACACTCGAGCTAATTTCAGAAGGAAGATGGACAACTTAGAACAAGAGAATCGCGAGCTGCGCGATGAAGTTTATGCTCTGAAGGCCGGCATGGCCAATCTTACTGCTCTGATGGAATCTCTGGTGGCTGCTCAGAATCAACCACCGAGTGTTCAACCTCAACCAATAAGGGTTACTACTGAAGCTCAAACTGTTCCTGTGTCTGCTACTCCAACTATTATTCAAAATTGCATGCCTCAAGGTTATCCATGGGGAATGCCAGAGAACTGTGTGCCTAAAGGTTTCAATCTTGGTCCTCAAGATACTCCAGTTGTTCAAACTACTGTTACTCCTACACCTCTTGTGGTGCATGCTACTCCTGTTGCACCTCCTTCGGTGAATATGGTCCCATTTTCTAATGATGATATGTGTCGTCCTTTTCCTCCACCAAGTTAAGACTTGGGTCTCTATGATAGAATGGATGATTTTCAAGAACAGTTTGACAAGATTCAGAGGGAGATGAAGGCCCTCAGGGGAAAGGAATTGTTTGGGCAGAATGTGAATGATTTATGCTTGGTCCCGAATGTCAAGATACCTGCGAAGTTTAAAGTCCCAAAGTTTGAGAAGTATAAGGGAAACACTTGTCCTCGTGATTATCTTGTGACGTATGTAAGGAGAATGTCTACCCACACTGATGATCATCATCTGGTGATTCACTTTTTTCAGGATAGTTTGACTGGTGTTGTGCTGAAGTGGTATATGAGTTTGGACAACGTCAATATCCATACTTTCAATGACTTGGGAGAAGAATTTATCAGACAATACAAATACAACATGGACATGGCGCCTGATCGTGATCAACTCAGGGCCATGGTCTAGAAAGACATGGAATCATTCAAAGAATATGCACAAAGATGGCGTGAGGTAGCCTCCCAAGTGATTCCTCCCATGTAAGAGAAGGAGATGACTAAGATTTTCTTGAAGACTCTAGGTGCTTTCTACTATGAGAGGATTGTAGCGAGTGTGCCAAGTGACTTTACTGAAATGGTGGGCATGGGTATCCGATTAGAAGAGGCTGTAAGAGAGGGCTGTCTAACAAAAAGTGAAATTTCCAGAAGTACAAAGAAGCCATCCTATGGGTTTTCCAAAAAGAAGGAAGGAGATACAAATACTATTATGCAAGAGAGGAGGGTTAATCCTCCTAGAAGGAATTATCAACATCATCAATAAGTTGCCTCAGTGACTCCAGTTGTTGGTGTAGCTCTAACTATCGTTGCTTATTAGAGACCATCCCATCAGGGGAATCAAGGGTATAATCATAGAAGGGAGATTTATGACCTTATTCCTATGAGCTATACATAATTACTCCCGATGTTAATTCAAAAGAAGTTGGTTCAGACCAGACCACCTCCCGCTGTACCATCACCATTTCCTTGGTATTACAAGACAGACCAAACACGTGCTTTTCATCAGGGAGCACCAGGGCACAATGTTGAGAACTACTATCCTTTGAAGACTGAAGTGCAAAAATTGGTGAAGTCTGGTATCTTATCTTTCAAGGATGTGGGCCCTAATGTGAAAGATAATCCTCTTCCCAAGCATGGAGGAGAAAATGTTGTGAACATGGTGGCCAGTTGTTCAGGCGACTTCTGGATTTTTGATGTTAATTTGGTTAGAGGAGATTTGGTGAAAATGCATGCAGACCTCTATGAATTTAGCTACTATACGCATGACCATGCTGGTTGTGCTATTTGCAGTAGAGACATACAGGGTTGTGACAAGATAAAGGATGATTTATAGGAGACGATGGATGAGGGCCTCATCCATATAATTGGGCCTAGGGAAGAGTATGAAGAGCATGTAAACATGGTTTTTGGATGTTCTAGAGAGTTCAAAATCTTTGATGTGGAGTATATGAATGAGGATCTTGTACAATTACATGCTACTTTATGCCACATGGTTGGCCAAGTAGAACATCAGTATGAATCTTGCCGAATTTGCTGCCGGGATTCCCAAGGATGTTCAATTGTAAGGAAAGGTGTTTAGTTGTTGTTGGATAATGGAACTATCAAGGTTACATGCCAAAGGGATGATTACCATAAAGTTGATGTTATTGAGGTTTGTTTGGATGAAGAAGAGTCAAATGATGAGTATGCCTCCGCAGAGGAGTTCTTCTCCTCAAATGAAGATTTGTTTCCCAGGGATGACAATGTAATGACTGATTGTGTTGAGGAGGGAGTAAATGTTATTGTGCCTTGCTTTGGTGCACCCCCCCCCCCCTTTTTGAAGTTGAATATCATAGCAAGCCAGCTATTACTCCATTGGTGATTAATTTGCCGGGTCCCGTCCCCTACAAGTTAGACAAGGAGGTACCCTACAAATATAATGCTACAATCTTAGAGGATGGTGTGGAAGTTCCCATCCAGCCAATGCCTAATATTGGAAACACTGTTGAGACTAGAAGAGTGACCCACAATGGTCGTATATTTGCACTAGTTGTTCGTGGAGATGTTAGTACTGGAAAGAAAATCGTTGAAGATGTTGAACCCAAGAAGGCAATGGGTGAATCTAGTGGAGCTACGCTAGAAAAGGAGGTGGATGATATTTTGAAGATAATCAAGATGAGTGACTACAGAATTGTAGATCAGCTACTGCAGACTCCTTCAAAAATATCTATCTTGTCTTTATTGATGAACTCCTTTGCTCACAGAGAATCTTTGATGAGGGTATTGGACCAAGCTTTTGAGGAAAGTGATATGCATGTAGACCAATTCAGCAGTGTAGTAGGGAATATTACTTCATGTAATAACTTGAGTTTCTGCGGCATGAACTGCCCGATGAAGGAAGGAATCACAATTTAGCCCTCCACATCTCTATGAACTGCAAGAATGATTCATTATCCAATGTGCTGATTGATAATGGATCCGCATTGAACATTATACCCAGGAGCACGCTTTTGAAGTTGAAATATCAAGGAACGCCCATGCGCCCAAGTGGCATTATTGTGAAAGCATTTGATGGATCAAGGAAATCTGTTATTGGTGAAGTGGATTTGCCTATTCATATAGGCCCACATTTGTTTCAGATTACTTTCCAAGTCATGGATATTGTACCCGCTTATAGCTACTTATTGGGACGGCCGTGGATACATGAGGCAGGGGCTGTGACTTCGACTTTACACCAAAAGTTGAAGTTTGTACGTGAAGGAAAAGTGGTAATTATAAATGGAGAACAAGAATTATTAATATCTCATTTGTCCTCTTTCAGTATTGTGGAGGCGGATGAAGCTGATGTTGGAACCCAGTTCCAAGCTTTATCCATTGATAACATAAGAGGAAATGAGAATTTTATGGTTTCGCTTAAAGATGCGTAGCAAGTTGTGCGTAATGGCCATAGTGAAGTACGGAGACAGATTGTTGACCCACCTGTAAACAAGAATAGAGCTGGCATGGGGTTTTCTGTGAATAATGATAAAGGTAAGAGCATGAAGCCGAAGTCTGTTGTAGGCAAGTATCAAGACATATTTCGTAGCGGGGGTTATCTTCATCCAATCGTTTCCGGGATTAATGCCATTGTGGAAGATGAAGCAGAGCCAGAAATGCCAAATTATGTGACGCACAAAGTTAGGGTTCAGAACTGGATCACCATTGATGTTCCCTCTTGCATACATGTTTCAAAGTAATTTGTTGTTGTTAATATTTTTGAAAAGCTTTCACTCAGCCCAAGGTGAAAGTATTAATATTGTATGGGCTTATCACTTTTCTTTGATTTTTAAAATCAATAATAAAAGTTATCTTTGTTTCCCAAATTGTGTTTTTATTTTTTTGCTTTTTTCTTGGAAAATGGTAATCAGAAAAAACCTTTAAAAATAAATAATAACTGAAATTTAATCTTCATGATCACTTGTTATATGTGTTAGTTTCTAAAAGCAATCATAAATCATATGTGCAGATTAATTAAAAAACCCATTAAATACAATGACCCTGCACCCTCTCCCAACTTTAAATGTCCTGTGTATGGGGCCGAAGAAGAATACTATGATGAAATTCCATAAGAGGTCTCACGGTTTCTTGAGCGTAAGGAGAATGCCCTTCAGCCATATAAAGAGCCATTGGAAGTAATCAATTTGGGTTCAGAAGAAGATCCGAAGGAAATCAAGATTGGAGCATTACTGCATCCTGATGTGAAGAGCAGGTTGATTGAGATGTTGAAAGAGTATGTGGATATTTTTGCTCGGTCTTACCAAGATATGCCTGGTCTAGATACAGATATTGTAGAGCACTGTTTGCCGCTGAAGCCAGAGTACCCGCCAATCAAACAGAAGTTGCGAAGAACTCACCCAGATATGACAGTGAAGATCAAAGAGGAAGTTCTAAAGAAGATTAATGCCATTTTTCTTGTGACATCAGTGTATCCTCAGTGGATTGCCAATATTGTCCCAGTACCGAAGAAATACAGAAAAGTTCGCATGTGTTAGTGGATAGCACAACAAAATTCAAAGTTTTCTCGTTCATGGACGGATTTTCCAGGTATAATCAAATAAGGATGGCGCGTGAGGACATGGAAAAAATAACGTTTATCACACCCTGGGGAACATTCTGTTATAGAGTGATGCCCTTCGGGTTGAAGAACGCTGGTGCAACGTACTAGAGGGCTATGACAAACCTATTCCATGATCTGATGCACAAGGAAATTGAGGTATATGTTGATGATATGATTGCTAAATCCCAGACTGAAGAAGGGCATGTATAAGATTTGTTGAAGTTGTTTCAGCGTTTGAGGAAGTTTTGTCTCCGCTTAAATCCAAATAAATGTACCTTTGGTGCTTGATCAAGGAAATTGTTGGGTTTCATTGTTAGCTAGAGAGGGATTGAAGTTGACCCTGATAAAGTCAAAGAAATTCAAGAAATTCCAGCACTCAGAACTGAAAAGCAAGTCAGAGGTTTCCTCAAACGTTTGAATTACATCTCCAGATTCATTTCCCACATGACTGCAACATCTGAACCGATCTTTAAGTTGTTAAAGAAAGATCAAGGTTGTGTATGGACAAATGACTGCCAAAGAGCATTTGAAAGTATTAAAGAATATCTACTTGAACCTCCTATCTTGATCCCTCTTGTTGAAGGAAGACCATTGATTATGTATCTGACAGTGTTAGATAATTCCATGGGCTGTATTCTGGGACAACAAGATGAAACGGAGAAGAAAGAGTATGCCATTTATTATCTCAGTAAAAAGTTTACTGATTGTGAGTCGCGGTATTCCATGCTGGAAAAGACATGTTGTGCTCTAGCCTGGGCGGCAAAGAGTTTGCGGTAGTATATGTTGAATTACACTACTTGGTTGATCTCCAAAATGGATTCAATTAAGTACATTTTTGAAAAGCCTGCTCTTACTGGGAGAATTGCCCGCCGGCAGATGCTGTTATCTGAATATGACATTGAATACCGCACTCAAAAAGCTATTAAAAGCAGTGTGTTGGCAGATTATCTTGCTCACCAACTAGTTGATGATTATCAGTCTATAAAGTATGATTTCCTTGATGAGGATGAGATGTTCCTGAAAGTGAAAGATTATGATGAAACATTGCCCGAGGAAGGTCCTGATCCTAAATCTCGTTGGAGTATGATATTTGATGGAGCTGTGAATGCTTATGGTAAAGGATTTGGTTATGTGATGGTCACTCCACATGGATCACACATTCCTTTTATTGAAAGGTTGGCATTTGATTGTACTAATAATAGGCAGAATATGAGGCTTGCATCATGGGTCTCGAGGAAGCTATTAATCTCAGAATTAAAATTCTAGATGTGTATGGCGATTCAACTTTGGTAATAAATCAGATTAAAGGAGAGTGGAATACTGGTCACCCCGGCTTGATCCCTTACAAAGATTATGCTAGAAGATTGTTACCTTTCTTTAATAAAGTTGAATTCCATCACATCCCTAGAGATGAAAATCAAATGGCGGATGCTCTGGCAACTCAGGCTTCTATGTATCAAGTGAATACTTGGAATGATATACCTCGAATTATAGTTCGGCGATTGGATAGGCCCGCTCATGTGTTTACAACAGAAGAGGTAGCAGATGAGAAACCTTGGTATTATGATATCAAGCATTTTCTCCAGACTCAGGAATACCTGATTGGTGCTTCAAATAAAGATAGAAAGACATTGAAAAGATTGGCTAGTATTTTCTTCCTCAATGAAAATGTGTTGTACAAGAGAAACTACGACATGGTCTTGCTCAGATGCGTGGATAGACACGAAGCAGACATGTTGATGCGTGAGATTCATGAAGGCTCATTTAGAACTAATTCCAATGGACATTCGATGGCTAAAAAGATGCTAAGGGAAGGTTACTATTGGATGACAATGGAATCTTACTGTTACAAATTTGCAAAGAAGTGCCATAAATGCCAGATTTATACAGACAAGATTCATGTGCCTCTAACACTTCTTAATGTTATTTCTTCCCCGTGGCCTTTCTCTATGAGGGGTATTGACATGATCGGGATGATAGAACCCAAAGCTTCAAATCGACACCGATTTATCTTGGTAGCAATTGATTACTTCACCAAATGGGTGGAAGTTGTTTCATATGATAATGTTACTAAGCAGGTGGTAGTGCGCTTCATTAAGAATAATCTCATATGTCGGTATGGTGTGCCGAGCAGAATTATCACCGATAATGGCTCGAATATGAACAACAAGATGATGACAGAACTTTGTGAAGAACTCAAGATTGTCCAACACAATTCATCTTTGTACAAGCCAAAGATGAATGGGGTTGTTGAAGCTGCTAAAAGGAATATCAAGAAGATCATCCAGAAGATGGTTGTTACTTATAAAGATTGGCATGAAATGCTCCCTTTTTCTTTACGTGGATATCGAACATTTGCCCGCACGTCAACAGGAGCAACCCCGTTCTCCCTTGTGTATGGAATGGAAGCAGTGCTCCCAATCGAGGTTGAGATTTCCTCTTTACGTGTGATAATGGAAATCAAGTTGTCAGAGGCTGAATGGGTCCAGAACAGGTTTGACCAATTGAATTTGATCGAAGAGAAGAGAATGATGGCTTTGTGTCATGGGTGGTTATATCAGAAGAGAATGAAGAAAGATTTTTATAAGAAGGTCAAACCTCGTGAATTCAGAGAATGCGACCTCGTGCTCAGGAAGATCATGTCTTTTAACGTTGATTCTAGGGGAAAGTGGACTCCCAATTTTGAAGGCCTATATGTTATCAAGAAAGCCTTCTCTGGCGGTGCATTAATTCTTGAAACTATGGATGGCGAGGAGTTCCCACGTCCCATGAATGCTGATGTAGTCAAGAAATACTTCGCCTAAAGAAATAAAAGAATAGCTCGCTAAGTTGAAAACTCGAAAGGGTGGCTTAGGAAAAAAGGAGCATCTCGGTAGGTCGAAAACCAGAAAGGGTGGTCTAGGCAAAAATTAGAGACATAAATAGAATAAAATTTCCTGCTAAGTTGAAAACCCGCAAGGGTAGCTTAGGAAAAAGTTAGGGACTTTCTTGGAAAGTAACTGCATCAGACAAGACTTGATCATTGAAGTAACAATCTTCTTGGATTCTCACCATACTTCAACAGAAGCTGCTGCTCAGGATTTCAAAGTTGTTAGAGGGAATAGTGGTCATTGTATCTCAATGTATCTTTTCCATTATATATTACCATTCTCCAAACTTTGTAATTATCCATGGAGTCTCGCTATTCACAGACTACCATTCTATCAATAAAATTTGAGCTTTTACCCAATTCTTTGTAGTTCTTATTTTTATCCAGCTTACAAAGACTCCATTTATTATTGATAATAATTTTCAAAGCAAAAAGGATTAAATAACAAAATTGTTTTTCAAAAAGAATTTACAACTTACTTTTACTTTAAGATTTTGTAATTCAAGAGGAAAACAAAGTGGTGATCCCAATAATGGACGAACTCCAGTAATTTTGGGAAGTTTTGTTTCCCCCCGGGAAGGTTTTCTCAGGTTGTTTTCGCTGGTATGTGTGTGATTCTTTTATATTGAAGATGATACCAATTGGTGTAAGGTGAAGTATTGGGTCTGTGATCCCAGTGTCCCCAGTCAAGTGTTGGTTCATTTTCTGATTTTTCGGTTTGCTTGGTCTGAGGTCTCTATTCCGGATTCCCCAGTGAAGTCTTCTCTCATATGACAAAAGGTCTTGTCCCCTTGGTGTGCTGAGATGGAATTATTTGCAAAATGTTGCTCTTTTTTGCAGTGTTGGCATTATTGTTGGTATTTATTTCCCAGGTAACTGGACCAGGGAAGTATATTTTCTAAGAAGTGTTGAGACAGTTGTCAACCCTTTGGGTTTTCACCCGCCAAGTGCTGGGTTTGATTTAAAATCCCCAAGAGTTTGACCTCTTTCTATATGTTGACTTCTAGATTCCCCAAGAAAGTTATCCCAAGGCATCTTTTTTTGGAATAGGTTTGTTTGATATGAAGGCTCAATCCGAGATTTCCCAGTGAAGGCCTTGCTTATTTGATAGAAGTCTTTTCTCCCTGTGCATGATGAGTTGGACTCATTTATGAAGCATCTCCCTCTCAGCAGTACTTACATTTCCTTTGATTTCCCGATAATCAGGCAAGGGCAATGTTTTACTTAAGAAGTGTTGAGATGGTTATCAACTTTTTGGGTTTTCACTCGCCAAGTGTTGGGTTTGATTTAAAATCCCCATAAGATTGATTTCTTGCTATAATGTTTGACTTCTTAACTCCCCAAGCTGTTATCCCCATGAGGTTTCATACTTTTTCCCCAGAGAAGTTGGTGCAATTCTTACTCTCGATATTCAAGAACGTATCTCTGTTTTCCCCAGTGAAGAACATATATTGTTTTCCCCTCGATGATGTGGTGTTGTCATCCCTAATGAAGTCAACACGAGGTCCCCAGTTGATATCTCGATGATGAGGCACTATCTCCCCCGAGTGAAGTTTGTATGATGTTTCCCCAATGAAGTCAGCTCGAAATCCTTAGTCGATGTTTTGCCGATAAGGTTTCCATATGCCTTGTTTGAAATCAAAATTGAAATCCCCAGTAGAAGTGCGAACCGTGAAAGCATTTGTTTCCCCATTGAAGTCTGAGTGCTATTCCCTGGTGAAGCCTGGAGAAGGATGTTATATCCCTGTATTTGTACTGTTTTGACGCTATAATTTGTTTACTTTTGGATTATGTTCCACCCCAGTGAAGTTAAGCGGCGAAATAGGATTTTGCTTCCTCAATTGGTGCTTATTCATCTTATGGAATGTTCATCTTGGATGTGATTTAGTTGAGTGTTGTTTGTGCCCGAGTTGGTTTTGCCTTGTTATTCCCAGTGTTATATGTCTATTTTGTCAGCATTATACATGATAACACTCTTACATTCATACACACATCATGCATAGTTAAATTTAGCAAATCATTGCTCATTAACATTCATTAATATTTTTGTTGACATATTGCCCTATTTTGCAGAGTTGTTTTGTCCTCTCTCCAATAGAGTGTCGGCCTTAAGTAGAAAGTGTATATTCTTTCAATTTCCCCACTGAGTTGTCCCTCGTGGAAGATTTTTGCTTTAGCCTTCCTGTACAGTTTTTGTCTGGAAAATTTGGGTTTCCCTCTTGAGTTTATTTCTCAAAGGATGTATTTTGGTTTACTGTTCCATCCCAGTTTATTTCTGGTTTGAATCTTTGATTCCCAACAATATTATTACTTTGGATTTTTGCAAGCTTCGAGCCTTGGTTTGAGAATATGCATTTATTTTGCACGAGAAGGCTTTATCTCCTCAGTAGGAATATATTAACATCTCCCTAGGAAGTCATATTTATTTCCCCAGGAAGCCATATTGCTTTCCACAGAAAGTCATTTTTACAATCCTTCCTATAACAACAAGTAGCAGGTCTCTTTATTTGAGCAACTTATACTTCCTCGTAAAAGTAGACGTTACCTTTTTTTGCTATCTTCTCTATGAGTGGATAGTTTCCAGTTCATTGTTAAAATTACTCCAGTGGATGGAAAGTATTTCGATATGGCAGAGACAGTTCATTATGAAATCCTTATAAGTGGTAGTCTCTTTATTTGAGACAGCTTATATATTACCCTTTCTAAGCGGAGTGCCTTGGTTAAAGAAGAAGTTGAGACCCATTCTAGGTGAAACACCGGAATTTTGGGAAAACTTGTTATCTTTTTGCTACCTTCAGTGAACATTGGTAGTTCACCGTCAGTGAATGTCGGTGCTGTGATATTCTCTTACTACCTTCAGTGAAAGTTGGTAGTTCATCGCCAGTGAACATCGATGATTGTTATCTTTTTGCTACCTTCAGTGAATGTTGGTAGTTCACTATTAGTGAATGGTGGTGCTATGATATTTCTTTTCTCTCTACCTTCAGTGAAAGTTGGTAGATCACCATCAGTGAAAGTTGGTGATTGTTATCTTTTTGCTACCCTCAGTGTGTTGTACCCCAATTTTTGCCCCTAATATCCCTTCATTATACCATGTTGATTCCATCACAATAAGATCACATTAGAATTCTTGGTTCCCCTCCCTATATTTATCTTTGCTCTTTGAGGAATCACCAAGGACCTTGACTTGTGTTATTTTGTGATCATGAATATTTTTTGTCTTGATTTCTTATTTTAATTAATAAAATGCAATATTGGTTTGTCTTGCTTGTTATCCATGTAGGTAAAGGCAATAAGATTCAGCAAGTTGTTCCATGGGTTCATGAGTTTATTTCCATGCCCTAGTTAATAAAGCTTGAGAAGTTAAAACCTCACCATTGGATTTGTTTTGGAAGGAATGGCATGGCAAGGTTATTTTGGTTCACCACATTTCAAGGTTATCAAATTTGGTT
Source organism: Vicia faba (assembly GCA_948472305.1). Taxonomy (NCBI): domain Eukaryota; kingdom Viridiplantae; phylum Streptophyta; class Magnoliopsida; order Fabales; family Fabaceae; genus Vicia; species Vicia faba. The sequence continues at coordinate 386,405,321 of OX451740.1, read as the reverse complement.
CAAAAGCACAAGGGATTGATTGGAGAAGTTGTCATGCTTGGACCAGGCTTTGTTCCCATTAGTCACAAATGCACATTTCTCTCAATTCTCAAGATATGGAAGTGGTTACGGTTGCTATGATTTCTCATTATACTCCTCAACAACTTATATTTACAAAGCATTTGTGTTGGTATAAGAAGTTTGTTCAAAATTGTTAAAGTTCCTCAAGGCATGTTTCTTGATCTAGGAGCTAGGGTTTTGAAATTCAAAGGAGTATATCTTTCTCATATTTTGGTATTTTTGAGTGATTCCAAAGACATCCTTCTCTTAAAATGGTTATCAACAAATCACTTCAAAGGTTCCAAGGAGTTTTCGTGTGGAAGAAACTTGATGAAGAAGAAAGATTACAAGTCCTCCAAATGAATCCCCAATTTTCCATGCGTGACTTCAAATGATCATAACTTGGTCAATTTGTATCACCTTGAGCCCATTCTTTTTCCACAATGATCTTGAGGATGTGAACTTTATGACTTCTTTTATATGCAAAGTGAGAAAATGGATGGAAGTTTCCTTAAGGGTACAAAAGATTATAGGTCATTTTATGAAATTTTTCCACATATTTTTTACTTTTATTTTCTTTTCTGATTTCTATATTTAATTGTTTTAAACTTCAAAAAATTATACAAAATTCATTTTAAGTCCAAAAAATCTGAAAAAATTATGATAATATTTTTGATTATATTCTTTCTGATTTTCATTTTTTCACAATTTAATTTTGTGTTTGGGTATTTTTTATAAATTTTCACTTTATTTGGATTGTTTTAAATGTTTAAAAATACTTTTATGCATTTTTAAATTCTAAAAAAATTATGGAATGATCCAATGATATTGTGACAAATATTGGTGACTTCACTCATTTTTTATTTCTGAATTTGGTATTTTTTTTAAATCATTTTTAGTTTATTTTACTCATTTATTTTTAATTTTAAAAATAGTTTCGGATTTTAAAAAATTACCAAAAAAATTATAAAACCATTTGAGTCCTTTTATGATTTTTCTATGGTCTTACTTTTTATTTTTTTAATAAATTTGAACATAGTTGATATTTTTCCCTTTTATTTCTATTTTAAAATATTTTATTTTAAACCTTTTTTTGTATATATTAAATGTAATATTATTTTGTGACTATTTTCTGGTTAATCTTGGGTTAAATTTTTGATCATAAACTTTATTAACATCATTGGATCTATGGTGTTGAGTCTAACTCTACAAAAATGGATGAATGATTTTAATAATAGTTTGATTAAATTTAATTCAAAAGTGGTTTGTATATTCTTTCCCACCCCTTTTCATCTCATTCCTTTTCTTATTGCACTAAGTGTTATTGGAGCATGATCTCTATATCATGTCTCAAAACAAATGGTGCATAGATTGCTGTTGTCTGGTCTCAAAATAGGTGTGACTTCTATATAAGTCCACTTACGATTGCTTAACACAACGCTAAATTTTGTCCCGATTCGAATAAATGATCATTCGTGGCCCAAACTTATGTTTGCAAGCCCAAGTATGTTGATTTGATCTCTTTGATCCAATAATATTGAGATTCATTGTGTGGAGGGTTTGGTTCTACCAATCCTCTAATGGATCTACAACACCTTTGGTCAACACCGATCATTTAAACATCGTTGATCATTAAATGATACTCATGAGGATTCCAAATGGATGATATACTTGACAAAAAGCAAATGCAACTTATTGTGTGGAGGCTTTGGTTCTACCAATCCTCTAATGAGTTCCAAATGCAAGTTTCAAGATGATCATCCAACTAACCACTAATCACTAATAATTGACTTTATCCTTTATTTTTATTATATGCCCCTTTATTTTTATGCACTATTTACTTTTAGCATTTACATTTCATGCCATTTTCATCTTTGCTCATTTGAATATTTACTTTCTTGTCATTTTTATTTTTGCTCACTTGAGCTTTACTTTTCTTTTTCAAAACACCTAATAATCGACATAAACCCTAAAAATCTTTAATGATACCTGAACTATTTGGTTACTATCCTTGGCATTATGGAGCATTGGACTTTTTTGGACTTAGGATTATAAACCTTGGCCTATGATTGGAGACCTTGTGACCTTATCTGATTATTTTGTCTGGAGCTCTTGAGGTTTACCTCAAGGCATTGGTTTGTTTGTTTGTTTTGTGTGCAGGTTATTGTGATTACACCCTTTGTTTATAATTTGGAATTCACCAGTATACAGCTGTTACTCTCCCCAATTTTTGTGAAGACTTAATACACTTGAAGTTTGGTTCTTTCAAGAGGTCTAGTATCATTGCTTTTTTGGTTTCAATCCAAAGAATGGGAATTCTATCTTGGCTCATAGCGTAAGTATTGGCTTCTTGTTGGTTAGATGCTTCATATCCCTAACTTTTACCTTATGCTTTAGGATAGTCTCTTCTTCTCCTCCCATCTTCTTTAATTTCAAAAATCTTCTCCCTCCTTTTGAAAAATATTCTTGTTTTTTTAAATACTTGAACCATTTTCATAATAAACTTGGACTTATGTCCAGGCATTTTCAAAATATTTTCACAAATAAAATTCAATCAACTTATTAATACCTTGACATTTTTTATGAGAAGACTAAAAGTCAATCAATCTCGTTTCAAACCATTTTTTCCACTTTGGCTTTCTATTTTAAAACCTTTCTCAAAATATTAGACTCTTATCAATCCTTGTAGTGATACAAACAACTACACTTCTACAATATGCAGTGAAGATAGATATTTTTCACTTGGGTGTTGAGTGAGGCATTGTTGATTTTAAAATCCAAGCCATATCCTCCACTTTGAGATGATGCATATTCTCTCTTCTCATGATTGTGGGTAGTAATTATGTTTTCCACACTGACAATGACGATGGTGTCTTATCTCATAAAAATCAACCAACACACTTGTGTTTTAAATTTTTTTAAAGAGGAACTACGTGTACCCTGATCCCTATTGCATGAAAGGTGGTACGTAAGCACTAAAGGTTCGCAACCGCAGTGGGTGCAAAAACCATAAAAATATATTTCTTTTCTCACCTCCACCATCCATTTTCTATATAATATTTTTATAGCCAAATATACAGATTTTTTACAAAGAGATTCCCGCGGAGTACCGTAGATGTTTAAGGTGCTAATACCTTCCCTTTGCATAACCAACCCCCTTACTTTTAATCTTTCCCCCCTCTTTTGGGTTATTCTCTTTTTTCCCATTCCTTTAGAAACAATAAAGCGCGGTGGCGATTTTTATTTTTGATCTGTATAAGTCTAGTCAATCCCATGGCTTAGTCTTAAACATTTCTACCGCTACAGTGCGCTAAAGCCTTACCATATAGAAGGTCTTGTGTTCGAGCCCCAGCGAGACCTTTTGTATTTATTTTGTCATTTTTTTCCAAATTAACATGTAGGTTTATAACATATTGAGTGTTGGCTGTTCTGAATGAAAGGTGTGGAGAACCTGGGTTCAAACCTTGGCAGGACCAAAACATTTTTTTATCACTTGTTTGTTTTCATTTTTTAACAAACTTCAACATTTTTCCGATCAATCAAAACAACTCCGTTTGAGTTGATTTTTTGCACACTATTTATTTATAATGTCTATTTTATGAATATATAAAAATATCACAAAAAATATTTTATTTTTATATTTATTTTAATTAACCAAAAGCCTTCCATAAAAAACCATAAAAAGTGATTTCTTGATTAAATTGATTTCCTTTTAACTTAGGATTAATTTTCCTATTTTTTATTAATCACATCCCTTTAGGTTAATTAGGTCAAAATAATTTTCCTAACAAAAATCCAAAGAAAAATCCATTTCTTTTTATATCCCTTATACATTATATATTTAATTTCTTGTACATTATTCAAGTTCAATATGGTTGTAATAGATAATTAGGATTTAATTTCTTGTAATCCTCATTTGTAAATTTGTATACCCCATCCCCAAAATGGTTGTAATAGCGTAGGATATTTATTTTCTGCAATTTACCGCTTTCATATAAATGCTAGTAATTAGGGTTTGTATGGAAAGATAAAATCAATGCTTAGAAAACCTTAATCCAAGACAAAATCAAGCATGAAATACAAACACTTGCACCTCTAGGGTTAACTCCACTTGTTGCCTTATGAAAAATGGTCATGTTATGCATGTGAGACGTCTTAGCAAAAACAATCAAAAAATACAAGATCATAGTCCCTCATTGACGCTTCGAATGTTGCCTGCAAATGATCTTAGTCCCTCAAGAGAAATGCTAAGATATCTCACAACATTTCTATTCATGACTATACAATGACCTATGCCCGTCCCTTTACATCCAAATATAAGGCTTCTTACCAATCAATGGTGAGATAGCAATATCAAAGGAAGAGAGAAATAAACAAAAGACTTTTGAGTAGGTAGAACATTCTTAATTGCTTGCTCACAATTCATCTTCAAAAACAAACATCTTTTCAAACATACCAAACACTTTCAAAACATGAAATATTTTCAAAAAGTCCAACACTTTGTATGCATTCTTATAGAGACGAGAATTATTACAAAGTTTTCCTAAACGAAGGCACTTTTCAAAAATACTTTCAAAACCCACCACAAACACATTTCAAACAAAGCAATTTCAAAAGTGATCTAGAAAGCAACTAAGAGTCAGTAGATAACTACGGATGAAAAGGGTGCTAACACCTTTCCTTTTCATAATCTACCACCCGAACTCAAGAAAATATCTCAAAGGTCTTTCCTGTTCTTTTCACCTTTTCCTTTATTAGATAAAAGAAAAGTCGGTGGCGACTCTTGCTATCCGTAATAATTGCAATCAAATGCAAAACAACCAAGTCAGCTGTCCCACCGTATTACACCTCCCTTTCGGGTTTTCGACTTGCCGGGTGTACAATCTTTTGTATATATACTTAACTTTTGCCTGAACCCTTTTGGTTTCCCGGGATGCCCTTATTTCTGCCTAGGCATGTCAACCTAGCAGGTTATCCTTATTGCGTAGTATTTTTTGACTATGTCCGTGTTCACAGGATGCGGGAAATCTTCGTCGTCCATAGTAGTCAGCATCATGGCACCACCAGAGAAAACTTTCTTGACAACAAATGGCCCTTCATAAGTGGGAGTCCATTTGCCCCTGTGATCGCCTTGTGGTAAAATGATGCATTTTATTACTAAGTCGCCAGTCTAATATACTCGAGGCTTGATCTTCTTGTTGAACGCCTTGATCATATGCTTTTGATACATTTGTCCATGACAAACAATAGCCAGTATTTTCTCGTTGATCAAGTTCAACTGATCCAATCTAGTCTGAATCCACTCGTATTCGCCTAAGTCTTCTTCTTTCATAATCCTTAGAGAAGGAATCTGAACTTCGACAGGCAGGACAACTTCCATGCCTAGACCAAGGAGAACGGGGTTGCCTCAGTTGATGTTCGTGCTGAAGTACGGTAGCCATAGAGAGCAAATGGCAGCATCTCATGCCAATCTTTGTAGGTCACCACCATTTTTTGCACAATCTTCTTTATGTTTTTATTGGCATCTTCCACTGTGCCATTCATCTTAGGTCTGTATGGAGAAGAATTATGATGTTTGATTTTGAACTACGTGCAGAGTTCAGTAATCATAGTATTGTTGAGATTGGTTCCATTTTCAGTGATGATCCTTTCGGGGATACCATAACGGCAGATGAGGTTATGCTTGATAAACTGGACTACAACATTCTTTGTGACTGAGGCATATGAGGCAGCTTCGACCCATTTGGGAAGTAGTCAATAGCAACAAGGATGAAACGGTGTCCATTGGAAGCAGTTGGCTTGATCTCTCCAATCACGTCAATGCCCCACATTGCGAACGGCCATAGAGCATTCATGACGTTCAAGGGAATTGGAGGTACATGGACTTTGTCAGCATAGATCTGGCGCTTATGGCAAGTCCTCGAATGATGGTGATAATCAGTTTCCATTGTCAACCAATAGTAACCAGCCCTTAGAATCTTCTTGACCATAGTGTGTCCACTAGAGTGAGTCCCAAAGATATCATCATGCATGTCTCCCATGATCTTTTCTACCTCCTTCTTATCCATACACCGGAGTAGAGTAGAATCATGGTTGCACTTGTACATGATTCCATTTCTTAGGAAGAATTTGGCTGAAAATCTTTGCAAAAATTTATTATCATTGATGGAAGCTCCTTTAGGATACTCTTGTGCTTCAAGATATCTCTTCACCTCATGGTACCGTGGCTTTTCTTCGCCAGTGTCAAGCTCATAACAATGTGCAGGTTTGTTAAATCTTTCGATTGTAATTCTGGGAGCTTCATTGTCCCAATTGACCTTGAACATGGATGACATTGTTGCTAAAGCATCTTCCAACTGATTTTCTTCTCTCGAGAAGTGTTCAAAGGTGACTCCTCAAAGTATGGGATCAAGTTTAACACAAGCTTTTTGTAAGGAATCAGATTAGGATGTTTGGTTTCCCACTCTCCTTTAACTTGACTTATTCCTAGGGCTGAATCTCCGAATACATCTAAGAACTTGATTCTTAGGTCAATAGAAGCCTCTAGACCCAAAATACATGCCTCATATTCGGCCATGTTATTCGTACAGTCGAAGCACAATTTGGCAGTGAAAGGTGTATGGCAACCTTCAAGAGATATAATCACAACACCAATTCCATTATCCAAAGCGTTGGAAGCCTCATCAAAAACCATAGTCCATCAGGATCCTTGTTCAGGTCCGTCATACGGTCCAGACTTTTCACAACCAATTATCAATATGAAATTCTCATCCGGAAATTCAAAGTTCATGGATTAATAATCGTTAACATCTTGATGTGCCAAATGATCCGCCAACACACTTCCTTTGATTGCCTTTTGCATATTGTATTGGATGTCATATTCGGTCAAAATCATTTTCCATCTAGTTATTCGTCCGGAGAGAGTTGGCTTCTCGAAGATATACTTGATAGGGTCCATCTTAGAAATCAATAAAGTGGTATGAGTCAACATATACTGTCTTAGCTGGCGAGCAGCCCATACCAGAGCGCAACAAGTTTTCTCGAGCAGTGAATATCTTGTTTCACAATCGGTAAACATTTTGCTCAGGTAGTATATTACATGCTATTTTCGGTCATACTCGTCATGTTGGCCCAACACACACCCCATTGATTTCTCTAATACAATCAAGTACATAATCAGAGGCCTTCCTTCAACTAGAGGCATTAGAATGGGAGGTTCTTTTAAATATTATTTGATCTTGTCAAAGGCTGCTTGGCAGTCGTCGTTCCATCTGACTACTTAATCTTTCTTCAATAGTTTGAAGATTGGCTCACAAGTAGCAGTCAAGTGAGATATGAATATGGAAATGTAGTTGAGTCGACCTAAGAAACCTCTGACCTCCTTCTCAGTATGGGGAGCTGGAATTACTTGGATAGATTTGACCTTCGCAGGATCAACTTCAATACCTTTGCCACTGACGACAAAACCTAAGATTTTTCCAGATCTTACTCTGAAAGTGCACTTGTTAGGATTCAGCCTCAATTTGTACTTCTTCAACCTCTCAAATAGCTTGTGTAAATGATCGATATGCTCTTCCTCAGTCTGCAATCTTGCAATCATATCATCCACATAGACCTCTATTTCATGATGGATCATATCGTGAAATAAGGCTACCATAGCTCATTGATATGTTTCCCCTACATTCTTTAAACCGAACAGCATGACCTTGTAACAAAATGTGCCCCATTGTGTGACAAAGGTGGTTTTCTCCATGTCCTCGGGATCCATCTTAAATTGATTGTAGCTAGAGAAGCCATCCATGAAATAGAAGACTTTATGTTGAGTTGTGTTGTCGACCAAGACGTCAATATGCGGTAGTGGGAAATCGTCTTTGGGGCTTGCCCTATTCAAATCCCTATAGTCTACGCACATACGAATCTTTCCATCCTTTTTCGGCACGGGGACCACATTCTCCACCCATTGAGGATACAATGTTACAGCCAGGAAATCTGCATTGAATTGCTTCATTGTCTCAAATTTTATCTTTTCAGACATATCTGGCCGCATACGACGCACTTTTTGCTTGACTGGAGGACGATCTTCCTTTGTTGGTAGACGATGAACCACAATATCAGTATCTAGCCCCGGAATATCTTCATACGACCAAGCAAACACTTCCACGTAGTCATGTAACATCTGGACCAATCTGTCTTTGACACCATCTTCCAAGTTGGCGCCGATCTTGACTTATTTCTTGTCTGTCTCAGTACCTAGGTTGATTACTTCAACTGGCTCCTCATGAGGTTGAATGGATTTCTCCTCTTGCATCAGAAGCCTGGCTAATTCCCCTGGTATTTCACAATTTTCTTCTCCTTCGTGTTCGGCTTGGTTGATTGGATGTTCAAAGTCATAGCTGACAATAGCAGAGTCGTTGGCAATGCGATCTAGAGTAGATGAGGATCTGTAAATGTGTGTGTATGTGTGTACATGTAAGATACATGGCTATTTTGAAAAATGCAAATAAGAAAAAGAAAGATAATGAGCGCAAAGTTTGAATGCAACGAGTCCAATGTTTTTCATTAAATGATCATATGGCATATGGAAATGAACAACCCTTAACAAATGGACCATGGTGCCCTGGGCAAGGCACATGGCTTAAAGTCATTGTTTGAATTAAATTACAGACAAAGTTGTTGAATAGATAGAAATAATAAATGGTAATTACTCCTCGTTGAAGGAGATGGGAATAAAATCCTTGGCACGCCAGTTGTTGAGTCCTTCATTGGTAGTCAGGTAGACCCAATCATCAAAATCACAGTCATTGTCGGAGTCTTCAAGAGCATCCACTTCATGATCACCAATGTGAAGAGGTGGTTTTCCTATGCGATCACGTCTGACCTCCTTTTGAGCTTTAGCAATGAAGCCCAAACCAAACTTGTATGCTTTGAAAATAATGTCAGGGAGTTGTCCTCAATTTGTACAACTTCCATCTTTAATCACGGCACGTGCGTCTTTGAGGGAAGCCATCATTGGCACATCTTGAGTAGATTTTGGAACGTCAGAAGAAACTTTGGTGACAGCGACCACGGGAGAGACTACTTCGAAGGCTTGACATGGAGTTTCTATAAACTCACCATCCATTTCCACATATTTGAATGAATTCAGGTGACTAACCATAAATTCTTCTTCACCACAAATAGTAACAATCTTTCCCTTAACTGGATACTTCAATTTCTAGTGAAGGGTGGACGTCACTGCTCCTTCCCCATGTATCCAGGGGCATCCAAGTAAACAAGAATAGGTGGGACGTATATCCATCACGTAGAAAGTAGAATTCAAATTTTTTGAACCAACTTTAATGGGGAGATCAACTTCTCCAAGTACCATCCTCTTGGATCCATCAAAAGATCTTACAACTATGTCACTTGGCTTTAACACCAAACCATCACAATCCAACCGATCTAAGGCACCTTTGGGTAAGACATTTACAGAGGACCCTGTATCCACCAAGACATGGACTAGAGTAGTTCCTTTGCATTCAATAGAGACATGTGTTGTACCCCAAAATTTTCCCTCTCATTTCTATAAAAAAAATCATCCTGGACTCTCAGGCTTGCTTCTATCAAGTTTCAAGTTTTGAATTACAACTTTTCAAGAAAATCATCCACAAAGGCAAAATGGTCAAAAGCACACTGAAAAGTCAAACTTTGACTTTTTTGGATCAAATCAAGTTTCAACAATTATATTTCATCAAGACATGAAATTGGTTCATAAAAAAAATCAGAAGTCAAAAATTACTTTGAAAAAATCAAATTTCTAAACATTTAGAACATTTTCTAACTGTTAAGAGAATATGATACTTCAGAAATTCTGGACCAGCCTTCATGCGAGTGCAATCAGAATTTGCAAACATGGTTCAAAATATGATGCTTCAATCAGAACATGTAGAAGGGATGCTCTTTGGTCAGAACATGATTCTTCAGCATATGAAGGCTATGTTATACGCTTCGGTCAGAACATCACCCTTCAAGTCTCATTCTAGTCTTCAGCGATCGGAACATCACCAAATCCCAAAACCTTGTTTAAATAACCTGTTGCACTGCTACAACACAATACTCTAACCAGCAGCTAATCCAGTCCACGCCTGCATTTTCCCAAATCTTGTATTTGCACCAAATACAAAAAGTTGTGATAAAAAAGAAATGGAACAGTGTGCCAAAAAAGTTTAAATCCCATTTGTTTTTCCCCCCAAAACCACAACAAATCCACCTATAAATAAGTTTCTCCATCACACTTTCAAGGAGGCTGGTTTTTTGAGAGAGAAAATTGTCAAAAGAGAGAAAAGAAAAATTGTGAAACCTTCGTAAAAAATCCAGAATTCCCAAACAGAAAACAAAACCTTTGTTCTTCCCTTTGAATCAAAGAACTTGGCATTTTCTCTCCCGTTGCTCTTGCTGACTCCAGAATATTTGAAGGCAGCAGTTCAAGTTCCAAGCACACGTTCCAGATTCAAGGTAAGTCTTTCTGACTTTGCATCTTCTCATTCATAACATCATTAAATATGTAAATATCACAACATTAATGTTGTCCATATCATTGCATAAGTAGGAAAATTGTGGATCAGAACTTCTTGATTAAGGCTAGGCTTAGAATTAGGGTTAGAACTTCTATAAACTGTTGTGCTTTTATCCTCCTGATTTGCTGTTAAGGATTGAATAAATTTCTAATTGTGTTGATTAATATGATGAAAGAGTTGAAACATAACACAGAACTTCTGTTTTTTCATTCACCTTTTTAACATACAAAATTTCTAGGATTTTCTCACTGTTTAAGCACACAGAACTTCTGAGTTCTCTTTACCATTTTGACACACAAAACTTCTGATGCTCACTCAATGTTTTAGAACAGCACAGAAATTATGAGTTTTCCCTACACGTTAAACACACTGAACTTCTGATGCTTCCGCTCGCTGTTTTAACACTCAGAATTTCTGATTTTTCACACGCTTACAACACACTGAATTTCTGATGTTCACTCATTGTTTTAGCGCAATACATAACTTCTGAATTTTGTCTCACTGTCTGAATACCACCAAGAACCTATGTTTCCTTTACCTCTGACGTTTCTTGCAGGACCTCAGAGTGTACCAATCCAGAACTTCTGATTCGGCTGACGTTCCTTTCTGAGTCACCACGCGCCTGACTTCAGAACTTTTGATCTTTGTTGTTTTGCTTGCAGCAGCAGACTGTTTCTATCTTTCATTTATTTTCCTTTTTATCATTTTCAATATTAACCCTTTTTTTTATTAATATAAAAAAGACGTAAAAATATTTTCTTTTATTAATTAATTTATTTCTTTTTCTTAATTCATTAAGACAAAAAACCATTTTCTAAACAAGTCCTTTTTCTCTCTTGCATGGTACATTTCAATATGGTTGTAATAGTTAAATAGGATTTAAATTCTTGCAACCCCCCATTTGTAAATATGTATACCCCATCCCCCTAATGATTGTAATAGCGTAGAATCTTTATATTCCCGCAATTTATAGCTTTCCAAATAATTGCTAGTAATTAGGGCATGTATGGCAAGACAAGAAATTGACAGGTAGATAACCCCAATCAAGACTAAAACGCATGTAATCAAACACACTTGCACACTAGCACCCTTAGTGTAATCCCACTTTGTGGCCTAGCGGAAAAATAGTCATGTCCCTCGAACATGGGCATTTTAGCAAAAGACCCTCGATAAAAGATCGTAGTCCCTCGATGACCCTCGATGTTGCCTTTGGTAAACGATCTAGTCCCTAAAACGATATTGCTAAAGCGTCCTATAGGTTGCCTTCTATGACAATACAAACATCTCACGCCCGTCCCTTCACATCCAACTATGGGGCTTCTTACCAAATCAATGGTAAGATAGCAACATCTAAAGAAAGAGGAAAAGAACATCTAAGACCTTTTGAGTAGGTAGATTCGCTCCTCGTTGCTCGCTTGCTCACAACAAAAACATTTTTATACACCAAAACATCCCTTTGAACTATTTTCAAAAACCAACACTTTGTACGCATTCTTATAGAGACGAGAATCATTACAAAGTCACATTTTCAAAATATTTTCAAAATCCACATCACAAAGCACATTTCAAAACAAAAGCAAGTGATCTAGGAAGCAACTAAGATCCCATGGAAAACCATGGATGAAAAGGGTGCTAACACCTTCCCTTTTCATAATCTATCCCCCGAACTCAAGAAAACATCTCTAAAGGTCTTTCCTGTGCTTTTTCACCTTTCCTTATTGGATAAAAGAAAATTCGGTGGCGACTCTTGCTATCCGCAACATTGCGATCAAACGAAAAACAAAAAGTCAGTCCTCCCACCGTATCACAGAACTGGAGACTCTACTGGGGACATAAAAGTAGGGTTACCTTAGGCTTAGATCACCTTTACTTGCTTTTCTTTGTTTGACTTGTTTGCTTTACATTTAAGAGTTTTCTGCTTGGGTATTTTTAAAGATCCTAAATCCGAATCTAGGGGACACTTATTATGTAAATAGCAAAAGATCGTGGAGACTATATGGTGTAGACCGATATGGTTTAAGCGATGGTTGTGTTGGTGTGACACTTCAGTTGGTACCGGTATCCTTCGTGTGGAAACGAAGAGAATACGGGGCCGCCGCATGGTGTCGTGAAGCAATAACGGACCTTAGAACCTTAGTTGAACAAACTTGGCCATTAGAAAGTAGTGAGATAGCCGACCTCGGTATAAAGCTGAGGATTGGTTAATACTCGATGCTACACTCATTGAGATCAGACTTTCAGGATATTTTGGCTGCAAGAGAAGATTGCTTGAGCTGAAAGAATGCCCGATAGAGGATGATTAGTGATATTGAGAGTCCTTAGAACCCAGTTACTTTTCTAAGACAGGTTTAAAACCAACTAAACTTCAAGAGGGTACTTACCTTTAACCTCATGCAAGCCTTTGAACCTAAGGACTATTGTGTGTTTGGCGTGTGTATGATTTACTCTGTTTGAACATAACATCATGCATCATAACATAGCATCCATTCTCATTACACTAACCATTTCAAGGAACGAGGAAATTTATCTTTGTTCTGTTTTGCAGATTATGGCTTCCGCTCATAGAAACACTATCCGAATCAGCTTTGTGAGAATACCTCTCCAACTCAAAGAGCTAATATCAAGGGTTCCTGAAACTTCTGCGTTCACCAAGAGACATGGTCGACTTCTCAACCTGGTTACTTCAAGATTTGATGAGAAGATGATGGGTGTACTCTTTCAGTTCCTCGATCTCGAGCACCATTGCTTCACCTTCCCAGACTATCAGTTGGTGCCTACCATGGAAGAGTTCTCTCAGTTATTGAATATACCCATTCTTGACCAGGTACCTTTCACAGGTTTAGAAGAGGTTCCGAAGCCAGAAGTCATCGCCTCATCTTTGCATCTAAAATGGGCCGACGTGATATCCAATTGGGAAACAAGAAGCAGAGTCAAGGGTTTTCTAGCCAAGTTCCTAATAGACAGGGCCCAGCTGTTTTGGGATGATTTGGATTTCCAGGCCTTTGAGGAGATCTTGGCCCTTCTAATCTATGGGTTAGTACTATTCCCTAATCCGGACTTACTCATAGATGTGAATGCTATCAAGATTTTCCTCTCTCGCAATCCTGTGCCTACCTTGCTCAGAGATATCTTGCACGCTCTCCATACTCGTACCATGAAGAGAAGAGGGGTCCGTATGTGCTTCTTGCCATTACCGTCGAGGTTGTTTATTTCTCACCTCCCTAAGTCAGTGCTGAAGAATGTAGAAGGTTTGGGTTGGTCGCAAAGGATAATGTCACTTTCTCACACGGATATTCTCTGGTATTCCCGATTAATGGGAGATTTTTCTATTATTGACCGTTGCAGGGAGTTCCCTAATGTCCCACTACTCTGCATTAGGGGAGGTATAACTTATAATCCTTGTTTGGCTCTGTAATAATTTGGTTCTGCTCGAAGGGATGGTCCTCATGAGTTACTTATCCAGGGCATTGTATTTAACTATGAGGGGGATGTTCAAGGGTATCGCCAGAGGTTCATACGAGCTTGGGGCATGAAAACAGATCTGACGCCAAGACTTTGGGGCCGAAGAATTCCATTCCTATGGAACCTTATCTCCAATGGGTACGAGCTCGCGCTCAGAAACTTATAATGCCCTACATAGCCGTCTTACCAGTGATTGTGGAGCCCGTTACTGAAGGGGATATTCCCTACACGGTTCTTCATCCTGATATGCCTACTGATCTTGAAGAACTACAGAGGTCTTGGATTCGGTTGAAGAAGGAGAGGGATACTTATAGGGACCAGTTCTATGCCCAGGAGAAGAAGGTTTTAGAGCTCACAAAGCAGCTTCATGAGGAAAGAAGCCTTAATTCCTATTTCGGCACGAAGAGGAAGCATCCATGGGAAACTTGATTTTTTTTAGTTTTTAGAATTTTTAATTGTAACGCCTAAGAGGCAACTGTACGTTGAATTCTACTAATAAAATATGTGTTTCATTTTGGTTTGCAAAGTTTAAATTTCCCAAAGACCTTGAAATCATTGCATACGCATCCCGTCCATAGCATTTCATAAACAGGTACCATTATAGGTTTCTCATCTTCTTCACTATTTATTTCAGCAAAGATGTCTTCTGAACAAAGCATCAAAGATCTTCAGGCACAAAATGCCCAATTTCAACAGATGTTCATAACTCTGGAAAAAGGGCAGGAGGATCTGAAGGCCCTCATCCTGAAAGAGAAATAAGAGAAGAAGAAGAAGAAGAAGAAGAAGAAGCTCGTTGGTGCCCTCAATATGGGCAGAAGATTCGAGGGGCCAGTAAAGCAATCAGTTGATGTGACCTCCTCGTCCAAAGAGGGGGAAATCAAGAGAGGAAGACAAGGGAAGAGGACCACAGTCCTGAAATTTTTGACAATGATACTGACTACAATGACGAACAGTATCCTCCCACTGAGGATAGGTACAAGCAGTTAGATGATCGGCTGAGCGCCATGAAAGTCCAGAGAATACCTGGGTTGGACTTCGAAGAACTGGGATTGGTGTCGGGAGTGGTCATCCCACAGAAATTTAAAGCTCCAGTGTTATGAAAGTATGATGGGGTGTCTTACCCAAAGCTTCATCTCCGTTCCTATGTAAGGAAGATCCAACCCCACACCGCTGATAGAAACTTGTGGGTTCACTTCTTTCAAGATAGCCTGTCAGGGAATTAGTTGGAATGGTTCTACCAATTGGAGGGAACCAATGTCCGAAACTGGGAGGATTTGGCTGCTGCTTTTTACAAGTAATATCAATACAATACCGACCTAGCCCCTACTCGTACTCAACTCAAAAGTATGTCCATGGGTGCAGGTGAAGGCTTTAAGGACTACGTACAGAAGTGGAGAGACTTGGCTGGGAGAGTTCAACCCCCTTTATCTGACAGGGAGTTGGTTGACATGTTTCTTGGGATGTTATCTGGTCCATTCTTCAACTATTTGATTGGTAGCTCATCGGCTGGTTTTACTGAGCTGATATTAACTGGAGAGAGGGTAGAAGCTGGGATTCGGAGGGGTAAAATACAGAAAGATACCTCGTCAAGTTCAACAAAGAAACCTTTCACTAGTAAGAAGGAGGCCAGCGCCATTTATAACCTGAGAGATCAGAGAAGAGCGGGATACCGTCCGACGGTAAGTGATGTAATGATACCTAGGCCTACGGCTGCTCCACATCACAACAATCAACAAAGGGTGGAAAAACCACAAAGGCAGTTCACCCGGATTAACATGATATTGACAGAGGTTCTACCCCACCTACTGAGATCCAATTTGGCAACTTTGAAGGAGGCTCCCAAGAATCCTAATACCTCGTCTCCTCGGTAAAATCCTAACACTCGGTGTGCCTACCATTCTGAGAGTCCTGGTCACGATACAAATGACTGTTGGGCTCTAAGAAATAAAGTACAAGATCTGATTGAAGCCAAGGAGCTCGAGTTCCATGCTCCGGAGAAGCCCAACGTCATAACTGCTCCTATGCCTAGGCACAACCGTGGAGTTAACATCGTTGATACCGATCTGTTTATGACCTCAGTTGATGAAGTTTCTACTCCCCTTATGACTGTTAAGAAGAATTTGTTACTGGCCGGTTTATTTCTGGGTTGCGGTGAAGGTTGCCACATGTGTTCATCTCTTCCTTCTGGTTGCTATCTGCTAAAGACAGGTGTCCACCTCCTGATGGACAGCATGGAAATTTTGTTCGAGAAAACTTTGACCCCTGCTGTTCCATTCGAAGATGTTGCTATTATAACCATTTCCGCCAATCCTTCCAAGGCCTCCTCGAGAAGACCCGTTAGGATTACACCCGCTCTGACAGTTTCTCCATTAATAATCACTTGTCTCGGTCCTGTTCCGTACGCCTCAGACAAAGCTGTCCCTTGGCATTATGGCGCCGATGTTTACTATCATGGTGTTAAATAAAACTTGAAGACCGAAGAAACTGGTTCTGATGTCGGTAACATTGTCGGGACCAACAAGATTACCAGAAGTGGAAGGGTTTTCTCTCCCGAGATTTCCCCGAAGATTGTCAATAAGCCTATTGTTATTTCATCTTCTGTTCCTGCTAGTACCTCAGTTACTATTCCCGTTCTTACTCCAGTCGTTACCCCCGCCGACGAGTCATCTGGGACTCGAGACAAAGAAGATGTAGGTGAGCCTGTTCGGACGGAGGCGCCTAGAAAAGTTGTGGTAGAATCCTCTAAGAAAGAGATAGAGGAAATCTTAAAAATAATCAAAAAGAGCGACTACAACGTGGTCTAGCTGTTGGGGCACACCCCCTCGAAGATATCGATGTTGTCTTTGTTATTATATTTCAAGGCCCATGCAAAGGCTCTAATTGCATTCCTAAAAAATGCACACGTGCCGCAAGAAACCTCAGCCGATCAATTCAAAGACTGTGTGGCCAGCTTGACTGCTGATAATGGGCTAGGTTTTTCAGACGCAGACTTGACACCAAAAGGGAGGAAGCATAATGATGCTTTGCATGTCTCGATCGAATGCAGGGGAACCACTATGGCCCATGTGTTGGTGGATACTAGGTCTTCACTGAATGTCCTACCTAAGAAGGCTCTCGATCAACTAGATTGTGAAGGCTTGACCCTAAAACCCAGTAACATTGTGGTAAGGGCTTTTGACGGGTCGAAAAGAATGGTGCATGGGGAAGTGGACATCCTTGTTAAAGTAGGCTCTTATACTTTTGAGTCCACCTTCTACGTGATGGACATCAGGCCATCATACTCTTGTTTGTTGGGTCGTCCTTGGATCCATGAAGCTGGGGCTGTTACTTCTACACTACACCAAATGTTGAAGTATCCAGTGAAGGGGAAGATAGTCACTGTGCATGGCGAATAGGAGTACATGGTGAGCCACCTAAACTCCTTCAGGTATGTGGAGATGGACGTGGGATTCATAGAGACCCCTTGTCAAAACTTTGAAGAGGTTCCCCAGATTTTGATGTCGACCGAGACTACCACCAGTACCAAACTTCCTTTGAGGATGGCTTCTCTCAAGGATGCAAGAACAATGGTTGAAGAAGGTGGGTGTACCAATTGGGGACGGCTCCCTGATTTTACTCACAAAACTGACAAATTTGGTTTGAGCTTTACTTCATGGGCTCAAAGGGCTGTTCGACGCGCTCGGGCTTGAGGACCTCCCCTACGCATCAACAATTGTGGGGTCAATGCTATTGAAGACAGTGAGGAAGACCCTGACATTGACAGCTGGATCTACCCAACTACCAACGGTGGACCGAATAACTGGACAGCTAGAGATTTATTCCAGTTTCTTTTATTCCACAGTAATTGTCTTACTTATGTTCTGAATTTGTAATGAACAATTTTTAAAACTTTTTGGCCTTGTGTCTTACTCGAGGCACAATGTTTCTATCTGTGAGGGTTATTATATGTCATTTCATATATCATCAATGAAGCATTGGACGTTCTTTGCATACAAATTTTGCGCTCTCTATTTTTTTTCTTCTTTTCTGTTTTTACTTTATCAATTCAGCTATGCTCTTACACACACACACACACACGTATCAAACTGCAGATCCATATCCCTCTAGATCCCATTGATAACAATCTTGCTAATACCAACTATGACTTCGAGAATCTGATCAACCGAGCCGAGGACGAAGGTGAGAATGATTGTGAGGTGCCTGGGGAATTGGCGAGACTATTACAACAAGAAGAGAGGGCTATACAGCCTCATGAACAACCAGTTGAGACAATAAACTTGGGCACAAAGATAGACAGAAAAGAAGTCAAGATCGGCGCAAATCTGGAATTTAAGATCAAACAGCGGTTGATACAAATGTTGTGCGACTACGTTGAGATTTTTTCCTGTTCATATGAAGACATGCTTGGTTTAGACACTAACATCATGGTACAACGTCTCCCAACTAAAGAGGATTGTCCTCCAGTTAAACAGAAGGTCTGTCGTATGCACCCTAAAATGTCAGAGAAGATCAAGGCAGAGGTCATGAAGCAGTTAGACGCAGGGTTCTTAGCTGTCACCTCCTATCCACAGTGGGTTGCTAACGTTGTTCCGGTACCTAAGAAGGAAGAAAAGGTACGGATGTGGGTGGATTACAGATATCTGAATAGGGCAATCCCCAAGGATGACTTCCCGCTTCCCCGTATTGATGTTCTGGTTGACAACACCGCGCAACACAAAATCTTCTCCTTCATGGATGGTTTCTCTGGCTACAACCAGATCAAGATGGCTCCTGAAGACATGGAGAAGACGACCTTCGTCACACAGTGGGGAACCTTCTGTTACAAGGTGATGCCTTTTGGGTTGAAAAATGCTGGGGAAACCTATCAGCGAGCCATGGTCGCTTTGTTCCACGATATGATTCACCACGAGATCGAAGTTTATGTTGATGACATGATAGCTAGGTCTCAAACCGAAGAAGAGCACCTCGAGCACCTACAAAAGCTGTTCGACAGGTTGAAGATATACAAGTTGAGGTTGAATCCGAATAAGTGTACCTTCGGGGTAAGGTCTGGTAAGCTTCTGGATTTCATCGTCAGTGACAAAGGTATTCAGGTAGACCCGCAAAGGTAAAGGCCATACAAGAGATGCCAGCTCCCCGCATAGAGAAGGAAGTTAGAGGTTTCTTGGTGCGCTTAAATTATATCGTCGGGTTCATTTCACATCTGACTTCTACTTGTGAGCCCATCTTCAAGCTTCTGAAGAAAGATCAAGTGTTAAAGTGGAATGACAAATTCTAGATTGCTTTCAAAAGAGTCAAGGAATACCTTCAGGCACCACCAATTCTGATGCCTCCGGTTGAAGGAAGACCTTTGATATTATACTTAATAGTGCTAGACAATTCAATGGGGTGTGTGCTGGGGAAGCATGACGAGTTTGGTCGAAAAGAGCACGCAATATACTACCTTAGCAAAAAGTTTACCGACTGTGAGACACGATACTCACTGCTCGATAAAACTTGTTGCGCTTTGGCATGGGCTGCTTGCCGACTAAGGCAGTATATGCTGACTCACACTACTCTGTTGATATCTAAGATTGATACAATCAAATACATCTTCGAGAAGCCCGCTCTCTCCGGAAGAATAGCGAGATGGCAGATGATCTTAACTGAATACGATATACAATATATAACCCTGAAAGCAATCAAGGGGAGTGTATTGGCTGATCATTTGGCTCATCAAGCCGTGGATGACTACCAGTCCATGAATTTTGATTTCCCAGATGAGAACATTATGCTGGTGACTAACTATAAAGGACATGGACGGGATGAAGGACCTGAGAAAGGATCCCGATGGACTATGGTTTTTGATGGAGCTTCGAACGCACTCGGTAATGGCATTGGCGCTGTAATCATATCTCCTGAGGGCTGTCATACTCCTTTCATTGCCCGACTATGTTTTAACTGCACTAACAACATGGCATAGTATGAAGCCTGCATCATGGGTCTCAAAGCCGCTATTGATCTCAGGATCAAGTTCTTAATTGTTTTCGGGGATTCAGCCTTGGTGATAAGTCAGATCAAAGGCGAATGGGATACGAAGCATCCGAATCTCATCCCATACAAAGAGCATGTACTGACATTGCTCCCACACTTTGAGGAAGTAACCTTTGAACATTTCCCACGAGAGGAGAATCAGTTAGCAGACGCGCTAGCCACCATGTCTTCTATGTTCAAAGTCAAGTGGGACAACGAAGCTCCCCGAATCACCATTGAATGGTTGGATGAACCAGTACACTGCTGCAAGATTGATACTGAAGAGGTAGCAGACAAACCCTGGTTTCACGAAGTGAAAAGGTGTCTCGAGGCTCAAGAATATCTCGAAGGGGCATCTGTCAAGGATAAGAAGTTTCTGAGAAGGTTCGCTGCAAAATGCTTCCTCAGTAATGGAATCCTCTACAAGCGCAATCATGACTCTGCCTTATTGCGGTGTGTAGATAAGAGTGAAGCAGAGAGGATTATGACATATCTACATGATGATACCTTTGGAACCCATTCCAGTGGACATACTATGGCTAAGAAGATCCTACGGGAAGGATATTACTGATCCACTATGGAAGCCGATTGTTATCAGCACTCTCGAACTTGTCATAAGTGCCAAATCTATGCTGACAAGGTGCATGTGCCTCCGGTTCTTTTGAATATCTTGACAACTCTGTGGCCCTTTGCAATGTGAGGCATTGACATGATCGGAGAAATCAGGCCCACCGCCTCCAATGGGCATCGCTTTATCCTAGTTGCCATCGATTACTTCACGAAATGGGTTGAGGCGCCCTCCTTTGCTACTGTCACCAAGAATGTTGTGGCGCGGTTTATCAAGCATAACCTAATCTGTCTATATGGTGTGCCAGAGAGAATTATCACCGACAATGGTACGAATCTCAATAACACGATGATCACCAAACTCTGTAAGCAGTTCAAGATACAACATCATAACTCTTCTCCTTACCAGCCGAAGATGAATGGCGTTGTTGAAGTAGCTAACAAGAACATTAAGAGAATTATACAGAAGATGACGGTGACATACAAAGACTAGCATGAGATGTTACCATTTTCTTTGCATGGGTACCGTACCTCAGCACAGACATCGACATGGGCAACACCCTACTCTCTGGTATATGGCATGAAGGCAGTCCTACCCATTAAGGTCCAGATTCCTTCCCTAAGGATTATGAAAGATGCAGGTTTAAATGAAGACGACTGGATCCAAACTCGACTTGATCAACTGAATTTGATCGATGAGAAGAGACTTACTGCTGTCTGTCATGGTCAAACGTATCAAAAACGGATTATCAAGGCTTTCAACAAGAAGGTTAGACGCCAAGAGTATCAAGTCAGGGATTTAGTGACCAAGCGCATCATACTGCCGCAAGGTGACCCCAGGGGAAAATGGAATCCCACATACGAAGGGCCATTTGTGATTAAAAACATTTTCTCGGGTGGAGCCATGATTCTAACCACCATGGATGGTGACGACCTTCCTCACCCTGTCAATGCAGACATAGTGAAAAGATACCACGCATGATAAAAGACCCGCTAGGTTGACTGGCCTAGGAAAAAATAAGGGCTTCCCGGCGAAACAAAAGGGTTCGAAAAAAATAAGGGATGAAAATGAAAAAACTGTACACCCGACAAGTCGAAAACCTGAAAAGGCGACTTGGGCAAAAAAAGGGTATCCCGGTGGACTGAAAACCCGAAAGGGCGGTCCAGGCAAAAGTTGGGGATGAAAAGCGTATCACTATGTCCCATTGGATCACCCTGCGATCTGACCTCAGTATCAATTGTCAAGCTCAAACAGCATCGATCAACCTAATCAGCTTCGGACAAACAGCAAAGTGATGAGACGCTCGAAGACATAGCGGCGATAGCAGAATTTGAACCCAATGGGATTGTTGTACATAGTTGTTTTCTTTTTATACAATATTGTATAACTTCTATTTTTACGGCGGCGTTCTTTTACTGGAGCGTCAGCCTCCTTGTACAAAAATGCCTATTACAGGCCAACTTCAGAAAATCAATACAAAATCATTTTCATAAGAAACATTGAGTTTTTCTTCTTCTGTTTTGTGTTGCAAGAATGTCCAATGATTTATTTTCGACATATGCATTTAAATATGATCGCTGCTCATAAATATTTACATGAAGAAACAGAAAGACAATTGCTCATAAATTAAGAAACAGGGGCAAGAATGAGAAATGTCAAACCCGACAGTTACTCTGTCCAGCAGGTACCAGGGCAGAGACAACTTTGGAGCACAACCATCAGTACATGTGACCTTGTAACATCTATACTCCCCATAGAGTAGAGGTAATCAAAGCATTAATATCAGTTCTCTCAAAACGGGAAGTAATCTCCCTAGCCAGGGTCGTCCAAAAACCTGACACCTATGTCCCCCAGTCGAATTTCATAATCGCGAGCAAATCATCATAAATTATTATCTCCCCAAGAAGAGTTTGTTTCTCTAGCTCAATCCCCAACATAGCTTAACAGAGTCATTCCCCCGCAGAGCTATTCTCGAACAAAGTCTCTCCTTGGCAGAATATTCACAAGCAGCAAAGAAAAAATCTCCGACACAATCATTTTCGTTCACCATCTCCAACGGAAGTAGAAGAACCACAATTCTCTACAACAGTCAGAAAATGCTATATTCTCCAGCAGCAGTCAGGGATTTATTTTCCCAGACTCGGATATGTCACAACTAACATCTCGTGCTCATACATCATGACATGCACATACATATCATATGCATCATAATCTCATTTATTTTGAGAACATCATATCACAACGCATTTCATGCATCGCATATAATTAACCATGTTATCTTTTCAGGAAAGACAATGATCACTAACAATTCCAGCAGTTATATGTGTCATATCTGTAGACAGCTAACGAAAAATCAGTTCCCGAAACTAAACGGGTCAACTAATCTACATGATCAAGCGAGGTAACCCTACTATCCAGGTTCCCTCCCACAAGCCCTACTATCTAGGCTTTCATCTTGAAGTAACCCTACTACCAAGGTTTCTTCCCACAAGCCTTACTATCCAGGCTTTCATCTTGAAGTAACCCTACTACCCAGGTTCCTTCCCACAAGCCTTATTATCCAGGATTTCATCTCGAAGTAACCCTACTACCCAGGTTCCTTCCTACAAGCCTTACTATCCAGGCTTTCATCTCGAAGTAACCCTACTACCCAGGTTCCTTTCCACAAGCCTTACTATCCAGGCTTTCATCTCGAAGTAACCCTACTACCCAGGTTCCTTCCCACAAGCCTTATTATCCAGGCTTTCATCTCGAAGTAACCCTACTACCCAGGTTCCTTCCCACAAGCCTTACTATCCAGGCTTTCATCTCGAAGTAACCCTACTACCCAGGTTCCTTCCCACAAGCCTTACTATCCAGGCTTTCATCTCGAAGTAATCCTACTACCCAGGTTCCTTCCCACAAGCCTTACTATCCAGGCTTTCATCTCGAAGTAACCCAACTACCCAGGTTCCTTCCCACAGGCCTTACTATCCATGCTTTCATATCGAAGTAACCCTACTACCCAGGTTCCTTCCCACAAGCCTTACTATCCAGGCTTTCATCTCGAAGTAACCCTACTACCCAGGTTCCTTCCCACAAGCCTTACTATCCAGGCTTTCATCTCGAAGTAACCCTACTATCCAGGTTCCTTATCCCTTATCTCCAGACAACAGTTTACAACACTGTGAGGCCTGGACCCGACCAGATACGGTCGATTTCACATTTCCCCAGTATGTCGCTATACAGCCTGGACCCTGACCAGGTATACATTCTACTTTCACCTCCTCAATTAAGAGTTAATTCCCCAGTAGAGTAATGGACAACCAAAGCTCCTAGACTTTACTTCCCAGTGCATAAATTAACATTCCCCGGTAAAGTCCCCCTCAACAGCAGGTACAGGAATTCTCGCAAAGGAATCTCTTACGCAATCGATCTTTTCCAGATGACATCTTTAAGACCATCTCCGACGATTCCCCATCACATTCCAAATGGAATCCGTAAGCCCATTCCCGATATCACCAATCAGCATTACTTTATGTGAGTGCAAATTTCTGGGCACTCTAGTATTCAATCATCTTCCACCTTCAGATCACGAAAGGCAGACTAGCCAATCTACATCCTCAGGCTTAAGAAGATTGAATAGGGGCAACTGTTGTACCCAAAAATTTGCCCTCTAATTTCTCAAAAAAAAAAATCATCCTGGACTCTCAGGCTTGCTTCTATCAAGTTTTGAATTACAACTTTTCAAGAAAATCATCCACAAGGGCAAAATGGTCAAAAGCACACTGAAAAGTCAAACTTTGACTTTTTTAGATCAAATCAAGTTTCAACAATTATATTTCATCAAGACATGAAATTGGTTCATCAAAAAAAAATCAGAAGTCAGAAATTACTTTGAAAAAATAAAATTTCTAAACATTTAGAAAATTTTCTAAGTGTTAAGAGAATATGATACTTCAGAACTTCTGGACCAGCCTTCATGCGAGTGCAATCAGAATTTGCAAACACGGTTCAGAACATGATGCTTCAATCAGAACATGTAAAAGCGATTCTCTTTGGTCAGAACATGATTCTTCAACATATGAAGGCTATGTTCAACACTTCGGTCAAAACATCACCCTTCAAGTCTAATTCTGGTCTTCTGCGATCAGAACATCACAAAATCCCAAAACCTCATTTAAACAACCTGCTGCACTGCTACATCACAGTACTCTAACCAGCAGCTAATCCAGTCCACGCCTGCATTTTCCCAAATCCTGTATTTGCACCAAATACAAAAAGCTGTAATCAAAAAGCAATGGAACAGTGTGCCAAAAAGTTTAAATCCCATTTGTTTTCCCCCTAAAACCACAACAAATTCACCTATAAATAAGTTGCTCCATCACACTTTCAAGGAGGCTGGTTTTTTGAGAGAGAAAATTGTCAAAAGAGAGAAAAGAAAAACTGTGAAACCTTCGTAAAAAATCAAGAATTCCCAAACAGAAAACATAACCTTTGTTCTTCCCTTTGAATCAAAGAACTTGGCATTTTCTCTCCCGTTTCTCTTGTTGACTCCAGAACATTTGAAGGCAACAATTCAAGTTCCAAGCACACGTTCCAGATTCAAGGTAAGTCTCTCTGACTTTATATATTTTTATTCAGAACATCATTAAATATGTAAATATCACAACATTAATGTTGTCCATATCATTGCATAAGTAGGAAAACTGTGGATCAGAACTTCTTGATTAAGGCTAGGCTCAAAATTAGGGTTAGAACTTCTATAAGCTGTTGTGCTTTTATCCTCCTGATTTGCTGTTAAGGATTGAATAAATTGCTGATTGTACTGATTAATATGATGAAAGAGTTGAAACGTAACACAAAACTTCTGTTTTTTCATTCACCATTTTAACATACAGAATTTCTAGGATTTTCTCATTGTTTAAGCACGCAGAACTTCTGAGTTCTCTTTACCATTTTAACACACAAAACTTCTGATGCTCACTCATTGTTTTAGCACAGCACATAAATTCTAATTTCTCCCTACACGTTAAACACATTGAACTTCTGATGCTTCCACTCGCTATTTTAACAGTCATAATTTTTGATTTTTCACACGCTGGCAACACACTGAATTTCTGATGTTCACTCACTATTTTAGCGCAATACAGAACTTCTGACTTTTGGCTCACTGTCTGAATACCATCCAGAACCTCTGTTTCCTTTCCCTATGACATTTCTTGCAGGACCTCAGAGTGTACCAATCAGAACTTCTGATTCCGATGACGTTCCTTTCTGAATCACCACGCGCCTGGCTTCAGAACTTCTGATCTTTGTTGTTTTGCTTGCAGCAGCACGCTGTTTCTATCTTTCCTTTATTTTCCTTTTTATCATTTTCAATATTAACCCTTTTTTTTATTAATATAAAAAAGACTTAAAAATATTTTCTTTTATTAATTAATTTATTTCTTTTTCTTAATTCATTAAGACAAAAAACCATTTTATAAACAAGTCCTTTTTCTCTCTTGCATGGTACATTTCAATATGGTTGTAATAGTTAAATAAGATTTAAATTCTTACAACCCTCCATTTGTAAATAGGTACACCCCATCCCCCTAATGATTGTAATAGCGTAGAATATTTATATTCTCGCAATTTATCGCTTTCCAAATAAATGCTAGTAATTAGGGCATGTATGGCAAGACATGAAATTGACAGGTAGATAACCCTAATCAAGACTAAAATGCATGCAATCAAACACACTTGCACACTAGCACCCTTACGGTAATCCCACTTTCTGGGCTATCGAAAAAATAGTCATGTCCCTCGAACATGGGCGTTTTAGCAAAAGACCCTCGATAAAAGATCGTAGTCCCTCGATGACCCTTGATGTTGCCTTCGGTAAACGATCTAGTCCCTAAAACGATATTGCTAAAGTGTCCCATAGGTTTCCTTCTATGACTATACAAACGTCCCACGCCCGCCCTTCACATCCAACGATGGGGCTTTTTACCAAATCAATGGTAAGATAGCAACATCTAAAGGAAGAGGAAAAGAACATCTAAGTCCTTTTGAGTAGGTATATTCGCTCCTTGTTGCTCGCTTGCTCACAACAAAAACATTTTTATGCACCAACACATCCCTTTGAACTATTTTCAAAAACCAACACTTTGTACGCATTCTTATAGAGACGAGATTAATTACAAAGTCACATTTTCAAAATATTTTCAAAACCCACATCACAAAGCACATTTCAAAACAAAATCAAGTGATCTAGAAAGCAACTAAGAGCCCATGGAAAACCATGGATGAAAAGGGTGCTAACACCTTCCCTTTTCATAATCTACCACCCGAACTCAAGAAAACATCTTTAAAGGTCTTTCCTGTGCTTTTTCACCTTTCCTTATTGGATAAAAGAAAAGTCGGCGACGATTCTTGCTATCCGCAACATTGCAATCAAACGCAAAACAAAAATTCAGTTCTCCCACCGTATCATAACAAGCCTTGTTATGATTTCTTCCAATTGGGTGGAGGGTTCCTCAGTAGCAATGTCTTTGGCCGGCGCCTCCATCCTGGAAGGCTCAATCGTCTTTTCTTTGCCTCTAGTGTCAGTACTAGGTTTGTCCATGGTAATGTGAACTGGTGTAGTTATAGTAGTTAGAGGTCAAATGTTAGGAGAAAAGATTCTCCCCGTCCTTGTCACCTTGCTAGAACCAGCAATATTGGTAACATCATTAGTTTTGTCTTTATTAACCCAGGAGTCTTGCTTAATCCCATGATAATATACCTCAACACCGTAATTCCAAGGTATTTCCTTATAAGAAGAATAAGGAATTGGCCCTGGTGCGGTAATTATCAAGGGGGAAATTGTTCGTTCGTTGGAAATTCTAATAGGACCTTTTGAGGAGATCCTAATAGGTTTATTGGATACGGTGATAATTGATATGTATTTAACTTCTTTAGTAAACAAATTTATGGTCGGAGTTATTTCAAACAAAATCTCCTGGCTATCTATTAGATGTTGGACACCCTTTTTCATCCATTCGCATCCATTAACTTGTTTGGAACAACAACAACAGTCTTTTAAATAACAAGGGAAAACCCTAACTCTCAACAAATTTTCTTTAACAATGGTCAGTGGAGTAGCCAAATCTTCAACAGAGGAAACAAAAGCAATGTCTTCAATTGCATTTACACCTTTGCCATGATTTGGCATTGGTGCATTTATAATATTTAGAGTTATAGGTGGATCGAACACAATAGTCTTGTTATCTATAAGGTCTTGAATCTTGTTTTTTTAGAGCCCAACATTGATCAGTATTGTTGTACCCTAAAATTTGCCCTCTCATGTTTTCCAAGGTCTTCCCCTACATGGTTGGTCACAAACCCTTGCCTAAGGAAAAGGAAAATTTTGAGTAGTGTTTTAAAGTTTCCTTCGATTGGCGTTTCAATAAAGCCTTTCGATTGGCCTTGCAATTGGATCCTTCGATTGGAATTCCTAAAGGTTCCTTCAATTGGAGCATCAGATCCTCCTTCGATTTGGAGCATCAGAGCCTCCTTCGAATGGAGCATCAGAGCTTCCTTCGATTGAAGCATCAGAGCTTCCTTCGATTTGGAGCATCAGAGGTTCCTACGATTGGAGCATCATAACCTCCTTCAATTTGGAGCATCAGAGCTTCCTTCGATTGGAGCATCAGAGCTTCCTTCGATTGCAGCATCATAGCTTCCTTCAATTTGGAGCATCAGAGCTTCCTTCAATTGGAGCGTAAGAGCCTCCTTCGATTTGGAGCATCAGAGCTTCCTTCGATTGAAACATCAGAGCAAAGGCCCTTCGATTGGCATTCCAAAAGAGTCCATTTGAAGAAGCTTGCAAGAGTCCATTCGAAGAAGCTTGCAAAGTTCCATTCTAAAGAGGGAATTCGAAGGCCAGTTACACAATAGAAAATTCAAAAAGGGACAAGATCCCATGTGTTTGGCCAATGTTACAATTCTTATTCATGGATTTCAAACACTACCAAGGCTGTTTAAACCTTTTCCTTCTTGACCTCTCTACCCCCTCTATATAAAGAGATCACAAATGTTGCAAAGAAAAAAAAGGAAAACGAAAAAGTTGGAGAGACGCTGCCCACACAATCCATCAAAGATTGTCAAAATTTTCCAAGCAAAGTAGCCCTTCAGATCGAAGGTGCCCACGCCCAGAAGCCCCCAGATCGAAAGTGCTCACATCCAGCCAATACCCAAATCGAAGATTCAATCTGCTGGTAAGAGAGGGTAAATTGTCAAAACTTTGCATTTGCATAACACCTCCATATTTGTTGTCCCATTCGTTTTGCCATCCTAGACCGAATCCAAGGGCTTGGGTTTGGGCCCATATCATGTTCTTCGTTTACTAACATTTGCTGCAGATCTGGCCTAAATAAAACCAATATACGCAGGATCGAAGGACCTGGGTTCGACACCCAGGTCATTTTCTGGCTAATATTTGTCTTGCAAGTCTAGAATCGAGAATAAATTTCCCTCCTGGATCGAAGAATACGACTTCTCCCCCCTGGATCGAAGAAAGCGGCTTCTCCCCCTGGATCGAAGAAGATATCTTCCTCCCCCGGGTCGAAAGACCGTAATTTTCCTGGGATCGAACCCCCCCCCCCCCCACACCTTTTCCTGCAATCGAAGGGTGCCCCCATTTGTATTTTTACTTTTTGGTTCTTTTCTCTATTTTTATCTTTTTAATTAACATAAAAATCAAAATCACAAAAATATTAGGCTAGTTGTTTTTCCAACTAAAGTAATTTTATAAATGAATTAATTAATCATTTTAACATTTTTTTCCTTAAAACTAAAATTAAGTAGACTTAGGCCTTATTTTCTTTTATACCAAAAACAACAAAAAAAGATTTCTTTTCTTTAGGATTTTTTAGACGTCTTTTCTATTTCACGCGCGTTTATTTAATTCCGTATTATTTTACTATTATTGTATCTGTCTACCGGATGTAATAGATAAAATTAGGATTTTTACTGCTTTATTCCCCATTATCCTTGTATAATGTAAATCCCCTCCCTGAAGCCTTGTAATAGCGTAGGACCTCTAATTTCTGCATTTTCTTTTTACTGCTTTTCATATTAACTGCTAGAAACTAGAAATGTATGACAAAGACTAAAATCAAACGCTAGAAAACTTAATAAAAAGACAAAAATAATTGAAACACAACACAATTACACACAAGCACCTCTAAGGTACGCCCACTTTGGTTGCCTTTAAAAAATAGCCATGAGGCAGGAATGTTTTAGCAAAGACCCATAAAACCAAAAGATCATAGTCCCTCGATGACCCTACAGTTGCCTTCTCGGTAAATGATCTAGTCCCTAAAATAGAATTGCTAATGCATCTCCATAAATTGCCTTTGTGACTGTAACGTCCCTTCGATTGTCCCTTAAAACATCCAACGATAGGGCTACCTACTCACTAATAGTAGGGTAGCACTGTCTAAAGGAAAAGAGGAAAAGAATAGCCTTTTCGAGTATAAAAGTAGATAGCTGTTAGAAGTTTGCTCAAAAAAAATACTTTTTTGCACTTACACACAAAAACTACTTTTCAAAAGACATTTCAAAACACTTTGTGTATGTTCTTTATTAACCCGAGAAACATTACAAAGTTTGGCGTACTAAGGCGTTTTCAAAACATTTTCAAACACAAAACACAAAAGCATATTGAAAAATGAGCAAACCTCTAAGAGCCCGTAGAAAACCATGGATGGAAAGGGTGCTAACACCTTCCCTTTCCATAATCTACCCCCTTACTCAGAAAACTCTCGAAAAGGTCTTTTTCTGTTCTTTTCACCCTTTCCTTTGTTGGATAAAAGAAAAGACAGTGGCGACTCTTGCTTACCGGACATTTGCGAATACAAAACGCAAACCAGTATTGAAATTCTGGCTGCAGATACTCAATGTCACGTTCAATGTTATGACACCGTATCTGACTTACTATATGACAGTAAATACAAAAGCAATAAAGAACACAATCAATTGTTTACCCAGTTCAGTGTGCAACAACACCTACTCTGGGGGCTACCAAGCCAGGGAGAGAATCCACTATAAGAGATGTTAATTCAGGAATAAACCAACCAGTTTATCTCCTTCACTTAAGACCTACCCAATGCAATTCTAATCTAAGTACAACTTAAACCTGAGTTCCTACTCACTCCCCCTCAATCACAGCAGTGATACATAAAACAATTTGACTTAAGAATTGATGAAGACACTCTTCAAAAAAACACACACTTGATTAAGCTTCACAGCTTTTTAATCAAGCAACACAATCACTCGTGCTTCACAGCTTTGAGTGATGCACACAACTAACTTGACTCTGCTTCACAGCTTTAGTCAAAGAACATTCAAACACTCTTGCTTCAAAGCTTTGAGTGCTACACAACCCTTACAATTTGAAACCTATTCCAAGGCACTTATCACAATGATAATTGCTTGGAGTACAATGAACAAATCTATACAGATTACAAATGATCTTCTGATCAATCAGCAGGGATCCTTGAAAAACAGCAGCTCTGTTGAATATATAGCAGCTGCAACTTCAGTTAGGGTTTCCAAAAACCTAGGGTTAATTCTGTTTAACCTAAAGACCAGGTCACAGGACTTTATTAACCAGGTTAGGGTTGAGCTAGGTTACCCCTCAGAAAACGCAGGATTCTGTTCAGGAAGGACTGGGTTATTTCCTGAAAAAACTCAGACTTATCCAATCCTGCAATCCTGTTAGTTCAGAACAGGATGTCATAACATCTGTTATGACATCTGAGAAAACCTGTCTACTGATTTAGCAAAATGTGATCATTTTGCAAAATGCTCAGATACACACTTATAAACATCAGTATTTGAATTACAATATTTTTCTGCAAAGGTACCTAATGAACCAGTACAAACTGAACTAGAATGTTATGACATCAGTCATGACATTCACACATACACTTGGGATTTACCAAAAATGCAAGCCAATACCTAAACACCTACAAACTCCCCCTTTGGCAGATTTTTGGCTAAAGACCCTAAACAATCAGAGATAGATAGCAGCAGAAATAAGTGACAGCAGAAAAATAGAATGTCAAGTACTAATTAAGCAAGTACCAAAATATTCTCCCCCTCTTTAGCCACAAATGGGCCAAAGATACATGTTCATAAAATTTTACAGTTATCCAAAACAAAATAATAAGATCAGCAGCAGACAACAACAGAACACACTTCCAAACTCCACCAGCAACACCACCAAGCAGCAATCAACCTTCAAGCACTGTCATCAGACTCAGAGGAGCTAGTTTCTTCAATGTTGAGCTGTCCTTCAGCTTCTACACCTTCTTCCCTTCTGCTTTCTTCAGCTTCCTCCTTTTCTAGCCTGGCAATTAGAATTTCTAGGGTCCTTTTTCTAGCATCCAGCTCTTTGCAAGTTTCTTTTAAGACACCTATGACATCTGATGTCTTGGACTGGGTCTTTACAGACGATGTCTCAGCTGATGTTATGACAATGTCTGGAGCATGAGATCCCTGAAACAATTTGTAGTGCAGGCCAAGGGCAGGAGCTCTTTTGCAGATTGTATCTCTTGCCACAAGGATATCAGGGAATTGTGCAAGGATGATTCCACAAAGGAGGGAGGGAAAGGCAATTGGTCCTTTGACAGCATAACTGCCAGCATGCTTTAAAGTTTGTTCAAAGATGTACCTCCCATAGTCAAAAGCAGTCTTGGTTCCCACAGCATAGATAAATCTCCCCAATCCTGTGGAGATAGTTGATTTGTGATTTGTAGGCACCCAGTTGGCTGCTCCTATTTTATGCAAGATGGCAAATTTCATGCTGAGTTTACTAGCATTCAGCTTCCCTTTCAAGGGCCAGCACTTTACTTGCCTGGCTGTGATGGTTAGACAAACTTCATTGTCAGTTGCCTCTAGATCAGGACAGTCCTTATTTGTTCTTCCAAGAAACTTGTTGATTTCTGATGGAGAGAACTTGACCCTTCTTCCTCTAACAAAGACACTTTCAAAGTCAGCTGACCTTCCATCAGCACAATCATTTGACAAGTTCACTACAAACTCCTTAACCAGATTTTCATAACATTTGTTCAACTTTATCACTGTTTTCATTAGCCCAACATTCTTGATCAGATCCATGATGTCTTTGCACTCCAAGGCATCATTGTTGAGTTCTCTCTCCAAGGCTATTCTCTTTAAGCAAACATACTTCCATCTGTTTGCATTGTCAGGATGATGAAAGGAGATGTTGTCTGTTGGCACTTCAGGCACTCTAGCAATCTTGCTGGAGGGGAGCTTCCTTCTGATGGGAGTTTCTTCAATATCAATCTCAAATTCTAATTCATCATCAGAATCAGAAGTTTCAGGTTCTTTACTTTTCTTAGAGATTGGTTGTCTAGCAGTCTGCACCTGTGCCTTCTTCCCTTTTGTCTGAATACTTTTCTCAGCCATCCCTTCAGCCTTGGATTTCTTAGCATCAGGTTTATCATTCTGACTACTCTTTCTTTTCATCAATCTCCTAGCAATGCTAGGGTTCACATTAGCAATCAGTTCATTATCTGAGTAATCTTCATCCACATCAATGATAGGTGGATCAGCAGCCTTTTCAGAGGGGTTCTGAATGTTGTCTTTTGGTGTCACAACATCCTCAGTGACATCTATATTTTCAGAACCTTCCACATTTGGACTTTCTGATTGATTTAAAGGGATAGAAATCCCCGGTACAGATTGGTTGCCACTTAGTATGCTAGTAACCAGCCTAGCAATAGCTTGGTGTACTTGAACTGATCCTTCTCTATTAGGTACAGAAGACGAAGAATGAGAAGAATTACCAGAGGCTGTAGCTTGAGCTCTTCCTGCATGTCTGGTTCTGAGCTTTTTGACTCTGGCTGGGTCAGTTGCCATCTCCCTGAGAGGAGTGACCTCAAGAACTTCCGATTCTATGCATGTAGTGATTGCCCTAGAATCTTGGTCAGATGATGATGATGATGAGGAAGACGAAGTCGCCATGGTTGAAGACGATGTCTGAGACATTTTGATTGACTTTGAGTAATGGTAGCAGTTTGAGAAAAATCTTTGATTGGGAGGAGGAAAAAGGTTGCAAGGATGAGAGAGGTAGGGGGTAAAAGGGAGTCTCTTCAACTTCTTAAAGCTTTTGAAGGAATTGTGAAAGAATATGATTAACTCACTAAATATAGACTTAATAAAATTAATCCCTCCAACCCTTGTTTTAAGCAAAATTAATTGCTATAATTTCTCATGTTGGTGAATACCCAACCTGCCCCTCAAATTTTCAAGTTTATTTCCAACAAGAGCCTTGGTAGAAGAATCAGTCAGCTGAAGCTTAGAGAAACTATGTTCCAGTTTAAATGACTTCTTCTCTTCAAAGTCAATAGGGTTCAAGGAAATGTTGAATGTTTTCAGATTGTCACAACACAATGTCACAACATCTTGTGTAACATTGTACTCAGGGAGCATCTGTTTTGACCAGATGTTTTGAGAACAGAATTTATGAGACTTGTTATTTCCAACATCCTTGTCAAGATGACTTAAGGTTCTGACAACACAATCTTCTTCAAGTTTATTTCCCGCATCACAGATATCACCAACCTGTAGTTTTGGAGTTCTTCTGATAGTTTCCATAGAGATAGCTTTCTTCATTCTTCTTAGATGAAGGAGACCAAGCTTATGCTGCCACAGTTTCACCTCTTTTTCTTCTTTTGCAATGGAACACACAGATGAGAAATTAGTGTTCTCAGCCTCCCACAAGTAACAGTTGTCTTTGGATCTGACTCCTTTCATTACTATTTCTTGTTTGTCATTGATTACAAGGCATTCAGATTTTGAGAAATTGACCTTGAATCCTAGATCACACAGTTGACTGATACTAATGAGATTAGCGGTCAGTCCTTTCACCAGCAGTACTTCATTCAGACTTGGAACTCCAGGGCAGTCCAAATCACCAACTCCTTTGATTTCACCTTTAGCCCCATCTCCAAAGGTCACAAAACTGGTGGTGTGAGGCTTAACATTATTGAGGAGGTTCTTGATTCCAGTCATATGTCTGGAACATCCACTGTCAAAGTACCAGTCTTCCTTTGCAGAGACCCTCAGGGAAGTGTGAGCTATCAGTGCAACAGCCTTTTTCTTCCATTTAGGAACATGAAGTACCTTTTTAGACTTAGGTTTGACACCTGAGTTCTGATTAGGATATCCATGTAGTCTGAAGCAGAAGGGCTTTATGTGACCATATCTCCCACAATGATGACATTTCCATCTTTGGTACCTCTTCTTCATATGTCTCTGTCCCTGATGTTGAGAGTTGTGTTGAGACATCCGTTTTGACATTTGCTTACCAGTACCAGATTTCTTTGCTTCCATAAATCCTAGTCCAGATTTATTTCCCATATTTTGTCCAGCCTGAAGGATCTCTTCCAATTTGTCTGTTCCATTGGTCAACATCTTGACAGATTTGGTCATTTGATTCAGTTGTGAGTTCAACAATTGAACTTCTCCTTCTAGATGACTTATAGTTTCAAGATTTGCCCTTTTTTCAGCCTCCAGTTTGATAATGAGTTTTGATTGTTTCTCATTCTGCACACAGACTTCAGCACTTCTGATACACAATTTCTTGTAGGTATCAGCCAGTTCTTCAAATGACACTTCTTCATCACTAGTGTCACTTTCAGAAGTACAAACACTAGTTAGGGCAGTAACTAGTTTGGCAGATTCTTCTTCAGAATTACTTTCTGAATCATAGTCAGACCAAGTAACAGTCATTCCTTTCTTTTGCTTCTTAAGAAAGGTAGGACATTCAGCTCGAATATGTCCATATCCTTCACATCCATGGCATTGAATACCTCTGCCTTGGTTTCCCTTATCTTCTGCCCTTGGTCTTCTGCTGGAACTGTCAATGTCAGAGGGAATGTTATGAACATTAGACCTTGACTTTGGGTCCATTCTTTTGATGAGCCTGTTGAATTGTCTTCCAAGCATGGCAATAGCTTCAGATATGTTTTCTTCTTCATCCTCCTTGTATTCAACATCAGTGTTGGATACAAGTGCTATGCTTTTGTTCTTCTTGTCACCATTATCAGTGATCCCCATCTCAAAAGTCTGAAGAGACCCAATAAGTTCATCCACTTTCAACTTGCTAATGTCCTGGGCTTCCTCTATGGCAGTTACCTTCATTGCAAATCTTTTAGGCAAGGATCTGAGAATCTTCCTCACCAGTTTTTCTTCTGACATTTTTTCTCCCAGTGCTCCTGAGGTGTTGGCAATCTCCAAGATGTTCATGTGAAACTCATGAATGGTTTCATCTTCCATCATTTTTAGATTCTCAAATTTGGTGGTCAACATCTGAAGCCTTGACATTTTTACTTTGGAAGTTCCCTCATGAGTAGTTTTGAGAGTGTCCCAAACTTCCTTGGCCAGTTCATATTGATGTACTAGTCTGAAAATGTTTCTATCAATTCCATTGAACAAGGCATTTAAAGCTTTTGAATTTCCCAGAGCTAACTCATCTTCTTCTTTACTCCAATCTTCCTCAGGCTTCAGACTGATTGTCCCATCTATCTCAGTTATGGTGGGATGAATCCATCCTTTGTCAGCAGCTCTCCAAGCCTTTTTGTCCAGAGATTTTAGGAAGGCAATCATACGAGGTTTCCAGTAGTCATAATTAGTTCCATCCAGAATGGGTGGTCTATTTCCAAAAACTCCTTCTTTGTCCATAGTGCCAGAAAGTGATATCCCTAGATCTCACCCAGTAATACAGGCAGGGTGCCTGCTCTGATGCCAATTGAAATTCTGGCTGCAGATACTCAATGTCACGTTCAATGTTATGACACCGTATCTGACTTACTATATGACAGTAAATACAAAAGCAATAAAGAACACAGTCAATTGTTTACCCAGTTCAGTGTGCAACAACACCTACTCTGGGGGCTACCAAGCCAGGGAGAGAATCCACTATAAGAGATGTTAATTCAGGAATAAACCAACCAGTTTATCTCCTTCACTTAAGACCTACCCAATGCAATTCTAATCTAAGTACAACTTAAACCTGAGTTCCTACTCACTCCCCCTCAATCACAGCAGTGATACATAAAACAATTTGACTTAAGAATTGATGAAGACACTCTTCAAAAAAACACACACTTGATTAAGCTTCACAGCTTTTTAATCAAGCAACACAATCACTCGTGCTTCACAGCTTTGAGTGATGCACACAACTAACTTGACTCTGCTTCACAGCTTTAGTCAAAGAACATTCAAACACTCTTGCTTCAAAGCTTTGAGTGCTACACAACCCTTACAATTTGAAACCTATTCCAAGGCACTTATCACAATGATAATTGCTTGGAGTACAATGAACAAATCTATACAGATTACAAATGATCTTCTGATCAATCAGCAGGGATCCTTGAAAAACAGCAGCTCTGTTGAATATATAGCAGCTGCAACTTCAGTTAGGGTTTCCAAAAACCTAGGGTTAATTCTGTTTAACCTAAAGACCAGGTCACAGGACTTTATTAACCAGGTTAGGGTTGAGCTAGGTTACCCCTCAGAAAACGCAGGATTCTGTTCAGGAAGGACTGGGTTATTTCCTGAAAAAACTCAGACTTATCCAATCCTGCAATCCTGTTAGTTCAGAACAGGATGTCATAACATCTGTTATGACATCTGAGAAAACCTGTCTACTGATTTAGCAAAATGTGATCATTTTGCAAAATGCTCAGATACACACTTATAAACATCAGTATTTGAATTACAATATTTTTCTGCAAAGGTACCTAATGAACCAGTACAAACTGAACTAGAATGTTATGACATCAGTCATGACATTCACACATACACTTGGGATTTACCAAAAATGCAAGCCAATACCTAAACACCTACAAGTATTAAACAGTCGGTTCTGCCACCGTAAAATAGAACTGGAGAATCTGCTGGGGACTATAAAAGTGGGGTTTACCTTAGAGTTACTTTCATTGTTAAATTGATTTATTATGTGTTTGCTTGCTTTATCTTTAAGGGTTTTCTTGGATTGTTACTAAAATATCCTACACCCGGATCTAGGGAACCTTATTAGGTAAGTAGCAATAAACCATGGAGGTTGTACGGTGTAGACCGATACAGACGAAGTGGTGGCTACGTTAGCGTGGTGATTTGGATTGTACTAATGTTCCTTGAGTAATTTAAGGATAACATTAGGCTTTCTCATAGTGTCACTAAGCGCTAACTGACCTTTAGAACCTTTAATTGACTCATTCTAGCCATTAGGAAGTAGTGAGATAACCGACTTTGGTTCTAACCGAAGATTGGTTGATACTCGATACTACACTCACTGAGGCTTGACTTTTAGGATTTTTTAGCCGCGATACTTTGGTGCAGAGCTGAAACAATTTCTGAAGGGAAGGTCAGTGATATTGAGGCTCCTTAGAACCCTATTACTATTAATAGGACAGGTTGAGCCAACTAAACATTCAAGAGGGTACATACCTTAAAAACTCATGCAAGCCTTTGAACCTAAGGTATATTGTATGATTTACTTGTGTTTATCTGTGATTTTTAGCATAATCATGACATCATAAACATCATGAAATTCATATATACTAATCATTTCAAGGACCTGCTGGATTTACTTCTTGGCTGTTTTGTAGGATATGAATTCAGGTCGCAGGAAAACCATCCGGATTCGCTTCACGGAAATTCCTCCTAAGCTCAAAGAATTAGTCTTGAAAGTCCCTAATTACTCATCATTCCACAAAAGACATGGTCACTTGCTCCATTTGGTTACCACCGGGTTTGATGAAGGTTTGATGAGTGTCTTATTCCAGTCCTTCAACCCTAAGAACCATTGCTTCACATTCCCCGATTATCAACTGGTGCCTACCCTAGAGGAATTCTCTAAGTTACTTGGTTTACCTATGTTGGAGCGAGTACCTTTCACTGGTTTAGAACAAGACCCAGCTTCTGAAGATGTTGCCGTAGCTCTGCACTTAAAGCCATCTGACATTGAGTCCAATTGGGAAAAAAGAAGTGAAGTTAAGGGTCTCATTGCAAATTTCATGATGAAGAAAGCTCAGATTTTCTGGGATGCTATGAGTTATCATGCCTTCGAAGATGTATTAGCCCTCTTGATCTATGGGTTGGTCCTGTTTCCTAATTCTGGCCAACTTATAGATGTGAAAGCCATCAACATCTTTCTTGCTCACAATCCGGTTCCTACCCTGGTCGGGGACATCCTACATTCTCTCCATACTCGTACTATGAAGAAGCGAGGAACTCTCATGTGTTTCACCCCTCTTCTATATAGGTGGTTTATTTCGCACCTTCCTCGGTCAATAATGCAAAAGATTTAGGCTTAAGATGGAGTAAAAGACTAATGTCTCTCTCTCACTCCGACATCCATTGGTGTCCTCGCTCTCAAGAAGACATTTATTTTATTGATCGCTGCGGAGAATTTTCTAATGTGCCACTCCTGGGCATTAGGGGAGGCATCACCTACAATCCTTCTTTAGCACTACGTCAATTTGGCTATGCACGGAGAGATGGTCCGCCGGATATGCTCATCCAGGGTGTTGTGTTCATTTACTCAGATGATTCATAAAATTATCGTCAGAGGTTCATCCGTTCTTGGGGCATTGTTAAGAGGACTGATAGTAAGACTTTGGGGCGCAAGAACTCCATCATTTTGGAACCTTATCTCAAATGGGTGAGAGCTCGAGCCAAAGTCTTATGATTCCATACGATTCCATCTTACCAGTGATCTTAGAACCTATTGTCCAAGGGGAGGAGTCCTGTATTATTCTCCATCCTGATATGCCAACCAACTTCGAAGAGTTGCAAAAGTCTTGGATTTAGTTCAAGGGGGAACGGGATACTTTTGAGGCACAATTCTATGCAAGTGAGAAGAAGGTGCTGGAATTAACAAAACAACTTCATGAAGAGAGAAACCTTAACACCTACCTCAACACCAAGAGGAAACGCCCATGGGAGACTTAGAAACTTCCTTTCAATGTTTATCCTTGTGTAATCTTTTGTTTCTTTAAAAACATGCTAATGAAAGGTTTTTCTTTTTGTTTTGTTTAAAAGAGCTTAAATCTAGTAAGGTTCTTGAAAACATTGCATAAACATATCATACATATCATTTCATGGACAGGTTTCATAGCAGGTTTCTCATCTTCTTTGTTGTTTATTTCAGCAATGGCTCTAGAACAAACAGTGAAGGATCTGCAGACTCAGAATGCCCAGTTTCAATAGATGATCATGGCTCTGACCAAGGGGCAAGAAGAACTGAAAGCCCTGATTGTTAAAGATAAGAAGAAGCCATATAGGCCAAATGGGTTAGTGAATATGGAAAGGAGGATCAGAGGACCAGTGCAGCAAGCTTCTGAACTTATAACTTCTTCAAGGGGAGGAAACAATCAAGAGGAGGAAACAAGAGAGGAAGACTCCAGTCCCAAATAATTCGATGATGAATCTGACTATGATGAGGAGCAGTATCCTCCTGCTGATGAAAAGTAAAAATAGCTGGAGGATCGTTTGAATGCGATGGAAGTCCGGAAGGTACCAGGTCTGGATTTTGAAGAGCTGGGTTTGGTCTCTGGGGTTGTCATCCCGCAAAAGTTCAAGGTGATGGTGTTCGCCAAATATGATGGGGTCTAATGTCCCAAGATGCACCTCTGATCTTATGTGAGGAAGATCCAACCTCACACTGCTGACAAGGACTTTTGGGTCCACTTCTTTCAGGATAGTCTGTCCGAAACTCAACTAGAATGGTTCTACCAGCTGGAAGGAGCCAACATCCGTAATTGGGAGGACCTGGCTGCTGCTTTCTACAAGCAATATTAGTACAATGTAGACCTTTCTCTCACCCGTACACAACTCCAAAATATGTCTATGGGTTCGAGTGAGGGCTTTAAAGGCTATGCTCAAAAGTGGAGGGACTTAGCAGGAAGAGTCCAGCCTCCCTTGTCTGATAGGGAACTAGTGGATATGTTTCTGGGGACCCTGTCCGGTCCATTTTTCAATCATCTAATTGGAAGTTCCTCAGCCGGCTTCACCGAATTGTTTCTGACAGGGGAAAGGGTGGAAGCTGGAATCAGGAGTGGGAATATTCAAAAGGATGCATCCTCCAGTACAATAAGGAGGCCATTTGCTGGGAAGAAAGAGGTTGGCACTGTGTACCATCAAAGGAATCAGGACAGAACTGAACACCATCCAGTGGTAGGGGTTGTCATGATCTCTAAACCTGCACCCACCCAACAAAGGAATAATCAACTGATAATAGAAAAGTCGGTAAGACAGTTTACCCGGATAAATATGACATTGTCTCAAGTCTTGCCACATTTGTTGAAATCTAATCTGGTAACCCTGCAGGAAGCTCCGAAGAATCCCAACACTAACTCTCCTCACTACAACCCTAATGCTCGTTGTGCTTACCATTCAGAAAGTCCAGGCCATGATACCAACAACTGTTGGGCTTTGAAAAAGAAGGTGCAAGACCTTCTCGAGACGAAGGAAATTGAATTTGACGCCCCTGAGACTCCAAATGTTATCACTACTCCTATGCCCAAGCACAACCGTGGTGTTAATGTTGTTGAAGATGATGTGTTTATTACTGTTGTTGATGAACTTGTTACTCCTCTCCTGACCGTCAAGAGGAGCCTGTTGAAGGCCAGTTTATTTCCGAGTTGTGGCGAAGGTTGCCACCTCTGTTCTCTACCTAATATTTGTCATTTATTGAAGGCAGGTGTCCAGCGCCTGATGGACGACAAAGAGATTTTGTTTGAAAAGACTGTTGTTCCAACCACTTCTTACAAGGATGTTTCAATAATAACCATTTCCACCAATCCTCCCAGGGTCTCCACCAAAAGACCCATCAGGATTACATCTATTCCGAAAGTGACTCCACTGATAATTACTATGCCAGGGCCAATCCCATACTCCTCAAACAAAAATGTTCCCTGGAACTACGGGGGTGACGTCTACTACCACGGTGTTAAGCAAGATTTGTTGGCTGATGAAGACCAGGTTTTTGAGAAGACTGACCCCGACATTGGTAACATTGTGGGAACCAGCAAAATAACCATAAGTGGAAGAGTTTTCTCCCATGAGATTTGTCCTCCGAAAGCTGTTACTGGTCCTCTGATTATTCCTACTTTTGTTCCTGCTAATACTACTACTACAGTTCCTGTGATTACCCCTGCTAATACCTCTATCACCGAGTCGATCGAGACTCGGGGCAAAAACATATTGGTTGAGCATGTCCGGATGAAAGCGCAATCAGTATCTATCCCAGAGGCTTCCAATAAGGAAATAGAAGAAATTTTGAAGATCATCAAGAAGAGCGTCTACAACATGGTCGAGCAGCTGGGGCAGACCCCTTCAAAGATTTCTATGGTAGCCTTACTGTTGTGCTCTGAAGCCAATGCAAACACTTTGGTGAAGTTCCTTAAGACGGCCCATGTGCCACAGGAAACCTCTGCAGACCAATTTGAATATTGTGTGGCTAGTTTGACGGATGACAATGGTTTGGGTTTTTCTGATGCTGATCTGACACCCAGAGGGAGAAAACACAATGATGCGCTACATGTTTTCATCGAATGCTGGGGCACTACTTTGCCCTATGTCCTGGTAGATACTGGTTCATTATTGAATGTGTTGCCCAAGAAGGCTCTGGATAGACTAGACTATGAAGGTTTGACCTTGAAGCCCAGCAACATACTGGTAAGGGCTTTCGATGGCTCAAAGAGGATGGTGCATAGAGAGGTAGACATCCCTATAAAAATTGGTTCTCAGACCTTTGACTCTACCTTCTACGTGATGGATATCAGACCATCCTATTCTTGTTTATTGGGTCGCCCTTAGATTCATGGGGTAAGAGATGTCACATCCACTCTGCATCAGATGATGAAGTACCCAGTAAAATGAAAGATTGTCACGGTGCATGGTGAGGAAGAATACATGGTCAGTCACCTGAACTCCTTCAGGTACGTAGAAATAGATGACGAATTCATCAAGACTATGTGTCATAATTTTGAAGAAGTACCTCAGACCATGGCTGCAACTGAAACTGTCACCAATCTTCCAAAGATCACCAGACCTCCCTTGAAGATGGCTTCTCTCAAGGATGCAAAATCAGTTATTGAAGGAGGTGGGTCTACCATCTGGGGTCAGCTCCCTGACATACTGTACAAGTCTGACAAGTTTGGCTTAGGTTTCTCTTCAGGGGCTCAAAGGGTTGTTCGTCGTGCTCGGGCTGGAGGACCTCCCCTTTGTATCAGCAATCATGGGGTCAACGCTTTAGAAGACAGTGATGGTGGCAATGACATGGACAACTGGATCTTCCCTACTACCAACGGTGGACTCAATAAATGGACAAAAAGAGACTTTGTACCGATTACTTTTTTTCAAAAGTAATTGTCTTTTTGTTGTTTTTGGATATGTAATAATTAAACAGTATAAACTCTATGGCCTTGTGTCTTACCCGGGGCACAATGGTTTATTTGTGAGGGATATCATAATTCAATTTCATATGGCATTAATAAAGCATTGGACGTTTATGCATACAAATTTTGTGCTCTCTATTTTTCTTTTCTTTTTTACTTTGTCTATATAGCTATACTCTTACACACACTCACGTATCAAACTGCATATCCATATCTACTCCGGATCCCATTGATAACAGTTTTGTTATTGCCGGTTATGACTTTGAAAATCCGATCAACCAAGCCAAGGACGAAGGTGAGGAAGATTGTGAGGTACCCGGAGAACTTGCTAGACTGTTACAGCAAGAAGACAGGGCCATACAGCCCCATGAAGAGCTAATTGAGATAGTGAAATTGGGAACAGAGGAAGACAGGAAAGAAGTCAAGATCGATGCAAATCTGGGGCTTAATGTCAAACAACGGTTGATACAGATGTTGCATGATTATGTCGAGATCTTTTCCTGGTCATATGAAGACATGCCAGGACTGGATACGGATATTGTGGTTCACCGTCTGCCAACTAAAGAAGATTGCCCTCCGCTAAAGCAGAAGGTCTGTCGCATGCGCCCTGAAATGTCAGAGAAGATCAAAGTAGAGGTTATGAAACAGTCCAATGTTGGATTCCTGGTTGTCACCTCTTATCCCCAATGGGTTTCTAACATAGTCTCGGTGCCTAAAAAGGACGGTAAGGTACGGATGTGTGTGGACTACCGAGATTTGAATAGGGCAAACCCAAAGGACGACTTTCTGCTTCCCCACATTGACATTCTGATTGACAACACCGCGCAGCATAAGGTCTTTTCCTTCATGGATGGTTTCTCTGGTTATAATCAAATCAAGATGGAATGGAGAAGATAACCTTCATCACATAATGGGGCATTTTCTGCTACAAAGTGATGTCGTTTGGGTTGAAGAACGCTGGGGCGACCTATCAGCAAGCCATGGTAGCTTTTTTCCATGACATGATTCACC
The DNA here is from genome assembly GCA_948472305.1 of Vicia faba. Classification (NCBI taxonomy): domain Eukaryota; kingdom Viridiplantae; phylum Streptophyta; class Magnoliopsida; order Fabales; family Fabaceae; genus Vicia; species Vicia faba. The sequence goes on along the minus strand of OX451740.1, from coordinate 386,361,228 downwards.
ATGAAATAGAGGTCTATGTTGATGACATGATAGCCAGGTCTCAAACTGAGGAAGAGCACCTTGATCATCTACAAAAGTTGTTTGATAGGTTGAAGACGTACAAGTTGAGGTTGAATCCGAATAAGTGCACCTTCGGGGTAAGGTCTGGCAAACTGCTAGGTTTCATTGTCAGTGACAAAGATATTCAGGTAGACCCTGCAAAAGTGAAGGTTATACAAGCGATGTCGGGTCCTCGCACTGAGAAGGGGGTCAGAGGCTTCTTAGGACGCCTAAATTACATTGCCAGGTTCATTTCCCATTTAACAGCTACTTGTGAGCCAATCTTCAAACTCCTGAAGAAAGATCAAGTGGTAAAGTGGAATGACGAATTCCAGACCGCCTTCGAGAGAATCAAAGAATACCTTTAAGAACCACCAATTCTAATTCTCCTATTGAAGGAAGACCTTTGATAATGTGCTTAATAGTGTTGGATAACTCAATGGGTTGTGTGTTGGGGCAGCATGACGAGTCCGGTCGAAAAGAGCATGCAATATACTACCTTAGCAAAAAGTTTACCGACTGTGAAATAAGATACTCACTGCTCGAGAAAACTTGCTGCGCTTTGGCATGGGCTACTCGCCGACTGAGACAGTATATGTTGACCCACACTACCTTGCTGATATCTAAGATGGATCCGATCAAGTACATCTTCGAGAAGCCCACACTCTCCGGAAGAATAGCAAGATGGCAAATATTCTTGACTGAATATGATATCCAATACACAACCCATAAAGCAATCAAGGGAAGTGTACTAGCCGATCATTTGGCTCATTAAGTTGTGGATGACTACCAGCCCATGAATTTTGAGTTCCTGAATGAGAATATTATGTTAGTGACTGACTGTGAAGAAATTGGACTGGATGAAGGATCCCGATGGACTATGGTTTTTGATGGAGCCTCCAATGCACTCGGCAATGGCATCGGTGTTGTAATCATATCGCCTGAGGGTTGTCATACTCCTCTTACCGCCAGATTATGTTTTAACTGTACCAACAATATGGAGGAGTATGAAGCATGCATCATGGGTCTCAAAGCTGCTATTGACCTGAGGATCAAGTTCTTGAGTGTTTTCGGAGATTCAACCTTGGTAATGAGCCAGATCAAAGGTGAGTAGGATACGAAGCACCCGAATCTCACCCCCTACAAAGAACATGGGCTGACACTACTCCCACACTTTGAAGAGGTCACCTTTGAACACTTCCCACGAGAAGAGAATCAGTTAGCGGATGCGCTAGCTACCATGTCATCTATGTTCAAGGTCAGGTGGGATAACGAGGCCCCTCGAATCACTATTGAAAGGTTGGATGAACCGACATATTGCTACGAGATTGACACAAAAGAGGTAGCCGACAAACCTTGGTTCCATGAAGTGAAAAGGTATCTCGAGGCTCAAGAATATCCCGAGGGGGCATCTGTCAATGATAAAATGTTCCTGAGGAGGTTCGCTACAAAGTTCTTCCTCAGTAATAGAATCCTCTATAAACGCAACCATGACTCAACTTTGCTTTGGTGCATAGACAAGAGCGAAGCATAAAGGATTATGGGAGATCTACACGAAGGTACCTTTGGCAACCATTCTAGTGGACACACCGTGGCTAAAAAGATCCTATGGGCAGGATATTAATGGTCCACTATAGAAGCAGACTGTTATCAACATTCTCGAACTTGTCACAAATGCCAGATCTATGCTGACAAGGTGCATGTACCTCCGGTTCCTTTGAACTTCTTGATGGCTCCTTGGCCCTTTGCAATGTGGGGCATTGACATGATCAGAGATATTAGGCCTACCGCTTCCAATGGGCATTGCTTCATCCTAGTGGCCATTAATTACTTCACAAAGTGGGTTGAGGCTGCCTCTTTTGCTACTATTACTAAGAATGTTGTGGCGCGGTTTATCAAGCATAACCTGATTTTTTGGTATGGTGTCCCTGAGAGAATCATCATAGAAAATGGTACAAATCTCAACAATACAATGATCACCGAACTCTGTAAGCAATTCAAGATCCAGCACCATAATTCTTCCCCTTATCGGCCAAAGATGAATGGCGTTGTGGAGGCTGCTAACAAGAATATCAAGAAAATCGTACAGAAGATGATGATGACATACAAATACTAGCATGAGATGTTACCATTTGCTCTTCATGGCTATCGCACCTCAGCACGCACGTCGACATGGGAAACTCCTTATTCTCTGGTATATGGTATGGAGGTTGTCCTGCCTATTGAGGTCCAAATCCCTTCTCTGAGGATCATGAAGGATGTGGGTTTGAACGAAGACGATTGGATCCAAACTCGGCTTGATCAACTAAATCTGATTGATGAGAAAAGGCTTACTGCTGTCTGTCATGGTTAAATGTATCAAAAACGGATGATCAAGGCTTTCAACAAAAAGGTCAGACGTCAAGTGTATCAAGTGGGTGATCTAGTAATCAAGCGCATCATACTGCCGCAAGGTGATCCCAGAGGCAAATGGATTCCTATGTACGAAGGGCCATTTGTGATCAAAAGCATATTTTCAGGTGGAGCCATGATTTTGACCACCATGGATGGTGACGACTTTCCTCACCCCCGTTAATGCGTACATAGTGAAAAGATACTACGCATGAATAAAGACCCGCTAGGTTGACTGGCCTAGGAAAAAATAAGGGCATCCCGACAAACCAAAAGGGTTCGGGCAAAAATTAGGGATAAAAAAAAAACAAAAAAATATGTACACCCGACAATTCGAAAACCTAAAAAGGCGACTTGGGGAAAAAAAGCGTATCTCGGTGGACTGAAAACCCGAAAGGGTGGTCCAGGCAAAAGTTATGGATTTGAAGCGTATCACTATGTCCCATTGGATCACCTTGCAATCAGACTTCAACATCAACTACCAAGCTCAAATGGTACCAATCAATCCAGTCAGCTTTAGACAAGTAGAAAAGGGATGAGACGCTCAAGGACATAGGGGAAATAGCAGAATTGAAACTCAATGGGATTGTTACACATAGTTGTTTTCTCTTTGTACACTATTTTGTGTAGTTTTCATTCTTTTACAATGGAGTTCTCCTACTAGAATGTTAGTCTCTTTGTACAAAATTCCTGTTAAGGCGAATTTCAAAAATCAATACAAATCATTTCTTTGAAAGTACAAAACTACTTGTTTTTATTTTTCTATTTTGTTTCGCAAAAACGTCCAATGATTATTTTTGACATATGCATTTAAATATGATTACTGTTCACAAATACTTGCATAAAAAACAGAAAGACAATTACTAATGACTTTAAGAAATGGGGCAAAATCTGAAAACATTTGCAGTCCCGACAGTTACTCCTTCCAACAGGTATAGGGGCAGAGACAGTTTGAGATGGAGTCACCATTGCATACGATCCCATGACATCTATGTTCCCCACAGAGAAAAAACAACCAGAATTTTGGTCCCTTCTTCCCCAAGCGGGGATTACCTTCTCCAACTAAAGGTTGTTTTCCCCAGCCCAGTTCAAGCAGTTATAAAACCTCCTCCCGGGTAGAGTTTATTTCTCAAACTGCGGAAGCTCATTTCCTAACAGAGTTTATTTCTCTTCAACGGCAGAATCTTCCAACAAGCATCTCTCTCTCCACAGAGTTATCCTCGAGCAGAATCAATTCTCAAACAGAATCAACTCTCAAGCAGAGTTAATCCCCAGTAGGTTATCCTCAAACAGAAAGAGGAAATCCCCAGCGAATCATCTCCATTCATCATTCCCAGCAGAAATGAAGGATTCAGCTTCCCAATACTCTTAAGCAGTAATCCGGGATTTATTTTCCTAGACTGGGAAACATCTCAATAAAATCCCATATTCATACATCCTGGCATGTGCATACACATTTCATACATCATAATCTCATTTATTTTGAGAACATTGTCATAATGCATTTCATACATCATGATATTGCATATGAATAACTCTTTACCTTTTTCAGGGAAAGTTCAAATCAACAAACACCGCTACTTATATGACTGGTTAGTCTTCTCAAAATCTACGTCTGATGAAGAGCTATTTCAGCAATTTCCTTAGAAAGATGTCCTCCCAAGACCTCTGATTCAGTCAGATTGACAGTAAGATCTCTCTGATTTCCATTCCAATTGAAGAAACTGTGAAGCCTGGATTTTGACCAGATAACAGTATAAGGTGCTGCGAAGCCTGGAATCCGACCAGATAGTAGTTCACTTCTTCAAAGACACTATGAAGTCTGGGTTTCGACCAGATAACAGTTAACTTCTTCATACATTGCAAAGCCTGGAATCCGATCAGATAGCAGTTTACTCTGTCAAATACTATGAAGCCCGGAACCCAACCGGATAATAGTCAACCAACAATTTAGGATGCTGTGAAGCCTGGATTTCGACCAGATAACAGTATAACATGTTGTGAAGCCTGGAATCCGACCAGATAGCCGTTTACTCTATCAATTACTATGAAGCCTGGATTCGATCGGATAGTAGTATACCTCAGATTTAAGTCGAAGCCTGGATCCAACCAGATAACAGCTTAATTCCTTCAAATTATCGAAGCCTGGAGACGACCATATAACGGTACACCTTAGGTTCGAGTTGAAGCCTGGACCCAACTAGATAACAGCTGAATTTCTTCAAACTGCAAAGCCTGGGTAAGACCAGATAACAGTTTAATCTCATTTCCCAAGTAAGTCGCTATGAAGCCTGGGGTACGACCAGATAACAGTTAGCCTTATTATCCTCAGCAAGTCACTGTGAAGCCTGGATCCTGACCAAATAGCAGTTCACTTCCGTCTCTTCAGTCAAGAGATGAAACCCCAGTAGAGTAATTGACAACCAAAGCTCTTAGACTCAATTCCCCCTAAAAAACATTCCCCAGTAGGACTCTTCCTCAGACAGCAGGAATAAGAATCCCCACAAAGGAATATCTCGTGAAATCAACAGTCTTCTGGATGGCATCTTTAAGCCCATCTCTAACGACTATCCGTCATGTTATGTGGATGGAATCTTTAAGCCCATCTCCAACGGTCTCCTATCACCTTACCCAAATGGCATATGTAAGCCCATTCCCAATATTATTCACCAGCAGTATCACTTCAGACGAGTGCAAATTTCTGGGCACTCTAGTGTTCAATCATCTTCCACCTTCAGATCATGAAAGGCGGGCAAGCCAATCTACATCCTCAGGTTTAAGAAGATTGAACAGGGGCAACTGTTGTACCCCAAAATTTTCCCTCTCATGTTTTCCAAGGTCTTCCCCTACATGGTTGGTCACAAACCCTTGCCTAAGGAAAAGGAAAATTTGTGAGTAGTGTTTTCAAGTTTCCTTCGATTGGAATTTCAGCAAAGCCTTTAGATTAGCCTTGCAACAGGATCCTTCTATTCGCATTCCTAAAGGTTCCTTCGATTAGAGCATCAGAGCCTCCTTCAATTTGGAGCATCAGAGCCTCCTTCAATTGGAGCATCAGAGCTTCCTTCAATTGGAGCATCAGAGCTTCCTTCGATTTGGAGCATCAGAGCTTCCTTCAATTGGAGCATCAGAACCTCCTTTGATGTGGAGCATCAGAGCTTCCTTCAATTGGAGCATCAGAGCTTCCTTCGATTGGAGCATCAGAGCTTCCTTCGATTTGGAGCATCAAAGCTTCCTTCAATTGGAGCGTCAGAGCCTCCTTCGATTTGGAGCATCAGAGCTTCCTTCGATTGAAACATCAGAGCAAAGGCCCTTCAATTGGCATTCTAAAAGATTCCATTCGAAGAAGCTTGCAAGAGTCTATTTGAAGAAGCTTGCAAAGGTCCATTCGAAGGAGGCTAGCAGCCCATTCGAAAGAGGACCTTCGAAGGCCAGTTACACAATAGAAAATTCAAAAAGGGACAAGATCCCATGTGTTTGGCCAATGTTACAAATTCTTATTCAAGGCTTTTAAAGACAATCAAGGTTGTTTAAACCTTTGCCTTCTTGTCCCCTATACCCCCTCTATATAAAGAGATCACAAATGTTGCAAAGAAAAAAAAGAGAACGAAAAAGTTGGAGAGACGCTGCCCACACAATCCATCAAAGGTTGTCAGAATTTTCCAAGCCAAAGCAGCCCTTCAGATCGAAGGTGCCCACGCCCAGAAGACCCTAGATCGGAAGTGCTCATATCCAGCCAGTACTCAAATCGAAGATTCAATCTGCTGGTAAGAGATGGTAAAATGTCAAAACTTTGCATTTGCATAACACCTCCATATTTTCTGTCCCATTCAATTTTCCATCCTAGACAGAATCCAAGGGCTTGGGTTTGGCCCCAAAACATGTTCTTCGCTTACTAACATTTGCTGCAGATCTGGCCTAAATAAAACCAATATACGTAGGATCGAAGGACCTGGGTTCGACACCCAAGTCATTTTATGGCTAATATTTGTCTTGCAGGTCTAGAATCGAGAGTAACTTTCCCTCCTGGATCGAAGAAGATGACTTCTCCCCCCTGGATCGAAGAAGGCGACTTCTCCCTTCTGGATCGAAGAAGATATCTTCCTCCCTGGGTCGAAAGACCATAATTTTCCTGGGATCAACCCCCCCCCCCTCTTTTCCTGCAATCGAAGGGTGCCCCCATTTGTATTTTTACTTTTTGGTTCTTTTCTCTATTTTTATCTTTTTAATTAACATAAAAATCAAAATCACGAAAATATTAGGCTAGTTGTTTTTCCAACTAAAGTAATTTTGTAAGTGAATTAATTAATTATTTTAACATTTTTTTCCTTAAAACTAAAATTAAGTAGACTTAGGCCTTGTTTTCTTTTATACCAAAAACAACAAAAAAAGATTTCTTTTTTTAGGATTTTTTGGACGTCTTTTCTATTTCATGCGCGTTTATTTAATTCCGTATTATTTTACTATTATTGTATCTGCCTACCAGATGTAATAGATAAAATTAGGATTTTTACTGCTTTATTCCCCATTATCCTTGTATAATGTAAATCCCCTCCCTGAAGCCTTGTAATAGCGTATGACCTCTATTTTCTGCATTTTCTTTTTACTGCTTTTCATATTAACTGCTAGTAACTAGACATGTATGACAAAGAATAAAGTCAAACGCTAGCAAACTTAATAAAAAGACCAAAATAACTGAAACACAACACAATTACACACAAGCACCTCTAAGGTACGCCCACTTTGGTTGCATTTAAAACACAGTCATGAGGCAGGAATGTTTTAGCAAAGACCCGTAAAACCAAAAGATCATAGTCCCTCAATGACCCTACGGTTGCCTTCTCGGTAAATGATTTAGTCCCTAAAATAGAATTTCTAAAGCAATTCCATAAATTGCCTTCGTGACTATAACGTCCCTTTGATTGTCCCTCAAAACATCCAACGATAGGGCTACCTACTCACTAATAGTAGGATAGCACTTTCTAAAGGAAAAGAGGAAAAGAACAGCCTTTTCGAGTATAAAAGTAGATAGCTGTTAGAAGTTTGCTCAAAAAAAATACTTTTTTGCACTTACACACAAAAACTACTTTTCAAAATACATTTCAAAACACTTTGTATACGTTCTCTATTATCCCGAGAAACATTACAAAGTTCATCGTACTAAGGCATTTTCAAAATATTTTCAAACACAAAACACAAAAGCATCTTGAAAAATGAGAAAACCTCTAAGAGCCCGTGGAAAACAACTGATGGAAAGGGTGCTAACACCTTCCCTTTCCATATTCTACCCCCTTACTCAGAAAACTCTAGAAAAGGTCTTTTTCTATTCTTTTCACCCTTTCCTTTGTTGGATAAAAGAAAAGACGGTGGCGACTCTTACTTACCGCACATTTGCAAATACAAAATGCAAACCAGTATTAAGCAGTCGGTTCTGCCACCGTAAAACAAGTATCATGCCTGGGGCTATTGGAGTAATAGGCGTATTTGGCGTTAGGATTATATTTCGGAGATCAAACATTGGGATTTGATGGTGGATCACGCAATGTTACCAAGTTGTCCTTCAATAGGTGTTGCAAGGCTTGGGACAGTGACATGTTAATCCTCGTTAATTGTCTTCTTGGAACCTCAGGCCTTTGATGGTTGATTTGTTGTGGTTGTCTTTGAGTATAGGGTGGGTTGCAGATCAAAACAACATTGACAGATTGGTGGTGGTCTTTCTTGACATGGCCTCTTTACCCATATACGTCATTAGTTTCCTTCTTGACAGTAAAAGGTTACTTCATAGTGTTTGATGTAGAGGCAGAAGCCATGGGAATTTTTCCACTTTTGATACCACTCTCGACCCTTTCACCAGTCAGGATTAACTCAATGAAACCAAATGATGAGCTCCCAATTAACAAATTGAAAAATGGTCCAGTTAATGTTCCCATGAACATATCCACCAGCTCCTTATCCGTTAGTGGTGGTTGTACTCTACCTGCAATGTCTCTCCATTTTTGTGCATATTCTTTAAAACCTTCATTGGAACCCATTGTCATTCCTTGTAATTGAACCCTAGTCGGTGTCAAACCAGCGTTGTACTGATATTGGTGGTAGAAAGTGGTGGCCAGATCTTCCCAAGTATAAATGTTGGAACCCTCCAACTGGTAAAACCATTCTAACTGAGTCCCAGACAGACTCTCTTGAAAGAAGTGTACCCAGAGCTTCTTGTCAGTGGTATGCGGTTGTATTTTATGGACGTAGGACCTCAAATGAAGCTTTGGGAACGAAACGCCTTCGTACTTAGCAAAGATTGGAATTTTTAATTTGTGGGGGATAACAACCCCAGGTACTAAACCCAAATCACCAAAATCCAAGCCAGGTACAACTTAAATTTCCACAGCTTTGAACCTATCTTCCAGTTGCTTATACTTATCCTCAGCCGGTGGATACTGTTCATCAAAGTAATCTTCATCCTCAGAAGCTTAATTGTTTGCAACCCCAACACGGGTGCTTCTTGCATCTTCATTCTGATTCTCATCCTCCTCGGAGGAGTCTTCTTCCACTTGAACATGTCCGACGGGACCTTTGAATCTATTTCCCATGTTGATTATGGATTTCTTCTTTGTCTTATTTTTGGCCACCAGAAGTAACATCAACTCTTGTTGTCCTTTGGCCAAGGTGAGCAAAGTTTCTTGAAATTTAGAATTTTGTTTCTGCAAGTCTTTCACGGTTTGCTCGATATCCATCTTACTGAAATAAATAGTAGAAAGATGAGGAAACCTGTGTCAAAAAACCTGCTTATGTCATGATGCATGTGTTGTACCCCAAAATTTGCCCTCTCATTTCTCAAGGATTTTCTCACAAGATCTTTTACGACGTCAAGTTGGCAGCACCGATACATCAATTTAGGCTTGAAATTGGCACAAGGGAAAAATGGTCAATTACAACCCAAAGATTAAATTTCACCAAGATATTCAAGAATATCAAGCTTGATCATTAAAAAGTTGAGAAAGTCAAAAGTCAACCTGAAAAGTCAAGATTTCCAAGACTTAGAAATTTTCTAAGTGTTTTCTACAACATTGATTTACATAACTTCTCCTAGAAGTGCTTGGATTTTGAGTTATAAGTTCATGAAGTCATGACATTTTCATTTAACACTTAGAGAAATTTTCAACAGATTTGGTTCAGGATTTTATCCCAACTTCTTGGCTTTTTTTTCCACATAGTTCCAAGATGATTTTGTCAAAATGGTCAATATGAAAGTTATAGAGGGTGTTTCAAGCTTTCCAAAACATCCAAGAGCATGAACGTATCATATTTGAGCTAGGAGATACAAGGATCTGAAGTTGGACATTCATTCTTGATTTACAAGGCAGATTTGTGATGAACACTTTACTAAAATTCCAACCAAAGCTACAAGATCTCTATTTTTAGGCTATGTTCTCTCCAAATCTATGCATAATCAAGCAATTACACAAACCATAAGTGTATTACACGGGAATTTGAAGTTTTGTCCAAGTCTTGATACCATTTATGGTTAGAAATGCAAAAAGCAACATTTCCATTTGCATAAAGCTTCACTTTTCCAACCACTCTCTTCTTTCAAAGCTTGAAATCTGTTCCAAAGAGGACATAAAGATCTCTCAACAGTAGAAGCAATCTACAAGACCTGCAAAGCATGGCTAAAGTTCCTTAATTCACTCCTTTTTTCATCATGAAGCAGCTTGTCTTTATGAATTTGAAAAAGGGCATAACATGTGATTTTCAAAAAGTCTGAGTTTCTCAAGTCTCAAACCTTCTCTATAAATAGAGAGGCCAGTTGCAAGAGAGAGAGGTTAGAAAAAATAGAGAGAACAACCAGAAGTTATATTGATAAACCCTTAAAATCTCATATTCACAAAAATCCATAACAGAACATAAAACCTCCACTCTTGAGCTTTGAAGTCTAAACCTCTAAACCTCTCACACTTTGCATATTTCATCAAAAAACCATCCAAACATTTCATACCACACAGAGGTTGTTTAGTAACCTTCAACAAAAAGGAAAGTCTAGCAGCATGTTGGAGCTTCCTTAAGGTTCATACAACATCTTGAAGGGTATTTGGTTTCAAAACTTAAAGTGCAGTTTCAAGGTAAGTCATCTTTACCTTGCATTTTCCATACATCAACTTTTATGTTTATAGGATGTAGCAATCACTGTTTTTGAAGTTAATCATTTATTTGTTGTTCATGTTATTCATTTATATGTTAAAAACTAACTGATGTCTGTAAAGAATGGTGTTTAAGGCAGAAAAAGGCAGTATGTATCGACATATACCCACATGTGTCGACCCATCTTAGTGAAAATACAGGGTATGAGTCGACACATGACCCTCATGCATCGACCCATACTGAGTTCACGTCACAAAATAGCAACTGGAAAGGACTATGAGTCGACACATATGCATTTTGCGTCAATGCAAAAAGGTGCATGAGTCAACACATCCCATTATGTGTCGACTCATACTGAACAGATTTCACAAAACAGAAGCTGTAAAAGCCTATGAATCGATACATACGCGTTTCGCGTCGATACAAGAAGATGCATGAGTCGACACATCCCATTACGTGCCGACCCATACTGAACTGATTTTGTTTTACAGGAGCAAGAGAAGCTATGTGTCGATGCATAGCAGCATGGGTCGACACATAGCAGTTCAAAAGTGCATTTTTCCTTTATTCTACACTATTTTCACATTCTTTTCATTATCATTCGATATGGTTATAATATTTTAGTTTCTACTTCATCCCCATTTGTTAAATTATATCCCCATCCCCCTAAAGTGATGTAATAGCTTAGATTTTACTTTCCGCTTTCTACTTGCTTTTCATATATTGCTAGTAAATAAGGTGTGTATGGTAAGATAAAACCAATAAATAGGCCACCCTAATCAAAGACTAAATGCATGTAAATAAAACACATTTGCACACTTACACCCTTAGGGTAATTCCACTTGTTGCCTATCGGAAAATAGTCATGTCCCTCGAACATGGGAGTTTTAGCAAAAGACCCTAGATAAAAGATCGTAGTCCCTCGATGACCCTCGATGTTGCCTTTGGTAAACGATCTAGTCCCTAAAACGACATTGCTAAAACGTCTCATATGTTGCCTTCTATGACTATACAAACGTCCCAACGCCTGTCCCTTCACATCCAACGATGGAGCTTCTTACCAAATCAATGGTAAGATAGCAACATCTAAAGGAGGAGGAAAATCACATCTAAGACCTTTTGAGTAGGTAGGTTCGCTCTCAGTTACTCGCTTACTCACAACAAAAACATTTTTATACACCCACACTCTCATCTTTGAACTATTTTCGAAACAAACACTTTGTAGGCGTTCTTATAGAAACAAGAACCATTACGAAGTTCTATTTTTAAAATACTTTCAAAAACACATCTCACAAATACACTTTTGAACTATTTTCGAAACAAACACTTTGTAGGCGTTCTCATAGAAACGAGAACCGTTACGAAGTTCCATTTTCAAAATACTTTCAAAAATCACCACCACAAGCACACATTCAAACAAAAGCAAGTGATCTAAGCAAGTAACTAAGAGCCCATGGAAAACCATGGATGAAAAGGGTGCTAATACCTTCCCTTTTCATAATCTACCCCTCAAACTCAAAAACATCTCTAAAGGTCTTTCCTGTTGTTGTACCCCAAAATTTGCCCTCCCATATTTCTCAAAATATTTCAAGAAAAATTCACAAGTCCAACCCGGCGCGTCATATTCAGGTATTCTTTCGCCAATATATCTCTGATAACGTATTCTCAAATTCAGGTTCGGCTCAAGCGTCAATTCTTTAAAGAAGGTATCCGAATGTGCGAGTTTTCTTAAAGAAATATGGTGAAAAAGTGTGCTGAAAGTGCAGTTTTTACGCGCTAAAAAATTCATAACTTGAAGATCGTGGCTCGTTTTGAACCCGTTCCGGTGGCCAAAATTCCGTCTTGACATTATCTACGTTTTCATCTCTCACGGCTGGAAGCCAATTTCGATCAGAAGGTCTTCAAAAATGTGGATTTATCAGGTATTTTCGTGCAGAAAATTTGTGACAGAAGTTTATTTGCGTCATGTTCAAAAAATCATAACTTGGTCGATTTTCATCGTATCGAGCTGGTTCCGGCGCCAAAATTTCACAAATTGAGTTGACTACATTTTCACAGAAGGTATTGAGTTCAAACGGTATTCAAAAGGCCTTCGTTTTTTGCTCAGAGTGCGTGACATGCTGAAAATCCTGAATGCTGAATATTATTTCATCTGGGCCGAAACTTCGAAAATTCATAACTCGGTCAATTTTTATCGGATTGGGCTCATACTTTTACACAAGGTCCCTGACTCATAGATCTACAACTTTGCTTCAAAAGTCGAGACCAAATTATGCACCGATCAATACCAGTTTTTTATTGAAAAACGTGTCAGAGTCGACACTGGAGCCCAAAATAAGTTTGTCTGAGCTGAAACTTCAAAAATTCATAACTAATTCACCGTTTATCCGATTGAGTCGATTTTCGGACAGGAGTTAGTTCTCGATGTAGGCTACATTTTGTTTTCACATTTCAACTTCAAAAAATGCACTTAAGTCCCTGCGATTTAGCCTGGAAAGTGACGAATTCAAGTGAATATTGGAGGCCCAATTGCACATTCAAAGCCCATTTTCTTTACCCTAATTTCCACTATATAATCACCTTCTTGTCACACAAACCAGAGGGGAGAAAAAAAGAAAAAAGAGAGAAGAAAAAAGAGAGAGAAAAAAAGAAGGAGAAAAAGAGAGAAAAAAAAGAAGGAGGAAAAGAGAGAAAAAAAACCTTGCCACAACAAACCTTGAAATCCTTATTACAAATCCCTCTCTCACTACAAACAAGCCATCTCAGTTACAAACCAACATCTTATTACTTCTTCAGTAAGGGTAAGGCTGGCTTGATCTCCATGATCCAAAGGGCATAAAAGCATTCATGTCACTACTTTTCCAGTAAGGGTAAGGTTGATTTGATCTCCGTGATCAAAAGGGTATAATCATTCCTACATGCCATATTGTGCCTAAACATTTAATTTCTTCATATGTTGGTTTTATTTGAATTTTTATGATTTTATTTAATGTGTTCTTGAGATTCAACACTGCAGATTTAGACAGGATCCCACGTTCATTAAGGAACGTTGATGCCAAAAGGCCAAAAGCCAAATGGCCAAAAGCCAAAAGCCAAATGGCCAGACTAGAAAAACTTATGCATGACACCAATACATGGCGAGGCAGACATTAAGCTAGACATTAAAGGAACGTTGAAGCCAGAACACAAATGGCCAAAAGCCAAAAGCCAAAAGCCAAATGGCCAAAGTAGAACAACTTATGCATGAAACTCAATCCAATGGCCAAAGAATGCAGACCACGGTACTCAGGAGTCAATACTTCAAAAAACCTCCCCTTGGGCCAGACACCCCCTATGGTTTGCTCAATTTTTAATTTTTATTTGTTTTTCCTTTTTATTCTTTTAATTGTTTTTTAATTGTTTTCTTTTAATTCCATAAAATAATTTTCATAATAAATATAAAATACAGAAAAATCAAAAAAAATGTTTATTTTATTAATATTAATTTTACTATTATTATTTTTGTAAATAAACTTTAAACAATTAATTAGATTAATTTAGGTTTCAAAACTTTAATATTTTTCTTAATAAATTAAATATGTAGAAATTAGGTTTTTTAACTTTTCATCATCTTTTTAATAAATAATTTTCTCATCATTATTATTATTATTATTAATTACTAATTTATTTTGTAAATAAACATGTACATAAATTCTTTAGTAAATTAAGTTAAATTTTAACATTTTTCTCAAATAATTAAAAATAACTTAGAATTAGAGTTTCTTTTAATTTTAATTTTAATTTTCTTATTTCATAAATACAAAAAAACCTAAAAAACACTTCTTTTATTTCAATAAATAATTAATTAATTTTTAATTTCAATTTAACTTCAAAAGGGGTCCAACGCCCTCGTTTTCAATTTTAATTCAATTCGCGCATTTTATTTATTCCTTCTTTTAAATATTGATGTAATTCTCCCAAAGCCGTGTAAATATTTATCTTTCGCACTTTACTTTATTTCTTTATTTTATGTCAAATCGGGTCCTGGATTTTAATTTGGCGATGTGGACCCGCGCCTTTGTAATAGTTTAGGAATTTTATCTTTTCGCACTTTTAACTATTAATAATGACATGCAAGAATGAATGATAAAATAAAAACAAACGCATAGATCACTTTGACAAAAGACAAAAATAAATGAATCTGACACACAAATCACACACCACCCCTAGGGTACGCCTCACTGTTGCCTTGCCTCGAAAGGTGATCGTCGAGTAGAGGATGTTTTAGTAAGTCCTCATGATCCGGGAACCTGGCATGAGGGTAGCTTCTAAGGTGTCTTCCTATTGCTCTGGTGATCACCATGTCCCGAACCTCGAATTGACCCGAACACCTCCAACGGTGGTGCTACCTACCTCTCAATGGTGGGATGTCACTACTTTAAAGGACATTTACACAGACGAATTCCTTAGGGTAGGTAGACGACTCTAGATGCTTGCTCTAATTTCAAAACAAATCAAAAATACTTTTCACACCGACACCTTTTCAAAAAGCTTTCGAAAGCAATTTTTTAAACACTCTTGAGGACCGATACAAGAGTCGAACTGGAATTTTCAAAGAAACTTTTTAAAACCCACAGTTGAAAAGCAAACAAACCATTTTTGAAAACACAAATGAGCAAGTATCTAAGAGCCCATGGATAACCATGGATAGAAAGGGTGCTAATACCTTCCCTTTCTATAATCTACCTCCCGAACCGAGAGCAATCTCTATTAAGGAATTTTTCTGTGCTTTTGTCCTTTCCATTCGGAGAAAATAAAAGACGGTGGCGACTCTTGCTTCCGCGACATTTCGCGAACCAGCGTTAAACAGTCAGTTCCAGATCCACCGATCACAGAACTGGCGACTCTGCTGGGGATTTAAACTTAAAGTGAGGTGTACCTTAGGGTTAGTTCATAACTGTGTTTTCAATTGTATTGACTTGTCTGCTTTAAATTTGTGGGTTGCATGGGAGTTACATAGATCCTAACCCGGATATGGGGAATACCTTTTAGGTAGCATAAGCTGTGAGGGACCTGTCCGGCGTAGACCGACACGGGTGAAATAGTGGCTACGTTGGTGTGGCACCTTGGTCTGTACCGATATCCCTTGTGTTGCAACGAGGAGAATATGGGTCTTCTGAGGAGTCATTAAGCACCAACAACCTTAGAACCTTAAATGACACAACTTGGCCATTAGAACAGTAGCAGTATGCTACGCCCATTGAGGCTAAACTCTCGTGATGGTTCTGGCCGCAAGAAAAGATTGTGATGCTGGAGTTATGACCGATGGAGGGTAGTCAATGATATTGGGATCCTCTAAGAACCCGTTTACTTTGATAGGACAGGTATGAACCAACCAACTGAAAGAGGGTAACACCTAGACCTCATGCTGGCCTAAACTCTAAGGGCTTCTTTTGTGTGACTTGTGTGCCTTCGTACTTGACTAATTGCATGCGTGTTATCTGACACATAAGATACTTGCAGGTTTTGTTTATAGTCCTTAACTGGGACTCATAACAGGGTTTACTAAGTCTCTTGCAGGTTTTGTTTATAGTCCTTAATTGGGACTCATAACAAAGTATACTGAATTTCTTGCAGGGTTTGTTTATAGTCCTTAATTAGGACTCATAACAGGGTTTACCTACATCACCCCATGCATAGCATGACATCATACCATTACATACATCCTAACCCATTTCAAGGATCTCAAGGGCTTGTGATGCAGGTCATGATAAATCAAACATCTAGCAAGGGGCAAAGAGGATTTATTTTCCTCTAGCTGAGGTCGTCAGGGGCTATGACCCACTGGATATGGTGAGCCTTTGACCCTTGAAGAAGGATTCTCAGCAATATGGAGTTCCTTCAATCAAGCTACAAATCCAAATGCTAACAAATTTTCTTGTTTATCCCGCGAGATTCTTGAAAACATTGCATGCATACATACACATCATAACAGGTATCCTTGTTGCAGGTCACTTACCTTTCTCGCTGTTTATTTCAGCAATGGCTTCACAACAAGATAACCAGGACCTTCACACTCAAGAGACTCAGTTCAGGGAAATCTTCCTAAGCCTATCCAAGGGGCAGGAAGAGTTGAGGACACTCCTCATGGGGAATCTGATCAGAAAGAGTCCTGAAGATGACAAGGACGAGCAGCTGAAGCGTCTACAAGCTGAGGTAGACACATTGAAAACCCAGATGTTGGGGCAAAGGGCCCTCATTCAAGGTTTAGCTCAGGAGCAAGGAGAGCTGAGAGCCATGATCAGTCAGCTTCCTCAAGGCATGAAGCAACCAGCCCAAATCAGGGACCAGGTCATGGAACAGTTCCCAAGAGGGCAAAGGTCGGGTCCAATGAATAGACCTATCCGAGTTACTACTACTTCACAGGTCCAACAACGACCTCGCCAAGAGCAGCGGGTTGATCAGAACAGGTCGGACGAGCCTAAGAGACAATTCACCTACATCAACATGTCGTGGTCACAAGCATTGCAACACATGTTGAAAATGAATCTGATTACGGTGATCAACCCTCCTGCAAATCCAAAGACTTCCTCTCCAAGTTATAACCCAGAAGCAAGGTGCGCTTACCATTCTGGTAGCCCGGGGCACGATACTGAGGATTGTTGGGCACTGAAGTACAAGATTCAAGGCATGATCGACGCTGGAGAGATTCAGTTTGAAGTACCCGAGACTCCCAACGTGATCACTGCTCCCTTGCCAAAACATGGCTAGGATTGAGACTTTTGTTCATTCGAATGTTCAAGTTTCAATTTTCTTTTTGTTCAAACATTTACTCATGTCAAACATTGTTATCTCATTAATGCATCGCATATGTCTGTTCTGAAACAATATATTCGTATTCACTATATGCAAATTATTTTCATATTTTTTTTGATGATCAACTCTTAAATAATAATTCTAAGCCTCTTAAGGGAGGATGACGAAGACGATACCATAATCTACAGTATGCTTTTGAACAGACTCTGCTGATGAGGTACAGGCATTGTTTCAAATCCTAAACACTGGAGTTATAAGGATGATAATCCCTTGTCAACCCCTCTGAGCCAAAGAAGTAGGAGTTTTTCTTTTCGAAATTTAAAACCCTTTATCATAACCTGGGGCAGGGTAGTTCTCTCAGTTGATCCAAGTACCTAACAAATGGCACCAAAGGAATCCTTACAAAAAAAAAGACAGTGATGGTTCTGAATAAATCACAAGGACAGGCAGTCATTATCTCAAAAATGAAAAACCCATTAAGTCAAAACCCATGAAGGAGACTTACAAAACTGGGGCATCCCGCTGACTGTAATTCCAAAAAAAAAGGGAAACAGTTCAGGCAAAAAAGAAAGGGATAACAAGAATCAAGAAAGAGGTCTTACAAACCCTCAACAAAAAAGGAATGACTGCCTAAACAAAATAAGTTATCAACATCCGAATCGTTACTGGAAAATCAGAGCAAAGACTCAAACAAGGTCTAACGCACGATCAATTGAGCTTAGGTTTGAAGAACATCACGAAGAGCGGGTGGGTACAAATAAAATTTGGGCCTTTATCCTTTGTTTCTTAAACCGTGAACCAGGCCACGTTATAACCCTCAAAAGTCCTAGCTGAAGCATGGGTTAGTTCGAAAGCATACTGTTACAAAAGGTATCCTGACTCCTTAAGGCCTACGGTAAATACGGAGTTGACATCACGTTTTACAAACATTAATTTGTTTTATGAAAAAAGAATGCATTTTCAAAATCTTCAAGACAGACATAAGCTTTGCATTTTTAACATAACTTTGGTTGCATATGACTTTTTGTTTGAACAGCAGGGAAATTCGCACGATGAATACCTAGTGAACAAAAGCACTTTCAATCAAGGGGCATGGCATAAGCATGGTCCATCATCTGGGGCAGTCCAGTCAAGATTCAGAGAATCTCTCAAGGTCCAAATAGCCTGGGGCAAATCTCCGCATGAGTCACCTGGGGCATTCCAACAATAAATCTTGCCTGATCAAGCACCTTCTGGTGGCATGACAAAACACTTCTAACAGGGGCAACTCCCTATATTCCGAAAAGCGCGGACATAGTCGAAAAATACTACGCAAAATCAAAGACCCGCTAGGTTGACATACCTAGGCAAAAATAAGGGCTTCCCGGCGAACCAAAAGGGTTCGGGCAAAATGAAGGGATGAAATGAAAAAAATTGTACACCCGGCAAGTCGAAAACCTGAAAGGGCGGCTGGGGCAAAAATGGGTATCCCGGTGGACTGAAAACCCGAAAGGGCGGTCCAGGCAAAAGTTAGGGATTAAAGCGTACGACTATGTCCTGTCATCTTGTCACCTGCCTACCAGAAGAAGCTTGGTCCATCAACAACTATCAGCGCCTCACAGGTCTTCCTCTCCCACCTTAGAAACAGGGGCAATAAAGAGCGGTCTAAGCAATCTGATTGTTATCCTCCAAGGTATCAGGGTAGGTTCCGTGGAAGAACATAACCAATACAGTTCAAAACTTCCCCAGAGAATCCAATCCAATTCCCCAGGAAAGATGGAATTCATATCCCCAAGCAGCAAGCGTATCCCCAGTAAATTTTGGAAGCTTATCCCCTCGCAAGGCACGAACGCGTCGCCCGGCTTTACTCAAAGAGTTATTTCCTTAATAGGATATAACTGGGTTATCCTCAGCCAAAAGCCACGGAAAGAGCGTCGTCGACAGAATCTTCTTATCCCCAGCGAAGTCTATTCATACTTCCAATACAGCAAGGTATCCTCAGCGAGTCATCCTCAACAAATCAGCAAAAGCATCTCCCCAGCAGAGTCGCCAGTTCTGTGATCGGTGGATCTGGAACTGACTGTTTAACGCTGGTTCGCGAAATGTCGCGGAAGCAAGAGTCGCCACCGTCTTTTATTTTCTCCAAATGGAAAGGACAAAAGCACAGAAAAATTCCTTATAGAGATTGCTCTCGGTTCGGGAGGTAGATTATAGAAAGGGAAGGTGTTAGCACCCTTTCTATCCATGGTTATCCATGGGCTCTTAGATACTTGCTCAATGTGTTTTCAAAAATGTTTGCTTGCTTTTCAATCGTGGGTTTTAAAAGTTTCTTTGAAAAATTTCAGATCGACTCATACGTCAGAGTGTTTGAAAAGTTTGTTTTGAAAGCTTTTGAAAAGTGTCAGTGTGAAAAGTCTTTTTTTGAGTTTGTTTTGAGATTAGAGCAAGTATCCTTGAGAACCTACCTACCCTAAGGAATTCGTCTGTGTAAATGTCCTTTAAAGTAGTGCCATCCCACCATTGAGAGGTAGGTAGCACCACCGTTGGAGGTGTTCGGGTCAATTCGATTTTAGGGACATGGTGATCACCAGAGCAATGGGAAGACACCTTAGAAGCTACCCTCATGCCAGGTTCCCGGATCATGAGGACTTACTAAGACGTCCTCTACTCGACGACCACCTTTCGAAAGGCAACAGTGAGGCGTACCCTAGGGGTGGTGTGTGCGAACTGTGTGTCATGTTTCAGTTATTTGTCTTGTCATGTTTGTCGTGTTCTACGCTTGATTTTAATTTGTCCATTCATTCTTGCATGCATATTTAACAGTTATAAGTTTGCGGGAAAATAAATCTAAGGCTATTACAAAGGCGCGGGTCCACATCGCCAAAATTAAACCGGACCCGATTTAGCGGAAAAATAAATAAAGCGAATAAATAAAAGTGCGAGAAATAAAGTTACATGGCTTTGGGAGATTTACATAATCATAATTAAACGACATAAGATAAATGCGCAAATTAAATAATTAAAACGACGGGCGTTGGACCCTTTTGCAAAATATTAAAAGTTAATGAGAAATTAAAAATTAAAATTAAATGAAAATGGTATTTTTGTGTTTTTTAGATTTAATGAGGAAAAAAGGAATTAATTGAAATTAAATTAAACGGCAAACCCTAATTCTAATATTTTTATTTATTATGAAAGAATTAAAATATAATCTAAATTAAACCCTAAATTATTTATGTACAATTTTTAATTATGAAAATAAAATAATAAATAAATAGTATTGTGAGAAAAAAATGAAAATTAAAAAAGATATTAAAATTACCAATTAACCTAATTCTACATTTTTTTGATTTTTATTAAAAAAGGAATTAAAATTAAAACCTAATTAAACTAAATAATTTACATTCTAGTTTATGAAAATAATTATAATATAAATATTTATTAATTTTTGGCTTTTTTCTGATTTTTTTTGAATGTTTTATATTTTATAGAAAAATAAATTAATTAAATTAAGACAATAAAATAAATAAAACAATAAAAATAAAGGTAAGAAGAAAAATATAAAAAAATGCAAACCAGGGTGGGGTGTAGCCCCAATTTAGGAGGTATGGATTTGAAAAACCTGGCCCATCATGCCTTGAATTCGCTGACTTTTCTAATCATGTATGATGCAATTGACTTGATGTATGATGCACCTTGAATCTTAGCCATGGATCTGATGCCATTTGGACGCGTGGAGGTTGGATGAGGATGGACCATGGTAGTCCTGGACGTTAGCAAAGCATTGGATCTCATATTGAAAAATAGCATTGAAATTTGGCCAGACCTGGGACTTGAACCCAGGTCTTTGATATCATATGCATAACGCGTTACCACTGAGCCAATGAACGTTAGTTGATATATTATAATAAACAAATAATGAAAAAGCAAAACCAACGCTTAGTGACTAAAATGCGCGCAAATTCAAATAGACGAATCATTGGCTGCCACGACTTCTTCTTCTTCACCACCCCTGCAAAATAGAACACAGAGGCAACGGTTTTGTGTTTGTTTCCTTAGGGCCTCTATCAGAAAATAGCGAATAGAACCATGGGCTTCATAAATTGTTCGCGAGTATATTTTCTTCTTCGTCTCTAAGCGCTGAGTTCAACCATGGTATCCATGAACCCTGATTTTTCCTCTACGCAAAAGCCCTATTTCAAGAAACCTGTAACCCTAAAAAACGCGTATGGTGGATTCACGTATGGCTAATGAAAATGCAATCAAACATGTCAGTTAGCTTAGAAACATCATTGTAATCATGAATACATAAATAAAAATGCACAAATATGCTTGAATCATGCTATGCGAATTCAGAAATTTTGATGTACAGTTTGACTTAGGGGTACCAATTCAAGGCGTTTTGGTTGTTGTTAATGATTGAGAAACGTTCAGGGATGTCTCAGGATGCTAATGGGATGAAGATTGAAGCTTGAATCGACCTAAAACCTTGATTTCAGTATTTGAGTTTTATGAGAAATTTTCAATTTGCAATGGCTTGTTTATGCGCAGCTTGCAGTCTTCTTTGCATTAGGGTTTGATCCTGAGTATGTATAGAGGCTTTTAGGTCAAGAAAGTTGTACAAAATCTCATGCCATAATGGATTTCAATATTTGATTTTACAAGATCTTTTCCAAATCTTTTCCATGTGCATTTTGGTTCAAATCTGATCAATTCTCATCAAAACTTGCCTAATTAAGAAGTGCACGAAATATTGACCTTGGAATATGCATAAAAAGATTTTTTTAGGTTAGGTTTATATTTTTCATGTATTAAAATGATTTAAATGAATATAAATTAATATAAATTCAAATAAATAATTAAAAAATATGAAAATACTTCCCTTTGGGCCTAATGGTCGTGCATAGGCTTGGCATGAAGAAACTATGAAGAAAAATGGGCCCATTTGCATTTTTAGGTCATTTGAACCATTGTTGACTTTTCAAAATTCCCAAAAATTTCCCAACTTCCACAAGGCATAACTTGGTCAATTTTTAAGCTTTTCACATGTTCTTGGACATTTTGGAAAGGTCTTTGAGTCCTCTAACCAATGCCTTTGGTCTCATGTCATTTTTATTTACCAATCTCAAGTTATGGCCTTTGACTTAAAGTCACTTTTTGTTGACTTTTGAAAATGACCTATAATGTTGAAATTGATAACTTTTTGTGAGAGCATTTCTTGGACTTGGAATATGAAGATGAGTTGTAGGAAATGTCTTTCTCTTCAAAATGAGCTCTATAAGGAATTTTTCTGTGCTTTTGTCCTTTCCATTTGGAGAAAATAAAAGACGGTGGCGACTCTTGCTTCCGCGACATTTCGCGAACCAGCGTTAAACAGTCAGTTCCAGATCCACCGATCACAGAACTGGCGACTCTGCTGGGGATGATAGTTGCAAGAATACCGGCAGGAGAAGATAACTCCGTTGGGGAATAAACTTGGCGAATGGATCACTCCGCGGGGAGAAAAATGCCCTGACGATCTTGCTGGGAAGCAGCACTCTGGGGAGAGAGGTAGCATGCATATGCATCATACTACATGAATCTCATTGATTTTGAAGACATACAGTTCATGCATCATGATTTTGCATACAATTATGTCCCACCTTTTCAGGAAAAAGATCAATACAAAAATGACTACTATCAACTAACGCAATTCTTTATAGATATAGTTCAGATGTGACCCAGATATGGCGACGTTCTGATACGGCTTCCAGATTTCCCTCTCGATATAGTTTCAGATATGACCCAGAGATGGTGACGTTCTGATGCTGCTTCCAGGTATCCTTCAGATATAGTTTCGGATATGATCCAGGGATGGTGACGTTCTGATACTGCTTCCAGGTATCCTCCAGATATAGTTTCAGATATGATCCAGATATGGTGACGTTCTGATGCTGCTTCCAGATCTCCTTCCAGATATAGTCCAGATGTAAACCAGATATGGCAACATTCTGTCACTTATTCCAGTTGAAGATATTTCAAGACCTCCTCTAGTCCAGCTAAATCGATGCCCAACAGATTTTTCTGATAAAGACTCAGCAGTCCCCTATAGTTCCCTCTCCAGCGGTGTGTGAGGTAGTAATCCCTTTTCAAGATGTTTCCCTCTCCGACGATGAGTGTGAGGTGATATTCTCCTATGGTTCCCTCTCCAGCGGTGTGTGAGGTAGTAATCCCTTTTCAAGATGTTTCCCTCTCCGACGATGAGTGTGAGGTGATATTCTCCTATGGTTCCCTCTCCAGCGGCGTGTGAGGTAGTAATCCCTTTTTAGATGGTCCCCTCTCCGACGGTGTGTGAGGTGGTAAGTCCTTTTCAGATGTTTCCCTCCCCGACGTTGAGTGAGGTGATCATTCCTTTCAGATTATAATTGCCTATGGTTCTCTTCCCGATATTGCAAAGATGGTAGTTCCCGCCAAGATTTTTCTCAACGAGCGTTGTTGAAGTTAAAATCGTCCAAGGTTCTCTTACCATTCATGCTAAGGTAGTAACCATCCCTGGTTCATTCATCAGCGTTTGAAGCTCCAGATTCAGCTCCTGTAACCAGTCAGGACACATCTATACCAAGCATCTAAAATCAACTCCTGCAACGTGTCAGGTACTCATTTTCTGTTTTGCAGGTATGCAGGTTCTCGCGAAGGAATCTCTGACGCGATCAACATCCAGATGGAATCTATAAGCCCATCATCCTATCCAGCAATCTCCAAATGGCATCTATAAGCCCATTCCCCCATCACACTGCTAACATGTGAGCGCAAATTTCTGGGCACTTGAGTGTCCAATCATCTTCTACCCTCGGATTACGAAAGGCATGCCAGCCAATCTGCATCCTCAGGTCTAAGAATATTGAACAGGGGCAACTGTTGTACCCCAAAATTTGCCCTCCCATATTCATCAAGAAATGGCCAAGTCAAGGTCACAAAGTCCCCAAGGGTTGTGCAGCTCAACTGTCTCCTAGACAGTCAAAACTAGGGTTTGAGTTCTGATCAAGAAGTTGAAGTTTTCAAATGCCCAATCAAGTCTCATAGGTCTACAAATATGGTCAAGTATCCTCATATCAAGTTCCAAGGCATTCAGCTCAAAATTGCACAGTCAAAATCCTAAATTGCACTACAGTCAACTGTAGGGGCAAAATGGTCATTTGACAGTCAAAAGTTCAAATTTTTGGTCAACATATCATTTTGAAGCCACAAACATCATTTGATCAATGCTTGATCATGATTCTCAAAATTTGGCTCAGAAATCATCAAAGATGCAAAAGTTGCTATATTTGGACAGCTGAAAAAGTCAACTGAAATTGACTAGGGCATAACTTTCACATGGATTATCAGAAAAATTCCATCCAAAGCTCATTTTGAAGAGAAAGACATTTCCTACAACTCATCTTCATATTCCAAGTCCAAGAAATGCTCTCACAAAAAGTTATCAATTTCAACATTATAGGTCATTTTCAAAAGTCAACAAAAAGTGACTTTAAGTCAAAGGCCATAACTTGAGATTGGTAAATCAAAATGACATGAGACCAAAGGCATTGGTTAGAGGACTCAAAGACCTTTCCAAAATGTCCAAGAACATGTGAAAAGCTTAAAAATTGACCAAGTTATGCCTTGTGGAAGTTGGGAAATTTTTGGGAATTTTGAAAAGTCAACAATGGTTCAAATGACCTAAAAATGCAAATGGGCCCATTTTTCTTCCAAGTTTCTTCATGCCAAGCCTATGCACGACCATTAGGCCCAAAGGGAAGTATTTTCATATTTTTTAATTATTTATTTGAATTTATATTAATTTATATTCATTTAAATCATTTTAATACATGAAAAATATAAACCTAACCTAAAAAAATCTTTTTATGCATATTCCAAGGTCAATATTTCGTGCACTTCTTAATTAGGCAAGTTTTGATGAGAATTGATCAGATTTGAACCAAAATGCACATGGAAAAGATTTGGAAAAGATCTTGTAAAATCAAATATTGAAATCCATTATGGCATGAGATTTTGTACAACTTTCTTGACCTAAAAGCCTCTATACATACTCAGGATCAAACCCTAATGCAAAGAAGACTGCAAGCTGCGCATAAACAAGCCATTGCAAATTGAAAATTTCTCATAAAACTCAAATACTGAAATCAAGGTTTTAGGTCGATTCAAGCTTCAATCTTCATCCCATTAGCATCCTGAGACATCCCTGAACGTTTCTCAATCATTAACAACAACCAAAACGCCTTGAATTGGTACCCCTAAGTCAAACTGTACATCAAAATTTCTGAATTCGCATAGCATGATTCAAGCATATTTGTGCATTTTTATTTATGTATTCATGATTACAATGATGTTTCTAAGCTAACTGACATGTTTGATTGCATTTTCATTAGCCATACGTGAATCCACCATACGCGTTTTTTAGGGTTACAGGTTTCTTGAAATAGGGCTTTTGCGTAGAGGAAAAATCAGGGTTCATGGATACCATGGTTGAACTCAGCGCTTAGAGACGAAGAAGAAAATATACTCGCGAACAATTTATGAAGCCCATGGTTCTATTCGCTATTTTCTGATAGAGGCCCTAAGGAAACAAACACAAAACCGTTGCCTCTGTGTTCTATTTTGCAGGGGTGGTGAAGAAGAAGAAGTCGTGGCAGCCAATGATTCGTCTATTTGAATTTGCGCGCGTTTTAGTCACTAAGCGTTGGTTTTGCTTTTTCATTATTTGTTTATTATAATATATCAACTAACGTTCATTGGCTCAGTGGTAACGCGTTATGCATATGATATCAAAGACCTGGGTTCAAGTCCCAGGTCTGGCCAAATTTCAATGCTATTTTTCAATATGAGATCCAATGCTTTGCTAACGTCCAGGACTACCATGGTCCATCCTCATCCAACCTCCACGCGTCCAAATGGCATCAGATCCATGGCTAAGATTCAAGGTGCATCATACATCAAGTCAATTGCATCATACATGATTAGAAAAGTCAGCGAATTCAAGGCATGATGGGCCAGGCTTTTCAAATCCATACCTCCTAAATTGGGGCTACACCCCACCCTGGTTTGCATTTTTTTATATTTTTCTTCTTACCTTTATTTTTATTGTTTTATTTATTTTATTGTCTTAATTTAATTAATTTATTTTTCTATAAAATATAAAACATTCAAAAAAAATCAGAAAAAAGCCAAAAATTAATAAATATTTATATTATAATTATTTTCATAAACTAGAATGTAAATTATTTAGTTTAATTAGGTTTTAATTTTAATTCCTTTTTTAATAAAAATCCAAAAAATGTAGAATTAGGTTAATTGGTAATTTTAATATCTTTTTTAATTTTCATTTTTTTCTCACAATACTATTTATTTATTATTTTATTTTCATAATTAAAAATTGTACATAAATAATTTAGGGTTTAATTTAGATTATATTTTAATTCTTTCATAATAAATAAAAATATTAGAATTAGGGTTTGCCGTTTAATTTAATTTCAATTAATTCCTTTTTTCCTCATTAAATCTAAAAAACACAAAAATACCATTTTCATTTAATTTTAATTTTTAATTTCTCATTAACTTTTAATATTTTGCAAAAGGGTCCAACGCCCGTCGTTTTAATTATTTAATTTGCGCATTTATCTTATGTCGTTTAATTATGATTATGTAAATCTCCCAAAGCCATGTAACTTTATTTCTCGCACTTTTATTTATTCGCTTTATTTATTTTTCCGCTAAATCGGGTCCGGTTTAATTTTGGCGATGTGGACCCGCGCCTTTGTAATAGCCTTAGATTTATTTTCCCGCAAACTTATAACTGTTAAATATGCATGCAAGAATGAATGGACAAATTAAAATCAAGCGTAGAACACGACAAACATGACAAGACAAATAACTGAAACATGACACACAGTTCGCACACACCACCCCTAGGGTACGCCTCACTGTTGCCTTTCGAAAGGTGGTCGTCGAGTAGAGGACGTCTTAGTAAGTCCTCATGATCCGGGAACCTGGCATGAGGGTAGCTTCTAAGGTGTCTTCCCATTGCTCTGGTGATCACCATGTCCCTAAAATCGAATTGACCCGAACACCTCCAACGGTGGTGCTACCTACCTCTCAATGGTGGGATGGCACTACTTTAAAGGACATTTACACAGACGAATTCCTTAGGGTAGGTAGGTTCTCAAGGATACTTGCTCTAATCTCAAAACAAACTCAAAAAAAGACTTTTCACACTGACACTTTTCAAAAGCTTTCAAAACAAACTTTTCAAACACTCTGACGTATGAGTCGATCTGAAATTTTTCAAAGAAACTTTTAAAACCCACGATTGAAAAGCAAGCAAACATTTTTGAAAACACATTGAGCAAGTATCTAAGAGCCCATGGATAACCATGGATAGAAAGGGTGCTAACACCTTCCCTTTCTATAATCTACCTCCCGAACCGAGAGCAATCTCTATAAGGAATTTTTCTGTGCTTTTGTCCTTTCCATTTGGAGAAAATAAAAGACGGTGGCGACTGCGACATTTCGCGAACCAGCGTTAAACAGTCAGTTCCAGATCCACCGATCACACCTGTGCTTTTTCACCTTTTCTTTTTGGATAAAAGAAAAGTCGGTGGTGACTCTTGCTAACCGCAACATTTGCAAACACAATCGCAAAACCCTCAAGTCAGTTCTCCCACCCTATCACAGAACTACTGACTCTGCTGGGAATTTTTTTAAAAGTGGGGTTACCTTAGGGTTTAGATCATATTTATTTGCTTATATTGTTTGACTTGTTTGCTTTATATTTTGGTTCTTTGTTTGGGTTTGAATCCTCCACCCGGATTTGAGAAACATTATAGGTAAATAGCAATACGTTGTGGAAAATGTGCGGGATATACCGACATGGTCTAAGCAATAGCTATGTTAGTGTGACATATTTGTGGTTACCGGTAGCCTTTGAGTCAATCAAAGAGAGTACTTACCTACAAACTCCATGCAAGCCTAAACCTAAGGACTTGTCTGCTTTGTGTGAATATGATTATTTGTATATACACTTGCTTACCTTGCATATTTGTACATAACATCATAACATCATACTGTTAGCTGGCAATTTCGAATAAAGAATAATTGGATATCAAAACAATATTTCGAATAAGCATATAAGGAGGTTGATATCAATGATGAATATTGGTGGGAAATATAGAACCATTGTTCTAAAGGACTCTTCGATTTCCAGTGATAGATGATGGATTTCGATTTGGGATTTTTAGTGTTTAAAATATAAAGAGCTCCTTTGTGCAAATGTGCCAGAATTGGAAGCGGTCCAGGCAAATGGTTTAATTTGAATCGAAGAAAACTAGAAAAATACTTTGCTGGCACATAGTTCGAATTTCAAATAAAAGCGCCATTCTTAGAAGACGCGTGGAAGTCAGTAAACGTAAGGAGCCTGCATGCTTCGAACGTGGCATGATTTTAGAGTAGGACCGTTGGGGTCAGGATACTATAAATAGGTGTTTTTATGTTAGAATTGGGGGTGTTCATTTCGTGTACTAAAGAATCTCAAACACTCAAATTACTGTGACTTAAAGGAAACGAGTTAGAAGACAAAATGTACGTATTGAACATCATGATTCTTTATAATTTCAATACAAGTCTTTATATATTTCTTTCACTTTTACAGTACTTTTACTCTTAAATCTTTCGATTTCCTTTTATTTCCTTGTTTTACTTGCTTTCAAACACATTTATCTCTTTAGAAACTTCACTTTTACTTTATCCTTTTGTTCAAACACTTCATATTTCCAGAAACTGTTATATTCTCAGAAACTCCTTATCTTTACATTCAAGTATTAAATCTTAAGTCTAATTCGAAGTCTTTCCTTTGTACATTCAGTCAGTTTATTTCTATAGACAATCTTAGAGATATTTCTTAAGAATCTCACATTCGACATTAACATACAATATAAATTCATCAAGATAATGGGTATGAACATAGAAATGAGTTATGACACATGTGTCCTAGGATAAATCTAGTTGATCCTGCAAGTAACCAATAATAATCAATAAATTGGAAGACTAGCGGTTGTTTACTAGAAATCACTATAAACAAATTGGCACACCTGGTGGGACATGAACCGATTAGAGAATTTTAGGATCTTCTGAGTTTAGAGCGCGTTTCGGTACATGAACCTTCGAAGCGGCAAAATAAAGAATAATAATCCACATATACCCAGAAGACAACATACCAAAACAATGGTTAACACAACCAACCAAGATAGGGGACAAAATCCCCCACAGGGGGCTGCAACAATCGTTTCAAGTTCGATTGATACCTCCAATACCATCCCTGCTGGCAGTTCGAATATGGTCCCAGTAAGTACATTAGAAATGCCATCAAACGTGTCCTCAATGCAAACTGTGCCACACGTAGGGAATCAACAATATTCGACCCCCATTAGGCCTCCAGGTTTCGAACCTTTGAGACCCAGAAACCCTCTGTATGGAATGCCAACTTTGTTTATGGCAGGGTTACATAATGCATCAACTCCGTCCCCACTCCAAGGATCTGGTTCAGGAATGAACCATTTGGGTACAAATTCCCAGAATATAGGAAACTTCGCCCAGTTGCCTACCCTTACAACTAATAGTCAGGCAGCACTTAGGCAACAGATGGATGATAGCAATCATGATATGGTAGGAATCCTAGCCCGTGAAATGAATGCTATTTTCAATCCCCTAATCCAGAATATAAATAGAACAAACTAAGAAAATGCAGCCCAGATGGCCAGAATAGCAGATTTTTTTGGTGCCCCTGATGCGCCTGCGAGACGTAGGCAAAACCCAGTGGTGATTCGAAACGAAGAACCCACGATCCAACAGATTCGACCCCTCATACAAGTGGTCGAAGAGAGAAATATAGGGGTAAGATTAAGGAACCAGGAAGTTCAGGAAGTTCAGAATGAACAGCCTAGACCAATAATGATGGTGAATAGGGACCAAAATGCAAACGAAATTGTTCATAGAATTAGAAATGACAATTTAGTGGCAGAAAATAACCTCACCACCATGATCTAAAGTGTAGCGGTAGAAATGTTCAAGACTAAGCCATTGGATTGACTAGACTATATACAAATCAAAATAAAAAATCGCCACCGCGCTTTATTGTTTCCAAAGGAATGGGAAAAGAGCGAATAACCCAAAAAGAGGGGGAAAGATTTAAGGTAATGGGGTTAGTTATGCAAAGGGAAGGTATTAGCACCCTAAACATCTACGGTACTCCGCAGGAACCTCTTTGAAAAATCTGTATATTTTGGCTATAAAAATGTGTTGTATATAAAATAAATGGTGGAGGTGAGAAAAGAAATATTTTTATGATTTTTGCACCCGCCGCGGTTGCGAACCTTTAGTGCCTACGTACCACCTTTCGTGTAATAGGGGATCAGGGTACACGTAGTTCCTCTTTTAAAAATTTGAAACACAAGTGTGTTGGTTGATTTTATGAGATAAGACATCATCACAATTGTCTGTGTGAAAAATATACTTACTACCCACAATCATGAGAAAGGAGAATTTGCATCATCTCAAAGTGGAGGATATGGCTTGGATTTTAAAATCAACAATGCCTCACTCAACACCCAAGTGGAAAATATCTCACTTCACTACATATTGTAGAAGTATAGTTGTTTGCATCACTACAAGGATTGACAAGAGTCTAATCTTTTGAGAAAAGTTTAAAGATAAAATCCAAAGTGGCAAAATGGTTTGAAATGAGATTGATTGACTTTTAGTCTTCTCACAAAAAAAGGTCAAGGTATTATTAAATTGATTGAAATTTATTTATGAAAATGTTTTGAAGATGCATGGACCTAAGTCCAAGTTTATTATGAAAATGTTTCAAGTTTCAAAACAAGAAGAGTTTTTTTTTAAAAGGAGGGATAAGATTTTTTAAATTAAAGAAGATGGGAGGAGAAGAAGAGGCTATCCTAAAGCATAAGGTAAAAGCTAGGGATAAGAACCATCTAACCAACAAGAAGCCAATACTTGACATTATGAGTCAATATAGAATTCCCGTTCTTTGGATTGAAACCAAGCAAGCAAAGATACTAGACCTCTTGAGAGAACCAAACTTCAAGTGTTTTAAGTCTTCGTAAAAATTGGGCAGAGTAACGGCTGTATACGGGTGAATTCCAGATTACAAACAAAGATCGTAATCTCAATAACCTGCACACAAAACAAACAAACAACCCAATGTCTTGAGGTAAACCTCAAGAACTCCAGACAGAATATCAAATAAAGTCACAAAGTCTCCAAGATAGGCCAAGGTCTCTAATCCTAAGTCCAAGAAGTCCATCACTCCATAATGAAAAGGATAGTAACCATGTAGTCCAAGTATCATTAATGATTTTTATGGTTCATGTTGATTATTAGGTGTCTTTAAAAAGAAAGAAAAGCTCAAGTGAGCAAAATAAAAATGACATAAAAGTAAATGCTCAAGTGAGCAAAGATGAAAATAGCATGAAATGTAAAATGCTAAAAGTAAATGGTACATAAAGCATGGAAATAAAAGCGTAAAGTAAAGTTAATTGTTAGTAATTAGTGGTTAGTTGGATGACCATCTTGAAACTTGCATTTGGAACTCATTAGAGGATTGGTAGAGCCAAAGCCTCCACACAACAAGTTGCATTTGCTTTTTGTCAAGTATATCATCCATTTTGGAATTCTCACAAGGCAACATGTAATGATCAACGATGTTTAAGTGATCCGCGTGGACCAAAGGTGTTGCAGATCCATTAGAGGATTGGTAGAACCAAAGCCTCCACACAATGAATCTCAAGTTTATTGGATAAAAGAGATAAAATTAACATACTTGGGCTTGCAATCATAAGTTTGGGCCACGAATGATCATTTATTCGAATCGGGACAAAATTTAGCGTTATGTTAAGCAATCGTAAGTGGACTTATGTAGAAGTCACACCTATTTTGAGGTCGGTCAATAGCAATCTATGTACTTCATGTTTGGATAAATGATATAGAGATCACCATCCCTTAACATGTAGCATAATTAAAAAAAGAAAGGGATAAGATGAAGAGGGAGGGGAATGATAAGCTAATTTGGATCACCATTTCAAAATTCTTTCATCTTTAAATTCAACCACTCCTCTAGATGGATTAAAGCACTAAACATATCATTAATCCAAAGCATAAAAAATGAATCAAATAATTCACTCTTAGGTAGATTTGAATTGATGAACATTTATCCAACTTCATCTACATCACAAAGTCCATTGAGTTTAAAGACAAATTGGACATTTAAAATTTCAATCCAAACCAACAATCAAAAGGAGTGAGTAGAAAAAGCATTTTGGATCAAAGCTGCCCCAAAACAAGGCAAAAAAGTGCATTTTGTCCCTGTGTAAATCGATTGCACTATTGTGTAAATCGATTTACACAGTACAGTTTTCTAAAAATTGTGCAAAATTGCTTATGTGAAATCGATTGCACTACAGTGCAAATCGATTGCACACAATTACAGTAGCAAAAACAACATTTTAAAAGGGCAATTTCTTGTTCAAACTTTCCATCAAACACCTTATGATCATGGATCCACTTGAGGACGAAAATTCCATCAAATTATGAGAAAATAACACCATTGAAATCACAAAATAATGCTCAAAGAATCAATCCCAAAGATCACCAAGAGATCACATTGTGAAAGATGAATTATCCAACTTACCAAAGGTAGATCTAGAGAATTATCAAAACAACTTCAAGAATTTGCTTCAATTCAACCACAAGAATCAATTGACCAAGCTTGGATGTAGAGAATTGATGGAGAAAAAGTGTTTGGATGAAGGTTTAGCTCAAAGATTAGTAAGCTTCAATGCAAAGCTTACTAACTTTTTGAAAATGGAGCTTTGAGTGAATTTGGTAGATGGAGAGAATTCAGAGATTTTTTAGCAAGGTGGATTTGGCTATCAAAAGCTTGAAATTTGAATGAAATGAGAGCTCTATTTATAGAGTTTTAGGATTGGGATTAGTGGTAATTTGGTAATTGATTCTTGGAGCCAAAATTTGAATTAATGATAACTCTTTCAAAAATTAGAGCCAAAATTTGAATTAATGATAATTCTTTAAAATATTAGAGCCAAAATTTGAATTAATGATAATTCTTTTTTAAAAAATGAAAGATTGACACTAAAATTTGAATTAATGATACATCTTTCAAAAGTGAAGGAAAATTGGAGCCAAAATTTGACAAGTCTAAAATGCTGATTTTTTTTAAATTTTCACGTTGTGCAATCGA
This sequence comes from Vicia faba, assembly GCA_948472305.1. Taxonomy (NCBI): domain Eukaryota; kingdom Viridiplantae; phylum Streptophyta; class Magnoliopsida; order Fabales; family Fabaceae; genus Vicia; species Vicia faba. The sequence goes on along the minus strand of OX451740.1, from coordinate 386,327,588 downwards.
TTGCACTACAGTACAAATCGATTGCACAGTGTATTTTTTCAAAAATGGTGCAAAATACACTATGTGAAATCGATTGCACTTTAAGAGCAATCGATTGCATCAGTGAAAAAAAAATGAAAATTTTTTAATTCTTTTTCTTTGCAAATAGAGATTTTAGGAAAATAATACCAGAAATCCTTATTTGTCAGATGCTTCAACTTGGTACCTACAAAACAAAAATATACAAAGACAAAGACAAATATTTTTTGTATTTTGATTAGAAGTTAGTCAACAACACGTGTACAAAATACACAACCAAGGTGCTTGGAGATTCCTCAAGAGCAAACTTAAAGATAGGAAAAAAGAGGAAGAACCAACCCTAATGTGATCTTGTTATGATCGAGTTGATATGATATGATAGAGGAATCTTAGGGGCAAAAATTGGGGTACAACAGCTGCCCTTATTTAAGTGTCTTCTATCCGGAGATACGAAGGTTACAAATCTTCGTGTCGAAGCGATTGAAGATACTTAAATATAAAACAAGCCCTATTTTTGTCTCTAAGATGCCATGCAATGCTTATGATTATGGATGCATATGAACAGAACAAAAGAGACGCAAAGTAACACTTGGGATGCCACAAAAATGAAGAAACAAAGGAGCAACCCCACCAGGAAAATAAATCACTGGTGGACCAAAAGAATAGAACCAAATAGGAGGATAACAAGCATCGACGTTCACTGTCGATGTCTACCAACATTCACTGAAGGTAGAGAGAAGAAGATATACCGACTCACAGATGACGGTAAACTACCAACTCAATAGTTGAAGGTAGAAGAGAAAATATATCATGCCATCGCTATTCACTGACGAGGAACTATCACCGTTCACTGATGATAACAAAAAGATAAGAAACACCAACGTTCACTGCCGATGCACTACCAACGTTCACTGAAGGTAGATTTTGAAAATATCATACCATCGCCATTCACTGACGAGGAACCCCCACCGTTCACTGATGATAGCAAAAAGATAAGAAACACTGACGTTCACTGCCGATGCACTACCAACATTCACTGAAGGTAGATTTTGAAAATATCATACCATCGCCGTTCATTGACGAGGAACCACCACCGTTCACTGATGATAGCAAAAAGATAAGAAACACCGACGTTCACGGCCGATGCACTACCAACGTTCACTGAAGGTAGATTTTGAAAATATCATACCATCGCCGTTCACTGACGAGGAACCACCATCGTTCACTGATGATAGCAAAAAGATAAGAAACACTGACGTTCACTGCCGATGCACTACCAACGTTCACTGAAGGTAGATTTTGAAAATATCATACCATCGCCGTTCACTGACGAGGAACCACCACCGTTCACTGATGATAGCAAAAAGATAAGAAACACCTACATTCACTGCCGATGCACTACCAACGTTCACTGAAGGTAGATTTTGAAAATATCATACCATCATCGTTCACTGACGAGGAACCACCACCGTTCACTGATGATAGCAAAAAGATAAGAAACACCGACGTTCACTGCCGATGCACTACCAACGTTCACTGAAGGTAGATTTTGAAAATATCATACCATCGCCGTTCACTGACGAGGAACCACCACTGTTCACTGATGATAGTAAAAAGATAAGAAACACCGACGTTCACTGCCGATGCACTACCAACGTTCACTGAAGGTAGATTTTGAAAATATCATACCATCGTTGTTCACTGACGAGGAACCACCACCGTTCTCTGATGATAGCAAAAAGATAAGAAACACCAACGTTCACTGCCGATGCACTACCAATGTTCACTGAAGGTAGATTTTGAAAATATCATACCATCGTCGTTCACTGACGAGGAACCACCACCGTTCACTGATGATAGCAAAAAGATAAGAAACACCGACATTCACTGTCGATGCACTACCAACGTTCACTGAAGGTAGATTTTGAAAATATCATAACATCGCTGTTCACTGACAAGGAACCACCACCGTTCACTGATGATAGCAAAAAGATAAGAAACACTGACGTTCACTGCCGATGCACTACCAACGTTTACTGAAGGTAGATTTTGAAAATATCATACCATCCCCGTTCACTGACGAGGAACCACCACTGTTCACTGATGATAGCAAAAAGATAAGAAACACCGACGTTCACTGCCGATGTACTACCAACGTTCACTGAAGGTAGATTTTGAAAATATCATACCATCGTCATTCACTGACGAGGAACCACCACCGTTCACTGATGATAGCAAAAAGATAAGAAACACCGACGTTCACTGTCGATGCACTACCAATGTTCACTGAAGGTAGATTTTGAAAATATCATATGTTCCCCAAACTTCTGGTGTTTCACCTAGAACGAGTCTCAACTTCTTCCTTAACCAAGGAATTTCGCCTGGAAAGGGTAATATGTAAGCTGTCTCAAATAAAGAGACTTCCACTTGCAAAGATTTCACAACGAGCAATTTCTGTGAATTTGAAAGTCTTGTCATCCACTGGCGTAAACTGACGACGGACTGCAAGCTAACCACTCATAGAGGAAGTAGCAAAAAAAGTTACGTCGACTTGTACAGGGAAGCACGAGTTGCTCAAACAAAGATACCTGTTGCTTGTTATCATGGAGGATTGCAAAAAGAAACGACTTTCTGGGGATAGAAATGTGGCTTCCCGGGGAAAGAGATATGACTTCCTAGGGAAATAGATATGACTTCCTGGGGAAATGAGATATGACTTCCTGGGGAAATAGATAAGACTTCCTGAGGAAATGAGATATGACTTCCTGGGGAAATGAGATATGACTTCCTGGGGAAATGCCACATTATTCTGCTGAAGAGATAAAGTCTTCTCGTGCAAAATAAATGCACAAATCAAAGCTCAAAGTCCTCAGAAATCCAGAGTAAATAATATTTTCATGCAACCACGAATCCAATTAGAAACAAACTGGAGCAAGACGGCCAAAGAAGATACATCCTTTGAGAAATAAACTTAAGAGGGAAAACCAAATCCAACTAAGTAAGGAGCGCTGTAGGAAGGTTTGAACACAATGTCAATAAAAAATGATTTGTAACAATGCATGATGCATGTATGAATGTATGAGTGATATCGTGCATATGCTGGTAAAGGATACATAATCGAACAAAACTGCCTCAGGTACTAACAACATTGGTCTAAACTTCAACCAGAAAGATCAATCTAAGAAAGGTAAAAGCAACTGCGGAAACCAAACCTATTGTTTGTCCTAACTTCACTGAGGAGAAACATAATCCAGATGTAGCTAAATCAAACAGATATCGGGATAGAACATCTTTCTTCCGTTTTCATCGGAGAAACCAGTTTTCCAAAAACAACGTGCCTATTGAAGATTGCAAAACTAGTCTCAAATAAAGCAGACTGACGCCGAGACAACCAAACCTCACTGAGGAATTCAAACCCACTTCCCGGGAGAAAAAACTGAGGATTGAAAACTTTTCATCATGAATACTCATTCCAACAAGAGATGCCCTGGGATAACCTTCCCAGGTGTGATACGGTGGGAGAACTGACTTGATTTTTTGCGTTTGTATTCGCACTTGTTTGGTTTAGCAAGAGTCGCCACCAACTTTTTATTTTATCCTAAAGGAAAGGTTAAAAAGCACAGGAAAAACCTTTTGAGATATTTCGTGGGTTCGGGGGGTAGATTATGAAAAGGGAAGGTATTAGCACCCTTTTCATCCATGGTTATCCATGGGCTCTTAGTTACTTGTTTTAGATCACTTGCCTTGATTTTCATTTTCTTGAAATGGTGGTGTGTGTGTGTTTGAAAATGCTTTGAAAAAGAGGCCTTGTCTAGGCAACCGTTGTAACAATTCTTTACTCGAATGTTTTACAAAGGTGTGTATCTTTTCGAAAAGATGTTTCAAATGTTTTTGGAAGTTGTTTGGAAATTGTGTTTGTGAAGTGTGGTTTTGAAAAGTAGGCAAGCGTGTTTTGCAAGTTTGATCAAGTAACTAAGAGTTGTCTACCCCTAAATTTACTCAAAAGATTTTCTCATGTTTTAACCCTTTTAACAATTTTGTTCCACCATTGTATTTGGTGGGCAATCTTGTGTTAGGATGTTAACGGGACAGGCGCGGGTCATCGTATGGACCATGAATGCAATGGTGCCAAGTGTCTTTGGCAATTTTGCTTGAAGGGACTATGATCATTTTTTTTAGGCAACTTTCGAAAGCGTCATCGAGGGACTATGATCATTTTGATTTGTTTTGTTTTGCCAAAGAAACTCAACATGCAAGCATGGCCCATTTTGGAAGGCAACGAGTGGGATTACCCTAGGGGTGCAAGTGTGATTGTGTATTGATTGTCATGCATTTGTCTTGTATTTAGGTTATCTAGCGTTTGATTTTATTTACATACAAACCCTAGGTCTAAACATGATATATTTGGAAAGCGATAAATTGCAGGAATTTAAAGTCTACGCTATTACAAATAAGTATCTGGGAGTGGGGTACAAATATTTACAAATGGGGACGAGACTTAATAGGAGAGTAGTGTCCAAATATTTACAACCAAATCGAATCAATCGCAATGTAAAAATGTAGCAATGTACAATAATCAAAGGGAAATAAAATGTATATTATAAATGTGTATGTGATTTATTTACAAGGTGAGAAAGATGTTTACTTAAGGCAAAATTAAGTATTTATTTATTTTTGGATATTTGTTGATTATGTACAAAAAAAAGATTTTAATAAAGGAAAAATGTTTTAAGCATTCTATTTTTATGTATTTTTAAATATGTACATAAAGATTTAGGAAAAGAAAAGTATTTAACTTAAAGAAAATTATGTATTTATGTTTTTATGTACAAAAAGATTTATATAAAAAAAGAAATTTAGGATAAAAGTCTATTAATCTAATTAAACCTAATATTCATGTAAATAAAAGAAAGTTTTATATATAAAAAAAGAGTTAAGGTATTTTTTAATTTATAAACAAAAATAGACTATGTTAGTTTAAATTGTAAAAAAGAAGAATAAAAAGATAAGTAAAAAAATGTTAGTTTTCAAAAGGGAATAGAATGGGCTTAAGGGATTTGCTTGGCCCAAATGGATTTGTAAAGGAAATCAGAGGGGGGTGCGTTCCAGATTGGAGGGGTCAGGCGATAGAAAGACAAATGGGCTTAGGCGGACTTCGTTGAGGACAGGCCCAACCATGCTTGACACAAATTTGTTTTAGGGTTCTCATAGTTTTGTATCACTTTGGGAATTTAGGGTTTGTTTGATTTACAGAGCGGCGCCGTTCCTCACTTTGCTTCCTTCGTTCTCTTCGTCTTCTCGAACCACGCCTATCTAAACAAAACCTCCGCCCATGGCCACCAGGTGCCTCCGTCAGCTCCTTCTTCTCCATGGTCACGTAGGCGATGGTTATACAAGGTTTGATTTCTGTCTTTAATGCGTTAGGGTTTCAAGTTTCCATTTTTTTTTCATGTTTTTACTTATTTATGATTCTTTTATACTGCTTGATGTTTGTGCGAGATGTGGAAAAGAAAAGAAAAAGGGGTTTATACCTTTGGAGAGGAGGTGAGGAGGACGGTGGCGTCCTAGGGCGGCTGAAGGCAGAGGCTTGGTGATGCTGTGTGCTTCCCTGGTTTGTCTAGTGCCTTTTTCTTTTTTGGTTTGATGATGAACGTTCTGAAAACCTTAGCTTTAAACGCCTCTTCTGCTTATTTGCTTCTTTTCCTCTGATGACTTGCTTCGCTTATGTATGCTTGCTATGCTTGGGTTCTGAGTTGTCTTGATGATGGTAGCCCAGTGATGAACACAGTTCTGAGGGATTTGGTTGGAAATTGCTTAAGTTGGCTATTTTGATTTTGATTTGTGAATCTGAGCTTGCCTTAAATGCTTGTGTGTTTAGATTTTGGTACAGGCTTTATCAGTTTGGAACTTCTGGTTTTGTTGTGATAAGATACAAGGCTTTGAAGTTTTAAGCTTGATACAGGTTTAGGCTTGGACAGGTTTAGAGCTTTGAGGCTCTCTGTTTTGACAGGTTGAAAGGCTTATGCTTTTATGCAGTAACTGGCTTTGGCTTTCTGAGTTGAAACAGGTTTTGAGGTGTTGACTTGTTTAAGGCAGGATGTTTATGTTTTAGGCTCGTGGTTCTGCAGAATGAGGCTTATGTAGTTTGTACAAGCTTCAGGTAGTTTTGCAGGATGAGGCTTTGTCTTGGCAAGGCTTTGTTGGTAAGCTTCTGATTTGAAAGGTTTGGCTTTAGGTTTGAAGCTTGTGGAGGCAGCCTGTTTATGGTTCTCTACAGTTTGTGGTATTTTTTTGCTTTGTGTTATTTTCTGCCTCCCCTTTGCTTTGTCCTGATATGTTTGTTTATATCATTTTGTCTTCAAGCCTAAGCCTGCTGTAAGCCTTTTTTCTTTTCTCTCTTCCCTCTCTCTCACAGATTAAAGCATAAAATATTGCTTAGATTTGTCTTTTTCTGAAAAAGTAACTGGCCTAGGAAAATGATGATTTGAACCTTGCTTGCATTAGTCTCCTTACTCTGCATATTTCCTGCTTTTCTGCACATTGTTGACAACATTTTGTACTTGTTGATATCTTGATATCCTTCTATATCTTTGGACAGTTTTTGACAGCTTTTGGCTTAGTTTGAAATTGTGATTCAGTTTGCCTTTTTGATTTGGTTAGGCAGTTCAGTTTGGACTTTATACTTGTACATGTTGTTTGGAATTTTTGAAATGGGCAATTTGTTGACAATGCAGTATGTTTGCTTTTGTGCACTTCACATTTTTTCAAGACATTTTTCTATCCCTCTTTGTGAACCGAGAGTAATCTCGTGATTTGAAGAGAGGGAAAACTGATTCCGGCCAGTTACTTTTAATGATGAGTCCATTTTTTCTGTCTGCTCTTTTTTTATTTCATCTGCCTTGACTTCTTTTCTTTTCTTTTTCTTTTTGCAGATAAAAGTCAGCTGAGCAAAGGATGAGTAGCAGATGAAGACTTAGGAAATTTTGGGATAGTTTCAATTTATTTTTAATTATTGTAACAGTATTAATGTAAACATCTGTAAATAATTTTATAGTGTTCAAATAATAATTGTAACAAATAATTAAAGATGAATAAAAAATCTTCCTTTGATCAGTTAATTCTTTTTCTTCTTCAACTGTTTATTCAATTATTTATAATTCTTAAAATTATAATAACTGGAAATAAATCCCAACTATTTTAACTTAGAATAATAAATGATCAATAAACGTCCGGAGTTCCGAATAATCATAGCATTGCACAGCTAAACAACAAACGTCCACATGTCCTTTTTTCACTAATTAATGCAACCTTTCAATTCAAATGCCTCAGCTCATATCCAGGATAAATTGAAAAGAACTAATAGAAATAATTCTTTCTGAGAATACGCGCACAAACCCTAGTTCTTGATTAAACGCCAAAGAAGCGTTCGCCTGATCAAAATCTGAGCCAACTCAACCAAACCTTAGCAATCTTCTTGAATTGCTTTAAAATCAATGAAAATCCTAAATTTTGTCTGACTGACGAGAAAAATTCTGTTTGACTGATTCTTGAGCCAGTCTAAAAAAATCAGGAAAAGCCCGAAGCTGTGATTTCTTGTGGAAAAATAAGAGGGCAAATTTTGGGGTACAACAGTTGCCCCTGTTTAATCTTCTTGAACCTGAAGAGTTAGATTGGCAAGTTTGCTATTCGCGACTCGAAGGTAAAAGGAGATTGGACACTAGAGTGCCCAAAAAATTTGCACTCGGTGATGTGATGGTAGAGGGAATGGGCTTAAAGATTCCATTTGGAGATGGGCTTAGAGATGCCATCTTAGGGATGTGACAGGATCTTGTCGGGGGATGGGCTTAGAGATGCCATCTGGAAATTGCTGGTAGGAGGATGGGCTTAAAGATGCCATCTGGAAATGTGACAGAATCTTGTCGGGGGATGGGCTTAGAGATGCCATCTGGAAGTGTTTGTTGAACTATATGTCATGGGTGACTGGATGAGTATCAGAAAGGTATCCATGTTTTGGAACATCTCTGAACTAGGGGTCTGAATAAGCAATAGATTAGCATCCGTATCTAGAAGCATCCGTGAACTGTTTTCAGGAGTCGAAGAATCTGAACAAGCGATAGGTTAACATCCGTTACTGGAGAACCCGTGAACTGTTTTCAGAAGTCTTGAAGTTGAATAAGCAATAGAGCAGCATTCGTTGATGGGGAAGCGTCCGTAAACTGTTTTCAAAAGTTTGAGAAGAATCTGAACAAGCGATAGGTTAACATCCGTTACTGGAGAACCCGTGAACTGTTTTCAGAAGTCTTGAGTCTGAACAAGCGATAGATTAACATCCGTTACTGGAGAATCCGTAAACTGTTTTCAGAGGTTGAGAAGAGTCTAAACAAGCGATAGGTTAACATCCGTTACTGGAGAACTCGTGAACTGTTTTCAGAAGTCTTGAGATTGAAGCTTACTAATCTTTATCCTGAAAAAGGGTAAGATATTAGCTGAAACACAAAGTCATGTATGATGCAATGTATGTTATATCAATGTTTATGATATGAATGTAATGAATGCGCATGTAAGTTGATGAGCTGTCTTGCTGAGGATAGATGAATCCTGGATAATGAGATCTTTGACTGCTGCCGGGGAAAGTGAATTCTTAACTACTGCAGGGGAGGGCAAGAATCTTTTGATCGTTGAAAATGAGAAGTCCTGGGACCACTGTTGGGGAATCAGGGGCTTGGGTTGTATGCCAACCTACTGGGGGATTCCTGTTTTGAGGAGATCTTCACTGGGGAGTATTCGAATACTCTGTGAGGAACTGAGAATGAGAGTCTTCACTCTGCTCGGAGATTGATAGTTGGAAGTTTTAGCTCCGCTGGGGATCTTGAAACTTGACTCTGAGGGGAATTAGATTCTGGAAGGTTCTCTGGCTGGGGATTGCAAAAATCTTTTGATTGCTGCAGGTATTGATCTAGGATAAGTATCGGAATGTCGCCATCTCTGGGTCACATATTAAAATATTTCTGGAAGGAAATCTGGAATAAGTTACGGAATGTCGCCACATCTGGGTCACATCTTAAACTATTTCTGGAAGGAAATCTGGAATAAGTTACGGAATGTCGCCACATCTGGGTCACATCTTGAACTATCTCTAGATGGGAATCTTGAATAAGTTACGGAATGTCGCCAAATCTTGGGTCACATCTTAAACTATATCTAGAAGGAAATCTGGAATAAGTTACGGAATGTCGCCAAATCTGGGTCACATCTTGAACTATTTCTAGAAGGAAATCTTGAATAAGTTACGGAATGTCACCAAATCTGGGTCACATCTTGAACTATTTCTAGATGGGAATCTGGAATAAGTTACGGAATATCACCAAACCTGGGTCACATCTGAACTATCTCTAGAATGAAATCTGGAATAAGTTACGGAATATCGCCAAACCTGGGTCACATCTTGAACTATTTCTAGAAGGGAATCTGGAATAAGTTACGGAATGTCGCCAAATCAGGGTCACATCTGAACTATCTCTAGAATGAAATCTGGAATAAGTTACGGAATGTCGCCAAATCAGGGTCACATCTGAACTATCTCTAGAATGAAATCTTGAATAAGTTACGGAATGTCGCCAAATCTGGGTCACATCTGAACTATCTCTAGAATGAAATCTGGAATAAGCTACGGAATGTCGCCACATCTGGGTCACATCTGAACTATCTCTAGAAGGGAATCTTGAATAAGTTATGGAATGTCGCCAAATCTTGGGTCAAATCTTGAACTATTTCTAGATTGGAAATCTTGAATAAGTTACGGAATGTCGCCAAATCTGGGGTCACATCTTGAACTATTTGTAGATTGGACACCGGGAAGGTGATGATCTTGATTTTGTTAGGGGTCAGAAATTGGGAGTATACCAATCTTCTGAGGTGATACGGATGAGAGTCTTCACTCTTGAGAGAAACAAATTTTTAGGAGCTTCAATTGTCCTTTATTCTGTTGGTGGTTGTAACTTCCAGCAGGTGATGAAGGAATTGTTGAACACTTTTGACATTCGAATGCCCCAAGTGATGATGAAGGAGTCTTGAATCAGATTACTCTGCGAATTGAGAGATTTCTTGAAATCTTGACTGGACTGCCCCAGGTTAACTGAACTTTGAAAGATCTGTTGAAACCTTGATCGGACTTCCCCAAGTGTGCTAGATAGTGACATGTAATGCCCCTTGTTGATAGGAGATTGTAATGGAAGTATCACCCTTTTGAAGTGATTTTTATTCACTGAGAGAGTTTTCATTCCTCCGAACATTCGCTGTATGAATTTCTTCGCTGTCAAACAAATAGCCAAATGCAAACAGTGATATTCAAGCAATTCAAAGTTTATGTTTGTCTCGAAGTTTTGAAGAATGCGTTTTTTAGCAAAAAACTTTTCATAAGACAAAATCAACACAAGATTTTAGAGCAAAGCCTTACAGGAGTCAGGATACCTTTTGTAACAGTATGCTTTCGAACTAACCCATGCTTCAATTAGGACTTTTAAAGGGTTGTAACGTGGCCTGGTTCACGGTTTAAGAAACAAAGGATAAAGGCTCAAAGTATGTTTATACCCACCCGCTCTTCGTGATGTTCTTCAATCCTAAGCTCAGTTAATTGTGCGTCAAACTCCATTCGAATTTGGAACAACTTTTGGGTGATGGTTCACCAATTGAATTTAGGAGGCAGTCATCATCTCCTTTTTTCTTTGCAACATTTTTCATGTTGTTGAGGGTTTGTAATGACCTCTTTCTTGATTTGTTATCCCTAACTTTTTCCTGACTGTCCCTGTTTTCGAGATCACAGTCAGCGGGATGCCCCAGCTTTCTTAAGCCTCCTTTATAGGTTTTGGCTAAGTGGGGTTTTTTTTTGAGAGATAATGACTGCCTATGAGATAAGGAACTATCACTGTCTTTTGATTCCATAGGAATGCTTTTTTGTTGATGTCGTTCGTTGTATTACGAACTGGGAGTTTGCGACTTCAATGCGCACCTTTTTTGGATTAACTGAGAGACTACCCTGCCCCAGGTTTAAATCAAAGGTTTCGATTTGTTTAGAACAGAAAACTCCTACTTCTTTGGCTCGAAGGGGTTGACTAGGGATTATCTTCCTTATAACTCCAGTGTTTGGGAATTGAAAGAAATGCCTGTACATCATCAGCAAGGTCTGTTCAAAAGCATATTGTATGAGATTATGGTATTGTTTTGTCATCCTCCCTCTAAAGGCTTGCAGCTTTTTATCAAGAGTTAAATATCATAAAGAAAGCATAAGCATAGTTCAAGTGTAATGAAAATGAGTGGATCAAATCAAGACAAACATATGCAATGCATTAATGAAACAAAGTTTGACATTAATAGATAATTGTTTGAATGACAAAGAGATTACAACTTGGAAATTCAAAGAAACAAAGGCGCTCTCAATGATTTGACATAGGAGCAATGATCACATTTGGAGTCTCCGGAGGGTCAAAACTTGATCTCCTCGGCATCAATCAAGTCTTGAATCTGGTTCTTCAAAGTCCAACAGCTGTCGGTGTCATGCCCAGGACTGTCAGAATGCTAGGCACATCTCACACTCGGGTTATACTTGGAAGATGAAGTATCAGAATTTTGAGGAGGATCCTTCAGCGTGATCAGTTTCAACTTCAGCAAATGTTGTAATGCTTGAGACAAAGGCATGTTGATGTCAGTGTACTGCCTTTCTTGATATCTCACCCTACGCCTCTTGCCCCATTTTTGTTGAACGGTCATGGGATCAGAGATCAAGATTGCCCCTATATGTTGATCATGATGACTCTTCTGACTAGTCACTGCATTGGACTCTTTCTTTCCGTTGTAGGGAATTATCTGAGTACCCGAGGGTGTAGCTCCTTGGATTTTTTTCACTTTTGATGCCAGCTTCGACCCTTTCGCCGGTCAGTATCAGCTCGGTGAACCCAGCTGAGGAGCTTCCGATTAAGTGATTGAAGAAAGGCCCAGTCAAAGTTCCCATGAAGATGTCAATCAGCTCTTTGTCAATTAAAGGAGGTTGCACCCTACCAGCCAGATCTCTCCACTTTTGGGCATATCCTTTGAAGCTCTCGTCAGGACCCATGGTCATGTTCTGCAATTGCACACGAGTTGGTGCAAGATCAGCATTGTACTGATACTGTTCGTAAAAAGCCCTGGCTAAATCTTCCCAGGTGTGGATGCGAGAACTCTCTAATTGATAGAACCACTCGAGTTGAGTCCCTACCAGGCTTTCTTGGAAGAAATGGATCCAAAGCTTTGGATCAGCTGTGTATGGTTGAATCTTGCGGACATAAGATCTTAGATGCATCTGAGGGCAAGAGACTCCATCGTACAGAGCAAAGGTAGGGACTTTGAACTTTGGCGGAATGACCAATCCAGGAACCAAACCCACGTCTCCCAAATCCAATCCAGGTATTTGTTGGACCTCCATAGCATTGAGGCGATCCTCCAACTCTTTGTACTTGTCATCAACGAGAGGATATTGTTCTTCGGATTAACCAGCTTCATCAATCTCCAAATTGTGGTCTTCTTCAAGACTGACCCCCTTGTCTTTGAGAAGGAGAGCTTTCAGATCCTCTTTCCCTTTACCCATAGCCAGGAGCATTTGCTGGAATTGAGCGTTTTGAGCTTGGAAATCTTTCATCGTTTGCTCCATATCCATCTTACTGAAATAAACAGTAGGAAGATAAGGAGACCTGGATGGGAAACCTGTTATGCAATGATATGTATGATATATATACAATGTTTTCAAGGATCTCTTGGGGTAAACACAAGAGAATGTTAGAGGTTGAACTTCGATCTTTGATTGGAGAACTTTGCACCGGTGGATGTCCTTCCACGAGAATCAAGCTCACCATGTTAAGTGGGTCATAGCCCCTGATTCAAGTTGTTGCACTTGATCTTTGATGAGAGAACTTTGTATCAGTGGATGTCCTTCCACGAGAATCAAGCTCACCATGTCAAGTGGGTCATAGCCCCTAATTCAAGTTGTTGCACTTGATCTTGGATGGCATTTGTTTAGAGGAGAAAACCTCCTTCCTCTTGGTAGACGTCTGGTTCAACGTAACCCTGCATCAAAAGAACCCTCGAGATCCTTGAAATGGTTATTGAAAATGCTATGGTATGATGTTATGATGTTATGTACATGTATGCAAAAGCAAGTGAGTGTATATACAGGTAATCATATTCACACAAAGAAAACAAGTCCTTAGGTTTAGGCTTGCATGGGGTTTGTAGGTAAGTACCCTCTTGAAGTTAGTTGGCTCATCTTGTCCTAAAATAGAAACCGGGTTCTAAGGAGCTCAATATCATTGAATTGTTTTCTGTGTTCATTGTTTTGGTTTAGCCACTTAACTGGCGACCAAAATATTCCAAGAAAACAACCCTCAATGAGTGTAGTATCGAGTATCTACCAACTTCGGAATGCACCAAAGTCGGTCATCTCACTACCCCTACAAAGGCTAAGATGGTCAATTAAGGTTCTAAGAGTTCGTTAGTGCTTCACAACATCACTCAGCGGCCCCGTACTCTCCTTGATTGAACTCAAGGGTTACTGGTACTCACAAATATGTCACACTAACATAGCTTAATGCTTCAACCATGTCGGTATACCCCACACAGTTCCCTCGCAGTTTTATTGCTATTTACCTAAAAAGGTGCCCCAAATCCGGGTGTAGGATTTACAACAAACCCAAACAAGGACCCAAAAAGTAAAGCAATCAAAGCAAGAATATATGGGTGATCTAAAACCCTAAGGTAACCCCACTTTTAAATTTTTCCCCAGCATAGTCGCCAGTTCTGTGATACGGTGGGAGAACTGACTTGAGTTTTTGCGTTTGTATTCGCACTTGTTTGGTTTAGCAAGATTCGCCACCGACTTTTTATTTTATCCTAAAGGAAAGGTTAAAAAGCACAGGAAAAACCTTTTGAGATGTTTCGTGGGTTCGGGGGGTAGATTATGAAAAGGGAAGGTATTAGCACCCTTTTCATCCATGGTTATCCATGGGCTCTTAGTTACTTGTTTTAGATCACTTGCCTTGATTTTCATTTGCTTTAAATGGTGGTGTGTGTGTGTGTTTGAAAATGTTTTGAAAAAGAGGCCTTGTCTAGGCAACCGTTGTAACAATTCTTTACTCGAATGTTTTACAAAGGTGTGTATCTTTTCGAAAAGATGTTTCAAATGTTTTTGGAAGTTGTTTAGAAATTGTGTTTGTGAAGTGTGGTTTTGAAAAGTAGGCAAGCGTGTTTTGCAAGTTTGATCAAGTAACTAAGAGTTGCCTACCCCTAAATTTACTCAAAAGTTTTTCTCATGTTTTAACCCTTTTAACAATTTTGTTCCACCATTGTATTTGGTGGGCAATCTTTTGTTAGGATGTTAACGGGACAGGCGCGGGTCATCGTATGGACCATGAATGCAATGGTGCCAAGTGTCTTTGGAAATTTTGCTTGAAGGGACTATGATCATTTCGTTTAGGCAACTTTCGAAAGCGTCATCGAGGGACTATGATCATTTTGATTTGTTTTGTTTTGCCAAAGAAACTCAACGTGCAAGCATGGCCCATTTTGGAAGGCAACGAGTGGGATTACCCTATGGGTGCAAGTGTGATTGTGTATTGATTGTCATGCATTTGTCTTGTATTTAGGTTATCTAGCGTTTGATTTTATTTACATACAAACCCTAGGTCTAAACATGGTATATTTGGAAAGCGATAAATTGCAGGAATTTAAAGTCTACGCTATTACAAATAAGTATCCGGGAGTGGGGGTACAAATATTTACAAATGGGGATGAGACTTAATAGGAGAGTAGTGTCCAAATATTTACAACCAAATCGAATCAATCGCAATGTAAAAATGTAGCAATGTACAATAATCAAAGGGAAATAAAATGTATATTATAAATGTGTATGTGATTTATTTACAAGGTGAGAAAGATGTTTACTTAAGGCAAAATTAAGTATTTATTTATTTTTGGATATTTGTTGATTATGTACAAACAAAAGATTTTAATAAAAGAAAATTTTTTTAAGCATTCTATTTTTATGTATTTTTAAATATGTACAAAAATATTTAGGAAAAGAAAAGTATTTAACTTAAAGAAAATTATGTATTGATGTTTTTATGTACAAAAAGATTTATATAAAAAAAGAAATTTAAGATAAAAGTCTATTAATCTAATTAAACCTAATATTCATGTAAATAAAAGAAAGTTTTATATATAAAAAAAGAGTTAAGGTATTTTTTAATTTATAAACAAAAATAGACTATGTTAGTTTAAATTGTAAAAAAGAAGAATAAAAAGATAAGTAAAAAAAATGTTAGTTTAAAAAAGGGAATAGAATGGGCTTAAGGGATTTGCTTGACCCAAATGGATTTGTAAAGGGAATCAGAGGGGGGTGTGTTCCAGATTGGAGGGGTCAGGCGCTAGAAAGACAAATGGGCTTAGGCTGACTTCGTTGAGGACAGGCCCAACCATGCTTGACACAAATTTGTTTTAGGGTTCTCATAGTTTTGTATCACTTTGGGAATTTAGGGTTTGTTTGATTTACAGAGCGGCTCCGTTCCTCACTTTGCTTCCTTCGTTCTCTTCATCTTCTCGAACCACGCCTATCTGAACAAAACCTCCGCCCATGGCCACCAGGTGCCTCCGTCAGCTCCTTCTTCTCCATGGTCACGTAGGCGATGGTTATACAAGGTTTGATTTCTGTCTTTAATGCGTTAGGGTTTCAAGTTTCCGTTTTTTGCATGTTTTTACTTATTTCTGATTCTTTTATACTGCTTGATGTTTGTGCGAGATGTGGAAAATAAAAGAAAAAGGGGTTTATACCTTTGGAGAGGAGGTGAGGAGGACGGTGGCGTCCTAGGGCGGCTGAAGGCGGAGGCTTGGTGATGTTGTGTGCTTCCCTGGTTTGTCTAGTGCCTTTGTATTTTTTGGTTTAATGATGAACATTCTGAAAACCTTAGCTTTAAACGCCTCTTCTTCTTATTTGCTTCTTTTCCTCTGATGACTTGCTTCGCTTATGTATGCTTGATATGCTTGGGTTCTGAGTTCTCTTGATGATGGTAGCCCAGTGATGAACACAATTCTGATGGCTTTGGTTGGAAATTGCTTCAGTTGGCTATTTTGATTTTGATTTGTGAATCTGAGCTTGCCTTGAATGCTTGTGTGTTTAGATTTTGGTACAGGCTTTATCAGTTTGGAACTTCTGGTTTTGTTATGATAAGATGCAAGGATTTGAAGTTTTAAGCTTGATACAGGTTTAGGCTTGGACAGGTTTAGAGCTTTGAGGCTCTCTGTGTTTTGACAGGTTGAAAGGCTTATGCTTTTATGCAGTAACAGGCTTTGTCTTTCTGAGTTGAAACAGGTTTTGAGGTGTTGACTTGTTTAAGGCAGGATGTTTATGTTTTAGGCTCGTGGTTCTGCAGAATGAGGCTTATGTAGTTTGTACAAGCTTCAGGTAGTTTTGCAGGATGAGGCTTTGGCTTGGCAAGGCTTTGTTTGTAAGCTTCTGATTTGAAAGGTTTGGCTTTAGGTTTGAAGCTTGTGGAGGCAGCCTGTTTATGGTTCTCTATAGTTTGTGGTATTTTTTTGCTTTGTGTTATTTTCTGCCTCCCCTTTGCTTTGTCCTGATATGTTTGTTTATATCATTTTGTCTTCAAGCCTAAGCCTGCTGTAAGCCTTTTTTCTTTTCTCTCTTCCCTCTCTCTTACAGATTAAAGCATAAAATATTGCTTAGATTTGTCTTTTTCTGAAAAAGTAACTGGCCTAGGAAAATGATGATTTGAACCTTGCTTGCATTAGTCTCCTTACTCTGCATATTTCCTGCTTTTCTGCACATTGTTGACAGCATTTTGTACTTGTTGATATCTTGATATCCTTCTATATCTTTGGACAGTTTTTGACAGCTTTTGGCTTAGTTTGAAATTGTGATTCAGTTTGCCTTTTTGATTTGGTTAGGCAGTTCAGTTTGGACTTTATACTTGTACATGTTGTTTGGAATTTTTGAAATGGGCAATTTGTTGACAATGCAGTATGTTTGCTTTTGTGCACTTCACATTTTTGCAAGACATTTTTCTATCCCTCTTTGTGAACCAAGAGTAATCTCGTGATTTGCAGAGAGGGCAAACTGATTTCGGCCAGTTACTTTTAATGATGAGTCCATTTTTTCTGTCTGCTCTTTTTTTTATTTCATCTGCCTTGACTTCTTTTCTTTTCTTTTTCTTTTTGCAGATAAAAGTCAGCTGAGCAAAGGATGAGTAGCAGATGAAGACTTAGGAAATTTTGGGATAGTTTCAATTTATTTTTAATTATTGTAATAGTATTAATGTAAACATCTGTAAATAATTTTATAGTGTTCAAATAATAATTGTAACAAATAATTAAAGATGAATAAAAAATCTTCCTTTGATCAGTTAATTCTTTTTCTTCTTCAACTGTTTATTCAATTATTTATAATTCTTAAAATTATAATAACTGGAAATAAATCCCAACTATTTTAACTCAGAATAATAAATGATCAATAAACGTCCGGAGTTCCGAATAATCATAGCATTGCACAGCTAAACAACAAACGTCCACATGTCCTTTTTTCACTGATTAATGCAACCTTTCAATTCAAATGCCTCAGCTCATATCCAGGATAAATTGAAAAGAACTAATAGAAATAATTCTTTCTGAGAATGCGCGCACAAACCCTAGTTCTTGATTAAACGCCAAAGAAGCGTTCGCCTGATCAAAACCTGAGCCAACTCAACCAAACCTTAGCAATCTGCTTGAACTGCTTTAAAATCAATGAAAATCCTAAATTTTGTCTGACTGACGAGAAAAATTTTGTTTGACTGATTCTTGAGCCAATCTGAAAAAATCAGGAAAAGCCCGAAGCTGTGATTTCTTGTGGAAAAATAGGAGGGCAAATTTTGGGGTACAACACCAGGGAATAACACACAGACTTCCATGGGGAAAATAAATGTTTCATAGTCCACACTCCTACTGGGGATTTCGATATTGATTGTGAATAAGGCAAATGGAAACCAAATTGTCAAAACATTCACTGGGGAAATCAGGCCCACTTTGAAGGAAGAAAAACATACGGACTTCACTAAGGGAGACAATACTTCATCATTGAGACCTCTACCGGGGACTTCATGCTGACTTCATTGGGGAGGTCGACACCACATCATCGAGGGGAAACCAAGATACGTTCTTCACTGGGGAAAAAGGACTTCTATCAAATAAACAAGGCCTTCACTGGAAAATACTGGATTGAGTCTTCATATCAACCAAACCTATTCCAACAAAAGATGCCCTGGTGTAGTCTTCCTGGGAAATCAAGAAGTCAACACTAATGCCAATACTGCAAAAAGAGCGATATCTTAGCACACAAAGGGAATAAAACCTTTCATCATATGAGGGAAAACTTCGCTGGGGAACCTGGGACAGAGGCTTCTGACCATGCAAATCCAAAATCAAAAGTGAATCAAGACTTGGCCTGGGATTATGGGATCACAAACCTAATACTGTACCTTACGCCAACTGGTATCGTCTTTAATTATTTGAGAAACACACAAAGATTGCGCATATACCAACAAGATGACCTGAGAAAAACCTTCACGAAGGAAGTAAATATTCTTAAAACAACTGGAGTTTGTTCATTCCAGGGATCTCCATTTTTGTTGTCATTGTTTCATCACAAATCCCAAAGTAAATTGAATTGTAAAGATGTCTTTCTTTTTGAAAAGTCAATTTTGTTTTTTTTAATCTTTTTGCTTTGAAAGTTATTATAAGTAATAAATGAAGTCTTTGCAAGCTAAATAAAAATAGGAACACAAAGAATTGGGCAAAAGCTCGAATTTTATTAATAGAATGGTAGTCTGCGAATGGCGAGACTCCATGGATGATTACAAAGTTTGGGAAATGGTAATATATAATGGAAAAGATACATTGAGATACAATGACCACCATTCCCCTAACAACTTTTGAAGTCCTGAGCAGCAGCTTTTGTTGAAGTATGGTGAGGATCCGAGAAGATTGTTGCTTCAACGATCAAGTCTTGTCTGACGTAGTTACTTGCCAAGAAAAATCCCTAACTTTTGCCTAACCTGCCCTTGCGGGTTTTCAACTTAGCGGGAAATTTATTCTGTTTATGTCTCTAATTTTTGCCTAGACCGCCCTTTCGGGTTTTCAGCCTATCGAGACGCTCCTTTTTGCCTAAGCCGCCCTTTCGGGTTTTAAACTTAGCAAGTTGTTCTTTTATTTCTTTAGGCGAAGTATTTCTTGACTGCGTCAGCATTCATGGGACGTGGGAAATCCTCGCCATCCATAGTTTCAAGAATTAATGCACCACCAGAGAAGTCTTTCTTGACAACATACATGCCTTCAAAATTGGGAGTCCACTTGCCCCTAGAATCAGTGTTAAAAGACATGATCTTCCTGAGCACGAGGTCGCCTTCTCTGAATTCATGAGGTTTGACCTTTTTATCAAATGCTTTCTTCATTCTTTTCTGATATAACTGCCCATGACATAAAGCTGTCATCCTCTTCTCTTCAATCAAATTCAATTGGTCAAACATGTTCTGGACCCATTCAACCTCTGTCAACTTGGCTTCCATTATCACACGCAACGAGGGAATCTCTACCTCAATAGGGAGTACAACTTCCATTCCGTATACCAGGGAGAACGGGGTTGCTCCTGTTGAAATGCGGACAGATGTTCGATATCCATGCAGAGCAAAACGGAGCATTTCATGCCAATCCTTATAAGTAATAACCATTTTCTGGATAATTCTCTTGATATTCTTATTAGCAGCCTCAACAACCCCATTCATCTTTGGCCTGTATGGAGACGAATTGTGATGGACAATCTTGAATTCTTCACACAGTTCTGTCATCATTTTGTTGTTCAAATTTGAGCCATTGTCAGTGATGATGCTACTCGGCACACCATACAAGCATATCAGATTGTTTTTGATGAAACGCACAACCACTTGTTTGGTAACATTGGCATAAGAAGCAGCCTATATCCATTTGGTAAAGTAGTCAATCGCTACCAAAATGAAACGGTGCCCATTTGAAGCTTTGGGTTCTATCATCCCGATCATGTCAATACCCCACATAGAGAAAGGCCATGGGGAGGAAATTACATTGAGAAGTGTCGGAGGCACATGGATCTTATCTACATAAATCTGGCATTTATGGCACTTCTTTGCAAATTTGCAACAATCAGATTCCATTGTCAACCAATAGTAACCTGCCCTTAGCATCTTTTTAGCCATCGAATGTCCATTAGCATGAGTGCCAAATGAACCTTCATGAATCTCATGCATCAACATGTCTGCTTCGTGTCTATCCACGCATCTGAGCAAGACCGTGTCATAATTTCTCTTGTATAGCACATTTTCACTGAGGAAGAAACTGCCTGCCAATCTTCTCAATATCTTTATATCTTTCCTCGATGCACCAATCGGGTATTCCTGAGTCTGAAGAAAATGCTTGATATCATAATACCAAGGTTTTTCATCTGCTACCTCCTCTGTCGCAAACACATGAGCGGTCCTATCCAGCCATCGAACTGTAATACGGGGTATATCATTCCAAGAATTCACTTGATACATGGAAGCCAGAATTGCCAGAGCATCCGCCATTTGATTTTCATCTCTAGGAATGTGATGGAATTTAACTTTATTGAAGAAGGGTAGCAATCTTCTTGCATAGTCTTTGTAAGGGATCAAGCCAGGGTGATGAGTATCCCATTCTCCTTTAATCTGATTTATTACCAAAGCTGAATCACCATACACATCTAGAATTTTGATTCTGAGATCAATAGCTTCCTCAAGACCCATGATGCAAGCCTCATATTCCGCCATATTATTAGTGCAATCGAATGTTAGTCTCGCAGTAAAAGGAATGTGCGATCCATGAGGAGTGACAATCACAACACCAATTCCTTTACCATAAGCATTCACCGCTCCATCAAAAATCATACTCCAATGAGATTCAGGGTCAGGGCCTTCCTCAGGCAATGGTTCATCACAATCTTTCACTTTCAAGAACATCACATCCTCATCAGGGAATTCAAATTCTGCAGACTGATGATCTTCCACCGGTTGGTGAGCAAGGTAATCTGCCAACACACTACTTTTAATAGCTTTTTGAGTGTGGTACTCAATATCATATTCAGACAACAACATCTGCCAGCAGGCAATTCTCCCCGTAAGAGCAGGCTTCTCAAAAATATACTTGATTGGATCCATTTTGGAGATCAACCAAGTGGTATTATTCAACATATACTGCCGCAAACGTTTTGCCGCCCAGGCCAAACACAACATGTCTTTTCTAGCGTGGAATACCGCAACTCACAATCAGTGAACTTTTTACTGATATAATAAATGGCGAACTCTTTCTTTCCCGTTTTATCCCGTTGTCCCAGAATACAACCCATGGATTTATCTAACACCGTTAGATACATAATCAACGGTCTTCCTTCTACGGGAGGGAGCAAGATAGGAGGTTCACGCAGATACTCTTTAATACTCTCAAATGCCCTTTGGCAGTCATCCGTCCATACACAACCTTGATCTTTCTTTAACAACTTAAAGATCGGTTCACACTTTGCAGTCATGTGGGAAATGAATCTGGAAATATAATTCAAACGCCCGAGGAAACCCTTGACTTGCTTTTCAGTTCTTGGTGCTGGAATTTCTTGAATTGCTCTGACTTTATCAGGATCAACTTCAATTCCTTTCTGGCTAACAATAAAACCCAACAATTTCCCCGATCTAACTCCGAAGGTGCATTTATTTGGATTCAAGCGGAGACAAAACTTACTCAAACGCTGAAACAACTTCAACAAATCTTGTATATGCCCTTCTTCAGTTTGGGATTTGGAAATCATATCATCAACATATACTTCAATTTCCTTGTGCATCAGATCATGGAATACAGTTGTCATAGCCCTCTGGTACGTTGCACCAGCGTTCTTCAACCCGAAGGGCATCACTCTGTAACAGAATGTTCCCCAGGGTGTGATAAACGTTGTTTTTTCCATGTCCTCTGGAGCCATTCTTATTTGATTATACCCGGAAAATCCGTCCATGAACGAGAATACTTTGAATTTTGCTGTGGTATCCACTAACATATCAATGTGAGGCAATGTAAAATCATCTTTTGGACTAGCTTTATTTAGATCTCTGTAATCTACGCACATGCGGACTTTTCCGTCTTTTTTCGGTACTGGGACAATATTGGCAATGCATTGAGGATACACTGACGTCACAAGAAAACCAGCATTAATCTGCTTTAGGACCTCCTCTTTGATCTTTACTGCCATATCTAGGTGGGTTCTTCTCAACTTTTGTTTAACTGGTAGACACTCTGGCTTCAATGGCAAATGATGCTCAACAATGTCTGTATCTAGACCAGGCATGTCTTGATAAGACCAAGCAAAAATATCCACATACTCTTTCAACAGCTCAATCAACCCGCTCTTCACATCAAGATGCAACGATGCTCCAATCTTAATCTCTTTCGGATCTTCTTCTGAACCCAAATTAATCACTTCCAAAGGCTCCTTATATGGATGAATGGTATTATCCTCGTGCTCAAGCAACCGTGAGACCTCTTCTAGAATCTCATTATAATCTTCTTCTTCAGCCCCAAACACAGGACATTCAAAGTTGGGAAAGGGTGCAGGGTCATTGTATTCAACGGGTTTTTTAATTAATCTGCACATATGATTTATGATTGCTTTTAGAAACTGACACATATAACAAGTGATCATGCAGATTAATTTTCAGTTATCATTTATTTTGAAAGGGTTTTTTATTTGATTACCATTTCCCAAGAAAAAGCAGAAAATAAAGACATATTTTTGGAAGCAAAGACAACTTTTATTAATGATCTTAAAAATCAAAGCAAACGGATAAGCCCATACAATACTTTTACCTTGGGCAGAGTGAAAGCATTTCAAAGAAAGAAACAGATTAACAAAACAAATTACTTTGAAATATGTATGCAAGAAGGAACATCAATGGTGACCCAGTTCTGAACTCGGACTCCATGCGTCACAAAATTCGGTACTTCCTGCTCTGCTTCATCTTCTTCAACAGCATTGATTCCATAACCAATTGGATGGAGGTAGCCTCTGCTGCGGAAAACATCATGATAACTGTTCACAGGAGACTTTGACTTCAAACTTTCGCCTTTGCCATTCTTCGAAGAAAAACCCAAACCAGTTATGTTCTTGTTCACGGGTGGATCCACCAGTCGTCCCCAAACTGCATTATGACCATTGCGCACAACCTGTTGCGCGTCCTTCAGGGAAACTACATAATTCTCATTCCTTTTTATGTTGTCAATGGATAGGGCTTGGAACTGGGTTCCAATAGCAGCCTCATTCGCTTCTACAATACTGAAAGAGGATAGATGGGATATCAACAACGCCTGCTCCCCATTTATGATCACTACCTTCCCTTCACGCACAAATTTTAGCTTCTGATGCAGAATTGAAGTGACAGCCCCTGCTTCATGTATCCATGGTCGTCCAAGCAAACAACTATATGCGGGAATAATATCCATAACCTGGAAGGTTATCAAGAACAAATATGGTCCTATATGGATGGGCAGGTCCACTTCACCGATGACAGATTTCCTCGACCCATCAAAAGCCTTCACAATGATGCCACTCGGGCGCATAGATGTTCCTTGATACTTTAACTTCAAGAGGGTACTTCTCGGTATGACATTCAGCGCGGATCCTTTATCAATTAGCACATTGGACAGCGAATCATTCTTACAGTTCATGGATATGTGGAGGGCCAGGTTGTGATTCCTCCCTTCATCTGGTAACTCATCATCACAGAAGCTCAAATTGTTACATGACGTAATGTTTCCAATTACGCTACTGAATTGATCTAATGGCATGTCATTCTCTACAAAAGCTTGGTCTAGTACTCTCATCAGCGATTCTCTATGAGCAGAGGAATTCATCAATAAAGCTAGAATAGATATCTTTGAAGGAGTCTGCAATAGCTGATCCACAATTTTGTAATCGCTCATCTTAATTATCTTCAAGATATCATCCACTTCTTTCTCTAATGTAGCTCCACTAGTCCCTCCTGCAGACTTCTTAGGCTCATCATTCTCAGCAATCTTCTTTCCAGCAACAACATCTCTTTGAATGACCGGCGCAAATACACGAGCACTACGGGTCCCTCTGCTATTATCATCTATATTTTCAACATCTGGCATCGGCTGGATGGGAATCTCCACCCCATCTTCTAAGATCGTAGCGTTGTATTTGTAAGGCACGGCCTTATCTGATTCATAGGGAACAGGACCTGGCAGACTAATTACCAATGGGGCAACAGCTGGTTTGCTATGGTACTCCACCTCAAGATAAGTGGGTGCACCAAAACAAGGTACAATGACATTCACCCCTTCCTCAACACAATCAGCCATCAAAAATTCATTTCCGGCAAACAAATCTTCGTCTGAAGAGAAATACTCATCTGCGGAGGCATACTCTTCCTCTGACTCTTCCATCAAACAGACTTCAACCATATCAATCTCCTGATAATCATCTCTCTGACCTATGATCTTGATGGTTCCATTGTCTAACAGCAACTGAACACCTTCCCTCACAATAGAACATCCTCGGGGATTTCGACAACAAATTATGCAAGATCCATATTGGTGTTCCACCTAACCAGCAGTATGGCAGAAGGTAGCACGTAACTGCACTAGATCCTCATTCAAATGATCCACATCAAAAATTTTGAACTCACCCGGACATCCAGAAACCATATTCACTTCCTCTTCATATTCCACCCTAGGCCTGATTATATGGATTAAACCTTCATCCATCATCTCCTGTAAATCAGCCTTTATCTTCTCGCAACCCTGTATGTTTGTACTACAAACAACACAACCGGCATGGTCATGCGTATAATAACTGAATTCACAGAGGTCTGCATGCATCATCACCAAATCCCCTCTAACCAGATTAATGTCAAAAATTCGAAAGTCGCCTGGACAACCGGCCACCATATTCACAGTATTCACTCCCCCGTGCTTGGGTAGAGGATTGTCTTTCACATTAGGTCCCACGTCTTTGAAAGATAAAATTCCAGACTTCAACAACTTTTACACTTCAGTCCTCAAAGGATAACAATTCTCAACACTATGCCCTGGTGCTCCCTGATGAAAGGCACACGTCTGGTCTGCTTTGTAATACCACGGCAATGGTGATGGTACAGCGGGGAGGTGGTCGTGTCTGGACCAACTTCTTCTAAACCAATGCTGGTAATAGCTCTGCATAGCTCATGGGAATAGGATCATAGTTCTCCCTTCTCTGATTATAGCCTTGATTCCCTTGCTGGGATGGTCTCTGATAAGCAACGGTAGTTGGAGCGGCATTCATAACAGGAGTAACCGAGGCGACTTGCTGATGACGCTGATAATTCCTTCTAGGAGCGTTTACCTTTCTCTCTTGCATAACAGCATTTGTATCCCCCTCTTTCTTCTTTGTAAACCCGTACGATGGCTTCTTCACACCTCCAGATCCTTAACCCTTTGTCAAACGGCCTTCTCTTACTTCCTCTTCTAGGCGGACACCCATTCCTACCATCTCTGTAAAATCACTTGGGACACTTGCTACCATTCTTTCGTAGTAGAAAGCTCCTAGTGTCTTTAGAAAAATCTTGGTCATTTCTTTCTCTTCCATGGGCGGAATCACTTATGCAGCCACTTCGCGCCATCTCTGCGCATACTCTTTGAATGATTCTCTGTCTTTCTGAACCATGGCCCTAAGTTAGTCACGGTCAGGCACCATGTCCGCATTGTACTTGTATTGTTTAATGAATGCTTCTCCAAAATCATTAAAAGTATGGATGCTGACGCTGTCTAAACTCATGTACCATTTCAACGCAGCACCGATCAGACTATCCTGGAAAAAATGAATCAGCAGACACTGATCATCAGTGTGGGTAGACATTATCCTCACGTACATCACCAAATGAGCACGAGGGCAAGTGTTGCCTTTGTACTTCTCAAATTCCGAGACCTTGAGCTTAGCAGGCACTTTAACATTCGGGACCAAACACAACTCATTCACATTCTTCCCGGACAACTCTTTTCCCCTAAGAGCCTTCATCTCTCTTTGCATTCTATCAAACTGCTCTTGGAAATCATCCATTATGTCATAAAGACCCAAGTCTTCACTCGGCGAAGGGAAAGGACGACACACATCTTCATTAACAAATGGAACCAAATTCACCGAAGGAGGTGCAGCAGGAACAGTATTCACCATAGGAGGTGCAGGAGTAACAACATTTGGAACCACTGGAGAATCTTGAGGACCCAGATTGAAACCTTCAGGTGAAAAATTCTCTGGCATTCCCCATGGATAACCCTGAGGCATATGGTTTTGAATAACAGCCAGAGTAGCGGATACAGGAACAGTCAGAACTTCAGTACTTGCCCTTGTTGGTTGAGGTTGAACACTCGGTGGCTGATTTTGAGCAACCACCAGAGCTTCCATCAGAGTAGTCAAGTTGGCTAAGCCATCCTTCAAAGAAGAAACCTCCTCGCGCAGCTCGCAATTCTCTTGTTCCAAGTTGTCCATCTTCTTTTTTAAATTAGCTCGAGTGTTGTAGTGATGAGTCAGCTTGCTGAATGAAGTAAAGAAGCTGGGTAAGGCACCTGGATATGCATAACAAATGCAAAAACATGTGCAATATGATGCATGATATGCAATGTATATGATTATTATTATTTTATCATTTAATATTTCAAGGGATTTAAGATTTACAGACATATTGCAAACATCAAAATAACAACGCATTTGAAATACTGAAAACTTTTATTATAATAACTTCGAAATGGGTTACAAGTTTCAATGATCCCAAGTACAAGATGAAAATACAATCTAAAATCCTGAGAAAAGGAACTGATAGAGATCAATCTGTACGAATGCGCTTCCCTGTGAGCCTGGCAATCTGAGCTCTCAACCTCTGGTTTTCTTCCCCATATCTGATGGCAACCTCCTTCCAATCATCTGAATCAGGAAGTGAACAAACAACACCTGTTTGAGGCTTAGGAGAAAATAAATCTCCTTGCCTCTCCATAGACTCTACTGCTCGACTCTCAAGGATCTCGATCAAATCATCTCCCTCCTTTAGGTCTGCTATGTAGGAACTCTCTAAAGTATGGAACTTGTTCTTCCAAGCATCCCTTTCCTGTTGCATCCTAACCAAAGCAAGCTGCAACTCTTCTAGATCATCTAATAAGGGAGGAGTGGTCTTCACAAACAAATCAGGCATGGGTTTCTCCCGAGTATACGGCATCTTCAACTGAATGGCTCTCGATCGGACCCACTGAAGATATGGCTCCAAAGAAACAACACCCCTAGGTCCCAAATCCTTCCTACTCTTCTTATGAATGTGACGCCAGGCCTTCGCAATCTGCTCCCTAGCTTCCCTGTTGTCTTCTCATTCCTTCAGAAAGAAACTACTCAGATGAATATTGTTCGGTTTATCCCTCATCGGATAACCAAGTTGTCGCCGTGCAAGAACAGGGTTATAGTTAATTCCTCCATTTGTACCAAGAAGAGGCACATTGGGGAAACTACCACAATTGTCAATAATCTCCGCATCCTGGTAAGCTCGATGATACCAATCAATATCCGAGTGAGTAAGTGCCATGATCTTAGGAGCCCAACGGGGTTCCTTCTTGACATCCCAAAAAGTGTCAGATTGAGGCATATGAGAGGTAAACCACCGATACAACAAAGGCGTGCAACAGATAATCATTCCCCCATGATAAGAATTCCGAAGATGAACAGAGTAATAAGCATCACCCAACAGTGTAGGAACCGGGTTTCCAATCATGAAAATTTTGATAGCGTTAATGTCGACAAACTTGTCCACATTAGGAAATAAGAATAATCCATAGGCGAGTAAAGCAAAGATGGCCTCAAAAGCAACCGTACTCTTCATCCTGGCAAAGTAACGAGCTTTCTCCAATAAGAACTGAGCTGGTAATCCTCTAATCCCTCCTTTGGTAGTCATATGAGCTTCCACCTCAGACTTCCCCAGGTGAATCAAAGCAGAAATCTCATGTGGTTTTGGCTCACCCTCCAAACCAGTAAAAGGAACGCGATCGGTAATAGGTAAATCCAATAGATAGGAATACTCTTCCAGTGTTGGCATCAACTGATAATCGGGAAAAGTAAAGCAGTGATACACCGGATCATAGAATTGGACCAAAGTTGAGAGAAAACCCTCCTTCATCTTCAACTTCATGAGAGGAATAATGGATCCATACTTCTTCTGAAAGTCTGCAGAACACTCGATCTCGGGAATTAGACTGATCAACTCATTTATCTTAGGATCCTTGAAACTGTATTTCCCGATCTTTCTCTTTCCAGAATCCATGGTTTAAAAGTACCTGAGATATTCACAAATAGTCAACCTTTAAATCCCTTGAAATATTGTTTTTTCAAAAGATGCTTATGAGTGCATGGATGCATGATGCAACAATCACACACAAGATCACACATATAGGGTTCATAGGTTCAACATCACGAGCATGAGGTCGAAGGTACTACCCATAAGGTATTGGTCTAAAAAGTTATCACCTGCCGAACAAGGTTCTAGAGGTTCTCAGAGTCTACATCCTTCCTTCGGATATTACCAACTTCCCGATTAACTCGGTAATTAGTAATATTCTCAAGAAAGACTCATCCGAGCGTAGTATCGCGTGACAACTACTTCCGAATTACTCCGTTATAGCTTCCGCACTACACCTAAAAGGCCAAGAGGGGTTAGGTAATCTACGGTCCTCAGCTTCGCCAGGCTCCCAGTCAAAGGGGCCTCCACTGAGTGGGGGATCTCATGCCTCCTTTTTTGGGATTACTCCCTCAAAGTTAATATGACTATACCGCCCGTCCTATCTTAAAGTTTGCCCAAGTCCGGGTATAGGACTTATGAGTAATCACCAAGCACCCTGTAAACCAGGAAAATCCAGACAAACATATATACAAAATATAACACATAAACAACAATAGCACATATACAGATATAAACAAAGATAGGTTTAACCCACTTAGGGATAGACCAGCAAGAGGTCAATCTCTCCCCAGTGAAGTCGCCATTTTTTCTGTAGCGGTAGAAATGTTCAAGACTAAGCCATTGGATTGACTAGACTTTATACAAATCAAAATAAAAAAATCGCCACCGCGCTTTATTGTTTCCAAAGGAATGGGAAAAGAGCGAATAACCCAAAAAGAGGGGGAAAGATTCAAGGTAAGGGGGTTGGTTATGCAAAGGGAAGGTATTAGCACCCTAAACATCTACGGTACTCCGCAGGAACCGCTTTGAAAAATCTGTATATTTTGGCTATAAAAATGTGTTGTATATAAAATGGATGGTGGAGGTGAGAAAAGAAATATTTTTATGATTTTTGCACCCGCCGCGGTTGCGAATCTTTAGTGCCTACGTACCACCTTTCGTGCAATAGGGGATCAGGGTACACGTAGTTCCTCTTTTAAAAATTTGAAACACAAGTGTGTTGGTTGATTTTATGAGATAAGACATCATCGCAATTGTCCGTGTGAAAAACATACTTACTACCCACAATCATGAGAAAGGAGAATTTGCATCATCTCAAAGTGGAGGATATGGCTTGGATTTTAAAATCAACAATGCCTCACTCAACACCCAAGTGGAAAATATCTCACTTCACTACATATTATAGAAGTATAGTTGTTTGCATCACTACAAGGATTGATAAGAGTCTAATCTTTTGAGAAAAGTTTAAAGATAAAAGCCAAAGTGGCAAAATGGTTTGAAATGAGATTGATTGACTTTTAGTCTTCTCACAAAAAAAGGTCAAGGTATTATTAAATTGA
The DNA here is from genome assembly GCA_948472305.1 of Vicia faba. Classification (NCBI taxonomy): domain Eukaryota; kingdom Viridiplantae; phylum Streptophyta; class Magnoliopsida; order Fabales; family Fabaceae; genus Vicia; species Vicia faba. Next base: position 386,297,641 of record OX451740.1, on the reverse strand, counting down.
TTGAAATTTATTTATGAAAATGTTTCGAAGATGCATGGACCTAAGTCCAAGTTTATTATGAAAATGTTTCAAGTTTCAAAACAAGAAGAGTTTTTTTTTAAAAGGAGGGAGAAGATTTTTGAAATTAAAGAAGATGGGAGGAGAAGAAGAGGCTATCCTAAAGCATAAGGTAAAAGCTAGGGATAAGAACCATCTAACCAACAAGAAGCCAATACTTGAAATTATGAGTCAATATGGAATTCCTGTTCTTTGGATTGAAACCAAGCAAGCAAAGATACTAGACCTCTTGAGAGAACCAAACTTCAAGTGTTTTAAGTCTTCGCAAAAATTGGGCAGAGTAACGGCTGTATACGGGTGAATTCCAGATTACAAACAAAGATCGTAATCTCAATAACCTGCACACAAAACAAACAAACAACCCAATGTCTTGAGGTAAAACTCAAGAACTCCAGACAGAATATCAAATAAAGTCACAAAGTCTCCAAGATAGGCCAAGGTCTCTAATCCTAAGTCCAAGAAGTCCATCACTCCATAATGCAAAGGATAGTAACCATGTAGTCCAAGTATCATTAATGATTTTTATGGTTCATGTTGATTATTAGGTGTCTTTAAAAAGAAAGAAAAGCTCAAGTGAGCAAAATAAAAATGACATAAAAGTAAATGCTCAAGTGAGCAAAGATGAAAATAGCATGAAATGTAAAATGCTAAAAGTAAATGGTACATAAAGCATGGAAATAAAAGCGTAAAGTAAAGTTAATTGTTAGTAATTAGTGGTTAGTTGGATGACCATCTTGAAACTTGCATTTGGAACTCATTAGAGGATTGGTAGAACCAAAGCCTCCACACAACAAGTTGGATTTTCTTTTTGTCAATTATATCATCCATTTTGGAATTCTCACAAGGCAATATGTAATGATCAACGATATTTAAGTGATATGCGTTGACCAAAGGTGTTGTAGATCCATTAGAGGATTGGTAGAATCAAAGCCTCCACACAATGAATCTCAAGGTTATTGGATCAAAGTGATCAAATTAACATACTTGGGCTTGCAATCATAAGTTTGGGCCACGAATGATCATTTATTCGAATCGGGACAAAATTTAGCGCTATGTTAAGCAATCGTAAGTGGACATATGTAGAAGTCACACCTATTTTGAGGCCGGTCAATAGCAATCTATGTACTTCATGTTTGGATAAATGATATAGAGATAACCATCCCTTAACATGTAGCACAATTAAAAAAAGAAAGGGATAAGATGAAGAGGGAGGGGAATGATAAGCTAATTTGGATCACCATTTCAAAATTCTTTCATCTTTAAATTCAACCACTCCTCTAGATGGATTAAAGCACTAAACATATCATTAATACAAAGCACCAAAAATGAATTAAATAATTAACTCTTAGGTAGATTTGAATTGATGAACATTTATCCAACTTCATCTACATCACAAAGTCCATTGAGTTTAAAGACAAATTGGACATTTAAAATTGCAATCCAAACCAACAATCAAAAGGAGTGAGTAGAAAAAGCATTTTGGATCAAAGCTGCCCCAAAACAAGGCAAAAAAGTGCATTTTGTCCCTGTGTAAATCGATTGCACTATTGTGTAAATCGATTTACACAGTACAGTTTTCTAAAAATTGTGCAAAATTGCTTCTGTGCAATCGATTGCACTACAGTGCAAATCGATTGCACACAGTTACAGTAGCAAAAACAACATTTTAAAAGGGCAATTTCTTGTTCAAACTTTCCATCAAACACCTTATGATCATGGATCCACTTGAGCACGAAAATTCCATCAAATTATGAGAAAATAACAGCATTGAAATCACAAAATAATGCTCAAAGAATCAATCCCAAAGATCACCAAGAGATCACATTGTGAAAGATGAATTATCCAACTTACCAAAGGTAGATCTAGAGAATTATCAAAACAACTTCAAGAATTTGCTTTAATTCAACCACAAGAATCAATTGACCAAGCTTGGATGTAGAGAATTGATGGAGAAAAAGTGTTTGGATGAAGGTTTAGCTCAAAGATTAGTAAGCTTCAATGCAAAGCTTACTAACTTTTTGAAAATGGAGCTTTGAGTGAATTTGGTAGATGGAGAGAATTGAGAGATTTTTTAGAAAGGTGGATTTGGCTATCAAAAGCTTGAAATTTGAATGAAATGAGAGCTCTATTTATAGAGTTTTAGGATTGGGATTAGTGGTAATTTGGTAATTGATTCTTGGAGCCAAAATTTGAATTAATGATAACTCTTTCAAAAATTAGAGCCAAAATTTGAATTAATGATAATTCTTTCAAATATTAGAGCCAAAATTTGAATTAATGATAATTCTTTTTAAAAAAATGAAAGATTGGCACTAAAATTTGAATTAATGATACATCTTTCAAAAGTGAAGGAAAATTGGAGCCAAAATTTGACAAGTCTAAAATGCTGATTTTTTTTTTATAATTTTCACGTTGTGCAATCAATTGCACTACAGTGCAAATCGATTGCACAGTGTATTTTTTTAAAAAATGGCGCAAAATACACTATGTGCAATCGATTGCACTTTAAGAGCAATCGATTGCATCAGTGAAAAAAATGAAATTTTTTAATTCTTTTTCTTTGCAAATAGAGATTTTAGGAAAATAATACCAGAAATCCTTATTTGTCAGATGCTTCGACTTGGTACCTACAAAACAAAAATATACAAAGACAAAGACAAATATTTTTTGTATTTTGATTAGAAGTTAGTCAACAACACATATACAAAATACACAACCAAGGTGCTTGGAGATTCCTCAAGAGCGAACTTAAAGATAGGAAAAAAGAGGAAGAACCAACCCTAATGTGATCTTGTTATGATCGAGTTGATATGATATGATAGAGGAATCTTAGGGGCAAAAATTGTGGTACAACAGAAAGAATAATGGCCCGGAATGGTTTAAATTTAGGATTTAGGAGGCCAAATTACACATCTCCTATTGTAGACTATGTTCTGCAAACAGAATTACCCAGGGGCTTTAAAGTCCCTAAATTCACGAAATTTGTTGGAGACACGAGTGAATCAACAGTGGAACATATAGCGATATATTTAACCGAAGCAGGAGATATAGCAAATAATGAAAATCTTAGGATAAAATACTTCCCAAGTTCTCTAACGAAGAACGCCTTTACTTGGTTCACCACCCTACCTCCTGGATCTGTGGACACATGGCCTTATTTAGAAAGACTTTTCCATGAACAATTTTACATGGGTCAGTCTAAAATTAGTCTCAAAGAATTAGCAAGCATTAAGAGAAAATTCACGGAACCAATAGATGATTATTTGAATAGGTTCCGTTTATTAAAATCTAGATGCTTCACAGTGGTCCCTGAACATGAATTGGTCGAAATGGCTGCTGGGGGCCTAGATTATTCCATTCGAAAGAAATTGGATACACAATATCTTAGAGATATGGCCCAACTAGCAGACAGAGTTCGTCAGGTCGAAAGATTAAAAGCTGAAAAGGCTAGGGCTAGTAAAAATCATAAGAAAGAGAGAATAACCTACATAGAGGCCGAAGAGGAGAACATAGATGATTCTCAAGACCCTTATGATTTCGATCAGTTCGAAATAGATCTTGCAGAACTGAAGGAAGCACCCCCTTATGCTTGCAAAGTTCTGCTTCCTTCCAATGGAAAGGATTCTGTCGAAAGTGAAAAGAATGATAAATTCCCTAATAAAATCTATACTTTCGATATAACTAAATGTGATGAAATATTTGATCTGCTTATTAAAGATGGTCAGTTAATAGTTCCTCCTAACCTTAGGATTCCTCCGTTGGAACAAAGGAAGAAGAGGGGCTTTTGTAAATATCACAACTTTTTAGGCCATAAAACCTCACAATGTTTTCTTTTCAGGGATCTGATACAAAACGCAATCAAAGATGGCAGGCTGAAGTTCTTAGACAAAGGGAAGAATCCAATGAAAGTTGATACGGATCCGTTGCTGATGGCGGAGACTAACTATGCTGAACCTTTGGACATCAATGTAGTAGAAATTGCTGAGAGGAAAGCTGGATCGAAAGTGGAAGTCGAAGAGGATGGGGACTTCATCTTGATCAAGAACGAAAGAGAGGCTACTGATGGCCTCCCAAAGGTGCTCAAAGCAAATATACTAAGTGACAAAAAATTAACTGAGGCCACTGAGGGTCTCGGGATGAAATTTGAAGAAGTCAAAATTTCTGATGGCCAAATGCTGGGAGTAAATATGATGGACTTCGAACAACCCAACACTGAAATGAAAGAAGTGGAACGCTGTTTGGAGAGGGAGAGAGAGAAAAGAAGAGAGAACTTACCTAGAAAAGACGCGAGTTTGCGCGAATACCTCTTCCACTGTCATAAGAAAAACCAGGATAAGTTGTTGTGCCCAAGGTGCAACATCATCTGCAACCCCAGAATTGCTGCTGGGTTCGAAAGGGCCCAGCGCGAACGAACATGGGTCAACTGGAGGCAAGACAACCAATTGTACAGAGTCTATCCAAAAGCTGATGAAAGTCTGCTCGAATTCTTGGTTCGTTGCCATAAGATTGGAATAGAGTGTTTAATATGTCCCAGATGTGCAGCGGTGTATGGTAAAGAAATGGCTGAAGCGTTCGAGAGAATTCTGTTTGCATCAGGCTGGGGGCACCAAGGCAGAATGCCTTCGAATCCTGTTAACACTAGCAGAAATATGCCAAGGAGGCCAGATAGCCCTTACCCCAGGGGAGCAAAGAAAGTTTCCTTTAAACTACCTGCAGAAATCCCCACTGACAGATGGCTGCAGGTGAAGGCTGATAAGGGAAAAGGGAAGTGGCGCAGCTATGACCAAGGAGGCAGGACTGCGATGGCTTACAGGAAGCAATTCAATTCAAATAGGAGGGAAGAAATAAGACTGGAGAATTACAAAGGCAAAAATCCAATGTCTCGCTCTCAATGGCGCATACACCAGAGAAACAAAAAAGCTGAAAGGGATTCGAAGCCTATGGAGATATGAGAATCTAATACCAATAACCCAACATCAGTGAACCAGACTGGGGGTAAACCCCCAGTGTCCAGGAAACTTTTTTCACCAAAGAAAGACACTGAAGAAAATAAGACTCAGAAGGAGGCTACAAACAAAGAGGACTTGATGACTGATGACTTCGAATCGGAGGGGGAATCCTTCTTTAATGCAAACTGCAATGTAGTTTCGGTGCTGCCTTGTGAGTACAATCAGGATACAGAGGTTTATGCTGGTGAGGAGACTGACGAGGACGAAATGGCCAGACATAGGCCGGTGTGTTATTATGTGATGAACAATGGAGCGGTCGAAGAGCAAAACGCTTTCTTTGAAAAGCTAGACGAAGGAATGAAGAACCATCTAAAACCCTTATTCATCAGGGCAAAGGTAGAGAAATATGGTGTGAATAAGGTTCTGGTGGATGGTGGAGCTGCTGTTAATTTGATGCCTCGATTCATGCTAGAAAGGATAGGCATGCAAGATTCAGATGTTAGACATCACATCATGGTGCTTTCGAATTATGAAGGAAAGGTTGGTAAGACTTTGGGAGTAATACAAGTTAACTTGACAGTTGGTTCCCTCACAAGACCAACAATGTTTATGGTCATTGCTGCGAAGGCAAACTACAATCTGTTGCTTGGCAGGGAATGAATCCATGGAATTGGCGCAGTGCCTTCTTCGATGCATCAAAGGTCGGTGTTGTGGAGAGACGATGTAATTGTCGAAAACATAGAAGTAGACCAAAGTTACTATATATCAGAAATCAACAACATGGACAAAAGAAACTTCGATCGAAATATGGCCAACATAGGGCCATGTCACCCGCCTGAGGAATATTTCGAGCCCAATGAGAATGCTTACTATTCTTTAACCCTTCGTCCCAATGGATTCCAATGGGATAGGGAAATCATGTGGGATGGGCAGGAGATTGAAGAAGGTGAAGTGCTTTTATAGCCTTCCTCAACGGTTTAAAGGTTTTTGACCTTTGAAAAAAGGTGGGATACATGTGACCCCCTCATTGGAAAGAGAAAAGGTGGATTTTTTGAACTTCCAAGGGAAGTGACATTTTGCTGCTAATTATTAGCTATAAGTGTTGTGATTGCACGTTTAGGTATGATGATTGGACGTTTTGCAGAAAGTTAGACACTTACTCTGCCATCGTGTGCAGTATTGTCATCATGAGTTTTGATACTCTCGAAATTGCATGGATAATTCAAAAACAAGTATTTCTTTATATCTATCGAAATACATGTTCTCGAGGGGCAATTTGTTAGATGGAAATTTCGAATAAAGAATAATTGGATATCAAAACAATATTTCGAATAAGCATATAAGGAGGTTGATATCAATGATGAATATTGGTGGGAAATATAGAACCATTGTTCTAAAGGACTCTTTGATTTCCAGTGATAGATGATGGATTTCGATTTGGGATTTTTAGTGTTTAAAATATAAAGAGCTCCTTTGTGCAAATGTTCCAGAATTGGAAGCGGTCCAGGCAAATGGTTTAATTCGAATCGAAGAAAACTAGCAAAATACTTCACTGGCACAGGGTTCGAATTTCAAATAAGAGCGCCATTATTAGAAGACGCGTGGAAGTCAGTAAACGTAAGGAGCCTGCATGCTTTGAACGTGGCATGATTTTAGAGTAGGACCATTTGGGTCAGGATACTATAAATAGGTGTTTTTATGTTAGAATTGGGGGTGTTCATTTCGTGTACTAAAGAATCTCAAACACTCAAATTACTGTGACTTAAGGGAAACGAGTTAGAAGACAAAATGTACGTATTGAACATCATGATTCTTTATAATTTCAATACAAGTCTTTTTATATTTCTTTCACTTTTACAGTACTTTTGCTCTTAAATCTTTCGATTTCCTTTTATTTCCTTATTTTACTTGCTTTCAAACACATTTATCTCTTTAGAAACTTCACTTTTACTTTATCCTTTTGTTCAAACACTTCATATTTCCAGAAACTGTTATATTCTCAGAAACTCCTTATCTTTACATTCAAGTATTAAATCTTAAGTCTAATTCGAAGCCTTTCCTTTGTACATTCAGTCAGTTTATTTCTATAGACAATCTTAGAGATATTTCTTAAGAATCTCACATTCGACATTAACATACAATATAAATTCATCAAGATAATGGGTATGAACATAGAAATGAGTTATGACACATGTGTCCTAGGATCAATCTAGTCGATCCTGCAAGTAACCAATAATAATCAATAAATTGGAAGACTAGCGGTTGTTTACTAGAAATCACTGTAAACACATACCATAGCATTTTCAATAACCATTTCAAGGATCTCGAGGGTCTTTGATGCAGGGTCACATTGAACCAGACGTCTACCAAAGGGCAAGAGGATTTATTTTCCTCTAAAACAAACACCGTCAAAAATCAAGTACAAACCACTTGAGTCAAGGGCTATGAACCACTTGACATGGTGAGCTTGATTCTCGTGGAAGGACATCCACCGATATAAAGTTCTCCAATCAAAGATGTTGATCAAAGTTCAACTTCTAACTGTTTCTTGTGTTTACCCCGCGAGATCCTTGAAAACATGCATCCACATATCATGCATCATATCATGACAGGTTTCTCCCATACAGGTCTCCTTATCTTCCTACTGTTTATTTCAGTAAGATGGATATGGAACAAACGGTGAAGGATCTCCAAGCTAAAAATGCTCAATTCCAACAAAAGTTTTTGGCTATGGCTAAGGGGCAAGAGGACCTGAAAGCTCTCCTTCTCAAAGAAAAGAAGAAAAAGTCCAAGAGGTCAGTAGGCGTCTTGAACTTGAAAAGAAGACCTAAAGCCCTAAATCTTTCAACTCCATCCAACATAGGGGATAGTCTTGAAGAAGACCACAATTTGGAGATTGATGAAGTTGAAGCTGACTACTCCGAGGAATAATATCCTCCCGCTGATGACAAGTACAAATAGTTGGAGGATCGCCTCAGTGCTATAGAGATTCAACAGATACCTGGCTTGGATTTAGGAGACATGGGTTTGGTTTCTGGAGTGGTCATCCCGCCAAAGTTCAAAGTCCCTACCTTTTCCCTGTACGATGGAGTCTCTTGCCCTAAGATGCACTTAAATTCTTATGTCCGTAAGATTCAACCATACACAACTAATCCGAAGCTTTGGATCCATTTCTTCCAAGAAATCCTAGTAGGGACTCAAATCGAATGGTTTTATCAATTGGAGAGTTCTCGCATCCACACCTGGGAGGATTTAGATGCTGCTTTCTACAAGCAGTATCAGTATAATGCTGATCTTGCACCAACTCGTGTGCAATTGCAGAACATGACCATGGGCTCCAACGAAAGCTTCAAAGGGTACGCCCAAAAATAGAGAGATCTGGCTGGTAGGGTGCAACCCCCTTTAACTGACAGGGAACTGATTGACATCTTCATGGGAACTTTGACAGGGCCTTTCTTCAAACACTTGATCGGAAGCTCTTCAGCCGGGTTCACCGAGCTAATACTGATCGGCGAAAGGGTCGAAGCTGGCATCAAAAGTGGAAAGATCCAAGGAGCTACACCTTCTGATGCTCAGAAAAAGCCCTATAATGGGAAGAAAGAGTCCAATGCAGTGACTGGTCAAAAGAATCGTCATGACCAACACGTGGGGGCAATCCTGATCTCTAATCTCACACTTGTTCAACAAAGACAGAGTAATAGGCGTAGGGTAAGATATCAAGAATGGCAGTACACTAACATCAACATGCCTTTGTCTCAAGCGTTACAACAATTGATGAAGTTAAAACTGATCATACTAAAGGATCCTCCTCAAAATCCTGATACCTCCTCTTCTAAGTACAATTCGAGCGTAAGATGTGCCTATCATTCTGACAGTCCTGGACATGACACCGACGACTGTTGGACTTTGAAGAACAAGATTTAAGGCTTGATTGATGCCAAGGAGATCGAGTTTAACCCTCCAGAGACTCCAAACGTGATCACCGCTCCTATGCCAAATCATTGAAGGCTTTTGTTTCATTTGAATTTTCAATTGTAATTTCTTTTGTTACTCAAACAATTATCTATTAATGTTAAACTTTGTTTCATTAATGCATTGCATATGTTTGTCTTGAATTCATCCTTTCGTTTTCACCATATTTAAACTATGCTTTTTATTCTTCTTATGACATTTAACTCTTGCTAAAAGTTACAAGCCTTTAGAGGGAGGATGACAAAAACAATGCGATAATCTCATACAATATGCTTTTGGACAGACCTTGCTGACGATGTATAGGTGTTTCTGTCAAATCCTAAACACTGGAGTTATAAGGAAGATAATCCCTAGTCAACCCCTTCGAGCCAAAGAAGTAGAAGTTTTCTGTTTTAACATAAATTGAAACCTTTAATCAAAACCTGGGGCAGGGTAGTCTCTCAGTTAATTCAAATGCGCATTAAGCCACAAACTCTCATCTTGTAATACAATGAATGACGTCAAGAAAAATTCCTCTGGGATCAAAAGACAGTGATGGTTCCCTATCACATAGGCAGTCATTATCCCTCAAAAAGAAAAGCCCGCTAAGTCAAAACCTACGAAGGAAACTTAAAGAAAAAATGGGGCATCCCGCTGACTGTAATCTCAAAACAAGAACAGTCAGGCAAAAATTAGGGATAACAAATCAAAAGAAAGAGGTTGCTACAAATCCTCGACAACAAATGTTGCAAAAATGACTGCCTTCCGACAAACCTAACTTGTCTGAACCATCACCAAAACTTCATTCCAGACTCAATTGGAGTTCAAACACACAATTAACTGAGCTTAGGATTGTAGAACATCATGAAGAACGGGTGGGTACAAATACACTTTGAGCCTTTATCCTTTGTTTCTTAAACCGTGAACCAAGCCACGTTACAACCCTTCAAAAGTCCTAATTGAAGCATGGGTTAGTTCGAAAGCATACTATTACAAAAGGTATCTTGACTCCTGTAAGGCTTTACTCTAAATCTTGAGTTTGAATTTTTTCTTACGAAATTTCTTTACTCACTAAAACGCATTTTCAAAACTGCAAGACAAGCATAATCTTTGCATTACTTGAATATCACTGTTTGCATATGGCTAATTGTTTGACAATGGAGAAATTCACACAATGAATGTCCAGTGAACGAAAGCTCTCTCAGTGAACAAAATTAATTCAAGTGGGATGAAACTTCCATTGACGAATCTACTATCAACAAGGGGGCATGACATGTCACTATCCAGCACACCTGGGGCAGTCCAGTCAAGATTCCAAGAAAATCTCTCAAGAAGTGCAGAGTAACCAGGGGCAAGTCTCCATCTCCGTCACTTGGGGCATTGAACGTCAATCTCATCAAAGGGTTACGTACAGTCAAGCCTTTCCTGGCAGTGCCACAAACACTTGCTGCTAGGGGCAGTGACAAATCTCCCCAAAATCCTTCTCATAGGATGACTCCCAGCCAGAGTTTCAATCTCTGATAACCTCTTCCCAGCTAAGTCGACCTCAAGAGTCCTCGAGGATTTTTCTCTAGTAAAGTCGCTGCCTCTCCAATAGACTGAGCAACAGGGTTTATTTCCCCAACACATGGCAGGATTCTCCAGCTCGAGTTTGCCTCTCCGACTGCTACAAATCAAAGGACCACAACTCCTCTTCCCCAGTAGACTACTCTACAATCCCCAGCAAGTTACTGTGAAGCCTGGACCCAACCTGACATTAGTTCAACTTAGACTCCCCAGTAGAGCAATGGACAATCAAGACTCCTGAACTTTTCCCCAAGCAGGAATCAACACTCTCCACAGAGTTTTCAACTTTCCCCAGCGGAGTTCTCCTCAACAAAACAGGGATCCTCAGTGGAAACATTCTAAACAAAGTTTGAAGACATACCTACTCTTCAACAGCAATCCGGGATTTAATAACTCCCCAACACTTGTCAAGGATTTATTCTCCAAGACAAAATTACATTTCAACAACATTCATAGCATAGGCATACAAAATACATATAACATAAATCTCATTTATTTTGAGAGCATCATTACGCAATGCATACATCATGACATTGCATATAACTAACTCTTTACCTTTTCAGGAAAGATCGATCGACAGGTAAAGGTTATCATTACCTTTTGGAGTAGCAGTTGTCAAAGATTCCTTCATCATCCTGCTGAGGTTGTAGTCATCCAAGATTCCTTCATCATCCTGCTGAGGTTGTAGTCATCCAAGATTCCTTCATCATCCTACTGAGGTTGTAGTCATCCAAGATTCATTCACCGTTCTGCTGAGGTTGTAGTCATCCAAGATTCCTTCATCACCCTGTTGAGGTTGTAGTCATCCAAGATTCCTTCATCATCCTGCTGAGGTTGTAGTCATCCAAGATTCCTTCATCATCCTGTGAGGTTGTAGTCATCCAAGATTCCTTCATCGTCCTGCTGAGGTTGTACTCATCCAAGATTCCTTCATCATCCTGCTGAGGTTGTAGTCATCCAAGATTCCTTCATCACCCTACTGAGGTTGTAGTCATCCAAGATTCCTTCATCACCCTACTGAGGTTGTAGTCATCCAAGATTCCTTCATCATCCTGCTGAGGTTGTAGTCATCCAATATTCCTTCATCATCCTGCTAAGGTAGTAATCGTCCAAGATTCCTTCATCATCCTGCCGAGTCCGGATACAATCACCTTCGGATGGCATCTTTAAGCCCATCTCCAACAATATTCTATCACCTCTCCAAATGGTATCTTTAAGCCCATTCCACCTATCATCGCATCGCCAAGTACAACATTGCTTTACATAACTTCTCCTAGAAGTGCTTGGATTTTGAGTTATAAGTTCATGAAGTCATGACATTTTCATTTAACACTTAGAGAAATTTTCAACAGATTTTGTTCAGGATTTTATCCCAACTTCTTGGCTTTTTTTTTCAAATAGTTCCAAGATGATTTTGTAAAAATGGCCAATATGAAAGTTATAGAGGGTGTTTCAAGCTTTCCAAAACATCCAAGAGCATGAATGTATCATATTTGAGCTAGGAGATACAAGGATCTGAAGTTGGACATTCATTCTTGATTTACAAGGCAGATTTGTGATGAACACTTGACTAAAATTCCAACCAAAGCTACAAGATCTCTCTTTTCAGGAAATGTTCTCTCCAAATCTATGCATAATCAAGCAATTACATAAACCCTAAGTGTATTACACAGGCATTTGAAGTTTTGTCCAAGTCTTGATACCATTTATGGTTAGAAATGCAAAAAGCAACATTTCCATTTGCATAAAGCTTCACTTTTCCAACCACTCTCTTCTTTCAAAGCTTGAAATCTGTTCCAAAGAGGACAGAAAGATCTCTCAACAGCATAAGCAATCTACAAGACCTGCAAAGCATGGCTAAAGTTCCTTAATTCACTCCTTTTTTCATCATGAAACAGCTTGTCTTTATGAATTTGAAAAAGGGCATAACATGTGATTTTCAAAAAGTCTGAGTTTCTCAAGTCTCAAACCTACTTTATAAATAGAGAGGCCAGTTTCAAGAGAGAGAGGTTAGAAAAAATAGAGATAACAGCCAGAAGTTATATTGATAAACCCTTAAAATCTCATATTCACAAAAATCCATAACAGTACATAAAACCTCCACTCTTGATCTTTGAAGTCTAAACCTCTAAACCTCTCACACTTTGCATATTTCATCAAAAAACCATCCAAACATTTCATACCACACAGAGGTTGTTTAGTAACCTTCAACAAAAAGGAATGTCTAGCAGCATGTTGGAGCTTCCTTAAGGTTCATACAACATCTTGAAGGGTATTTGGTTTCAAAACATAAAGTGCAGTTTCAAGGTAAGTCATCTTTACCTTGCCTTTTCCATACATCAACTTTTCTGTTTATAGGATGTAGCAATCACTGTTTTTGAAGTTAATCATTTATTTGTTGTTCATGTTATTCATTTATATGTTAAAAACTAACTGATGTCTGCAAAGAATGGTGTTTAAGGCAGTATGTATCGACATATACCCACATGTGTCGACCCATCTTAGTGAAAATACAGGGTATGAGTCGACACATGACCCTCATGCATCGACCCATACTGAGATCAGGTCACAAAACAACAACTGGAAAGGACTATGAGTCGACACATACGTATTTCGCGTCGATGCAAAAAGGTGCATGAGTCGACACATCCCATTATGTGTCGAGTCATACTGAACAGATTTCACAAAACAGAAGTTGGAAAAGCCTATGAATCGATACATACGCGTTTCGCTTCGATACAAGAAGATGCATGAGTCAACACATCCCATTACGTGTCTACCCATACTGAACTGATTTTGTTTTACATGAGCAAGAGAAGCTATGTGTCAATGCATAGCAGCATGGATCGACACATAGCAGTTCAAAAGTGCATTTTTCCTTTATTCTACACTATTTTCACATTCTTTTCATTATCATTCGATATGGTTATAATATTTTAGTTTCTACTTCATCCCTATTTGTTAAATTATATCCCCATCCCCCTAAAGTGATGTAATAGCTTAGATTTTACTTTCCACTTTCTACTTGCTTTTCATATATTGCTAGTAAATAAGGTGTGTATGGTAAGATAAAACCAACAAATAGGCCACCCTAATCAAAGACTAAATGCATGTAAATAAAACACATTTGCACACTTACACCCTTAGGGTAATTCCACTTGTTGCCTATCGGAAAATAGTCATGTCCCTTGAACATGGGAGTTTTAGCAAAAGACCCTCGATAAAAGATCGTAGTCCCTCGATGTTGCCTTTGGTAAACGATCTAGTCCCTAAAACGACATTGCTAAAACGTCACATATGTTTCCTTCTATGACTATACAAACGTCCCAACGCCCGTCCCTTCACATCCAACGATGGAGCTTCTTACCAAATCAATGGTAAGATAGCAACATCTAAAGGAGGAGGAAAATCACATCTAAGACCTTTTGAGTAGGTAGGTTCGCTCTCAGTTACTCGCTTGCTCACAACAAAAACATTTTTATACACCCACACTCTCATCTCTGAACTATTTTAAAAAAAAAACACTTTGTAGGCGTTCTTATAGAAATAAGAACCATTACGAAGTTCTATTTTCAAAATACTTTCAAAAACACATCTCACAAATACACTTTTGAACTATTTTCGAAACAAACACTTTGTAGGCGTTCCCATAGAAACGAGAACCATTATGAAGTTCCATTTTCAAAATACTTTCAAAAATCACCACCACAAGCACACATTCAAACAAAAGCAAGTGATCTAAGCAAGTAACTAAGAGCCCATGGAAAACCATGGATGAAAAGGGTGCTAATACCTTCCCTTTTCATAATCTACCCCCCGAACTCAAAAACATCTCTAAAGGTCTTTCCTGTGCTTTTTCACCTTTCCTTTTTGGATAAAAGAAAAGTCGGTGGCGACTCTTGCTAACCGCAACATTTGCAAACACAAACACAAAACCCTCAAGTAAGTTCTCCCACTGTATCACAACATGCGATGCGAATGCAAATGATTTCAAGGACTTTTAAGATTTAAATTTTTTTAGACAAAGAGGGAACAAACATTAATTGCATTAATAAGTTCAAACGGTTACAAAAATGCCTCTTGTGCTTAAAATGGAAGAAGCAAAGATAATACAAAATAGAATCCTAAAATAAAAAGACTCAAAATTCCCATAAGCACATCCTCTTTGGTGCAATGTAGGCATTCAAACTCCGCTCTTCATGAAGTTGTCTCGTTAGTTCCAAAATCTTTTTCTCGCTTGCGTAGAACTGGGTTTCAAAGGTGTCTCGCTCCCCCTTTAGTTGAATCCATGACCTTTGAAACTCGTCAAGAGTAGTAGGCATGTTAGGATAAAAAATAGTGTAGGGAACATCTCCTTTGGCAATAGGCTCCATGATGATAAATAGGATGGCCTCATAAGGCATCATGAGGTTTTGAGCGCGAGCTCGCACCCACTTGAGATAAGGCTCCAAAGGAATGGAGTTCTTATGCCTCAATATCTTGCTATCAACTTTGTTCACCATTCCCCAAGCTCTCATGAATCTCTGACGATAACCTTGGACATCGTTCTCATAGTCAAATGTAATTCCTTGGATAAATGCATCATGAGGACCATCCTTCCTAGAATACCCAAACTGTCGCAAAGCCAAACAAGGATTATAGGTGATTCCTCCTCTAATTCCAAGGAGATAGACATTAGGTAATTCCCCACAACGGTCAATGATAATAACATCCTCCAAAGATTGAGAACACCAATGAATATCCGAATTCGTAAGTGACATCAACCTATTAGACTATCTCATGCCTTGATCATTCTTCAAAACAGATCGAGGTAGGTGTGAAATAAACCACCTAGCCAACAAAGGAGTGTAACACATAAGAATCCCCTTTCTCTTCATGGTGCGAGTGTAAAGAGAATGCAAGATATCTCCGAGTAAGGTAGGCACCGGGTTTCGAGATAGAAAAACTTTAACCGTATTCACATCTATGAGTTGGTCCGAGTTAGGAAACAGTATTGTTGTACCCCAAAATTTGCCCTCTTTTTTCTCAAGACATTTTCTCACAAGGATTTTCAAAATGGCAAGTTTGCACAAGTACAGTTGGATTTTTGGATTTCAGGCATCAAATCGAAGAAGAGAAAGTTTGCCTTGATTCATAAGCTTCGATTGGGCATCTAAAATCCTTCGAGCAAGATTTGTTTCACAAGCTTAGATTGAGCGCTCGGCCTCCTTTGATAAGTTTAATTCACAAAGCTTCGAATGAGCGTTGGCTGCTCCAGGCTTGCTTTCGATTCACTAGGAAAATACTTCCTTCGTGCCTGGTTCGATTCATTGGGCAATGGCCTCCTTTATGCCTGCTTTGATCTACAAAGAAATGGCCTTCCTCATGCTAAGCATCCACAAGGCATTGGCTTCCTTTGTGCTAGCTTCGACTGGGCAAATGGCTCCCTTTGAAATGGTTTACTTCGATTCACAAGCAGTAGACTCCTGTAAGTTTGTTTTGATTCACAAAGCATTGGCCTCCTGCATGCAAGCTTCGATTGAGCATTAGCTTCTTACGTATTTGCTTTGATCCACAAGACAAGTGCCTCCTCTGTGCTTGGTTTCTATGCACAAGGCAAAGGCTTCCTCTTCATGACTGCCTTTGATTCACAAGGCAAGAACTTCCTACATGTCTGCTTCAATTCACAAAGCAGTGGTCTCTTACATGCTAAGCTTTTATTGGATAATGGCTATCTGCATGCAAGATTCGACTGGGAAATGTATATCTTCAGGTCTGCTCTGACTCCACCTTTAAACCCTTCAACACACATTTTTCTACACTTTGACACATAATATGGTCCATTCGAAGAAACATACAAGTGGTGCCTTCGGAGGACATACATTTGGTCCATTCGAAGGACACACAAGTGGTTCCTTCGAAGGACATACATTTGGTTCATTCGAAGGACACATAAATGGTGCCTTCGAAGGACATACATTTGGTCCATTCAAAGAACACACAAGTGGTGCCTTCGAAGGACATACATTGGTGGCTCATTCGAAGAACACACAAGCGATGCCTTCGAAGGACATACATTTGGTCCATTCGAAGGACACATAATTGTTGGAAACAAGTTTGTTTTGTCTTTTGATGAGTCTTAGTTCAAGATGCTTGTTGGCCAAAGTCCTACATGCTTCTAAGCCCAAGCCTCTTGCACAATTACATTTGAATGGAATGACAAAATAAGCTTCGACTGGCCAAAATGAAGTGTTCGATTGGGCTAGTTAGGTATTTTCAGAGCCAATCGAAGAACAAGGCAAATAGGGGCTCAATCGAAGAAGCCACAATAATGAAGCCTAGAGCCATCGAAAGGAGCAATTCAGAGCCAAATGAAGAATAAGGCATAAAGGCATTCGAAGGAGTCAGGGAGTGAAACATGTTCAGGTTCATCCCAAAATCCAAAAGGGTAGGAAATCATCAAAGATTACAACCTGTTTAAGGCTTTCGATTCTGCCTTTAAAGCCTGGTTAATGGTTGTCTCTTGCCATTTCCATTCACCACTATCCCCTACAAATAAAGGTCTAAGGACATATTGCCAAGGGAGAAGAAAAAAAAAACAAAAACCATTAGAACAAAAGAAGGACGAAACATTGCCTCAGAAAGATCTTACCTAAAACACACATATAGCTTGCCTCACTAAAAACTCCATAAAACTTTGAAATCGTTTCAAGTTTTTGTAAGCACAGTTCATTCACCTTCGATCCAGTTCAAGCCATCTCCATCCAAACCAAGCGTCATGATCATCTCAGTAAGGCTCAAAGGGTAAGAATGGGTCGTTATTAACAGCAAAGCTGTTAAAGACGCCCACATATGCACCACTGGTCCCCATAATCATTTGAATTCACATTTTTTTATATGTTTTGATGCATACCATTCATATTATTTTGTTACTGAGGTCCAAATATGCAATTTATCATATAACCATTTTGTTGTGTTTGGATCAACGAAAGATCAAGCAGTTTATAGGGTGAAGAAGGACGTGTGTAATCGAAAGGACCTGGGTTCGATACCCAGGTCATGTATTGTTGTTTTTATAACATGTTTCTTACAGATCCAATGTGATATGATCATAGGCGCGCATCATATGGAATCAAATCCACACCATCAAATCTCAACTGAACCAAATCCAAGCGCCTCAACGTGCAGGCCACGATGCACCTCCTGATGGCCAGCAATATCAGATCCAACGCTAGCTTGGTTCATCTCCTGATTTGGGCCTAACAAAATCCAATTCGCACCACCCCTTGCTTACTTGTGCTGCCTGGCCCTTTTTATATGTTTATTTTTATTCTTTTTCTTAGTTACTTTTATTTAACTATAAAAATCAGATTAAAAAAATCACAAAAAAATTAGATTTTGTTCTTTTCTCTTAACTAATTTTATTTTCATAAATAAATTTAATTTAAATTAATCATGTTTTAGTATTTATTTCATAGTTAATTTGTAATTAGTTTAGACTTAGGTTTTAAATATTAAAATCAAATCACAAAAATACCAAAAATATTTTTCTTAATACTTAGGTTTTTTTAGGACATTTGATTTTCTTTCTAAACAATCTCTTCTCATTTTGTTTTCTATTTTTTCTTTTGTTATTTAAATTCTAGAAAGAATGTATAGGTCGCACATTTGATTTTGTAATAGTTAGTTTATCTTTTTTCATTCTTTTCTAAATATTGTAACTGCTCATGGGATGTAATAGCGTAACTTTAAATTCTGCATTTTAAATTCCTACAAATTATTAACCGCTAGATGTATGATTCATAGGATTGCATGACAAGATTAATAATCAAATGCTAGAAAACCTAAACATCAAGATAAATAACTGAACATAACACACTCTCACATGCGCACCTTTAAGGTACTCCCACTTTGGTTGCCTTCGGAAAAGTAGTCACAATTCTCGAAACGTGAGAGATTTTAGTGGCTACCCTCCGGTTTTAAAAAGATCATAAGTCCCTCAATGACCCTCTCAACGTTTCCTCGATAAAAATGATCTTAAAACCCTAGGGTAGTTACTAAGATTTCTTTCCAAGTTGCCTTCGTGACTATAAACATCCTGTCAAATGTCCCTCAAACATCCAAACGACTAGGGCTACCTACTCACTAATAGTAGGATATCACTGTCTAAAGGAAAGGAGGAAAAGAACAAATCTTTCGAGTAAATTATATAGCTGTTAGATGCTTGCTCAAACAAATTTTTACACTTACACAAAATAATTTTCAAAAACCTTTTCAAAAACGCTTTATCAACACTCTTGAGGACTGATACAAGACTTATCATAAAGCAAATCACCGCACTAAGGCATTTCAAAATACTTTTCAAAAAACACATAAAGCCCAAGGTATTTCAAAATGATCTAAGCATCTATGAGCCTGTAGATAACTACGAATGGAAAGGGTTCTAACACCTTCCCTTTCCATAATCTACCCCCTTACTCAGAAAACTCTCAAAAGGTCTTTTTCTGTTCTTTTCACCCTTTCCTTTGTTGGATAAAAGAAAAGTCGGTGGCGACTCTGTCTTACCGCAATATTTTCGAACACAAATGCAAAACCAGTATAATAGTCAGTTCTCCTACCGTATCATAGAATTGGCGACTCTGCTGGGGAAAATTAAAAGTAGGTTTACCTTAGAGTTTAGTTCATTTTGAATTCCCTTACATTGTATGTTTTGCATGCTTTATCTTTGAGGGCTTGTTTGGGTTGTTACTAAAAGATCCTACACCTGGATCTGGGCACATTTTTAGGTAAGCAGTAATAGATCGTGGAGACTGTACGGTGTAAACCGATATGGTTGAAACGATAGCTGCATTAGTGTGACACATTTGTTGGTACCGGTATCCCTTGTGTTAAATCGAAGAGAATACGGGGCCGCTGTGTGGTGTCATAAAGCACTAATGGACCTTAGAACCTTAGTTGAACAAACTTGGCCATTAGAAAGTAGTGAGATAGCCGGCCTCGATATAAAGCTGAGGATTGGTTGATACTCGATGCTACACTCATTGAGATCGGACTTTCAGGATTTTTTGGCCGCGAGAAAAGATCGCATGAGCTGAAACAATGCTTGATAAAGAAAGATCAGTGATATTGAGACTCCTTAGAACCCGATTACTTCTCTAAGACAGGTTGAACCGACTATACTTCAAGAGGGTATTTTCCTATAAACCCCATGCAAGCCTAAATCTAAGGTCTTGTGTGTATACTTTTGTGTGATTAAATTGTTCAAACATAACATCATACATGATAACATCCATATTCATTTCATTAACCATTTCAAGGATTAAGGGAATTTATCTTTGTTCTGTTTTTTAGATCATGGCTTTTTTTCATAGAAATACCATCTGAATCAGCTTTGTGAGAACACCTCTCTAACTCAAATAGCTAGTATCAAGGGTTCCTGAGACTTCCTTGTTCACTGAGAAATATGGTCGACTTCTCAACCTGGTTACCTCAGGCTTTAATGAGAAGATGATGTGGGTACTCTTTCAGTTCTTTGACCCCAAACACCATTGCTTCACATTTCCTGATTATCAGTTGGTATCCACCGAGGAAGAGTTATCTCAAATATGGGATGTACCCGTTCTGGATCAGATGCATTTCACCGGTTTAGAGGAGACTCCAAAGTCAGAGGTTATTGCAGCAACCTTGCATCTGAAATGGTCTGACATTATATCCAACTGGGAAACAAGAAGCGGAGTCAAGGGTTTCCTAGTTAAGTTCCTACTAGAAAAGGCCCAATTATTTTGGGATGATTTGGATTTCCAAGCTTTTGAGGAAGTCCTAGCTCTTCTAATATATGGGTTAGTACTGTTCCCTAATCCAGACTTACTCATAGATGTGAATGATGTCAAGGTTTTTCTCTCCCGTAACCCTGTACCTACTTTACTCGGAGATATCTTGCATTCCCTCAACACTCGTACCATGAAGAGAAAAGGGGTTCTTATGTGTGGCATGCCATTGTTGTCTAGGTGGTTTATTTCACACCTTCCTCAATCAGTATTGAAGAATGAATGAGGTTTGGATTGGTCGCAAAGAATAATGTCACTTTCTCACTCGGATATTCTTTGGTACTCCTGGTCTATGGGAGATATTTCTATCATTGACTGCTGTGGGGAATTCCCTAATGTCCCGCTCCTCAGAATTAGGGGAGGTATCGCTTATAATCCTTCTCTGTATCTACGACAGTTTGGTTATGCTCGGAGGGATGGTCCCCATGATATGATTATCCAAGGCATTTTGTTCAACTACGAAGATGATGTTCAAGGGTATCATCAAAGGTTCATACGAGCCTGGGGCATGGTAAATAAGGTGGATAATAAGGCTTTGGGGCACAAGAATTCCATCCATATGGAGCCTTATCTTAGATGGGTACGAGCTCGCGCCCAAAATCTTATGATGCCATATACAACCATCTTACCAGTGATTGTGGAACCTGTCACCGAAGAAGATGTTCCTTATACAGATCTCCATTCAAACAAAGCATTGTGATCATCTTAGTAAGACTCAAAGGGTAAGAATGGGTCGTTATTAACAACAAAGCTGTTAAAGACGCCCACATATGCACCATCGGTCCCCATAATCATTTGAATTCACATTTTTTATATGTTTTGATGCATACCATTCATATTATTGTGTTATTGAGGTCCAAATATGCAGTTTATCATATAACCATTTTGTTGTGTTTGGATCAACGAAAGAGCAAGCAGTTCATAAGGTTAAGAAGGATGTGTGTAATCGAAAGGACCTGGGTTCAATACCCAGGTCATGCATTGTTGTTTTTTCTAACATGTTTCTTATAGATCCATTGTGATATGATCATAAGCGCGCATCAAATCCACACCATCAAATCTCAACTGAACCAAATCCAAGCGCCTCAACGTGCAAGCCACAATGCACCTCCTGAAGGCCAGCAACATCAGATCCAACGCTAGCTTGGGTCATCTCCTGATTTGGGCCTAACAAAATCCAATTCACACCACCCCCTTGTTTACTTGTGCTGCATGGCCCTTTTTATATGTTTATTTTTATTCTTTTTCTTAGTTACTTTTATTTAACTATAAAAATCAGATAAAACAAATCACAAAAAAATAGATTTAGTTCTTTTCTCTTAACTAATTTTATTTTCATAAATAAATTTAATTTAACTTAATCATGTTTTAGTATTTATTTCATAGTTAATTTGTAATGAGTTTAGACTTAGGTTTTAAATATTAAAATCAAACAACAAAAATACCAAAAATATTTTTCTTAATACATAGGTTTTTTTAGGACATTTGATTTTCTTTTTTAACAATCTCTTCTCATTTTGTTTTCTATTTTTTCTTTTGTTATTTAAATTCTAGAAAGAATGTATAGGTCGCACATTTGATTTTGTAATAGTTAGTTTATCTTTTTGCAATTGTTTCCTAAATATTGTAACTACTCATGGGATGTAATAGCGTAGCTTTAAATTCCGCATTTTAAATTCCTGCAAATTATTAACTGCTAGATGTATGATTCATAGGATTGCATGACAAGATTGATAATCAAATGCTAGCAAACCTAAACATCAAGATAAATAACTGAACATAACACACTCTCACATGTGCACCTTTAGGGTACTCCCACTTTGGTTGCCTTCGGAAAAGTAGTCACAATTCTCGATACGTGAGAGATTTTAGTGGCTACCCTCCGGTTTTAAAAAGATCATAAGTCCCTTGATGACCCTCTTGATGTTGCCTCGATAAAAATGATCTTAAAACCCTAGGGTAGTTACTAAGATTTCTTTCCAAGTTGCCTTCGTGCCTATAAACGTACCGTTAAATGTCCCTCAAACATCCAAACGACTAGGGCTACCTACTCACTAATAGTAGGATAACACTGTCTAAAGGAAAGGAGGAAAAGAACGAATCTTTCGAGTAAAGTAAATAGTTGTTAGATGCTTGCTCAAACAAATTTTTACACTTACATAAAACAATTTTCAAAAGCTTTTCAAAAACACTTTACCAACACTCTTGAGGACTGATATAAGAGTTATCATAAAGCAAATCGCCGCACTAAGGCATTTCAAAATGAGCTAAGCATCTAAGAGCCCGTAGATAACTACGGATGGAAAGGGTACTAACAATTCCCTTTCCATAATCTACCCCCCTTACTCAGAAAACTCTTGAAAGGTCTTTTTCTGTTCTTTTCACCCTTTCCTTTGTTGGATAAAAGAAAAGTCGGTGGCGACTCTTGCTTACCGTAACATTTGCGAAAATGAACGCAAAACCAGTATAATAGTCAGTTTTGCTACCGTATTACAAGTACCATCCCATAGATTAGAAGAGCCAACATATCTTCAAAAGCTTGCAAATCCAGAGCCTCCCATAATTGTTGAGCCTTCTCAAACAGGAACTTGGCTAGGAACCCTTTAACACTACTTCTTGTTTCCCAATTTGCCACAACATCGGACCGTTGCAAATGTAAAGCTCGAGCAATCTCCTTAGGTCTCGGGTCTTTCTCAATACCAGTGAAGGGTATTTTATCAAGAATTGGCACTCCCAAGAGTTGAGAGAACTCCTCCATGGTGGGCACTAATTGGTAATCAGGAAATGTAAAGCAATGGTGTAAAGGGTCAAAGAGTTGAAAGAGAACTTTCATCATGTCTTCATCATGGCTTGAGGTAACCAGATTGAGAAGTCGACCATGTCTTTTGGAAAATGGAGAATGCTCAGGAACCCTCGATGCTAACTCTTTCAATTGAGGAGCCACTCTTACGAGGTTGACTTGGATAGTATTCCTGCGAGTGGAAGCCATGTCCTACAAAACAGCACAAAGATAAATCCCACAAATCCTTGAAATGGTTAGTGTGAAATGTCATGGTATGATGTCATGATGTTATGTACACGTACAAATATGCACACAAAGCAAACAAGTACTTATGTTTAGGCTTGCATGAGGTTCATAGGTAAGTACCCTCTTGAAGTTTAGTTGGTTCAACCTGTCCTAGAAAGTAATCGGGTTCTATAGAATCTCAATATCACTGATCTTTCTTCATCGGACATTGTTTCAATGCAAGCCTCTTTATTAGCGACCGAAATATCTCAAAAGTACAATCTCAATGAGCGTAGCATCGAGTATCAACCAACTTCAGACTGTACCAAAGTCGGCTATCTCACTACTTCATAATGGCCAAGTTGTTCAATTAAAGGTTCTAAGGTTAGTTAGTGCTTCATGACACCACACAGCAGTCCCGTATTCTCCTTGACTGGACTCAAGGGATACCGATACCAACAAATGTGTCACACTAATGTAGCCATCACTTCAACCATGTCTGTATACCCCACACAGTCCCCATGATTTATTGTTACTTACCTAATAATGTTCCCTGATCCGGGTAGAGGATCAATAAAACCTAAACAAAGACAAAAAATGTAAAATAAACAAATCAAGCAATGAAAGCATTTAAAGGTGATCTAGTCTCTAAGGTAACCCCACTTTTAAAAACCAATTCCCCAGCAAAGTCGCTAGTTCTGTAATACAGTGGGAGAACTGATTGGTGTTTTGCGTTTTATCACAATTGTTGCTGATAGCAAGAGTCACCACCGACTTTTATTTTATCCAATAAAGGAAAAGGTGAAAAGAACAGGAAAGACATTTTGAGATATTTCTTGAGTTCGGGGGGTAGGTTATGAAAAGGGAAGGTGTTAACACCATTTTCTTCCGTAGTTATCTACGGGCTCTTAGTTGCTATCTCACTTTAAAAATGTTTTGTTTGAAATATGTTTGTGATTGGTTTTAAAAGTATTTTAGAAAAGTGCCTTCAAGTAGGTGAACTTTGTAATGATTCTCGTCTCTATAAGAATGTATACAAAGTGTTAACTTTAGAAAATATTTCGTTTTGAAAGTGTTGGTGTATTTTGAAAATGTTGTGAGCAAGCAACTATGAATGTTCTACCTACTCAAAAGGGTCTTAGTTCTTTTCCTCCTCCTTTAGATGTTACTATCTTACCGTTGATTGATAAAAAAACTCTATCATTTTATGTGAAGGGACAGAAGTGGGTCATCGTATAGTCATAAAAAGCAACTTGTGAGACGCTTTAGCAATTGTCGTAAGGGACTAAGATCATTTTACTGAAAGCAACGTCGAAGGGTCATCGAGGGACTATGATCTTTTTTATCGAGGGTATTTTCTAAAGCGTCCCACATTCGAGGGACATGACTATTTATTTGTAGGAAACAAGTGAGGCTAACCCTAGAGGTGCGCGTGTGAAAAGTGTTTGATTGCATGCATTTTTTGTCTTTGAAATTAGGGTTCTCTAAGATTGGTTTTATCTTGCCATACACACCCTAATTACTAATAATTATATAAAAAGCGATAAATTGCATAAATCAAAATCCTACGCTATTACATCATTGTAAGGGATGGGGGTACAAATTTACAAATGGGGAGGTAAAAGTAAATAAAACCTAATTATATTATTACAACCATATTGAATGAATAAATAGTATACAAGAATGTAAAAGATAAAAAATAATAATAATTTTTTTATGTATTGACACATAGGGATGTCAGTTTGGACCTGTTAATGGGGATCCCCGCGGGAAACGCCCCGTTCGAGGCCCCGAAGATGGGGAATTTTCCCCCGTGGGGGCGGGGATGGGGAGAAAAATTCCCCCGAGAGCATTTCGGGGACGGGGACGGGGAATACACCCCCCGCCCCGCGGGGACCCCGCCCCGCCTATTATTTATTTATTTATTTATTTATTTGTCTAGTTTTTTTAGTTGTTTAGGCATATTGTTACTTTAAAAAGTATTATAGTTCATTTTGTTGAATTTTATAGCATTTTATAGAAATTTATAAAAAAAATATTATTATTTTGTGTTCCATTTGTATTTTTAATAAAAAATAATAAATGTCAAATACTAGTATTTTTTAATAACATAATAAATATGTGAATTCTTTGTGCTTTTTATTTTTATAGAAAATATAAACATTTTAAAAAAATAAAATATTAATGAATAAATGTAGGATCTATGGGGATCCCCGCGGGGAACGGGGATCCGCGGGGAACGGGGATGGGGATAGAAATTCCCCCGTGACGGAGATCGGGGACGGGGACGGGGAATGAATTTGATAGCGGGGAAAAAGATGGGGAAGTGTCCCCCCGGCCCCGCCCCGCCCCATTGACATCCCTATTGACACATGATGATTTGCATCGATACATATCTTTTCTTGCCCCTGAAAGTCAAAAATAACCCAGTATGAGTCTACACATAATGGTTTGTATCCACTCATAACCTATTTTGCATCGACTCATGTGTGTCTTGTATCAACTCATACTCATTTTCTGCCTCTGGAAATCAAAATCAACCCAGTATGAGTCGACACATAATGGTTTGTATTGACACATTTCTGCTTTGTGTCGACCCATAACCTATTTTGCACCTAATATGTGTCGACACATAGAGATATGCATTGATTCATACTGCTGTTTTTTAGTTCTAACATTGTTCTGCTACATGTACAAGTCAATTATCAACATATGATTGATAAAAAATGAAAAGCAAACATATGGTTAGCTTCAAGGCTATGATATCTACATTTATCTTCAAAAATGAATCACTAATGATGCTTGAAATGAAGATCTCAAAGTCAAGAAGACTTACCTTGAAACTGAAATTTGTGTTTTGAGTTTGAGTTGCTGTCTTGGAGAAAGCGAATTGAAGGTGGCTGTTTTTGAGTTTGGAAAATAGTGATGTTTAGGGGAAAACTTGCAAGGTTGTACCGTGGGTAGAGGTTTTTTCAGTTTTCAGTTTTTGTTTTGTGAATGAAAATAGAGTTGAAGATGAATAGAGTTTACAAAGAATTCTGTTAAGTTTTTCAAATGCTCTTTTTTCTCTTTCTCCCCCTTTTCTCTCTCTAAAAACCTCCTCCTTTGTATGTTGTGAAATAACTTATTTATTGATGAAATTGACTGAAATTTGGGAGGGAAATAGATAATTCTTTGAACTGTTTGGGTACACTGTTTCATTTATTTTTAGATGCAGCTCTTAGGTGCTAAATTTGTGCAAATATGGGACTGATATGATGCAGATTTTGCAGGGTAGCATTACAGATTTTGGAGCAGGTTTTGACAGTTTTCTTGGCATTACTGTGCAGGTTATGGACAGCAGGTTTGTAGCATGATACATGTCTGGTTTTGTGGACAGATTTATGCAGCTTGTAACAAAGACAAGGCGTATTTGTGGACATCATAGTGGCAAAGTTTGAAGATTGAGTCAAAGGGAAAAATTCAAACAAGACAAGGCTTAAGATTTGTAACTTGCAATTTTTTAACTTAAAAAAAATGCAGCCTTGTTGTTTTCTTGAAAGCTTGTAAAAACTTGAATTATCTTGAATTGTGGTGAAAATATGTCATGAAATTAACATGTATATAAAACAGTTAGAAAAATTTCTAAGTCTTGCAAAGTTTGATTTTTTCAAAATGACTTTTGACTTTCTTGATTTCTTGATGATAAAATTTCATGTTTTTGAATATCTTGGTAAAATGTGATCTTTGAAACTAGAATTTGATCAAAAAGTCAAAGTTTGACTTTTCAGTATACAGTTGACTTTTTCATCAGTAGACCTAATTTCATCTATCAATCCACTAATCTCGGAAGATGAATTGAAATATGAAATTAGGTCAAAATGATGTACTTTAATAATTGAGATCATGTTTTAAACCAATAAGTCATGTACTAGGTCAAAATCCAAAGATTGGTCATTCTCAGTCAAAACCCTAATTTTGACCATTTTGCCCTTTTGACGATTTGAACAATTTTCTTGGAGAATTATGATCAAATCTTGATCAAATGATACATATGACCTCAAAATGTTGATATTGGTCCAAAATCTTGAAGTTTGAGTATAGGTTGACCATAGTTGACTTTTTAACCAATACAGTTGATTTTAGACCACCTGACCAGTTGATTGTGCAATTTTGTGATCCAAGACTTAAAACTTGACAGGGGAAATCTTGAGGGTCCATAATGATCCATGAAAGTCATTTGAAACATTAGAAGTCCAACTTCCCTTGTGCAAACTCAAACCCTAATTTGAGGCATCAGTGTTGATGAGATAGCTTAACCTAGTCAATACTTGTGCAAACTTGAATCGTTGAAGATCTTTGTGAGAAATATCTTGAGAAGAGAGAGGGAAAATATTGGGGTACAACAGTGACATATCCATGGCATGAAATAGATATGCCCATGGATCACACGCTACGAAGCCCATTAGAACCCGACCTAATGCATATTAGCTTGCATGCTCTCATAAGCCGCTTTATCCCTCAAACACTACAAGTTATAGGCTAAATTCATAAAAGCACAATTTTCAATTTTAATTGATAGTGAAAGTACACACAACTTGCTTCAAGACTAGGTTGCCAAGCAATTGGGCCTAATCACTGAACTGATCCATTTTTTCAAAGCTCTCATAGGTAATGGTGAGGAGTTACATTGTACCACCATTTACCCTGATGTTTCTTTGTTATTGGGCCAACATGAGTTGTTTTTAGACCTATTCAACCTTACCCTTAGTCGTGTAGAATTGGTATTGGGGTGTAGTGGTTAAAGACCTTGGGACCAATAGTCATAGACTATGACAAACTCGCTATGAGTTTCAACAAGGATTGTGCACTAATTCACCTTATCGTGGTTCCTAAACCCGACAAAATATAAGAAAATTTGCACCAACTCTAATGGCTAGTAGACATGCACGCCATTGACATATGTGTTCATCTTTATCTCATCTCCACTATCAACTTGTCAACCCCAACTCCTAACCTTGATGAACGTATTCCTCAATTACTCACCAAATACTCAAAAACCTTCCAAACACTCATCCCCTTTTCTCCAAAGAGACCAGTTGACCACAAAATAACCCTTATTGGTACATATGTCCTAGTAATGTTTTCCCAAGTACCCGCATTTCCAAAAACAGGAAACTGAAGCTCAAATCAAAAAGATTTTGAGTAACAAACTTATTGAACCAAGAACATGTGTCGTTTCTTCATCGATATTGCTCGTATGAAAGAAGGATGGAACATGGAGGTTTATGTGGATTACATAGTATTAATCGCAATCAAAATCAATGATTGCTTCCCAATCCCAACCATATATGAACTTCTAAATGAGTTATATGGTACAAGATGGTTCTCTAAGCTTGACCTTTGTTCGGGATATCACCAGATTCCCATGTCTTCAAAAGATATCCACAAAATGATATTTTGCACACAATAAAGACAATGTGAATTTGTGGTAATGCCCTTTGGGCTTTGTAATGCTCATTCAACCTTTCAGGCTCCCTTGAATCTCATTCTCAAACCTTATTTGTTTTGTTTTATCATTGTGTATTTTGAAGACATTTTAGTGTATAGTCCCACCTTGGACGATCACTTATAACACTTAGAAGTAGTGTTTCAATGCTAAGTTGATTATGAATTCTATCTTAAGCAATCTAAGTGCTCCATTGCACAAAATTCTATTGAGTATTTGGGACACATTATATCCATAGAGGGCTTGTGTCCTAACCCTTCTAAAATCAGTGCTCCAATCAACATTAAATAATTACATGGATTATTAAGGCGTATAAGTTTCTATTGGAAGTTTTTCCAAAATTATTCAACTCTTGCTACACCTTTTACTGCTCTACTAACGAAATATTCATTTGAATGGAGTTAGGAGGCGGATAATGCTTTTGAATCATAGAAGAAAGTCATGTCTAAATCCCCAGTGAAATATGCATCCTCAAAACAGATGCCTTAGGACCACGTATGAGAGGAACCCTTAATCAAAACAATCACCCTATATGTTATTGCAGCAAGCAGTTTTGTCCATGAATGTTAGCAACATCTACATATATGTGAGAGAGCTTTGTGTCAGTACTTCTACTGTCAATAAATGAACAACATACTTGCTTGGAGAAACTTTTATTATTCATACTAGTTAAAGGATCTTAGTTTTGTTCATGAATGTTAGCAGCATCTACAAATGCGAGTGATATTTGTGTCAGTACCTCTACTATCAATAAATGGAGAACATACTTGCTTGGAGGAAATTTTACTATTCATACGGATCAAAGGAGCTTAAATGAGTTGATGACTCAGGTGATCCAAACTCCAGAGCAACAATTCTACTTGGACAATTTTCTAGGGTACTCTTATGAGATTGTGTACAAACTGGAGGCATAAAATAGGGTGGCAGGTACTATATCTTGTTTCCATTGCCTAACGTTTTCTTTACCTTACTTGCACAAGATTAAGCATTCCAACAATTTGTAAGAGAAAACCAAACAAAACATGGACGCCGTAAGGATTTCCACTCTTAAATGGGTAAGTATTTTTCAAAGGAAAATTTCTTATCCCTAGTTACACCCCTTAAACAAACATTGCTGGAAGTGAAATTATGGAAGAACAAGATAGATTTTGTATACGATATCACGGAACCAGAATGATCAACGCAATGTCGAGTGCAATATTAAGACATCGTAACAACAGAAATAATAATTAACAATTTAAAGGAAGATGCAGAAAGTAAATAACACAGTTCAGTTGTTAATCCAGTTCGGTGCAACGCCATCTATATACAGGGGCATCCAATCTAGGAAGGAAATTCATTATAATAGTATTAGTTTGAAGTTTTCAACAACCTCTGGTTTTACAATCTTCACACCTAATCACTATCTGTGCGATTTCTATCTAGGAACTCCTAGATATGAGACCCCTCTCATTTTTCCTCAATCACACAACAGTGATAATAACAACAATGACAATAGACAGAAGACACACTTCCAATGAAACAAAATTCACTATTGCTTAAAAGCTTATGTGTTTCACAAATTACAACTCAAACTCAGTCTAATTCAAGCATCAACATGATGTCTAACACCCCAATTTTATTTACTAGTTATTTTATTAGTTATTTATTTTATTAATTATTATATAATACACTACAAAAAAGAAGCTTAGTTGCCACGTGAAAATCACGTGGCAAACATCAAAATCACGTGGCAAAGCAAAATTAGCGACGTGGTGAGTTATGTCGCTGGGGAGTAAGTGGCAAGCAAGTAGCGACGTGATTCCCACGTCACAAAGTTGTGACGTGGTATTCACGTCTCTACATGTTTGTTAATGGCAGCTTTATTAGCGACGTGAGAGTCATGTCACTAATTTGTGACATGATTCCCACGTCGCTACAATGGACGTTTTTATTTTTTAAAAAATTGTTAATAATTATTTTTTATATTAATTCATTAATGTAATAAAATTTAAATAATAAAATTTATATAATAAAATTTAAATAATAAAATTTATATAATAAAATTTATATATTAAAATTTATATAATAAATTTTATATAATAAAATTTATATATTAAAATTATTAGAATAATAGTATTTTATTTTATATTTCGAATAATAGAATTTTATAAAATAAATTCACATAATTAAATGTTATATAATTTATTAATTTAAAATGATAAAAATAAATATATCTTACATAAATGCAAATATAAAAACGAAATAAAAAAAATGTTTTCACGGGGCATCTTCACCCGGAAAATTATCAAGATCAAAGTCATCAAGTCCGTCATCATCCGGCTGTGTATGATCAGGAACATTTTGATTTCTACCGCCTTGCATAAACTGTCTCATCTGCTCCTCCATATCAGATTGCCGCTTCCGCATGATCTCTAACTAACGCTCCTGCTCTTGCCTCATTGTCGTCATTTGGGCCTCCATTTCGCGTCTCACTTCACTGGCCGCCAATTGTCGTACTGTTTCAAGTTGAACCTGAGTCAGATTGGGTTGACGTGACCCCCCTTCTCCATCTCTAAGTCTTTGAAACAGATTACGATCACCAACTCTCAAGCCGGCGGCCAAATTTCCTCCCGCAAAAAAGCAACCATTAGGCCCTTTTCCATTAACAACCTCATTCCAAATATAGAAATCAACATCCCCATTAAGCGGCTCCCCCTCTGCTGGCCTATATTGCGGATTGTGTTCCAGAAAACGTGCTAGCAATGTCTGATAATCATCCTACACATACATTAAATAATACAATTAAAAAAAAATTAAAACATTTATATATTAAATTATACTAAATTCAAATATATTAAAAATTTGTCACGTGATTTTCACAAATCAACTTATGAATTGCCACGTGAGTTTCTCGTGGCAATGTATCAGTTGCCATATGAAAATCAGTCACCTGGCAATTTATCAGTTGCCACATGATAATCACGCCATAACTTATAGATTGCCACGTGGAAATAACGTCACTATTTTTGTTATTAACTTAAAAAAAAACATAAGTTTAATTACTTACAAAAGCTTTCTGCGTGCGGTCGTCGACAAAACCTCCCGATTTTTTTGTCCGAGTCCTCGTAATCAACTCAATGATCAATGGCGGTCTCCCCATCTCCTTAGTCTAAACAATAAAGTTAAAAATAATTAGTAAAAAATATTATGAATAAAAATATATATAACTTAAAAAATTAGTAATATTTACCATCCGCCGGACATGCTCTGCAGTGCTAATACTTCCAACAGTATTGACACATCCCCCCTTTTCGGATGCCCTCATCTTCTTAAAATTTTCGGATTTGACCTTGAATTCTGGCGAACTCCAATATGTACGAAGTTCGCCAAAAACCTCTACGCCTATCCAGTTAGGACAGATACCATGCAGCTCATAATTCTCCCTAACCCGCCGCATTATATCAGAAAATCTTCTAGAAGTTCTGCTATAATATATTTTTTCCATTATTTTCTCATTCAACGGATCCCACACACATTTTTCCTGCAATGTTGTATGACATTAAAATAAAAAGTTAAGCAATTATCATTAAAATGTGACTTAAATAACAATACTAAAAAAATATAATAAATTTACAACTTAAATAAATAACAATACCTTAAATTTTTTAAACCATTCTTCTTTATTTGTAACCTCGCCAAAGTTCTTCCAAGAGGATTTATACATCTGCTGGATTATATAATTAATAACCTTGGCAGCCGTCCGACTCGGCGCGAAACTAAACAACAAGATTTTGAATAAACAATATTAATTATAAATTTATACAAAATATTAAAATGAATATGTACTTAAATAAAAGTTTATATAAGAAACTTACTTGCTTCCTTCGGGCCAAATCCAAAACCTCCCGTCAATGACATGAATCTCACTCGGATCATCTGATCTCTCACGAATATCAGCTCCATCTATATCATCAGCTACGACATCTGCATCACCGCCAGCCTGTGTAGGACGTGGGGTGCTGGATCCTGCAGCCTGTGTGGGATGAGGGGTGCGTGACCCTCCGGTCCGTCTAGGACGTGGGGCGCGGGATCCTGCAGCCTGTGCCGGACGTGGACTGCTGGGTCCTCCAATGTGTGTGGAGTGTGGGGTGCTGGACCCTCCCGCCTGCTGGAAGGATGAATACATCTGTGTGGGTCCCCCTGTATGCTGGAATGATGAAGGCACGCCAGTCTGTATAAATGGAAAACTGGGTCCTCCCCCCGTCTGCTGGAATGATGAGGGGACACCAGTCTGCTGGAAAGATGAAGGCACCTGGGTCGGTAGGAAAGGGAAACTAGATCATCCCGCATGCTGGAAGGAAGATGGCATCTGAGTCTGTGGGAAAGGAACACTAGATCCTCCCGCCTGCTGGAAGGATGACGACATCTGGGTCGGTGGGAAAGGGAAACTAGATCCTCCCGCATGCTGGAAGGAAGACGGCATCTGAGTCTGTGGGAAAAGGAAACCGGGGCCTCCAGGTGGCACAAAAGATGCAGGTACCCCAGACGGGAATGTATGGGAGGAGAGTAATGGGACAAAACCCTGAGTACTGGCCAGGGACATATGATCAACCTGACTCTGAGGGGGTGGGCACATGGCTGAGTGAGGAGACTCACATGTTACTACCCTCGGACGCTGAGACTTCTTACCGGTATCCTTATTCTTCGGTGCCATTTTACCTAGTTATATATATTTTCATAAACAAAGATAATAAAGTCATTGACATAAATATATATTCATTGACAAATTCAATATATACATGTTCAATAGATATTCATTAATATTACATTAAGTGATTAATTAATCTAAATCTTCATGCTCGTTATCCATATCATGTTCATCATCCGATGTAATATTTTCCGTGTCCAAGTAATTGTATACCAACTCGTAGATATGTTTAACAAATCCATAGAAGTCGTCTTCACCGCCATCTGTAACTCCTTTTACAAAAACACCACTATTTATGGTTTTTTTCCCTTCGGTCCATGCCTCAGTGTGAAATTTATATCCGTTCACGAAGTATGTGTGCCAATCATTTGCGCTTTGGATAGGGCCTTCTGCCAAGTTTCTCAAATGGAGTATTTCTGGAGTTAGTGCAGGAACGCTAGACAATGTTTGCTTGAACCATGAGGGAAATTGAGCATGAATGACACCTGATGTTGACTGTACCCCGGTACTATGAAAATAGGCATTGTTAAATTCCCTACAAAAAACACACAATAAGTTTAATAAGTTTGGTATACACACACCATAAGTTTAAAAAGTTTTGGTAAACTCACTCAAGATATGGTTTAACTTCAACGCAGTTGATCAAGACATGGACATGTGCAGATTGCATTTCTTTTTGGGTCAACCAATGCACACCCTTCTTTCCAGAAGGTCGACATGGTAGCGCAAAGACTAATAAGGTGAATTGACTCCTCTGATTGACATTTACAGGATTCCGTATGATTCTAGGAGTTAACATCAAGTGATTGAAATAGTGACTGCAAAAATGTGATGTTTCCCGATGCAAGTAATGTGCACATATAGATCCTTCTACTCTAGCTTTATTTTTTACCGATCTCTTTAAATCACCCATGAACCTTTCAAACGGATACATCCACCTATATTGAACAGGTCCACCAAGATAAGCTTCATATGCAAGATGCACAGGTAAATGTTCCATGGAGTCAAAGAAACCAGGCGGAAATACTTGTTCCAACTTACAAAGAATGAGTGCAATGTTTTGATCCAACTTAATGATGTCTTCCACTTTTAAAGCTGACGCACAAATATCTCTAAAAAATTGACTAATGTCAGTTAGTGGGTCAAGAACATGTTTGGGTAGCGATCCAAATGCAATTGGTAGCAACTGTTCCATAAAAATGTGACAATCATGACTTTTCATACCATGTAATTTTCCAGTGTTAGAGTCAGCACACCTTGCTAAATTTGATGAATACCCATCGGGCATTCTCAATCCTTTTAACCATCTACAAACCGCTTTAGCTTCTTGGGAAGTCAGACTGAAACAAGCCTTGGGTTTTAATAATTTTCCATTCGGTTGAGGCTTCAACTCCAACTCTCTTCTATTACACCAAATTCCCATGTCTTGTCTGGCCTTCTCATTATCTTTTGTTTTTCCTGTCACATCCATCACTGTGTTAAATACATTATCAAAAAAATTCTTCTCAATATGCATAACATCAAGATTATGGCGCAACAAATTATCTTTCCAATACGGAAGATCCCAAAATATACTTCTTTTTGTCCAATTGTGGGTGACCCCGTATCCTTCAATTCGGCATGCTTTCCCAGTATCTGTAAATTTTGGTAGTTCACATACTTGGTTCCATATAACCCCTGGTGGCAATCGAGGCGGAGGCAAATCTTTCTCTCGTACATCTTTTTTAAAATTTGTCTTGTTTCTTCTATACGGGTGATTTGCTGGTAGGAATCTGCGGTGACAGTCAAACCATGAGCTTTTCCCACCTTTATCCAACGTAAATGCTTTGGTGTATCCCATGCAATGCGGACAACCCATTTTTCCATGCGTACCCCAACCAGACAACATGCCATATGCTGGAAAGTCATTAACGGTCCACATCAAGACAGCTCGTAATGTGAAGTTCTGTTTACGGGATATATCATAAGTCCATTCTCCATTCCACATCTTCTTCAAATCATCAATTAAAGGTTGTAAGTACACATCAATTCCGGCTTTTGGACTGTGCGGGCCTGGAATAACACACGTCAAAAACATGTATGGTTTTGTCATGCACATCTCAGGAGGGAGGTTGTAAGGTGTTACAATAACTGGCCAACAAGAGTACGCACTTCCTGACGCTTGCACGTATGGGGCAAATCCATCAGAGCATAATCCAAGCCTGACATTTCTAGGTTCTGCAGCAAAATCTGGATGTGTCCGATCAAAGTGCTTCCATGCCTCACCATCAGATGGATGTCGCATAGTGCCAGAACTTGTTTGGTTTGTATGATGCCATGTCATTTGACTTGCATTGTGCATTGAAGCAAACATTATTTTTAACCTTGGTATTATAGGAAGATAAAACATGGATTTTACTGCTACACGCTTTTGCTTGCTGTTAACGGCTCTACTGCGAACTTGATATCTTGGACTATTACAAAACTTACACTCCTCTAACGATCCATCTTGAGTACCAAACTCATTGTCATAAAACAACATGCAACCGTTAATGCAACAGTCAATCTTTCTTACTTTTAAACCCAACTTCGAAACCCACTTCTTTGCATCATAATAACTTGTAGGCAAATTGTCTTTCGTAGCGGTGGAGTCCAACATCATTTTTGCAAAATGTTCCAAACATTGATCAGAAACATTCTAATTTGACTTGGCAGCCAATAATCTCACACACATTGATAGCTTCGAGTCTGACGACCCCTCAAACAACGGCGTATTCATCTCGTTCAATAATTGATAAAATCTTTGCGCTTCCTCATTCGGCAACTCTTCCCCGTCAAAATCTTCAGGTTCATCATATGTCACGTTCACACCAAAAGCATCCTCAACCATGTCACCGATCAAATTAAAGTTCTCCTCATACTCCATAACCGGTCGACTATTTGAAGCATGCGTGTTGCTAGTCTCTGGTACATTAACCGGTAGTTCTTCACCATTATACGTCCAAACCCAATAATTTTCAATGAATCCCCTTCTATGCAGATGACGTGTTACTTCCTCTGGGTCACTAATTATTGGTCTACATTCACACTTAAGACAGGGACATCTAACCCCTCCTTCGCTTCGACAACAATCCTGAGCAAACGCCCACTTAATAAACCCATCAACTCCTACTATAAAATTGGGTTTAAGTCCACTTATTCCTGGATATGTTCTATCGTACATCCAACTGCGATAATACCGATAATATTCCATACTGCACATTTATACAATCATTGTCTTTTTCATTAGAAATATTCTTAAACTATTTAATACTATTCTTAGAAATATAAATTTTGCTTTTTTATATATATACTAACATATAAATAAATATTCAAATGTAAAATATATAATTTTTTATTACATAACAATAATATCAAAAAACAATAATATAACATATTTACTTTTTATTATATATACAACAATAATATTAGAAAACAAATAATGTAAGATACATACTATTTATTATTATATATATAACAATAATATTAAAATAATAATATAATATATATATTCTTTTTTTAATTATGTTTTTTATAAATTCTTATTCTAATATATAATTTTTTTTCCATATCTTTAACATATAAATAAAAAAATAAAACTATTATAATAAATATAATATACATCTATAAAAAACATGTTATTAAATATGTTATTAAATTTATGTTTTCTAAAATTTTTTAAAAAATATATTAAATATGTTATTAAAAAATATGCAAATTACATATACAAATATACTACTAAAAAATATATAAATCACATATGCAAAAAATATGCAAATTACATATACAAATTACATATGCAAAAAATATATTAAATATGTTATTAAATATGTTTTTAAAATTTTTTTTATTATCAGTACATTTATACTACTAACAGTATATATATATATACTTCCTAACCACAAAATACATATACAAATCTAATCTATATAATACATATAAAATCTAAAAAAAAATGCATAAATACCTCTATATAATTTCTTCAATAAATTTGCATCTTCTTGGATAGTTCTTGGTGTTCTTCAAATTTCTCTACAAATAATAACGAACAACCGAACAAATACCATGTTAAATACTTCATTCCAGTATAAAAAATAAAGAACAAACGAAATAAACATTTAACAAAATATGAATACCTTAGATTTCTTCAACAAATTGGAATGGAAGAAAATTGATTCGCGAAATTGGGTTTGAGAGAACAATTTTGAGTTTGTGAGAGTTGCTGTAATGTTGGAGAAGTAGCAAGGAAAGGAAGAAGAAGAAAGCACACTACTGTAAATCAAAACGTTAACATATGTAACTTCTAGTAGCGACGTGACTGTCACGTCGCAACGTTGCCACGTGATAATCACGTCGCTACAAACTAATCATAAATACTATTCTCTCTCCAACACTGCAACTCTGCCATCAGCAAAATTATTTTTCCCCCCAAAAATTTAGCGACGTGGCTATCACGTCGCTACAAAATTTCAAACTTCCCTCTGAAAAACGTTCACCAATTTCCATTAAATGTCATTAAAATATATTAGCGACATGGTTATCACGTCGCTACTACCCACGTGATAAGCACGTCGCTAATATATGTCGCTGGGGACATATATTTTTGTAGTGATATAATAATTAATTAAATGGTGCGGTTTTGTAGAAATATGAGTTATTTGAATTAATTGGTGATATGTGATATATGATTTATTCTATTAATCGAGAATATCTGTTATATGAGTAATTGAGTTAGTAGGTGTGAGAATATAATTATTAATTGATTGGACCTTATATGTCACACTAGTGTGAGTGGGTGAGATAAACTCATTTGAGAAAAACAATAGTTAGTAGAGTTAGTAAGACAAAGAGAATAGAAGTTAGAAAGAGATAGAGATGATTGAGAAAGTGAAGAAAACTAAGAAAAGAGGAAAAAAGTAGTAAAGGGAGAAAAGAGAGGAGGAGATGGAAGAATCCTAGAGAATTTACATCTAAGATAAGGGTGGATTTTTACATGGTTATTTGAAATTGTATGATAATATTTGGTAGGTAGAAATATGTCCAGGTTGAAATATCTAATTTTTATGGTTTTGACATTGTTAGGTTTTGATGAGAATTCTTGATATGTGATGATTAATTGTGTTTAAAATTGATATATTGATAACATTAAGAGATGATTGAGAATCAAATATTATATATATATATATATATATATATATATATATATATATATATATATATATATATATATATATATATATATATATATATATATATATATATATATATATATATATATATATATATATATATATATATATATATATATATATATATATATATATATATATAGGTATAACTCATATTAAGTAGTACCTCTACACCACTTGTATGCATAGATCACACGCTACAGTAACACATATATTACAAAGAAGAACCGTGTATATTAGTATATAATTTCTAAGGAAGCAATGCATATAGTAACATATACAAATATTTGACAATTTTGACAATTTTGCCCCTTTGATGATTTGAATGCTTTCATTAAGGAATTATGATCAACCCTTGATCAATTGATGAATATGACTTCAAAATGTTTATGTTGGTAAAAAATCATGAAGTTTGACTGTATATGGAGAAATAGAAAACCCTAATTGTGGACCCATTACTTAGGAGGAGAATTTGTCTGATCAATTCTTGAGCAACCTTGAGCATTTGAGAACCTTTTGAGAATATATTGAAGAAAAATGAGAGAGAAAAATTTGGGGTACAATAGTTTCCCCTGTTCAATTTTCTTAAACCTGAAGAGTTAGATTGGCATGTCCGCCATTCATAATCTGAAGGTAGAAGAGGATTGAATACTTAAGTACCCAGAAATTTGCACTCGCTCGTGCACAAAGTAACACTGTTGGTTGAATATACCGAGAATGGGCTTAAAGATGCCATTTGAAGAGTGATGGGATGTCGTCGGAGATGGACTTATAGATGCCATCCGGAGTAACTGTTGATAGGAATATCAGAATAAGTCTACGCCTGACTTTGTCTTAGAAGATGTATTTGGGAATGAATCTACGTCTGACTTTGTCCAAAAGAATATTAGAGTGAATCTAAGCTTGATTTTATCTGAATGATGTGCTAGAAGGAGTCTACGCTCGACTTTGTCTAGAATGATCCGTTTGGAATGAGTCTACGCCCGACTTTATCCAAAAAGAATATCAGAATAAATCTACGCTTGATTTTATCTGAATGATATACTAGAATGATTCAACACCCGACTTTGTCTAGAAGATATGTTTGGAATGAGTCTACATCTTACTTTGTCCAAAATGAATATGAGAATAAATCTATGTTTTATTTTATCTAAATTATATACTAGAATGATTCTACGCCCGACTTTGTCTAGAAGATATGTTTGGAATGAGTCTACGCCCGACTTTATCCAAAAAGAATATCAGAATAAATCTACGCTTGATTTTATCCAAATGATATACTAGAATGAGTCTACTCTCGAATTTGTCTAGAAGATATGTTTGTAATGAGTCTACCGCTGACTTCGTCCAGAAGAGTTTTCAAAAGGAATCTACGTTTGATTTCATCCAAACTAGAAGATGTCTACGCCCGACTTCAACTAGAAGAGGTATTTGAAAGAGTCTAAGCGTGACTTTTTACCAAAAAGAGTATCAGAAGGAAATCTACGCTCGACTTCATCTTAATGACGCACTAGAAGATGTTTACGCCCGACTTCATCTAGAAGAGATATTTTTTAGAATGACTCTTTGAGGAAAGCGTTTAAGTCGCTACTTGTCAGATTTAGTCTCTGAGGGAAATTGTCTGGTCATGTAGATAGTCAGTCACCTTGTTCTGTTTCAGGAATTAATCTGTGACCTGTTAGAAAATTATTCATGATGTTCGTCAGTTTATGAACTTTACCTGAAAAGATAAAGAGTTAGTTGTATGCAATGTCATGATATATGAAATGCATTTTTTAATGATGTTCTCAAAGTAAATGAGCGTGTGAGATATGTGTTTTGTATGCATGTGCTATAATAAATGATGTATGAATGTGAGATGTCGTTGAAGTGTATCAGTAGCTGCGCATAATATATTTGATTGGGAAAATAAATTCCTGATTGTTACTGGGGATGAAGAATATGAATCTTCGATCTTGTTTAGAATGCCTCTGCTTGGAATTTCTGCTTTCAGTTTGAGGAAACTTCGTTGGGAAATTTGATTTCTTCTTAGGGAGAAGAGTTTAAGAACATTGGTCGTTCATCGCTCTACTGGGGAGCTTAATTCTTATATATCCTGACTGGGGATAAAAGAGGTGAATAACCTTTCTAGGTGTTGTCTGACCGAGTTTTTGATATGGATGCCGACTCGTCTAGGGAGAATAAGATTAACTGATATCTGGTCCGATTTCAGATTTCGTAGCAACTCTTTGGGGATAGTGGTATGAACTACCCTTTGCTGGAGAGAGAAGTTTTGCCACAGTCAGAGGGATAGACTCAGTCTGGGGAGATTGAATTTTGTTGGGGAACTAAACCCTGGTGGAGAAATACTTTGTTGAGGAATGTTTTGCCGGGGATTTTACTGTGTTGGAAAAATAAGCTTAGCTGGGGAAGAGAATTCATGTGAGCTGTGTTGAAGACATACTTTCTGACGAGTGTTGGGACTTCATAGGTTGGCGACATTATCGCGGAAAAGATCATACTCCTTTTTCTTCTAGGGGATATGTCGGTGAGTATGATTAGGATATTTCAGACTTGCAGGGAATGCGTTGAGTTTTGTGAAGATGACTCCGTGGGGAATAGTCTTATGGGAATTGCTCTGTGGGGATTACAGACGACTTGAACGTTATCCTGTCTCCTGGAGTCTTGAGTAAATACTTATTCCTGTTTTTATGCATATATTTGTCAATAGTAATCATATTCATATGCATATGTTCATTCAATTTAGTCATTGGACGTTTTTGCAAACAAAAAAGAAAAAGTAAAACAAATTTTGAATTTTGAAATTGTGTTTATATTGATAGTTTACCTATAAACAGGCGATTGTTGTACAGAGAGACAGAAATCCTAGTAAGAGGAAATCGTCATGAAATGAAGAGAGTACAAAGTGAAAAAATATATATCTATGCGTAAATGATCTCGTCAGGTTTCAACTTTGCTATTACCCCTTATGTCTTCGAGCATCTCATCCCTAGCAGTCGGAAGAAGTTGACTGAATCGATCCGTACCATTTGAACTTGACATTGGTAATAAAGATAGTTGTGAGTGATCCAATGGGACATAGTCATACGCTTTAATCCCTAATTTCTTTTGCCCGAACTTCCCTTTCGGGTTTTCAATCCACCGGGATAATCTTTTTTGCCCAAGCCACCTTTTCAGGTTTTTGATTTTCCAGGTGTACATATATATATATATATATATATATATATATATATATATATATATATATATATATATATATATATATATATATATATATATATATATATATATCCCTGATTTTTTCCCGAACCCTTTTGGTTTGCCGGGATGCCCTTATTTTTTCCTAGGCTGGTTAACCTAGCCGGTCGTTCTCATGCATAGTATTTTTTAACTATGTCCCGTTCAAAGGGTGTAGAAGATCTTCACCGTCCATGATGGTAAGTATCATGGCACCGCCCTAAAATATCTTCTTGATCACAAATGACCATTCGTAGGTGGGAGTCCATTTTCCCTTGGGGTCACCTTGCAGAAGAATGATGCGCTTTATTACCAAGTCGTCAGCTTGATATACCCGATGCTTGATTTTCTTATTGAAGGCTTTGATCATACGCTTCTGATACATCTGACCGTGACAAACAGCCGCAAGCCTCTTCTCGTCAATCAAATTCAAATGGTTCAGCCTAGTCATAATCCATACGTCTTCTTCCAAGTCTGTATCTTTCATAATTCTCAAGGAAGGAATATGAACTTCGACCGATAAGACAGCCTCCATAACATAGACCAAAGAGAATGGGGTCGCTCCATTTGATGTCCGAGCTAAGGTGCGATATCCATGGAGAGCAAATGGTAACATCTCGTGTCAGTCTTTATATGTTACTGTCATCTTCTGTATAATCTTCTTAATATTCTTATTGGCGGCTTCCACTGCGCCATTCATCTTTGGTTGATACGGATAAGAATTATGGTGCTTGATCTTGAACAACGTGTAAAGTTCCATGATCATAGTATTGTTAAGATTGGTAGTCATCTTGCTTTCTTCCGGAGAGAGCGGATTTTCTTGAATATGTATTTTATAGGACCCATCTTGGAGATCAACAAGGTAGTACGAGTCAATATAGATTGTCTTAGTCGAAGAGCAGCCCATGCCAAAATGTCGCAAGTTTTCTCAAGCAGTGAGTATTTTGTTTCACAGTCGGTAAACTTTTTGCTAAGGTAGTATATTGTATGCTCTTTTCGACCAGACTCGTCATGTTGGCCCATTACACACCCTATTGAGATTTCTAACCTTGTTATGTACATGATAAGGGATCTCTTTTCATTGGTAGATGGTGAACCAAAATATTAGTGTCAAGCCCTAGCATGTCTTCGTACGACCAAGCAAAGATCTCAACATAATCATGCAGCATCTAGATTAATCTGTTTTTGACAGTGTCCTCTAAGTTGGCGCCTATCTTGACTTCTTTTCTGTCTATTTCAGAACCCAGATTTACAACTTCAACTGGATCTTCATGTGGTTGGATGGCCTTTTCTTCTTGTACTAATAGTCTGGCAAGTTCTCCAGGTATTTCAAAATCTTCCTCACCTTCGTCCTCAACTTGGTAGATCAGATTTTCAAATTCAGAAGTGGCAATAGCAGAATCATTATCAACGAGATTCAGAGTGGACGTGGATCTATAATGTATTGTGTGGGTGTGTGTAAGAACACATAGCTATTTGAGAGTGATAAAAGTAAAAAGAAAGACAGAGAGAACAAAATTTGAATGCAAAACGTCCAATGCTTTATTAAATGAAAATATGT
The DNA here is from genome assembly GCA_948472305.1 of Vicia faba. NCBI lineage: Eukaryota > Viridiplantae > Streptophyta > Magnoliopsida > Fabales > Fabaceae > Vicia > Vicia faba. The sequence continues at coordinate 386,254,122 of OX451740.1, read as the reverse complement.
TTATAAAATGACAACCCTTAACAAACGACCGTTATCCCCCGGATAAGGCACAAGGCTTAAATTCATTGTTCAAATATTACAAAGCTAAAACTTGAAAGCAATAAAAAAATAGAAATGTAGCTATTACTCCTGACTAAAGGAGACGAAGATGATGTCTTCCGCCTTCCAGTTGTTGAGTTTGTTGCCAATGGTAGGAAAGATCCAACTGTCAAGGTCATAATCGCTGTCAGCATCTTCTATTACGTTGACTCTGTTGTTACTGATGCAGAATGGTTGTCTTCCAGCGAGAGCGTGACGAATAACCCTCTGACCCTCTGTAGTAAAACCCAAACCAAACTTGTCAGATTTAAAGGGGATGTTAGGAAGCTGACCCCAAATAGTACAACCACCTTCTTCTACAGTGGCTTTAGCATCTTCCAATGAAGCCATCCTGGGAGGAACCCTGGTAACTTTGGGAAGTAACATCTTCAGTTGAGGCAGGAGGGATGACTTCAAAAGTTTGATAGGGAGTCTCGATGAATTCGCCGTTCATCTCTGCATACCAGAATGAGTTCAAGTGGCTAACCATATACTCTTCTTTGCCGCTAACAGTAACAATCTTTCCATTTACAGGATACTTTAACTTCTGGTGCAAGGTAGAGGTAACAGCGCCTGCCCCATGGATCCAAGGGTGTCCGAGTAAGCAGGAATAAGCTGGTGGAATGTCTATTACATAAAAGGTAGATTCAAAGATCTATGAACCTACCTTGATCGAAAGATCCACTTCCCCGTGTACCATCCTTTTTGACCCATCAAAGGCTCAAACTAATATCACTGGGTTTTAGTACGACCCTTTCGCAATTAAGTCTGTCAAGAGCGCCTTTTGGTAGAACATTTAACGAGGACCCAATATCAACCAAAACACGAGCCAGAGTAGTGCCCCTGTAATCAATGGAGACATACGGGGCCTTATTGTGGTTTCTTCCCTCAGGAGTCAGATCAGCATCAGAGAAACCTAATCAATTGTCGGTCGTTAAACTAGCAACATAACTTCCAAATTGGTCGACAGAAATCTCTTGTGGTACGTGAGCATTCTTTAAAAATTTCACTAAAGCTTGTGCATGGGCTTCAGAACACAATAGCAGAGATATCATATAGATCTTGGATGGGGTCTGCCCCATCTGTTCAACAATTTTATAATCACTTTTACGGATAATTTTCAATACCTCTTCCAACTCTTGTCTAGAGGTATCTTTAACTGTAGCTTCCTTAGGTGTCTCCGTCTGGGCAGGCTCTATCATTTTCTCTTTACCCCGAGCCTCAGTAGTTAACTCTGTCTATAACTCTAACAGGTGTAGAAATAGTCTTCGGAGAGATTTCCGGAGAGAAAACCCTTCCGCTTGTAGTAACCTTACCAGTTCTAGCAATATTGTCAATGTCAGGATCAACAACTTCAGTAACTTCAATTTCAATAGTCGGTAGTTCTTGTTTGACGCCATGGTAGTAAACGTCGGATCCATAGTTCTAAGGAATAGCTTTTTCTGAAGAATATGGGATAGTTCCAGGTGTAGTGATGATCAGAGGAGCAGCTTTCAGATTGGCAGTAATTCTTACAAGACCTTTGGAGATGATCTTGACAGGAGGGCCAAAAAATTATGGACAAGTCTTGACACAAATTCTCAGTAGACGGGACCTTCTCAATCAGAATTATATGATTTTCTATTAGGCGTTGAATGCCTTCCTTTAGTAATATGCAGCCATTGGGTTGGGTTGTGCAGTAGTAACATTTTTCAATATAGCTTGGAAATAAACCGACTTGCAGCAGAATCTTCTTGATTATTGGTAGAGGAGTAACCAATTCACTTACAGTAGCGACATAAAGAACATCGTCAATTTCACTTATTCCTTTGTCATTCTTTGGCATTGGCGCAATAATTACATTCAGAGTCTCTAGAGGATCGAACTCAATCTCCTTGTTGTCAATCATATCCTGAATTTTGTTTTTCAGGGTCTAACAAGTGTTGGTGTCTTCCCAAGGACTGTTAGAAGGGTAGGTGAATTTCGTGTTCGGACTGTACTTAAGAGAGGAGGTGTTGGGGTTCTGAGGCGGGTCCCTTAGCATAATCAGCTCCACTTTGAGTAAATGTTGTAACGCCTGAGAAAATGGCATATTAATCTTGGTAAACTTCCTTCCCAGAGCGTATGACCTATTCCTATTGCCTTGTTGTTGTTGTTGAACAGGTGTAGGATTAGAAATTAGTACCGCTCTCACAGAATGATTGTGTTCATTTTTACCATAGACCTTCTGGCCATAGACAACATTGGTCTCCTTCTTACCATTGAATGGCTTCTTCACAGCATTTGAAGACACAACCACTTGAATTTTTCCACTCTTAATACCACTTTTGACACGTTCTCCAGTTAGAATCAGCTCAGTAAAACCATATGAAGAGCTCTCAATCAGATGATTAAAGAATGGACCTGTCAGAGTGCCCATGAACATATCAACTAGCTCTCGGTCAGACAAGGGAGATTTCACCCTTCCAGCTAAGTCTCTCCACTTCTTGGCATATTCTTTGAACCCTTCATTTGAACCTGTGATACGGTGGCAGAACCGACTATTTTTACTGGTTTGCATTTTGTGTTTTTTGTTTGCAAAATGTCGCGGTATGCAAGAGTCGCCACCGACTTTTATTTCATCCAATCATGGAAAAGGAAAAAGAACAGAAAAAACCTTTTTTCGAGATTTCTGGGTACGGGGGGGTAGATTATAGAAAGGTAAGGTGTTAGCACCCTTTCTATCCATGGTTTTCCATGGGCTCTTAGGTACTTGTTCATCTTTTTAAAATTGCTTGTGCGTGTTCTTGTTTTCGAAAATGTTTTACTTCGTGATAACCCTTGTATCAGTCCTCAAGGTTGTGACAAAGTTTGTTTTGAAAATTTGTTTTGAAAGGTGTTTGTGTGAAAAGTTTTGTTGAGCAAGTACTTAAGATTCTACCTACTCGAAAAAAAGATTGTTCGTTCTCGTTTCCTTTAGACAGCGTTATCCTACTATTCAAGGAGTAGGTAGCCCCATCGTTGGAGTTTGTAAGGGACGTTCTAAAGGGACAAGTACAATCACTAAAGCAACAGTTAGAAAACTTTAGTAGTAACCCTAGAGTCCTAAAGATCTTTCCGAGACAACATTTCTGAGGCAACATTCGAGGCAACATTTGAATGGGACATTTTGATCTTTTAGACTGGAGGGCAACCACTAAAATCTCCTATGCTTAATGATTGTTTACCGAAGGCAACCGAAGTGAGGTAAGCCCTAGGAGTGAATATGCGCATGTGAATTTTTTCAGTTAATTAGTCTTTGCACATTAGGTGATCTACCGTTTTAATTTTCAAGCATTCTTCCCATACAATCCTATTAACCATGCATCTAACAGTTAAACATTTGCAAGAATTTAAAGTGCAAGAAAATAAACCTAGCTATTACAAGGCTTTGGCAGTTACATAATTATCTTGACTGAAAAATGCGGAATTTAAAAACCCTAATTACTATTACAATCCTGGAGCAGTTACAATAATAATAAAAGAATTAAAATGCGCGCGGCAAATTAAATGCGAGAAAAATTGAAAACCCTAAAAATCTAATTGAAAGAAATATTTAATTTATTTTTTTGAGGAAAGAATTAATTAAGTTATGTACAATTAAAATCCTAATTATAATTATTTTTAATTATATAAAAAAACGATTAAATTGCCCTAAGTTAATTAAACTAAATTAATTAAGAAATAAAAAAAAAATCTTTTATGAAAAAAATGATTTTGATGTTTTTTGTGATTTTTTGATTAAATAAAAAATGATTTTAGATATTATTTGTGAAAAAAAAACTAATTAAGAAAATAAATAATATAAATTTAAAAAAATAGAGAAAGAGAGGAATTGGGCCTGTGTTGTGCTGAATGAGAGGGTTGCAATGTTGAATTTCCTAGGCCCATTAGCCATCCAAGCCCAGTCAGCGCTTGGTTCCATGTGGCGTTGACCTGAGGGTGTACCATGGGTCCTTCATTGCTATGCGTTGGATCTGGTTGACTATGAATCTGCTGGCTAGACATTGGTGGCGCATGGTAGGCCTTTAGATGAGAACTGCATATGATCTGTAAATGGAAAAATAGAAAACAATTTTGCTGAGACCTAGGATCGAACCCAAGTCTTTATGTTCACCAACAACGTGCCTCACCATTGGGCCAACTGGCTTGTTTGTTTATAATATAAGAATAAAACATAATATACAAAAACGTGGTTAACTGGAAAAAAATGCGCGCGAGATTCAAATGACCCAGTGGCTGATTGCCACGCCACTGTCTTCTCCAAGGAACCGTCGTATTAGGCAAAGACCTATACCCACGGACAAACTTCCATGGCTAGAAACCTGCAATATCTCAAAACATGATACAAGCATGATAATCACTTATGAATACATTGATCAACTCGTTTTGACCTTACGAACACGATGGCACCCTTTATTTAGGCTAATTTCACATGTAGCCAAAAACCCTAAAACGCATGTGGAAACCCTAACAATGGCAAGTACAGATATAGGCTTCAAAAATGCAATTAAACTATTTAGTCAGCTTGCAAACATGTTAAAGATCACAAATATGTCAATCAAATATGCTAATAATGCAGGAATTATGATAATCGATTCTGGAAAAAAATGCAAACTGTGTGAGTTACAACTTGCGTTTCTTGATGCTTCAGACCTTGCAAACGATTGGGATTGCTTCCTGAGACGTCCAGCAATTGATTGGCAATGCTAGGATGGCTTGAGATGGCCTATGGAGTAAAAACCGATTCACACTTTTCTTTGAATTTTTTGAATTTGCTCTGCCTCTTTTACGACTGTTAACCCCTGTCTTATGCCTTATACATGTTCATTATATATCCTAAAACGAATTAGGGTTATAAAACTGGCTTGTATCTTGGCAATTATGGAAGATTTGATTTTATTTCCATGCCATATGTAAACTTGCTATATTGAGCTAAATCATCCCTTTCGTGTACCAGTCATGCTTGATTCGATTTGGCCTTGATATTTCAGCATACTTTGATTGCAAACCTGTCAAAAAAATCATATCAAAACAGATCTTTGATATTATTTACCAATTATTTGATTTAATTCAATTTTTAATTAATAAAAAATCAAATTAAATTGGAAAATGAAGCAAATAATATGTGGATAAGTAATTGTGTCGTGGACCATGTTATAAGTGAGGTGCAAGCATAAAAAGTTAGGCCCATTTGGCAAAAAATGTAATTTTGAGCCCATTTGACTTTTGGCAATTTTGCAAAAAAGGTCAACTTTGACAAGACATATCTCCTCCAATTTTAACCCTAGAGAGGTGTTCTTTGACTTTTTATAAATCTTAGGATGTTCCCTAAGCAACCCTTTTGGTCTCATCTCAATTGAGTCTTCCATGTTCATGTAAGAAGCTTTGACCCAAAAGGTGTTTTTGTTAACTTTTCAAAAGGACCCATAATGTGGAAATTCATATCTTTTTATGAGTGACTATTTTGAACTTGTGGGATGAAGATGAGTTGTAGGGAATTGCATCCTCTTCAAAATAAGCCTTGGTTGGAAAATTTCTGATAAAGTATGTGGAAGTTATGCTTAGTCAAAGTTTGGTTGACTTTTTCCTAAGAAACCCTAATTTAGCAACTTTTGGGTTTTGATGAGTTTAGGGCATTCCTTGAAGAATCATGATCAACCCTTGATCAAATGATGAAATTTACTTCAAAATGTTGATTTTGACCAAAAATCTTGAAATTTGATTGTATGTGGGCCACAATTGACTTTTGACCTAATACAGACGATTCTCAAGCATCTGAGCAGTTGACTGAGCAAACTTCTTGTGCAAGGCATGAAACTTGACATGGAGGGTCTTGAGAACATATTAGGACCACAGAGAGCATATGAGGTCTTTGGAGTCCACCTATCTTGATAAAAATGGAAACCCTAATTTGAGACATACTGACTTAGGAGAGAGTTTGTCTGGTCAACTCTTGGGTAAACTTGAGCAAATTGAGGATCTCTAGGAGTATGTATTGAGTAAAATGAGAGGGAAATTTTTGGGGTACAAAAGAACCCATATTCATGTTTTGTAATTGCACGCGAGTTGGTGCAAGGTCAGCATTGTATTGATACTGCTTGTAAAAAGGAGCGACCAAGTCTTCCCAAGTGCGGATGTTAGTTCCCTCCAGTTGATAAAACCACTCGAGTTGTGTACCAGTCAAACTTTCCTGAAATAAGTGAACCCATAACTTTCTATCAGTGGTATGGGGTTGGATCTTCCGAACATATGATCACGGATGAAGTTTCAGACAAGAAACACCATCATATTTCGCAAAAGTAGGGACTTTGAACTTGTGAGGGATAACTACCCCCGTAATAATACCTAGATCTCTGAAATCCAATCTAGGAACTTTCTGGATTTCCATGGCCTTGAGGCGATCTTCCAGCTGTTTGTATCTGTCATCAGCAAGAGGATACTATTCATCAGAATAGTCTTCGTCCCCATGCATCTTACCAGAACCTATGTTGCTTCCACCTTTAGCCCTGACACTTATACCATCCTACTCTTGGTTTTCATATTCATCAGAGGTGATATCAACAGTTTGAACTGGTTTATCATAACCTTTGAATCTTCTTCCCATGTTGAGAATAGAAATTGGCTTTCGAGTCTTCTTATTTTTGGCTATGAGCGCCATCATGTCTTTCTGTCCTTAAGCAAGATTCAGGAGGGTCTCCTGGAATTTGGCATTCTGAGCTTGGAGTTCCTTAATAGTTTGTTCAAGAGCCATCTTTTACTGAAATAAACAACAAGAAGATAAGCAAACATGTATAGGAAAACCTTTTATGTAATGATGCATGATATGTAGATGCAATGTTTTCAAGGATCATTGCGGGATTTAAATTTGTTTAAATAAAAGGAAACAAGAGAAATTTTAGTAATAAACTCAAATTACAATTGCTTTTAATAAAAAGAGTTACAAAATATCAAAATATGAATTCAAGTCTCCAATGGACGCTTCCTCTTTGTGTTGACATATGCGTTAAGGCTTTTTTCTTCATGGAGTCATTTCGTCAGCTCCAATACTTTCTTCTCACTAGCAAAGAACTGAGCTTCGAAGGTATCTCTTTCTTCCTTTAGTTGAATCCAAGACTTCTTTAGTTCTTCGAAGTCAATAGGAATATCAGGATGGAGAATGGTATGAGGAACATCCCCTTCAATAACAGGCTCTATGATCACTAGTAGGATAGTAGGATATGGAATTTTTTGATTTTGAGCACGACACCTCACCCATCTGAGTTAAGGCTCTAGAGGAATGGAATTATTGTGTCCCAAAGTCTTGCTATCAATCTTGTTGACCGTGCCCCAAGCACGTATAAACCTTTGATGGTAGTTTTGAGGATCATTCTCATAGTCGAATAAAATACCCTGAATGAGCATATCATAAGGACCATCCCTTCGAGCATAACCAAACTGACGCAGAGCTAGAGAGGGGTTATAAGTGATGCCTCCTCTTATACCAAGGAGTTGTACATTAGGGAATTCCTCGTAGTGGTCAATAACAGTGACATTTGCCTGAGATCAAGAACACCAATGGATATTTGCATGAGTGAGTGACATCAACCTTTGAGACCACCTCAAGCCTTGTTCGTTCTTTATCACTGATCAGGGGAGGTGCAAAATAAACCACCTGTACAATAGAGGTATGCAACACATAAGAGTTCCTCGCTTCTTCATAGTACGAGTATGGAGGGAATGCAGGACATCTCCGAGTAAATTAGGTACCAGATTATGAGTGATAAATATTTATATGGCATTCACATCAACGAATTGGTCCGAATTAGGGAATAGTACCAACCCATAGATCATCAAAGCAAGAATATCCTCAAAAGCATGGAGATTCAAGGCATCTAGAAACCCTTGAGCCTTCTCTATCAGAAATTTAGGAGAGAAACCCTTGACTCCATTCCTTGTTTCCCAATTAGATATAATGTCTGGTCGTCTCAGATGTAGAGCTACTACAATGTCTTCAGGTTTCAGAACTTGTTCTAAACTGGTGAAAGATATCTGATCAAGAATAGGAACTTCGAGCAACTTAGAGAATTCTTCCATTGTGGGTACCAACTGATAACCCGGGAAGGTAAAACAGTGATGCTTCGATCAAAGAACTGGAAAAGAACACTCATCATGTCTTCCTGAAAACTAGTAGTAACCAGACTGGGTAGATGACCATGTCTCTTGGTGAATTTAGAATTGCCAGGAACCTTTGAGACTAATTCCTCAAGCTTGGAAGGTATCCTTACGAAGTTGATTCGGATGGTATTCCTACGACTGGAAGCCATGACCCTACAACACAAAACAAAGATAAATCCCCTAGATCCTTGAAATGGTTGGTCATTATATGATGTTATGATGTTATGATGTCATGATAACATGTTCAAATAGATAATCAAACACAAGAAAAGCACACAAATACCTTAGGTTTAAGGCTTACATGGGTTTTTAGGTAAGTACCCTCTTTAAGTTCAGTTGGCTCAACCTGTCCTAAAGAGGTAACTGGATTCTAGGGATCTCACTATCACTAATTTTTCCCACAAGTTTCGTCTAGCATGGCAACTGACTTGCCACCAAACAAAACTCGAGAGTCGAATCTCAATGAGTGTAGTATCGAGTATCAACCAACTTCGGACTGCACCAAAGCCGAATATCTCACTACCTTCTAATGGCTAAGTTGGGTCAATTAAGGTTCTAAGGCCAGTTAGTGCTTATGACACCACACGGCAACCTAATATGCTCCCCAACTGACTCGAGGGATACCAGTACAAACCAATGTGTCGCACTAATGTAGCCATCACTTCAACTATATCGGTATACGCTGTATAGTTTCCATGATCTATTACCACTTACCTAAAATGTTCCCCAGATCTGGGTATAGGATCTTTGCAAGAAATAACCCATACATCCCTTTAAAATAAAACAGACAAATCAAACAATGAAAGCATTTAAAAGTGATCTAACTCTAAGGTAACCCCACTTTTAGTTCTCCCCAGCAGAGTCGCCAGTTCTGTAATACGGTGAGAGAACTGACTTATCTTGCATTTTATTGCAAATGTTGCGGAGAGCTAGCGTCTCCACCAACTTTTATTTTATCCAATGAGGAAAGGGTGAAAATAACGGTAAAGACCTTCGAGAATTTTCTGAGTTCGGAGGGTAGGTTATGAAAAGTGAAGGTGTTAGCACCCTTTTCATCTGAAGTTATCTACGGGCTTTTAATTGCTAGCTCACTTTGTTTGAAATGCTTTTGTGTATGTGTTTGAAAATATCGAAAATGCCTAAGTACGGAAACTTTGTAATGATTCTTGTATAAGTTAAGAATGCATACAAAGTGTTTGTTTTTGAAAATATTTCATAGAAATGTGTTTTGTGTAAAAGATGTTTTGTTTTTGTGAGAAAGTGATTACGAGCTATATACCTACTCAAGAGTCTTTCGTGTTATTTTCCTCCTCCTTAGATAGTGCTATCCTACCATTAGTTAGTAGGAAGCCCTATAGTTGGATGTGAAGGGACGGGCGTGGGTCATCGTACAGTCATAAAGGCAACTTGTAGGGGCGCTTTAGCAATTTATTGTAAGGGACTAAGATCTCTTATCGAAGGCAGCATTATAAGGGTCATCGAGGGAATACAATCTTTTTAACCGAGGGTATTTTCTAAAGTGTCCCCACATTCGAAGGACATGACTATTTTTTTATTCGAAGGCAACAAGTGGGGTTATCCTAGAGGTGCGTGTGTGAAAAGTGGTTTAATTAAGTTATTTAATCTTAATTAGGGTTATCTAACTATTGATTTTAGATCTTGCCATACATGCCCTAATTACTAGCAGTTATAAGGAAAGCAATAAATTGCATAAAGTAAACCTAGATTATTATAAGACTTCGGAAAAAGGGGATACAAAACCATAAAACAGGGAAAAAGGAAAGCAAATAAAAAGCCCTAATTAAACTATTACATACTATAGCAGTTACATAATTGGGAAAATAAGCTAATGCGAAAGTAACCAAGTGCGCGAAGATTGTAAAACAAAGAGGAAAAGAAGATTTAAAATTGTTTTGTGATTGTTTGATGAAAATGTTTTGATAATCATCCTAAAGTCTACTTGATTTTAATTAATCAAAAAAGTTAGGTAATTAAATTAATCGAAACTAATTATCCTAATTAATTTTAAAAAAATCAAAATTAATTTATTAGAAAGAAACTAAACTTAATTTATTTTAATGTTGATTAAAGAAAAGTAATTAAGGTTATTAAGAAATTAGGGTTAGCATAAAAAAGGGAGAAAATAGGGTTAGTAAAAAAGAGGGGGGAAATGCTGGAGGTGAGTGTTAAACTCATGACCCCTGCCTCTCTCCAGTATGCACGCCTGCAAACTGAGCTACACACCATTGGTGCTAGGATACGCATCCAGCGCATTTTGTATCAAACCTGCAAAAATCTGAAATATTAGAGAAACAAAGTGTCAAAAGGTTGGATCGAACTTAGGCCCTTTGATAATAATGCCTTATCGCGCGCCCTTCTACCGCTGGGGCGGCTATACATCCATTAATATAACTGAAACAATAAATATATATTATATAAATGAATGTATTGACCGGAGAGGCACCTAAGCCCTAGCTCCGATCATCTTCTCCGACGACCTGTAGTATTCAAAACCTGCAAATTCAAAGCATTAGCAATCCAAAATGTCCTACCCCCCCCCCCCCCCCCCCTAAATCATGGGTTTCCAATCCAATGGCGAGGTTATTTTGATTTAAAAACCCATGGTTTTTGAGTTATAGCACAAACATAGAAAATCAGAGCAAACATGGCATTCTTTATTTCAGTGTGCATGGGACCATTACGATGGTCCAAACCTGTTCAAATGTAACTCAGAAGCACGTTAGTAATAACAATATGACTTAAAACGATGCAAAAATTAAGATGTGAAATTCATCACATTATGCAATCGGAGATGCATGGGATGGTGTTCTCATGCGTTTTGGACCCTCAAAATCAATCCAATCTTACTCTGCAGGGTTGTTAGGAGTCAATGGGATGAAGATCTTGTAGTTAAAAGGTTGGTAACAAGAGTTTTGAAACTCTAGGGTTCTTGAAAAAAGTTGATGTTTTTTTGCAAATTTGTGGCAAGGTTTTTTCGTGTCTAAGGGTTCCCTTTGATGTCTGAAATATATAGAGGAAATTAGGGCAAATATATGATGGGGTTGGACTCTTATAATAAAATATGATTTTTATCTTATTTTATTTTGACTTTAAATTAATAAAAATAAAAAATAAAAAATAAAAATCAAGGGATGCATGAATGAGTTCTGGGGTTTATAAGGGGTATAGAGCATATTTGGACTCTTAAATAATGGTCCAATGGTCCAAAATATCAAGCCTGCTCAATTTGAACTTCATGCATTTGCTCAAAATTTCCCAAGTTGCAATGGTCCTAACTGTTGTACCCCAAAATTTTCCCTCTCATGTTTTCCAAAGTCTTCCCCCTGCATGGTTGATCACAAACTCTTGCCTAAGGAAAAGGAAAATTTTTTATTGGTGCTTCAAGTACATTTCGATTGGCATTCTGAAAGATCCTTCAATTGGTGTTCTGAAGGAGCCTTTCGATTGGCATTCTGTCAAGCTCTTCGATTGGCATTATGGACAAGCATTTCGATTGGCATTATGTCAAGGCTTTCGTTTGGTATTCTGAAGGAGCCTTTCGATTGGCATTATGGACAAGTACTTCGATTGGAATTATAATAGTGTCCTTCGATTGAAATTCCAAAAAGGTCCATTCGAAGAAGCATTCAAAGGGTCCATTCGAAGAAGCTTTCGAAAATCATTCGAAGGAGGCCATCAGCCCATTCGAAAGGGAGCATTCGAAGGAGGCCATCAGCCCATTCGAAGGCCAGTTACATGTCATTCAAAATTCAAAAAGGGACAAGATCCCATGTGTTTAACCAACGTTACAAATTCTCATTCATGGCTGTCAAACACATAATCAAGGTCATTTAAACCTTTGTCTTCTTGTCCCCTCCACCCCTTCTATATAAAGAGATCACAAGTGTTACAAAAGGACGAAAAGATACAGAAAAAATAGAGAAAAGAAACAGGGAGAACTTGGAGATACGCTGCCAAAAATCATCAGCACTTCCAGGAAGCCATACCCAATCCTTGCACCAGCCATTCCATACTCAGAATCATAGATCAAAGCACTTTTGTTTGGTAAAAAGAAATCTAATCTCAAACTCATTTCGATCTCTGATTGCATATTCACGTTATTACTGTTGTTTGTGAATGATTTAATGTGCTACATATAAGCTACAGCGCAGAGATGAGATTGTGCCATTGCTTGGGCACAATCTCAGTTTCTCCTTCGAATCCCAGAATAAAATAAACCCAGACCCAGATTCAGCAGGTGCGAATAGGGAGGAGATTCGAATCAGGGGGGTAAAGTCCCCCCTGGACCTTTAACATGTGTTTCGTTTTTGCAGGAAATATATTCTCAGGATCCTGTTCAGAGTTTCCAAGCTTAGAAGCTTAGCTTCGAACTGGATCCAGGACTTCCAGATCGAAGGATGACATATCCAGATCGAACACCCTCAGAGTGCAGCCCCTCATGCACCTTCGATCAAGCCTCTTCACTGGGTCGAAAGACAGCCCACACTTCTTTCGACCCAGGCCTCCAGAATTATTTTGTTTTTCTTGATTTACTGCCTGATTTCATTTTCGTTTGGACCATTTTATTTGTTTTTTTTAATCAACATAAAAATCATAAAAATAAGTAACTTAGAATTAGGATTTAATTTAGTTAATTATTTTAACTTATTTTCTCCAATTTTAAAACCAATAGACTTAGGATTTATTTAAATTCAATCCTTTTCATAAACAAAAAAAATGCAAAAAAATATTAAGTATGTTTTGGAGTTAATTTTAATCAGTTTTTTTTAATTAATTAAATTTTACTTAATTGAACATTTAGCATTTTCCCAAAAATAAAATAAAACAACAAAAGTTCTTATTCTTAGGATTTTTCAGATTCACGCGCGTTTATTTTATTGTAACTACTTATTGATTTGTGGTAGCTTAAATTAAGACTTTTACTTTACTGTTTTTATTCCCCCAATTTTTGGACATGTAAATAATCCCCCGAAGCCTTGTAATAGCGTAGGATTTACAGTTTCTGCACTTTAAATTCCTGTACATATATTATCTGCTTAGATGTATGCTAACTAGGATTGTATGACAAGATTAACTCTTAACTTAAAATCAACAGTAGCTCACCATGACCTGCAAAGATAATATAAATTGAAAATTGATACACTCGCACATGCCACTCCTAGGATACACCTCACTTGGTTGCCTCAAATGTGGTCATTAAGTATAAGATGTTTTAGAGGTCGTCCTTTTATCCCAAGATCATAAGTTGCCTCAAAACGGTTGCCTCGGAAAAATGATCTAAGACATTAGGATTACGGCTAAAGCATCCTAACATTGCTTTAGTGACCACACGTCCCTTAAATCGAATTGACCCGAAAACTCCAACGACGATGCTACCTACTCCTCAATAGTGGGATAGCATTGTCTAAAGGACATTAGCACAATTTAATTCCTTTTTGAGTAGGTAGAGGTTCTTAAGTACTTGATCTTTTAAAAAACAAAACAAAACTTTTCGCACTTACGCTTTCTTCAAAAACAAAACAAAACTCTTTTCAAAACCCACAAACACAAAGAAAATCAACCTTTTGAAAACATAGTGAGCAAGTACCTAAGAGCCCGTGGATAACCACGGATAGAAAGGGTGTTAATACCTTCCTTTTCTATAATCTACTTCCCGAACCCTAGAAAAATCTCGAAAAAGGAATTTTTCTGTGCTTTTGTCCTTTCCTTGTTGGATAAAATAAAAGACGGTGGCGACTCTTGCTTACCGTGACATTTTGCGAAAACAAACGCAAACGCGAACCAGCATTAAAAAACAGTCAGTTCTCATTCCCACCGATCACACTAACTCATTTAATTTTCATCTTTTGAAGGTGATATTTTAATTTTTGGAAGTCTCAAGATGTCCTCTACAACCTCTATGTTGATCATTTTTGCTTTTGAAGACTTTATCTCTATGTAAGTTACCTTGACAAAAAGTGTCTTTTGTTGACTTTTGAAATGACTTGTAATGTATGGCTTATATCTCTCAAATGATGCATTTTTGGACTTGAGCTTAGAGATAAAAAGTTGTAGATAATTTAATTTCCTTAAAAATGAGCTTTTGTTGGCAAAAACTGATGAAGCATGTTAAAGTTATGCTTGGTCAAAGTCCAGTTGACTTCTCCTTAAGAAACCCTAATTTGGCAACTTTTGACTTTAGATGATTTGAGGGATTTTCTTGATGAATCATGATCAACCCTTGATCAAATGATGAATATCACTTCAAAATGTTGATGTTAACCAGAAATCTTGAGGTTTGACTGTATGTTGACCACAGTTGACTTTTTACCCAATATAGTTAATTTTCAGCCATCTGAGCCATTGACTGAGCAAACTTGTGATACAAGGCATGAAACTTGGTATGAACATTCTTTGAAGCATATTAGGATCCATGAAAACCACTTGAGACCTTTGAAACCCAATCTTCCTTGAGAAACACAAAACTCTAATTGTGGACCCATTGCTTAGGAGGAGAATTTGTCTGATCAATTCTTGAGCAACCTTGAGCATTTGAGAACCTTTTAAGAATGTCTTAAAGAAAAATGGGAGGGAAATTTTGGGGTACAACACCATTCTTTTCCCAAACTCATAAACGCAAGAAATTATCGAATGACAATTCAAAAACCAATCTTTGTGGACATGATAAATTCCCGGATAAATATTTCAAAAAAAAATTGTTGCTTACCGCTACACCGCATCAGCAAGGTACCCATAAATAACAATTGTCTTTAGACCTAAATCCCTTCATTATAACATCATTCTTCTCATTGGTAACCAAACATTCTAATTTGGTAAAATTAACTTTTAGACCTTGATCACACAACTGACTAATACTAATTAGATTTGGAGTCAATCCTTTCACTAGAAGCACATCATTTATCTATGAAGTTAAGTATAAAATAACTTTCCTACTCCCATAATTTCACCTTTAGATCCATCACCAAATGTGACAAAACTGGTGGAATGAGATTTTTTATCCACCAAATACTTATGAACTCCTGTCATATATCTAGAACATCCACTGTCAAAGTATCAATCTTCTCTAGGTGAAACTCATCCTCATATGATTATCTCTAGAATGAGTTGGAAGTTTTTGAATCTCATACAATCTGGGTTAATTCTATATTTTTAGGATTAACATTAATTTTAGTAAAACAAAGCAATATGTTAAATAGGATATTATTACTTTCTATGAAGAACAGGTTGAACAAGAAGAACAGGTCAAATAATATGTCCTATGTAGGGTCATACGACATCGCACTTGAGCTAAGCAGAACATTTGGATTATGTTATATTCTAATAGTTGTAGAATATTTTGGGAATATTATGTAGTCCTATGTGGCGCTGATTTAAAGGTCTAGAAGAATCAAGAAGAATATTGAAGAATATTTACTTTCTAAATAAGGAGACTTTTTAGGAAATATTTGATTGAAGACCTATTTTGTTGCAGAATCTTCTGTAGAATTGTAACATCTAATATGTTGTGATTAGAAGCCCAAATATATTTGGGAGATAGGTTATAAATAGAAGCTTTGTAACCTAGGTAAAAGTACCGGCTGAGAATTGAAAAGATGTAATCATTAGGGATGAGTCTGTACCACTCTCTAGGAGAGTTGGTTATGTGATCCACTTGACATGTGAGTTGAATTGTGTTTCTTGAGTTTCAAGGTTCTATTATCACTCAGAAGCCTCTAGGTAATGAGTTGATTATTATTCTCCTCGAAGCTATGAAGTAAGAGTGAGTATTGTTCTTGGAGGAAGATTTTAAGTAACTCCAAGTTGTGTTCTTAGTGTAGTGGTTGGAATGTTTTAAGACTAAGCCATTGGATTGACTTGACTTATACAAATCAAAATAAAGATCGCCACCGCGCTTTATTATTTCCAAAGGAATGGGAAAAGAGAGAATAACCCAAAAAGAAGGGGAAAGATTCAAGGTAAGGGGGTTGGTTATGCAAAGGGAAGGTATTAACACCCTAAACATCTACGGTACTCCGTAGAAACCTCTTTATAAAATCTGTATATTTGGCTATGAAAAATATTGTATAAAAATGGATGGTGGAGGTGAGAAAAGAAATATATGTATTTTATAATTTTTGTACCCGCCGCGATTGCGAAACTTTAGTGCCTACGTACCACCTTTTCGTGCAATAGGGGATCATGGTACACGTAGTTCCTCTTTTAAAAAATTTAAAACACAAATGTGTTGGTTAATTTTATGAGATAAAACATCATCGCCACTGTCTGTGTAGAAAACATACCTACTATCCAAAATTATAAGAAAGGAGAATTTGCATCATTTCAAAGTGGAGGATATGTCCTGGATCTTAAAATCAGCAATGCCTCACTCAACACCCAAGTGGAAAATATCTCTCTTCACTACATATTGTAGAAGTATAGTTGTTTGCATCACTACAAGGATTGACAAGAGTTCAATCTTTTGAGAAAAAGTTTAAAGATAAAAGCCAAAGTAGAAAAATGGTTTGAATGAGATTCATTGACTTTTAGTCTTCTCACAAAAATGTCAAAGTATTGTTAAGTTGATTGGAGTTTATTTATGAAATTTTTTTACAAATTCATGGACATAAGTCCAAGTTTATTATGAAAGTAGTTCAAGTTTAAAAAACAAGAAAGAGTTTTCAAAAGGAGGAAGAAGATTTTTGAAATTAAAGAAGATGGGAGTGTTAGAACATAGTTTGATTCTACAACCCTTAATTAGAGTTTTGATGATAACAAACACAAAGAACAAATATGCACTCTAAGTTTGTGTTATTTTATATGCAGAAGTTCTGATCAAAGCAGCATCAGAAGTTAAGCCATAAAAGCTTTCATGCTGAGGTAATCAGAATCTGCGCTGAAGAATGATGATTAGAACCTGCACTGAAGTGAAGAATACTCTGATTCTGAACAGAAGGTTCATATACAATCAGATCCTCACAACTCTAAGTCATAAATGTTATGAAGCAATTGCAGCATACAATATTGTAAGATTCTGAAGCGTTACTATTCAATAAAGACAACATCACATACAACGGCTTCATTCAGACAAGAATCTTCTTAATATGGAAACAGTTTAAATGCCCATTATCACGCTTTATGTTGGACAGGATTCCTATGCCTATATAAACAAAGCTAAGAGGACAAATCATTCACGATTTTTCAACACGACGACAATACATCTCAAAACGCTGCAAGCTTACATACTCTTTTCTACACTCAAAATTGTGTAAAATATCACAGTTGTGATAACTGTTTTTGTAAGGAAAAACAACCATACACAAAATTATTTTATCTTGATTAAGCTAGTTTTCCTTGAGATTAACCGGGTTGTGGTTTTACTCAAGAGGACTTTGGCAGTTGTCAAAGTAGTGATTGTAATCAGTTATTGATTAGTGGATTGAGTCCTCGTTGGAGAGAGGAGAAATAACCTTGACGGGTGGACTGGAGTAGTTTGAGATCAAACGAACCAGGATAAAAATATTGTGTCTCTGCGCATTTGATTTTAATTTTTCAATTCAACCCCCCCCCCCCCCCCCCCCCCTTATTGTGTTTTTCACTTCTTCAATTGGCATCAGAGCGTCTGGTTCTGAGTTCATACACTTAACCGTGTCAATACAAGATCCAAGCTTTAGAAAAACACTATGGTGGGACCAAGCCAAAATATCAGCAATGACTATCATGAGGACAAGAACAGAATCAGTGGAAAACCTCCAGTATTTGATGGAGAAAATTTTGACTACTGGAAAGATAGAATTGAGAGCTTCTTTTTGGCCCATGATGTTGATCTATGGGACATGGTAATTGATGGATACACACATCCAGTGGATGAAAGTGGTCAGAAGATAGACAGAAAAAGGATGTCTGACCAGCAAAAATGTGACTTTAGAAACCATCATAAAGCCAGAACAATACTTCTCAGTGCTATCTCATATTCAGAATATGAGAAAATCTCAAACAGAGAGGCAACCAAAAACATGTTTGACTCTCTGATAATGATGCATGAAGGAAACATACAAGTCAAATAAACCAAGGCCCTTGCGCTCATTCAGAAGTATGAAGCATTCAAGATAGAAGACATTGAATCTATAGAAGCAATGTTCTCAAGATTCCAGATCCTTGTTGTTGGGCTGAAGGTTCTTGACAAAGGATATTCTACTGTTGATCACGTAAAGAAGATCCTCAGAATTCTACCCAAGCAATGGAGGCCAATGGTCACAACACTTAAGCTAGCTAAAGATCTCAACAAGATATCTCTGGAGGAACTAGTCAGCTCCCTCAGAAGTCACGAGATAGACCTAGAAGAAGATGAGCCTCAAAAGCAAGGTAAGCCACTAGCATTAAAATCTAACAAAAAATTTGATTCTAAGGTTTTGCAGGCTATTGAAGAAACCTCTGATGGATCCTCGTCAGAAGAAGATGAATTGTCTCTCCTCTCCAGAAGGGTAAATAAACTGTGGAAGCAGAGACAAAGGAAATTCAGAAACCCCAGAAGATCAGAGAATAAAAATGAATCCTCCTCCAGATACAGAAAGTCTGAGTCTTCCTCTGGATACAGAAGATCTGAAGGTTCTTCAGGACACAGAAAGTAAAATAACAAGGACGTCATCTGCTATGAGTGCAATGAGCAAGGGCACTACAAAAGTGACTGTCCAAGGCTTCAGAAGGAGAAGCCCAAAAAGAAGTCCTTTAAGGAGAAGAAGAAAAGCCTCATGGAAACATGGGACGATTCAGACACTTCTGATACTGATTCAGAGTCAGATGATGAAAGAGCAAACATAGCTCTCATGGCAAACGTGTCAGAAGACAGTGAAGCTTTTGGTTCAGACTCAGAATCAGACACTGAAGAGGTATTCCCTGACTTCACTATTAATTTTACTAAGGATGAACTTGCAGAAAGTCTAAATGAAATTCTGGAAAGGTATCAACAAATCAGAGTCAAATTCAAGAACCTGAAAAGGGATCTTGTCTCTGACTCTGAAAAGACTTAGAGTCTCAGATTATAGAATTATGAGTTAAAAGAAAAAGTTTCAAAATTACAAAACGATTTTCAAAACTCTCAGAAAGAAATAATCTCAGAGAATAATGCTGATGAGATCATCAAAGAGTATGATCACAACTTTCAGAAGTTTCTGGCTAAAAACATAGATAGAAGCAAGATGGCTTCAATGATCTATGGAGTTAGTAGGAATGGCAGAAAAGGGATAGGATATCAAGGTAAGGTATCTAAACCTAAGAAAGTCATGGACCTTGTTGTGATACGGTGGGAGAACTGACTTGGGTTTTGCGTTTGTTTTCGCAAATGTTTCGGTTGAGCAAGAGTCGCCACCGACTTTTTATTTTATCCTAAGGAAAGGTTAAAAAGCACAACAAAAACCTTTGAGATGTTTTCTTGGGTTCGGGGAGTAGATTATAGAAAGGGAAGGTATTATCACCCTTTCTATCCATGGTTATCCATGGGCTCTTAGTTACTTGCTTAGATCAACTTGCCTTGATTTTCAATTGTTTGAAATGGTGCTTTCAATTGTTTGAAATGGTGCTTTGTGTGTGGGTTTGAAAATGTTTTGAAAAGAGGCCATTTGTTGTGGAAACCTTTGTAATGATCCATGTTTGAATGTATACAAAGGTGTACTTATCTTTTGAAAAGTTTTGAAAGTTATTTTGAAAATGTGTTGTGGAGTATGGTTTTGAAAAATAGGCAAGGGTTTTTGTTTTGCAAGTTGGCAAGTGACCAAGAGCTATCTACCCTAAATTTCTCAAAGATCTTTGCTATGTTTTAACCCTTTTAACAATTTTGTTCCACCATTGTATTTGGTGGACAATCTTGTGTTAGGATGTTAACGGGACGGGCACGGGTCATCGTTTAGACCATGATTGCAATGGTGCCAAGTATCTTTGGGCAATTTTTCCTTTAAGGGACTTGATCATTTTTAGGCAACTTTCGAAAGCGTCATCGAGGGACTATGATCATTTGAATTTGTTTTGTTTTGCCAAAGATACCTAACATGCAATATGGCCCATTATTTGAAGGCAACAAGTGGAGTACCCTAGGGGTGTAAGTGTGATTAGTGTTGTCCATTTTCATGCTTGTTTATCTTGAAATTAGGTCAAACTATTTTTTGGTTAATTTTGCATACAAAACCCTAATTCTAACATGGCATAATTAGAAAACTTTTAAATGCGAAAAATAAAAGGTCCTAAGTTATTACAACACAATATATGGGATGGGGGGTACAAATGTTCAAATGGGGATATTTTAGCAAGAAATTAAACCTAAACTATTACATCCAAATTGAATTATACAAATTATTTAATATACAACAATTAGATAAAAATGTAATAAATGTGCAAGATGCAAAATGGTTTTTTATATGTATGAAAAAAAGTATTTTTTATGTGTCAAATAAACAAAAATAAAATTAATTAATTTTTGGTATTTTTATGTATTTAGGGTAAAACCCTAATTTTATGAATAAAAGGTATTTATTATATAAAATATGTAATATTTATTAATTATGTACAAAAAATAAATAAAAGAAGGTATATTGTAAAAAAAGTATTTTTGAGGTCAAAATATTAATAAAAATAAAATGTATTAATTCTTTGTATTTTCCCTAAATATACTAATAAATATATAAGTATTTTACATTATTTATTAAATATATATTATATGTACAAAAATAAAATATTCAATATTATTAAAAAAAGTATATTTTTATTATAAAATGTTTTCAAGAGATAACATAAAATAAAAATCAGAAATAAAATATGTTTGTATTATATTTTTTTGCATTTTAAAATAATAGTATTTTCATGTTTATTTATATACAAAGCTAAATAAAGCCAAATAAATATCAAAATAAATGCAAAAAATATGGGAAAAATAATTTTAATCTTTTTTATGTTTTGTCAAAAATAAATAAGTCAAACAAAAATCAAAAGTCAAAAATAATGAAAATAAAATGCAATGGGCCAAGGAGGTGCAAAGGTGAAATAGTGGTGTGAAAAGAAAAAACAAATCTCAGGCCCAGCCCAAGACTCTGTCTTCTTCAACCTCCAGCTTCTTTGAACAAAACGCGTGCCTCTGCTATCTCAAGATCCTTGGACTTTTAGCACAAACTCACAACATGAAAAATGTTAAGCATCAAGCCACGATTCCAAACATATAAAAAACTTAACCTAACTCTCAGAAATGAGAGAGAATTTCTCCATCCCTAATTCTTAACCTAAGTTTTTGTCAATGTTCAGGTTTAAAATACTCTCAGCATATGCAATATAAATGGGAAGTAAAGATATGTATGGCTTCAGGGACATGAGTAGAACATTTTTCATTCACAAACTTAGAACTAACTCTTCCTATATTGAGAGATAGAAGTCCATGAACTTACCTGTTCAGCTTGGATCGTGTCTGACAATGGAGGCACCTTCAAGGCAAAATGAGGATTGGTACAGCTTGCTTGAAGTTCAGAGATGCTATTCCAACCTTTAGTTTGCTTTGAAACCAAGTGAATCAAGCTATAGCAATCCACCTGCAAAACAGAAAATGTGAAAATGGTGAAGTTGGTTAGAGGTGTTACAGTTTGCTTCCAAGGCTTGGGACAGTTTGTATGGATGGTAGGGAATGTGTTTGAACTGGTTTGGATGAAAATGCACGAGTGGATTGAGCTATGGGATTCAAACTGCAGCTTATGCCCTGTTTTTGCAGTTTTATGGTGTTTCTGTGAATGGAGAGATATGGAAGGTGATAGGCTCGTGTTTCAGCTCAGTTATGTTATTTGGAAGGTGTACAACAACTTTTCTTAAGCTTGTGCTTGCTGAAATGAGAGCTGGTGTGTAATATCCAAGTTTCTTCACACTTAAGCAAGAAATGTCAACTTGGTTTCTAGGCCAGTACAATGCCTCTATCTATGCTGCACATTTGAGTCTTGATTAGTGGGATATGCCTATGCCTTTATGCCTCAAAGATCTGCATTGTACCTCATAGATTGCAAAGTTGACATAAAGTAACACTTTACAAAAATGGATAATATGCTTTTTCTTATTAAGGCTTAATCTTGTATGCAATGCTTAAACATATAATGTAAGGCTTGAACACAATGGGTTTGCATTAAATTTATGAGTGTGAATGAGATAAAGGACCTGTAATTCATCTTAGAACATGCTGAGTTCAAAAATGCAAGGTTATGGACATGTAAATTGGTCATGAACAAAGTGAGTTTTGCCCATATTGCCAAACTCGATTCTCCCTAACCACAAGGTTGTTTGATGAGTTCTTAGATATTTTGGAAAGCTTGGAATGCGTACTACAATCTATCTTTGTAATGCAAACTGAAATTCCAAGTGGAGGCATGTGAAAAGTGGCCATGAAGTTAGGCAAAAAATCCTGCCTAAAATAGGTCAAAATTTCTCTAAGTTAAGAAATGTTTTGCACCCTTGTTCCAAAAATCATAACTTGAGCTACAAGCTTCTTTTGAGGAAAATTTGTGAATCAAAGTTGTAGATTTTGCAATGAACTACAAATTTCATGTTTTGACTTTTGTTTGAATCCAAATGTATCTTGATGAAAAAATGAGACAAATTTAGGAAAATTAGGGATTTTCATAACTTAGAAAAATTCTAAGTTATGAAAATTCTTCATTTTAAACCCTAAATTGCAATTTTTGATTTCTTGATGAACAAGTTTCATAATTTGGCATGTTTTGATGAAAAATGAATCTTGACACTTGATTTTGACCAAAAAGTCAAAGTTTGACTTTTCAGTATACAGTCAAAAATTGATCAATTGACTGGAAAATTCATCTGTCAATCTTGTGCATTTGGGATCTTTTGAATTTGTTGAACATGTCAAGACAATTCCATTGGGTCCTTGAGTCCATATATGAGCTTGGTTTGCCATTGGTTAGGTCAAACAGTCAAAAATTGCCTTTGTGCAGTCAAAACCCTAAAAATGACCATTTTGCCCTTTTGGTGATCTGA
Organism: Vicia faba; assembly: GCA_948472305.1. Classification (NCBI taxonomy): domain Eukaryota; kingdom Viridiplantae; phylum Streptophyta; class Magnoliopsida; order Fabales; family Fabaceae; genus Vicia; species Vicia faba. Next base: position 386,230,878 of record OX451740.1, on the reverse strand, counting down.
TCAAATTTCTTGTGGAATTGTGATCCAAACTTGACCAAATGGTTTATATGAGTTCAATATGTTGATGTGGGTCAAAAATCATGAGGTTTGAATGTCAATTGACCATAGTTGACTTTTTCCCAAATATAGTTGATTTCTAGGTCAACTGTCCAATTGACTGGGCAAAGTTTGGAATCAAGACTTGAAACTTGGTATGGATAAACTTGGGAGTCCAACATGAAGCATGAAAGTCATCTTAGGCATTTTAGGTCAAAACATCTTTGTGCAAACACAAACCCTAATTTGGGTCAATCAGTGCAAGGAGGAGTCTTGAGCAGAGGAAACCCTAACTGGATCTTGAGCTCTAAGGGTATTGTGATGAGAAAATGTTGAGGAAATGGGAGGGAAAATTTTGGGGTACAACAGTTGCCCCTGTTCAATCTTCTTGCACCTGAAGAGTTAGATTGGCAGGTTTGCCTTTCGCGTCTCGAAGGTAAAAGGAGATTGGACACTAGAGTGCACTTAAATTTGTACTCATCAGGACAATGGATATGGGAATGGGCTTAGAGATGCCATTTGGAGATGGGCTTAGAGATGCCATTTGAAAGGTGACAGAACCTTGCCGGAGATGGGCTTAAAGATGCCATCTGGAAGGTTTGTTGAACTGTAGTGTGACGGGTCCGAAGAATGAGGATCAAAAGGGTATCCGTGTCTGGAATGTATTTGAACTGCATCCAAGGACTGAGTTTGTATGAGCAGAAGAATGGCCTCCGTGTCTGGGGCGTATCTGAGCTGTAACTGTGTTTGAAGTGTAGAACGAATATCAGGATGACTGCCGTGTCTGAAGTGTATCTATATTGTATCTGGGTAACATAGAAACATCTGTATGGAGCAAATGCATGCTGGGGACAAATTCTGAATGAGTGACAGAATGGCAACCAATGTTTGGAGCGTATCTGGATTGTATCTGAAGTTGAGAGTCGTATGAGTAGCAGAATGACTTCCGTGTCTGGAGTGTATCTGAAACTGTAACTAGGATTGAGATCCGTATGAGCAATAGAATGACTTCTGTGTTTGAAGTGTATCTGAAACTGTAACTGGGATCTAGATAAATGACAGAATGACTTCCGTGGCGAACGCACTGGAGAGAATCAAGCTGCTGTTGTAAGGGTCAGAATGGTATCCGTGTTTGGAATGCATTGAACCTTGAGGTGGATAGATGAATCTGAATGAGAGATAGAATGGCTTCCGTGTCTGGAGCATATCTAGTCCGTATCTGATTGCTGTAGTCCGAATGAGTAGTAGAATAACCGTCGTGTCTGAGGTGTATCCATGTTGTATCTGACTTGAGATTCTGAATGAGTAATAGAATGACCGCCGTGTCTGGGGTGTACCCATACTGTATCTGAATAATTGTTAATGATAGTCTTTTAGTTTTAACCTGAAAAGGGTGAAATGTTAGCTGAAACTCCAAGTTATGTTGCATGATATGTATGATGCAAAATATGTTATATCAATGTTTATGATATGAATGTAGATGAATGCGGATGTAAGCCGAAGAGCCGTCTTGCTGAGGATAGATGAATCCTGGAGATAAAGAATCTTGACTGCTGCCAGGGAAAATGAATCCTTGACTGTTGCCGGGGAAGACAAAAAATTTGATTGCTGAGGATGAGACATCCTTGTCGACTACTGCTGGAGAAATAGGAGCTTGGGTTGTATACCAATCTTCTGGAGATTCTTATCTTGAGGAGATCTTCACTGGAGAACATCTGATTATCCTATGAGGCACTGAGAATGAACCTTAATTCTTCTTGGGGAATACAAGATCTTCAATCGTTGAGGGATCTTAGGGCCACTGCTGGAGAACTGGCATTCCTTGGTGACTTGCGGGGAACGAGAATTCCTGAAGATCTCTATTGGGGAAGTTCAGAATCTGATAGACTCATGTTGGAGAGGTATGATTGAGAATTTTCAGTTTGGTGGCAGGTATCTCTGTGGGGAGAAATTTCACTAGCCTGGTTTAGCTGGGGATTGATGGCAGGAAATCTTAGCTCCGCTGGGGGATTGGATTTTCAGATTTTTAAGGCTCCACTGGGGATTCTGAAACTTAACTCTGAGGGGAATCGAGTTCTGGAAGGCCCTCTGGCTGGGGAATTTGGAGTATAACTCTGTTGAGGATTCCTTCTGAAAGGGCATCAAGATATCTACTTGTACCCTTAACCTATCAGTAATCATCTTTCTTGATTCATAAGGAAATGATTATGTTCAAATGCATATGCCTATTTAACAAAACATTGGACGTTTCTCAAATAAAACATAAGTGCAAAAGAAAAGAGAAAAGGAAGACCACGCAAATTCCTGTATTTGGAAAAGCATTTGTATTAACTTTTTGTGAGTATATTTGTACAGAGGAGACAGTCATCCTAGTAAGAGGATGCCGTCGTAAAAATTGAAAAATTTATACAAAAGAAAGATGGCTATGTGAAACAATTCCATGGGATTCTATTCTGCTATAGCCTTCACAACTCTGAATATCTGTCCATTCAATGTTTTGTCTGCCGATGACTGGATTGATTAGAAGCTTGGAGCTGGTTGATGAAGAGATTGTCCTTAAAGTGATCCGACGAGACATAGCCATACGCTTTAATTCCCTAACTTTTGCCTGAATCGCCCTTTCGGGTTTTCGATTCACCGGGAAACCCCTTTTTGCCCAAGCCGCCCTTTCGGGTTTTTAACTTTCCGGGTGTACAGATTTTTTTGTTTTATCCCTAATTTTTGCCTGAACTGCCCTTTCGGGTTTTCGATCCACCGGGATGCCCATTTTTGCCCAAGCCGCCCTTTCGGGTTTTCGACTTGTCGGGTTATTTTATGTGTAGTATCTTTTGACTATGTCTGCGTTCGCAGGGTGCGGCAAATCGTCGCCGTCCATGGTGGTCAGAATCATTGCACCACCAGAAAATATGCTCTTGATCACAAATGGTCCTTCGTATGTAGGAGACCATTTGCCCCTGGGATCACTTTGCGGCAGGATAATCCGCTTGATTACGAGATCTCCGACTTGATATACTTGACGTCTGACTTTCTTGTTGAAGGCTTTGATCATCCGTTTTTGATACGTTTGACCATGGCAAACAGCAGCGAGTCGCTTCTCGTCGATCAAATTGAGTTGATCAAGTCAGGTCTGAATCCAATCATCTTCACTCAAACCAGAGTCCTTCATAATCCTTAAAGAAGGAATTTGAACTTCCATAGGCAGGACAGCTTCCATGCCATATACCAAAGAAAATGGGGTTGCACCGGTTGAAGTACGTGCCGTCCTACGGTATCCATGCAGAGCAAACAGTAACATCTCATGCCAGTCCTTGTAAGTGACTGTCATTTTCTGAATGATCTTCTTAATGTTTTTGTTCGCAGCTTCAACAGCACCGTTCATCTTCGGCCGATAGGGAGATGAATTGTGATGATAAATCTTGAACTGTTCGCACAATGCGGTGATCATAGTATTATTCAGATTTGTACCGTTGTCTGTGATGATCCTGTCTGGAACACCATACCGGCATATAAGGTTTTGCTTGATGAAGCGGGCAACCACATTTTGTGACAGAGGCGAAAGAAGCTACCTCGACCCATTTGGTGAAGTAGCCAATGGCAACCAGGATGAAGCGATGTCCGTTGGAAGCCATGGGCTTGATCTCTCCAATCATGTCAATGCCCCACATTGCGAATGGCCAAGGAGCTGTCAGCACGTTGAGAGGAACCAGAGAAATATGAATCTTGTCAGCGTAGACTTGACACTTGTGGCAAGTACGGGAGTGTTGATGGCAATCTGCTTCCATGGTAGACCAGTAATAGCCTGCCCTTAGGATCTTTTTAGCCATAGTATGCCCGCTCAAATGGGTGCCAAATGTACCGCTGTGCATCTCGGTCATGATTAACTCCGCTTCAGCTTTGTCAACGCATCGGAGTAAAACACAATCATGGTTGCGCTTATAGAGGATGCCATTACTCAGGAAGTACTTGGCAGCAAATTTCCTTAGGAACTTCTTATCATTTACGGAAGCTCCTTCGGGATATTCTCTAGTCTGGAGATACCTTTTGATTTCGTGAAACCAGGGTTGTTCCACTACTTCTTCGGTATTAATCTCGTGACAATGCGCAGGTTCATCCATTCGCTCGATGGTGATTTGGGGAGCCTCGTTATCCCAGTTGAGTTTAAACATAGAAGACATTGTTGCCAGAGCATCTGCCAGCTGATTTTCTTCTCGTGGAAAATGCTCGAAGGTAATTTGCTCGAAATGAGGCAACAATGTCAGGACATGTTCTTTGTATGGGATAAGATTAGGATGTTTGGTATCCCACTCTCCTTTGATTTGACTGATAACCAAATCCGAGTCCCCAAATACGATCAAAGATTTGATCCCCAAGTCTATAGCTGCCTTGAGACCAAAGATGCAAGCTTCATATTCTGCCATGTTGTTTGTGCAGCTGAAGCAGAGTCGAGCCGTGAAAGGAGTGTGACAACCTTCCGGGGAAATGAGTATCGCACCGATACCGTTTCCAAGTGCATTTGAAGCACCATCAAAGTACAGGGTCCATCGGATCCCTTTTCGGGTCCGTCATACGGTCCGTTACCTTAAATGTTGTCCAAATTCATGATGTCCTCATCCGGGAAGTCAAATCTCATGGTTTGATAATCTTCGATAGCTTGATGAGCTAGATGGTCAGCTAGTACACTCCCTTTTATAGCTTTTTGAGTGGTGTACTGGATGTCATACTCTGTTAGGATCATTTTCCATCTAGCTATTCTTCCAGATAAAGCAGGCTTCTCGAAGATATACTTGATAGGATCCATTTTGGAAATCAACAAGGTGGTATGAGCCAGCATATACTACCTTAGTCGGCGAGCAGCCCATACCAAAGCGCAACAAGTTTTCTCGAGCAGTGAGTAGCGAGTCTCACAGTCGGTAAAATTTTTGCTAAGGTAATAAATAACATACTCTTTTCGACCAGACTCGTCATGCTGGCCCAAAACACACCCCATTGAGTTATCCAAAACGGTCATATACATGATCAATGGTCTTCCTTCGACGGGAGGCATCAGAATAGGAGGTTCTAGCAAATACTCCTTGATCTTATCAAAAGCAGCTTGGCAATCGTCGTTCCATTCGACTACCTGATCCTTCTTTAATAATTTGAAAATTGGCTCACAGGTAGAAGTCAGATGAGAGATGAATCTGGCAATATAGTTCAAGCACCCCAAGAACCCTCTAACCTCCTTTTCAGTACGGGGAGCAGGCATCTCTTGTATTGCTTTCACTTTTGCTAGATCGACCTCAATGCCTTTGTTGCTGACAATAAACCCTAGGAGTTTACCAGACCTAACTCCAAAAGTACACTTACTTGGATTCAGCCTGAGTTTGTACTCTTTCAACCGGGCAAACAGTTTTTCTAGATGCTCAAGGTGTTCCTCCTCTGTTTGTGACCGAGCTATCATGTCGTCTACGTAGACTTCGATCTCATGATGTATCAAATCATGAAATAAAGCTACCATGGCGCGTTGATAAGTTGCCCCTGCGTTCTTCAGTCCGAACGGCATCACCTTGTAACAAAAAGTACCCCATTGTGTAACAAAGGTTGTTTTCTCCATGTCCTCGGGGGCCATTTTAATCTGGTTGTAGCCCGAGAATCCATCCATGAAGGAAAACACTTTGTGCTGAGCTGTGTTGTCAATCAGAATGTCAATGTGCGGTAGCGGAAAATCATCTTTGGGGCTGGCCCTATTCAAATCCCGGTAGTCTACACACATCCTGACTTTGCCATCTTTTTTAGGAACTAGCACGATGTTAGCAACCCATTGTGGATAGGATGTAACAGCCAAAAAGCCAGTGTTGAATTGTTTCATCACCTCTGCTTTAATCTTTTCAGACATGTCGGGCCTCATTCGGCAGACTTTCTGCTTGATCGGTGGACAATCCTCTCTTGTAGGGAGACGGTGAACCATGATGTCTGTGTCTAAACCCGGCATGTCTTCGTAAGACCAGGCGAAGATTTCAACGTACTCATTTAACAGCTGTATCAGGCGCTCCTTGACACCTGGTTCCAGATTGGCACCCACTTTCACTTCCTTACGGTCTTCCTCTGTTCCTAAGTTGACAGTTTCCAACGACTCTTCGTGAGGTAAGATGGCCCTTTCCTCTTGCTGTAGAAGTCTGGCTAATTCCCCTGGCACTTCACAACCTTCGTCATCTTCATACTCAGCCTGATTGACCAGATCTTCAGAGTTATTGAAGGACATAGCAGAATAGTCACCCGTAGAATCCAAAGTGGATAGGTACCTGCATTTGTGAGCGTGGGTGTGTGTAAGGGATAGCCATCTTTTTAAAAACAAAAATGCAAAAAGGAAAGAAAATGAACACGGCAGTTTATCGATGAAAAACGTCCAATGAATCATTAAACATGGCATATGGATATGAAGATAATCAAAACCCTTACAAATGGACCTACATTCCCTGGGCAAGGCATGAGGTGAAAAAGTAGTGTACGGATTGTTCAAAAGTAATTATTACAGACCAAAGGAAAATGTTTGACAGATAATTACTGATTAATAAAAGTAATGGGGACAAAGTCCTTTGCCTCCCAATTGCGTAGTCCCCCTTCGATGGTTGGGTAGATCCAATCTTCAATGTTGGCCTCTTCGTCTTCACCTTCCAAAGCATTGATCCCATAAGGAGAGATCTTGATGGGTGCTCTTTCAACCTTTGAGCGACGCATAGCTTTCTGCCCCGCCGCAGTGAATCCTAAACCAAACTTGTCTGTTTTATGAGGAATATCCGGCAAATTCCCCCATGTTGAGTTCTTCCCTTTCTTCATTGCGGCCTTCGCGTCTTTTAGAGATGCCATCCTGGCCATCTGCTTCGGTACCTCAGCTTTCACTTTTGCTACTTCCCCCTCAGGAGAGACTTCCTCGAAGTGCTGGAATGGTGTCTCAATGAATTCACCTTCTACCTCTACATACCGGAAAGAGTTCAGGTGGCTAATCATATATTCCTCTTCACCGTGGACGGTTACTATCTTTCCCTTGACAGGGTACTTCAGCATTTGATGTATGGAAGAGGTGACTGCCCCAGCATTGTGTATCCATGGTCTCCCCAATAAGCATGAGTATGACGGACGGATGTCTATCACATAGAAAGTTGAGGGGAAAACCTCTGTACCAACCTTAATGGGAATGTCTACCTCCCCACGTACCATTCTCTTTGACCCGTCAAATGCCCTCACAATGATATTACTTGGCCTTAACTCCAAGCCTTCACAGTCTAATCGGTCGAGGGCCTTCTTAGGCAGCACGTTCAGAGAAGAACCAGTGTCGACTAGAACATGGGCCAGAGTAGTTCCTTGGCACTCTACTGACACATGTAATGCGTCGTTGTGTTTTCTTCCTTTTGAGGTTAGGTCAGCATCAGAGAAACCTAAACCGTTGTCTGCTGTAAGACTGGCCACACAGTTTTGGAATTGGTCGGCAGAGGTTTCCTGGGGTACATGGGCTGTCTTCAGGAACTTTATCAAAGCTTTGGCGTGCGCCTCTGAACAAAGTAGCAATGATAACATGGAGATCTTCAAGGGGGTTTGCCCTAGTTGCTCTACCACGTCATAATCACTCTTTTTAATTATCTTCAAGATCTCCTCCATCTCTTTCTTAGAGGTTTCCGGGATGACCAAAGGTTGAGCCCTCGTCCTGACGAGCTCATCTTGGATCCCTTTACCCTTATCAGCAGAAGTTGGAGGGACAACAATAGGAACAACAACATCTTCAATCAATGGGGTTCTAGCGGAAAGTTTTATTGGTGCAGGAATAACTTCGGCGGCAAATGAGGGTCCAAAGATCGCCTTTGGGGGAGCAATCTCTGGAGAAAATATTCTCCCACTTCGGGTGATCTTGCTTGTGCCGGCAATGTTTCCAATGCTGGCATCTTCTTCATCAGAGCTTCCTTCGGTTATTTCAACTTGTTTAATACCATGGTAGTAGATTTCTCCACCGTAATTCCATGGTATTGACTTTTCAGAACTGTAGGGGACAGGCCCTGGCATAGTTATTTTCAGAGGAACAGACACTGTAGCAGATGTAATCTTAACAAGCTTTCTGACGGCCTTGGAAAGATTGGCGTGAATGGTGATAATTGAAACATCTTCAGTAGGGGTCGGAATAGCAGGAACTTTTTCAAACAGAATTTGTTGACTGTCCATTAGGCCTTGGATGCCTTTCTTCAGTAACGGGCAGTCAATTGGCAGAGAGTAACAACAGTAGCCGCCTTCTTTGCATCCCGGGAAGATCCCGGCCTTTAACAGATTTAACTTGATGGTTAACAGCGGAGTTAGCAGGTCATTGACATCAGAAACATACAAATCTTCCTCAATAGCATGGACATTTCGACCGTGCTTCGGCATCGGAGCAGATATCACGTTTGGTTTCTCTGGAGCATCGAACTCCACCTCTTTTGCATCTATCAAGTCTTGAATTTTATTTTTCAGCGCCCAACAATTATTTGTGTCATGTCCGACGCTATCGGAATGGTAGGCGTATTTGGCATTGGCATTGTAAGCTGGTGAGGTTGTATTCACATTTTTCGGCGCTTCTTTGATATTTGTGAGATTCAGCTTTAACAAGTGTGGAAGAACTTGCGCGGGCGTCATATTAATGCGGGTGAACTGCCGTGGTGGCCGTTCTACCCATTGCTGTTTAGGTCTGGACGCGTTATTGCGAGGCTGATCATTTGGTGGATTTTGGATCATTACGGCCCCCACAGTCGGCCTGCGCTCACTTCTTCCTGCTCCCCCTTGAGAATACACAACAGTTGTTTCTTTCTTCGCTGGAAATGATTTCTTAGCAATTGTAGATGAAGAGGCATCTTTTTGAATCTTCCCATTCTTGATACCGGCTTCTACCCGCTCGCCAGTCAGAATTAATTCAGTAAACCCCGAGGAAGAGCTACCGATCAGATGATTAAAGAATGGACCAGACAGGGTCCCAAGGAACATATCAACAAGTTCTCTATCAGAAAGAGGTGGCTGCACCCTTCCAGCCAGATCGCGCCACTTCTGGGCGTATTCCTTAAATCCCTCACCTGAGGCCATTCCCATGCTCTGCAGCTGAGTGCGGGTTGGTGCCAGGTCAGAGTTATACTGATATTGGCGATAAAAAGCAGCTGCCAAATCCTCCCAACTACGTATCTCCGACCTTTCCAGCTTGTAAAACCAGTCTAGGTGAGTGCCAGACATGCTATCTTGAAAGAAATGTACCCAAAGGTTTCTGTCAGATGTGTGAGGTTGGATTCTTCGGACATATGACCTTAGGTGCATTTTTGGGCAGGACAGCCTGTCATATCTCGCAAAAATAGGCACTTTGAACTTCGGGGGATCACAACTCCAGCAACTAATCCCAAATCTTCGAAATCTAAGCCTGGAACTCTCTGCAGCTCCATAGCTGCTAACCTGTCCTCCAAACTCTTGTACTTGTCATCAGCCGGCGGGTATTGTTGTTCTGAGTAGTCTTCGTCTTCTTCAGCCTCTTCTTCTTCAGCTTCGGATTCGGAAGGTACCGCAGCCCCTTTTCCTTTACTGTTTTCTTCTTCGGATGCGGAAGGAAATTCAAGAACCCTTCTGGCTTCACCCTCAAACCTTCTCCCCAAGGTAGCCACCCCGACTCTCTTCTTCTTCTTTTTCACTTGGTCTTTGTTCCCCAGCAGGGCTTTCAGATCTTCCTGACCCTTAGCCAAGGTCATCAGGAGTTGTTGAAATTGTGCGTTCTGAGACTGCAAGTCCTTGACCGTCTGTTCGAGATCCATCTTACTGAAATAAACAACAGAAAGATAAGGAAACCTGGTGTGGAGACCTGCTATGCACATGATGAATGGTATGCTTATGTATGCAATGCATTCAAGGATTTAGAAAGTTCAAAATTGTTGCAAACAAAAAGAACGCACGTCATATTAATAAGAAGAAATTTGTCAGTACATAAATGCCCCATGGGCCAAATATTACAAAAACTTCTCAAGGTAAAAAGACGTTGCGCATTCTCTTCGGTGCGATGTAGGTGTTGAGGGTTTCTTCCTCGTGGATTCGGCGGGTAAGCTCCAAAACCTTCTTCTCACTGGCGTAGAAGCTAGCTTCGAAAGTGTTCTGTTCCTCCTTGAGTTGGATCCAACTCTTCTGCATCTCCTCCCACGACGTAGGCATGTCAGGATATAGGATGGTGTAGGGAACCTCTCCTTCCTTAACGGGCTCTTTAATCACAGGGAGAACATGAGGATAAGGCATCATTAGACTCTGGGCTCGGGTTCGTACCCACTTGAGGTAAGGCTCAAGAGGGATGGAGTTCTTGTGCCCCAGTGTCTTGCTGTCTACCTTGTTAGGCATCCTCCAAGCTCTGATGAATCTTTGGCGAAGTCCTTGCGCATTGTTGTCGAAGTCAAAAACTAAGTCAGGAATCAACATATCATGAGGGCCATCCCTCCGTGCATATCCAAATTGTCTCAAAGCTAGACAAGGGTTGTAGGCAATGCCTCATATAATGCCAAGTAATGGAACATTAGGGAACTCTCCACAACGATCGACGATGATGACATTTTCTCTGGACCGAGAACACCAATGTACATCAGAGTGAGTAAGGGTCATCAACCGTTGTGACCACCTTAGGCCTTGGTCATTCTTCCAGACAGATTGTGGAAGGTGCGAAATAAACCACCTTGCAAGGAGAGGAGTACAACACATGAGAACACCCCTCTTTCTCATTGTTCGAGTGTAAAATGAGTGAAGAATGTCCCCAAGCAATGTTGGTACTGGATTTCTGGATAAGAAGATTTTGACGGCATTGACATCCACAAGCTGGTCAGGATTTGGGAATAAGACCAACCCATAGATAAGGAGGGCCACAATTTCTTCAAAGGCTTGTAGGTCCAATGAATTCCAACATTCTTGTGCCTTCTCAAACAAGAATTTTGCTAAGAAGCCTTTAACACCGCTTCTAGTTTCCCAATGCCCCTTGATGTCAGATGGTTGTAGATGTAGTGCTCGAGCAACATCTTCAGGCTTTGGTTCCTTTTCCGTACCGTTGAAAGGTAGTTGATTAAGGATAGGAATTCTCAGGAGTTGAGAAAATTCCTCCAAAGTGGGTACCAACTGGTAGTCGGGGAATGTGAAATAGTGGTGAAGGGGGTCAAAGAACTGAAACAGCACCTTCATCATGTCCTCTTCAATGTTGGTGTTGACTAAGCTGAGCAGTCTACCATGTCTTTCACTGAAGGGAGAGCTTTCTGGAATCCTTGATGTGAGCTCCTTGAGTTGAGGAGGGATTCTCACAAGGTTGACTTGGATGGTTTTCCTGCGAGGAACTTCCATGACCTACAAAACAAGAACAAAGATGAAGATCTAAACCCTTGAAATGGTTAGTACATGCATATGATGCTTCATGATGTTTATGATGTATGCACAAAACATATGTACAAGCAAATCACACCAAACCCTAGTTTCAGGCTTGCATGGGGTTTCATAGGTAAGTACCCTCTTGAGTGTAGTTGGCTTAAAACCTGTCCTATAAATAATAACCGGGTTCTAAGGAGCTCAATATCACGTGATTGTTTTCATTGTTCATTGTTTTGGTTTAGCCACTTAACTAGCGACCAAAATATTCCAAGAAAACAACCCTCAATGAGTGTAGTATCGAGTATCTACCAACTTCGGACTGCACCAAAGCCGGTCATCTTACTACCCCTAATGAAAGGCCAAGATGGTCAAGTAAGGTTCTAGGTCATTAGTGCTTAGTGACATCACTCAACAGCCCCGTACTCTCCTTGATTGAACTCAAGGGTTACCGGTACTCACAAATATGTCGCACTAATATAGCTATTGCTTCAACCGTGTCGGTATACCCCGCACAGTTTCCACAATGTATTGCTATCTATGAATATTTCCCCAAATTCGGGTGTAGGATTGCAAGCCCAAACAAGAGAACCAAGATGTAAAGCAATCAAAACAAACAATTTGTCATGCAAGAGGGTGATCTAAGCCCTAAGGTTACTCCACTTTTAAAATTTTCCCCAGCAGAGTCGCCAGTTCTGTGATACGGTGGGAGAACTGACTTGGGTTTTGTGTTTGTTTTTGCAAATGTTTCGGTTGAGCAAGATTCGCCACCGACTTTTTATTTTATCCTAAGGAAAGGTTAAAAAGCACAGCAAAAACCTTTGAGATGTTTTCTTGGGTTCGGGGAGTAGATTATAGAAAGGGAAGGTATTAGCACCCTTTCTATCCATGGTTATCCATGGGCTCTTAGTTACTTGCTTAGATCAACTTGCCTTGATTTTCAATTGTTTGAAATGGTGCTTTCAATTGTTTGAAATGGTGCTTTGTGTGTGGGTTTGAAAATGTTTTGAAAAGAGGCCATTTGTTGTGGCAACCTTTGTAATGATCCATGTTTGAATGTATACAAAGGTGTACTTATCTTTTGAAAAGTTTTGAAAGTTATTTTGAAAATGTGTTGTGGAGTATGGTTTTGAAAAATAGGCAAGGGTTTTTGTTTTGCAAGTTGGCAAGTGACCAAGAGCTATCTACCCTAAATTTCTCAAAGATCTTTGCTATGTTTTAACCCTTTTAACAATTTTGTTCCACCATTGTATTTGGTGGACAATCTTGTATTAGGATGTTAACGGGACGGGCACGGGTCATCGTTTAGACCATGATTGCAATGGTGCCAAGTATCTTTGGGCAATTTTTCCTTTAAGGGACTTGATCATTTTTTAGGCAACTTTCGAAAGCGTCATCGAGGGACTATGATCATTTGAATTTGTTTTGTTTTGCCAAAGATACCTAACATGCAATATGGCCCATTATTTGAAGGCAACAAGTGGAGTACCCTAGGGGTGTAAGTGTGATTAGTGTTGTCCATTTTCATGCTTGTTTATCTTGAAATTAGGTCAAACTATTTTTTGGTTAATTTTGCATACAAAACCCTAATTCTAACATGGCATAATTAGAAAACTTTTAAATGCGAAAAATAAAAGGTCCTAAGTTATTACAACACAATATATGGGATGGGGGGTACAAATGTTCAAATGGGGATATTTTAGCAAGAAATTAAACCTAAACTATTACATCCAAATTGAATTATACAAATTATTTAATATACAACAATTAGATAAAAATGTAATAAATGTGCAAGATGCAAAATGGTTTTTTATATGTATGAAAAAAAGTATTTTTTATGTGTCAAATAAACAAAAATAAAATTAATTAATTTTTGGTATTTTTATGTATTTAGGGTAAAACTCTAATTTTATGAATAAAAGGTATTTATTATATAAAATATGTAATATTTATTAATTATGTACAAAAAATAAATAAAAGAAGGTATATTGTAAAAAAAGTATTTTTGAGGTCAAAATATTAATAAAAATAAAATGTATTAATTCTTTGTATTTTCCCTAAATATACTAATAAATATATAAGTATTTTACATTATTTATTAAATATATATTATATGTACAAAAATAAAATATTCAATATTATTAAAAAAAGTATATTTTTATTATAAAATGTTTTCAAGAGATAACATAAAATAAAAATCAGAAATAAAATATGTTTGTATTATATTTTTTTGCATTTTAAAATAATAGTATTTTCATGTTTATTTATATACAAAACTAAATAAAGCCAAATAAATATCAAAATAAATGCAAAAAATATGGGAAAAATAATTTTAATATTTTTTATGTTTTGTCAAAAATAAATAAGTCAGAAACAAAAATCAAAAGTCAAAAATAATGAAAATAAAATGCAATGGGCCAAGGAGGTGCAAAGGTGAAATAGTGGTGTGAAAAGAAAAAACAAATCTCAGGCCCAGCCCAAGACTCTGTCTTCTTCAACCTCCAGCTTCTTTGAACAAAACGCGTGCCTCTGCTATCTCAAGATCCTTGGACTTTTAGCACAAACTCACAACATGAAAAATGTTAAGCATCAAGCCACGATTCCAGACATATAAAAAACTTAACCTAACTCTCAGAAATGAGAGAGAATTTCTCCATCCCTAATTCTTAACCTAAGTTTTTGTCAATGTTCAGGTTCAAAATACTCTCAGCATATGCAATATAAATGGGAAGTAAAGATATGTATGGCTTCAGGGACATGAGTAGAACATTTTTCATTCACAAACTTAGAGCTAACTCTTCCTATATTGAGAGATAGAAGTCCATGAACTTACCTGTTCAGCTTGGATCGTGTCTGACAATGGAGGCACCTTCAAGGCAAAATGAGGATTGGTACAGCTTGCTTGAAGTTCAGAGATGCTATTCCAACCTTTAGTTTGCTTTGAAACCAAGTGAATCAAGCTATAGCAATCCACCTGCAAAACAGAAAATGTGAAAATGGTGAAGTTGGTTAGAGGTGTTACAGTTTGCTTCCAAGGCTTGGGACAGTTTGTATGGATGGTAGGGAATGTGTTTGAACTGGTTTGGATGAAAATGCACGAGTGGATTGAGCTATGGGATTCAAACTGCAGCTTATGCCCTGTTTTTGCAGTTTTATGGTGTTTCTGTGAATGGAGAGATATGGAAGGTGATAGGCTCGTGTTTCAGCTCAGTTATGTTATTTGGAAGGTGTACAACAACTTTGCTTAAGCTTGTGCTTGCTGAAATGAGAGTTGGTGTGTAATATCCAAGTTTCTTCACACTTAAGCAAGAAATGTCAACTTGGTTTCTAGGCCAGTACAATGCCTCTATCTATGCTGCACATTTGAGTATTGATTAGTGGGATATGCCTATGCCTTTGTGCCTCAAAGATCTGCATTGTACCTCATAGATTGCAAAGTTGACATAAAGTAACACTTTACAAAAATGGATAATATGCTTTTTCTTATTAAGGCTTAATCTTGTATGCAATGCTTAAACACATAATGTAAGGCTTGAACACAAGGGGTTTGCATTAAATTTATGAGTGTGAATGAGATAAAGGACCTGTAATTCATCTTAGAACATGCTGAGTTAAAAAATGCAAGGTTATGGACATGTAAATTGGTCATGAACAAAGTGAGTTTTGCCCATATTGCCAAATTCGATTCTCCCTAACCACAAGGTTGTTTGATGAGTTCTTGGATATTTTGGAAATATTGGAATGCGTACTACAATCCATCTTTGTAATGCAAACTGAAATTCCAAGTGGAGGCATGTGAAAAGTGGCCATGAAGTTAGGCAAAAAATCCTGCCTAAAATAGGTCAAAATTTCTCTAAGTTAAGAAATATTTTGCACCCTTGTTCCAAAAACCATAACTTGAGCTACAAGATTCTTTTGAGGAAACTTTGTGAATCAAAGTTGTAGATTTTGCAATGAACTACAACTTTCATGTTTTGACTTTTGTTTGAATCCAAATGTATCTTGATGAAAAAATGAGACAAAGTTAGGAAAAATTAGGGATTTTCATAACTTAGAAAAATTCTAAGTTATGAAAATTCTTCATTTTAAACCCTAAATTGCACTTTTTGATTTCTTGATGAACAAGTTTCATAATTTGGCATGTTTTGATGAAAAATGAATCTTGACACTTGATTTTGACCAAAAAGTCAAAGTTTGACTTTTCAGTATACAGTCAAAAATTGATCAATTGACTGGAAAATTCATCTGTCAATCTTGTGCATTTGGGATCTTTTGAATTTGTTGAACATGTCAAGACAATTCCATGGGGTCCTTGAGTCCATATATGAGCTTGGTTTGCCATTGGTTAGGTCAAACAGTCAAAAATTGCCTTTGTGCAGTCAAAACCCTAAAAATGACCATTTTGCCCTTTTGGTGATCTGATCAAATTTCTTGTGGAATTGTGATCCAAACTTGACCAAATGGTTTATATGAGTTCAATATGTTGATATGGGTCAAAAATCATGAGGTTTGAATGTCAATTGACCATAGTTGACTTTTTCCCAAATACAGTTGATTTCTAGGTCAACTGTCCAATTGACTGGGCAAAGTTTGGAATCAAGACTTGAAACTTGGTATGGATAAACTTGGGAGTCCAACATGAAGCATGAAAGTCATCTTAGGCATTTTAGGTCAAAACATCTTTGTGCAAACACAAACCCTAATTTGGGTCAATCAGTGCAAGGAGGAGTCTTGAGCAGAGGAAACCCTAACTGGATCTTGAGCTCTAAGGGTATTGTGATGAGAAAATGTTGAGGAAATGGGAGGGCAAATTTTGGGGTACAGCACTTGTCATAAAACGCACACCACTAAAATCTCACTTCACATATGGGCACACACATGACCTAAAATACACTAGTAATGATTACTCTGTCAAACCAAAATTCAACCAGAATTTTGGTAAAACTAACAAACCATGATCCAAGAAGATATGGATACCTAAGGACAAAATTATATATGTAGCAGATATCTTTAGCAGCAAGGCTAAAACACCAGTCATGGTACCTGGACTCTAGATGCTCTCGACACATGACGGGAAGAAAGCATATGTTCCAAAGTCTTGGACTTAAACATGGAGGCTACATGGGCTTTGGAGGAAACCAAAGAGGAAAGATCATTGGCTCTGGAATAGTAGGTAATGGAAATATTCCCTCTATAAATAATGTGCTCTTAGTTGATGGATTAATGCATAACCTGTTATCCATAAGTCAATTAAGTGATATCGGTTATGATATAATCTTTAATCAAAATTCATGCAAAGCTGTTAGTTAGAAAGATGGAACTATCCTTTTTAATGGAAAGAGGAAAAACAACATTTATAAGATAAAACTTTCTGAACTAAAAAGTCAGAATGTAAAATGTCTTCTCTCTTTTAACAACGAGCAATGGATCTAGCACAAAAGATTGGGGCATGTTAGTATGAGAAGAATATCTCAGATTAACAAACTCAATCTGGTCAGAGGACTTCCTAATCTGAAGTTCAGCTCAGATGCTCTGTGTGAAGCATGTCAAAAAGGCAAATTTGCAAAACCTGCTTTTAAATATAAAAATGTTGTTTCCACCTCTAAGCCATTAGAACTTCTGCACATAGACTTATTTAGACCAGTAAAAATTACGTCTATTAGTGGCAAGAAGTATGGGTTAGTGATCGTAGATGACTATAGCAGATGGACATGGGTAAAGTTCTTAAGACACAAGGACGAGTCACACTCTGTGTTCGTTGCATTCTGTAACCAAGTTCAGAATGAAAAGGATCTTAGAATTGTCAAAGTCAGAAGTGATCATGGTGGAGAATTTGAAAATAAAAATTTTGAATCATTTTTTAATGAAAAAGGCATCTTGCATGACTTCTCTTGTCCTAGAACTCCCCAACAAAATGGTGTTGTAGAACGAAAGAACAGAACACTGCAAGAAATGGCCAGAACCATGATCAATGAGACTAACATCGCTAAGATCTTCTGGGCATAAGCAATTAAGACAGTGTGTTACATTCAGAATAGAATCTCTATAAGACCTATTCTGGAAAAGACTCCATATGAACTGTGGAAGAACAGAAATCCCAACATTTCTTATTTCCATCCTTTTGGATGCTCTTGCTTCATTTTGAATACTAAATATTATCTGAACAAGTTTGACTCTAAAGCACAAAAGTGTATTATGTTGGGATACTCTGAACGCTCAAGAGGGTACAGAGTATACAATACAGAAACACAGATTGTTGAAGAGTCAATCAATGTTAGATTTGATGATAAGCTTGACCCTCAAAAGTCAAAGCAGAATGAATTCCTTGCAGATATAGAATTTGAATTCACAGGTACTGAAGACAACTCATCAGAAGTTCTCAACAGAGACGCTCCAACAACTTCAGAAAGAAATGTTACAAGCAATCCAGCACCTTCTGTTGATCAACTCCAGAAAAGGTTATCCAGAAGCAGCATAGCTCACCCAGAAGATAAGATCATGGGAAAGAAGGATGATCCAATCAAAACAAGATCAACATTCGGAAACTCTGAAGAATCCCTCATGGGACTGGTCTCTCTGATTGAACCAACAACAATTGATGAAGCTCTTCTAGACAATGACTGGATTCTGGCAATGCAGGAGGAATTAAATCAGTTCACCAGAAATGACGTATGGGATCTGGTTCCCAAACCAAAAGGATTCAATGTCATTGGAACAAAGTGGGTGTTCAAAAACAAACTGAACGAGCAAGGAGAAGTCATCAGAAACAAAGCACGATTGGTGGCACAAGGTTATAGTCAGCAAGAGGGGATAGACTATACAGAAACCTTTGCTCCAGTCGCCAGGTTAGAATCTATCAGACTCTTAATCTCATTTGCTGTAAACAATGGCATCACTCTGTATTAGATGGATGTCAAAAGTGCATTCCAAAATGGATACATAGATGAAGAGGTATATGTGCACCAACCCCCTAGGTTTGAGAATTCCAAACACCCAGAATATGTTTTCAAACTAAAGAAGTCACTCTATGGTCTGAAACAAGCTCCCAGAGCTTGGTATGAAAGACTAAGTAACTTCCTGTTAGAAAAGGAATTCACCAAAGGGAAAGTGGACACAACCTTGTTCTGTAAGACATTTAATAATGACATTCTAGTGTGTCAGATTTATGTAGATGACATCATCTTTGGATCCACTAAACCTTCTCTGGGAAGAAAGTTTACTAAGTGCATGCAGGTAGAGTTTGAGATGAGCTTAATGGGGGAACTCAAATTCTTTTTGGGTATTCAGATAAATCAAACCTCAGAAGGAACTTACATTCATCAGAGCAAATATGTCAGAAAACTTCTGAACAAATTTGATCTCTCAGAATGTAAGCCCTCAAAGACTCCAATGTACCCCACGTGCATTCTGGAAAAGGAAGAGGTAAGTAAAAAGGTAGAACAGAAAATCTACAGAGGTATGATTGGCTCTCTCCTTTATCTGACGGCTTTAAGGCCTGATATTTTATTCATGGTTTTCTTATGTGCTAGATTCCAATCAGATCCTAGAGAATCTAACTTAACAGCAGTTAAGCGAATTTTCAAGTATCTGAAAGGTACTACTAATCTGGGTTTGTTTTATAGAAAATCCAATGAATACAGCTTAGTAGGATATTGTGACGCTGATTTTTCCGGAGACAGAGTAGAGCGTAAAAGCACTTCTGGAAGCTGCCAGTTTTTGGGAGACAATCTGATCTCATGGACCAGCAAGAGACAGTCTACAATATCATTGTCAACAGCAGAAGATGAATACATAGCAGCCGCTGGATGTAGCACTCAAATGCTCTGGATAAAAAGTCAACTTGAAGACTTCAACATATTTGAGAAAGTTAGAAGTACAGTTGCCTCAGAATCTACCTATGAAGATCTGAATGTTTCATTTCAAGGATAGAGGCGTGCAGTTCACATCATCAAACATTTGTCATCCTGTCACAAGCTACCTTCTGAGGCTGAACACACGTTCAAATTCTGAAGGGTCCAAGACTCTGATTGGATGCATTGAGACACTTGTCAGTGGTAACCGTTCAATATCTTTCTAAATCCCCTAATTTCAGGTTTCATTAATGCATATAATCATTACTTATTTTCTTGCTTACTGCTTACGTTTTTTAAAAACCTATATAAACTCAATTTACTACTTCATTCATTCACATTTTACTCTCTTCTATATTCTCTTTTGTTCCAAGTTTCATTTTCAAAAACCCTTTCCATTTTCTTCAAAGAACCCGTGTGAACAATGGCATCATCATCAAGTCTCAAGAATCTTAGTGCTCCTGAATCTTCATCAACGGAACAATATGAAGAATCCATTACAACGCTTCTCACTTCTGTTGACAACCTGGAAGTTCTCTCTGAGTTGATCATTGATTTTTAAAGTTTACAAGAAAATGGGTTTAATCTCTATGAAGACGTAACTGCACAGGGACGGAACATATATTTTGACCGTCTGTTGGGTCCAACGTTTCCCATTCTCGTCAAAGAGTTATGGATTCAAGCTACCTCATCCAACCACCAGGTTACATCATATGTTATGGGAAAGAAGATAGTGATAACAGAAGATTTAATTGGGAAACACATTTGATACAATGGCGGTGGAGTCAGATGCATTGATATGGCTGATAGGTGTTCTGACCTAAAACCTATTGCGAGGGAAATCTTCACTTATGGAAAGCCATCCAGCAAGATCAGAGACTTGAGGGATCATCACAGAATCTGGGCTAGAATAATTCTGGGATGTATCAATCACAGGAAGCCTACAAGCTCTCCTAATTACATCAATATTGATTAGCAATTCCTGATTTACTTCATTGCAAAGAAGACCAAGATAAAACTTCCACACTTTCTCTTCAACCATCTCAGAACAAGTGTGAAGGAGACAAGAGAAGACGAAAGAACTAAGAGGGATTGGATTCCCCTAGGAAGACTGATTTCATATATTCTAACAGAAAACAGGCTGATAGAACATCTGACAGAGGCTCAAGAAATAAGTATTCTGGAAGCAACCGCTAGGAAACCCTTGAATGCCAAGAATCTGAAGAAAATGAAGATTATTGAGAACATTAAGAGGGAACCAACTACTGCTTCTCATGAGGCCATCACTTCTAGGAGAATCCCTCTGAAGGATTTTCCACTATTTTCTGAGATAGATGCCTCCCTAGAAATCATAGTCAGATACCTTGAAGCTTGCAAGGATGATGGGACTATTCCAGAAATCAACATTCAAGATCTGCACAAGCCAGCTTCAAAGGTTGTGCTAAAGAAATCCAAAAAGAGGAAGGCAGCAGGAGAAGGATCCTCTCAGAAGACACCTAAAGCTGCGAAAAATAAAGGTAACCCATCTTCTGTTTCTGTTGTAGAATCAATAGTTGTTCCAACATCTGAAACCATTCCCCCTCAACCAACAGAAAATCCTTCACCCCAAACATTTTAGGATTTTGACATAGAATTTGACCCATCTATAACTCTTGGAAACTTTTTGAATGAGCCTCACTCCCCCAATCAAAATCCAAATCCAGAACATCATCAACCAGAACTTGCCAAAGTTCTATATGACATTGAACTATTTGATCAAGACTTTTCCTCACCAATACCAGAAAACCCAAACACTCAATCTCCACTCCCATAAAATCCAAACACTCAACAATAACCAGAAAATCCACAACCACACTCTCCCCAACCAGAACATCTGAACCTCAACTCTCCACAACCAGAGAATGGAAACTCTTTCTCTCTCTCCTCCTTCTGAAAACCCATCTTCTGAAATTCCTGAACCAGAAACTCAACACGCTACCACAAACCAATCTGAAGACTCCCCTTCAGATTCTGATACCACTATCCCAATCCCTGGAATAACAGAACCCCTTACAGTTTGCTTACCTCTCACTATTCATGATATTCCAGAAATCCCTTCACCATATGAATCTACACCACCAAACACCCCTAACACACCAATTCTAATTTCTGACTCTTCCAGTCCTTCACCCATCAACCATCCAGCTGACAACCTCATACTTGTCATTGATCCACTAGTGTTGGACCAACTAGCTTCCACCTCAAACAAAATTTCCATTCCCAAACCTAAACCAACCACCACCAAATCAGATGTTGGTAAGAATCTGTTGATTTTTGAAACAGAAATGCAGGAATGGATCAATTCTTTAAAGCAAGCAAGCTAAGAGATTTCTAATCCTACTGCTTCTGATTCTCTGTGGGAAATGTTTAGAAAATGGCTTAACTTTGAAACTAAGAAGCTGAAATAATTGGGCTATGAAAGGGCTCAGCAGAACTTTAGTGATCAGCTGAAAGCTTTCCAAGATCAAGTTTTGAGCCAATGGTACAAGAAATAAATTCTTCCGCTGGATAATGCTCCCTGGAAAGAGCACCATCCTTCAGAAGTCACTAAACCAGATTCTGATAGTCTCTCTCTCTCTGACTACTGCTCCAGAAAACATGATTGCAGCAGAAGTAGTGGCTCAATCAGAAGAGGTTGCAGAATGTTTTGAACAACATGCAATCCCTAAAGATACACCAGCTTCGTCTCTAGTCATGCAAACTCTAGAAGAGTTGAAGAAGGAGAATGCCTTAATCCATGCCAGACTGGATAAGCAAGAGGATATAAACAAAGAGATCAAGGGTATTCTGGATAAACAAGAAGATACTACAAAATAAATCAAATACATTCTGGGAAAGCAGGAAGAATCAAGCACTCAGATCAAGAGCGTGTTGGAAGCGTTGTTCACACTTCTCCCCCCTCCTTCTTAGATTTTCTTTAAAACTGTTTATCTGTAATTTTTTATCTTTACCTCCTTGTTTCTAAAACTTGTCATTGCATTCTGTTTTCAATATAATTCATCTTTTTTACTCTGATTATATTGCTTTTTGATACCTGACAAAAAGGGGGAGAAAGTAAGATATTTTCAATAACAGTATACCGGGACAAAGTCTCAAACATTCTGAATATATTAACCTCTACTTTCTAAAAAGCTTAAACAGGAACACATTTTGATAAGAACAGAAGGAGATGCATCAAAAGCTCTGACGAGAAGGAACTTCAGGGAAGTAATCAACTCAGGGGGAGTCTCTCTTAAGCTTTTTGTTCTATATTTTTCATTGAAAATCCTAGTTTTTGTCATCATCAAAAAGGGGGAGATTGTTAGAACATAGTTTGATTCTACAACCCTTAATTAGAGTTTTGATGATAACAAACACAAAGAACAAATATGCACTCTAAATTTGTGTTATTTTATATGCAGAAGTTCTGATCAAAGCAGCATCAGAAGTTAAGCCATAAAAGCTTTCATGCTGAGGTAATCAGAATCTACACTGAAGAATGATGATCAGAACCTGCGCTGAAGTGAAGAATACTATGATTCTGAACAGAAGGTTTATATACAATCAGGTCCTCACAACTCTAAGTCATCAATGTTCTGAAGCAATTGTAGCATACATGATTGTAAGATTCTGAAGCGTTACTATTCAATAAAGACAACATCATATACAACAGCTTCATTCAGACAAGAATCTTCTCAATATGGAAACAGTTTAAATATCCATTATCAAGCTTTATGTTGGACATGATTCCTATGCCTATATAAATAAAGCTAAGAGGACAAATCGTTCACGATTTTTCAACACGACGGTAATACATCTCAAAACGTTGTAAGATTACATACTCTTTTCTACGCTCAAAATTGTGTAAAATATCACAGTTGTGATAATTGTTTTTGTAAGGAAAAACAACCATACATAGAATTCTTTTATCTTGATTAAGCTAGTTTTCCTTGAGATTAACCGGGTTGTGGTTGTCCTCAAGAGGACTTTGGCAGTTGTCAAAGTAGTGATGGTAATCAGTTATTGATTAGTGGATTAAGTCCTCGTTGGAGAGAGGCGAAATCACCTTGACGGGTGGATTGGAGTAGTTTGAGATCAAACGAACCAGGATAAAAATATCGTGTGTCTGCGCATTTGATTTTAAGTTTTCAATTCAACCCCCCCCCCCCCCCCCCCCCCCTTCTGTGTTTTTCACTTCTTCAGGGAGGAGAAGAAGGGACTATCCTAAAGCGTAAGGTAAAAGCTAGGGATAAGAACCATCTAACCAACAAGAAGCCAATACTTGACATTATGAGCCAAGATAGAATTCCCATTCCTTGGATTGAAACCAATCAAGCAAAAAAATACTAGACCTCTTGAGAGAACCAAACTTCAAGTGTATTAAGTCTTCATAAAAATTGGGCAGAGTAACAGCTGTATACGGGTGAATTCCAGATTATAAACAAAGGGTGTAATCACAATAACCTGCACACAAAACAAACAAGCAACCCAATGTATTGAGGTAAACCTCATGAACTCCTGTTGTACCCCAATTTTTGCTCCTAAGATCCCTTCATCATACCGCATTGTTTCAATCACCACAAAATCACATTAGGGATTTTGGTTCTTCTCCCTATCTTTAGCTTTGCTCTTTGAGAAGTTACCAAGCACCTTGATTTGTTTGCTTTTGTGATCATAGATATTGTACTTTGATTTTTTCTCTCTAATTAATAAAATGCAATATTGGTTTCTCTTACTTGTTGATAATGTAGGTAAAAGCAATGAGGTGTAGTAAGTTGCTTCATGGGTTCATGAGTTTATTTCCATGCCCTAGTCAAAAGCTTGAGAGATTCAAACCTCACCATTGAAGTTGTTTTGAAGTTGATATGAAATTGGTTTTGGTGGCCATAGCTCCTCATCATCATCCTCAATAATTTCTATTCACAAAGGAAGAATATTGGCACAAAAAAGTTTGTTCAAACTTGGCAAAGTTCCACCAAGCATTCTCTTTATCTAGAGGCTAGGGTTTTGGACTTCAAAGAGGCATATCTTGCTCAACTTTTGTTATTTTTGGGTGATTCCAAAAATATTCTTCTCTTCAAAGAGTTACCAACAAATCACTTCAAAAGTTCCAAAGAGTTTTCATGTGGAAGGAACTTGTTGAAGAAGAAAGATTACAAGTCATCCAGTTGAATCCCTAATTTTTCATATGTGACTTAAAATTGTCATAACTTGGTCACTTTTTATCACCTTGAGCCCATTATTTTTCCAAGATTATCTTAAGGATGTGTACTTCATGCCTTCTTTTATGTGAAATGTAATAAAATGGATGGAAGTTTCCTTAAGAATGCAAAAGATTATAAGTCATTTCATGATTTTTGGCCAACTTCAATAAGTCATAACTTGCTCAATTTTTGGAGATTTTAAGTGGTTCAAATTGCAAAATTTCATTCAAGAGATCTACTGCATTCCATATTTTTGGGTCAAGAGAAAATTCTAAGTGGAAAGCCATGTTTGGATGCAAGAGATTATAGGTCATTTTTAAAGAAGAATTTGAAATATTTCTAAGTATGGAAAGTCAACTCTTTTTCTCCAACTTTGACTCCATGTAATTTTTAGCTCAAGCCTCCAATTGATTCCATTATTTTTCCATTGCATAGTTTGTTACCTCATCTTTCTAAAGCATCAAGAACCATGCCTTAAGACTCCCTGAGATGGAAATGCCATTGTTTCAAAAATGGTAACTTAGAATTGAAGTTTCCCTGCAAGTCAGAATTTGAATTTCATGTTACAACCTCTAAACCTCAAATTAGCATGTGTTTTGGGTCTAAACATGATTATCCAACTTTCCCAAGTGGATTAGTGCATCAAAACATAAGAATTGGATGAGTTTTGGTGAAGTTTGGATCACACTTTACTCGTGCATCAAGTTTGCACGAATTCCCCCCAAAATGCATCATTCACTCTTCCTTTTGATCCCATTTGCTCCTCCTATAAATACATGTACTATCCCATTCATTTTTTCAAGCTTAGATAGCCAGAATCACCCTGCCAAACTTGCTTCACAACTCAGAATTCAGCTACTTCGAATCCTATTCTCAAGCCTTTTTCAATCCACTTTCTTCATCAATTCACCTTCCTTGATCTTCCCTGAAGCTAACCATATAATCACATTAAAGAATCGTGCCCTATATTGCTCCATAGAAGTTTAGTTTCAGAGCTCTGCAACTCAACTTCAATAGGTAGATTCCTTCATAAATTCTTCAAAACTTTGGTACCATTGTGTTGCTCTCATTTCCTTGGTTCTAGTCCCAACAGTTACTTTCATCTGGAAACACGTTTTGACCATGAATTTTCAAATCCCCTTTCAAAACTTTCTTTCCAAATTGCCGGAGTTACAGTTTATATAAAAATGGTGCGAGGGTATGGTTATCTTCGTCTTGAAGAGACGAAACGAATGGCATATGTCTGAGCTTATGATTTTACAGTTTGAGAGACCTGCAATTTGTGAGGCTGGAGGTTGAAGATGACCAACGTGTCACCTTCTAACCAATGACAACGTGCCATTTGTATTTTTTGAATTTCTGATTTTACATTTGATTCAGTGCTTTATTCAGTAAAGACCATGATATGCACAGCGCGCCAGATCCCTTGGATTTGATTACTAACGCGTTTTGACTCTCATCCAATGGTCCACATCTTTTTCTTTTATTTTCTTTTTCTGATTTTTATATTTTAATTGTTTTAAATTTCAAAAAATCATAGAAAATTCATTTTTAGTCCAAAAAATCCAAAAAAATTATGAAAAATATTTTTGATTATTCTCTTTCTGATTTTTATTTTTTCACAATTTAATTTTGTGTTTTGGTATTTTTTATGAATTTTACACTTATTTGATTTATTTAAAATGTTTAAAAATATTTTTACACATTTTTTAATTCTGAAAAAATTATGGAATGATCCAATGATATTGCGACAAATATTGGTGACCTTATTTTATTTTTGTTTGACTTTATTATTTTTTACTATTTTTGTTTATTTTACCCATTTATTTTAATTTTAAAAAATAGTTTCTGACTTTTAAAAATTCCCAAAAAATTTGTATAATTACTTGACCTATTTTCTGATTTTTTTTTATGGTCTTATTTTTCATTTCTTGATTAATTTGAATATAATTGGTATTTTCTTCATTATTTTCCATTTTTTAAAACATTTTTAAACCCTTTAATGTATATATTAATTATAATTTTTTTTTTGTGAATATTTTCTGGCTGTCTTGGGTTGATTTTTTGGTCATGGCTTTATTAACATCATTGGATCCATGGTGTTGAGTTTAACTCCACAAAAATGGATGAATGATTTTAATAATAGTTTGATTAAATATTAATTTAAATGTGGTTTTCTTTTTTACCCTAATTCCCCTTCATCTCATCCCCTTCTTCTTGCACTAAGTGTTGTTGGAGCATGATCTCTATATCATGTCTCAAAATAAATGGTGCATAGATTTCTATTGACCAGCCTCAAAATAGGTGCGACTTCTATATAAGTTGACTTACGATTTCTTAACATAGCGCTAAATTTTGTCCCGATTCGAATAAATGATCATTCGTGGCCCAAACTTATGATTGCAAGCCCAAGTATGTTAATTTGATTCTTTGATCCAATAACCTTGAGATTCATTGTGTGGAGGCTTTGGTTCTACCAATCCTCTAATGTATCTAAAACACCTTTGGTCAATGCGGATCACTTAAACATCGTTGATCATTAAATGGTACTTGTGAGAATTTCATATGGATGATATACTTGACAAAAAGCAAATACAACTTGTTGTATGGAGGCTTTGGTTCTACCAATCCTCTAATGAGTTCCAAATGGAAGTTTCAAGATGGTCATCCAACTAACCACTAATTATTGACTTGTTTATTTTATGCTTTATTATTTTTATGCTTTATGTACTATTTATTTTTTAGCATTTACATTTCATGCCATTTTCATCTTTGCTCATTTGAGCATTTATTTTCTTGTCATTTTTTTTACTTTGCTCACTTGAGATTTCCTTTTCTTTTCTTAAGATACTTAATAATCAACATAAACCCTAAAAAACTCTTAATGGTACTTGGACTATTTGGTTACTATCCTTAGCATTATGGAGAAGTGGACTTTTCTAGACTTAGGAATAGAAACCTGGGCCTATCTTGGAGACCTTGTGATCTTATCTGATTATTTTGTCTGAAGTTATTGAGGTTTACCTCAAGACATTGGGTTGCTTGTTTGTTTTTGTGTGCCGGTTTTTGTGATTACATTATTTGTTTGTAATCTGGAATTCACCCGTATACAGCTGTTACTCTGCCCAATTTTTGCGAAGACTTAATACACTTGAAGATTGTTTCTCTCAAGAGGTCTAGTATCTTTGCTTGTTTGGTTCTAATCCAAAGAATGAGAATTTTATCTTGGCTCATAATCTCAAGTTTTGGCTTCTTGTTGGTTAGATGGTCCTTATCCCTAGCTTTTATTTTATGCTTTAGGATAGCCTCTTCTACTCCTCCCATCTTCTTTAATTTCAAAAATCTTCTCCCTCCTTTTGAAACTCTTCTTGTTTTGAAACTTGAAACATTTTCATAATAAACTTGGACTTATGTCCATGCATTTTCAAACATTTTTATGAATAAACCATAATCAACTTAATAATACCTTGACCTTTTTTATGATAAGACTAAAAGTCAACCAATCTCATTTCAAACCATTTTTCCACTTTTACCCTTAAACTTTTTATTAAAAGATTAGACTTTTGTCAATCCTTGTAGTGATGCAAACAACTATACTTCTACAATATGTAGTGAAGAGAGATATTTTCCACTTGGGTGTTGAGTGAGGCATTGTTGATTTTAAAATCCAAGCCATATCCTCCACTTTGAGATGATGCAAATTATCCTTTCTCATGATTGTGGGTAGTAAGTATGTTTTCCACACGGACAATGACGATGATGTCTTATCTCTTAAAATTAACCAACACACTTGTGTTTCAAATTTTTAAAAGAGGAACTACGTGTACCCCTGATCCCCTATTGTATGAAAGATGGTACGTAGGCACTAAAGGTTCGCAACCGCGGCGGGTGCAAAAATCATAAAAATATATTTATTTTCTCACCTCCACCATCCATTTTATATAACACATTTTTGTATAGCCAAAATATACAGATTTTACAAAGAGGCTCATGTGGAGTACCGTAGATGTTTAGGGTGCTAATACATTCCCTTTGCATAACCAACCCCCTTACCTTGAATCTTTCCCCCTTTTTTGGGTTATTCTCTCTTTTCCCATTCCTTTGGAAACAATAAAGCACTGTGGCGATTTTTATTTTGATTTGTATAAAGTCTAGTCAATCCAATGACTTAGTCTTGAACATTTCTATCGCTACAACTCCAGACAAAATAATCAGATAAGATCACAAGGTCTCCAAGATAGGCCAAGGTTTCTAATGCTAAGTCCAAGAAAAAAGTATCATGCTCCATAATGTCAAGGATAGTAACCAAATAGTCCAAGTATCATTAAAGATTTTATGGTCTATGTTGATTATTAAGTATCTTAAAAAAGGAAAAGCTCAAGTGAGCAAAGTAAAAATGACAAGAAAGTAAATACTCAAATGAGCAAAGATGAAAATGGCATGAAATGTAAATGCTAAAAGTAAATAGTGCATAAAAATAAAAGGGGCATATAATAAAAATAAAGGATAAAGTCAATTATTAGTGATTAGTGGTTAGTTGGATGATCATCTTGAAACTTGCATTTGGAACTCATTAGAGGATTGGTAGAACCAAAGCCTCTACACAACAAGTTGCATTTGCTTTTTGTCAAGTATATCATCCATTTGGAATTCTCACAAGTGCCATTTAATGATCAACAATGTTTAAGTGATCTGCATTGACCAAAGGTGTTGTAGATCCATTAGAGGATTGGTAGAACCAAAGCCTCCATACAATGAATCTCAAGGTTATTGGATCAAAGAGATGAAATTAACATACTTGGGCTTGCAAACATAAGTTTGGGTCACGAATGATCATTTATTCGAATCGGGAAAAAATTTAGCGCTATGTTAAGCAATCGTAAATGGACTTATATAGAAGTCGCACCTATTTTGAGGCCGGTCAATAGCAATCTATGCACCATTTGTTTTGAGACATGATATATAGATCATGCTCCAACAACATTTAGTGCAATAAGAAGGGGATGAGATGAAGATGGATGAGAGAGAATATACAAACCACTTTTGAATTAAATTTAATCAAACTATTATTAAAATCATTCATCCATTTTTGTAGAGTTAAACTCAACACCATGGATCCAATGATGTTAATAAAGTCCATGATCCAAAATTTAACCCAAGATCATCCAGAAAATAGTCACAAAATAATATTACATTTTAATATATACAAAAGAGTTTAAAAATAATGTTTAAAAATAGAAAATAAAGAGAGAAAAAATCAACTATGTTCAAATTAATCAAGAAATAAAAAGTAAGACCATAGAAAAATCAGAAAAAGACTCAAATAATTTTACAACTTTTTTGGTAATTTTTTAAAGTCAGAAACTATTTTTAAAATTAAAAGAAATGGGTAAAATAAACCAAAAATGATAAAGAATAGTAAGGTCAGAAACAAAAATAAAATAAGGTCACCAATATTTGTCAAAATATCATTGGATCACTCCATAATTTTTTCAGAATTTAAAAATGTATAAAAATATTTTTAAACATTTAAAATAATTCAAATAAAGTGTAAATTTAAAAAATACAAAAACACAAAATTAAATGTGAAAAAATAAAAATTAGAAAGAGAGTAATCAAAAAAAAAATCATAATTTTTTCAGATTTTTTGGGCTTAAAATGAATTTTCTAGATTTTTTGAAATTTAAAATAATTAAAATATAAAAATCAGAAAAAGAAAATAAAAGTAAAAATATGTGGACCATTGAATAAGAGTCAAAACGCGTTAGTAATCAAATCCAAGGGATCTGGCGCGTTGTGCATATCATGGTCATTAGTGAATAAAGTACATAATCAAATATAAATCAGATTTTCAAAAATAACAAGTGGCGTGCCATCATTGGTTGAAAGATGACACGTAGGTCATCTTCAACCTCCACCCAACGTGATTTATAGGTCTCTCAAACTATAAAATCAGAAGCTCAGACCTATGCCGTTCGCTTCGTCTCTTCAAGACGAAGACAACCACACCCTCGCGCCAAATTTATATAAACTGTAGCTCAAGAAATTTGGAAAGTTTTGAAAAGGGATTTGAAATTTCATGGTCAAAACGTGTTTCTAGTAAAAGGTAAGTGTTGCGACTAGAACCAGGGCAATGAGAGCAACACAATGATATCATAGTTTTGAAGAATTGATGAAGGAATTTACCTATTAAAGTTGAGTTGCAGAGCTCTGAAACTGGACTTCTATGGAGCAGTATAAGGCACGATTTTTGAATGTAATTATGTGGTTAGCTTCAGGGAAGATCAAGTAAGGTGAATTGATGGAAAAATTGGATTAAAAAAAGGCTCGAGAATGGATTTTGAAGTTACTGAATTCTGAGTTGTGGAATAAGTTTGGTAGGGTGATTCTGGCTATCTAAGCTTAAGAAAATGAATTGGATTGCTCATGTATTTATAGGAGAAGAAAATGGGATCAAAAGGAAGGGTGAATGATGCAATTTGGAGGGAATTCCTGTGGGTCTGCATCATGAAGAAAATGTGACTTCTCTTTTGTCAAAACTCATCCAAAACGCGCGTTTTGATGCACTAATCCACTTGGGAAAGTTGGCTAATCATGTTTAGACCCAAAACGCGTGCTAACTTGAGGTTTAGAGGTTGTAACATGAAATTCAAATTCTGACTTTCAATGAAACTTCAATTCCAAGTTACCACTTTTGAAACAATGGCATTCTCAGCTCAAGGGGTCTTAAGGCATGATTCTTGATGCTTTAGAAAGATGAGGTTACAAGATTTGCAATGGAAAAAGAATGGAATCAAATGGATGCTTGAGCTGAAAGTTGTGTTGAGTCAAAGTTGGAGAAAAAGAGTTGACTTTCCATACTTAGAAATATTTCAAGTTCTTCTTCAAAAATGACCTATAATGTCTTGCATCTAAACATGGCCTTCCACTTGGAATTTTCTCTTGACAAAAAAAGATGGCATGAAGTAGATCTCTTGAATGACATTTTGAAACTTGAACCATTCAAAATCTCCAAAAATTAAGAGAGTTATGAATTGTTGAAGTTGGCAAAAAATTATGAAATGACCTATTATATTTTACATTCTTAAGGCAACTTCTATCCATTTTCTAACTTTGCACATAAAATAAGGCATGAAGTTCACACCTTCAAGATCATTATGGAAAAAGAATGGGCTCAAGGTGATAAAAATTTACCAAGTTATGATCGTTCGAAATCACACAAGGAAAATTGAGGATTCATCTAGAGGACTTGTAATCTTTCTTCCTCATTGAGTCTCTTCCTCATGACAACTCATTGAAACTTTTGAAGTGATTTGTTAATAACCCTTTGAAGAGAAAGATGTCTTTGGAATCACTCAAAATTACCAAGAGATGAGCAAGATATATTCCTTTGAAGTTCAAAACCCTAGCTCCTAAGATCAAGAGAATGCTTTGAGGAACTTTGATAATTTTGAACAAACTTCTTGTACCAACACATATGATTTGTAAATAGAAGTTGTTGAGGATGATAATGAGAAATCATAGCCACCAAAACCACTTCCATATCTTGAACATTGAGATAAATATGCACTTGTGACCAAATGGAATAAAATCTTGTCCAACCATGACAATTTCTCCAATTAATCCCTTGTGCTTTTCAACCAAATTTGATAACTTTGAAATGTGATGAACCAAAACAACCTTTCCATGCTAATTCTTCCAAAACCAAGCCAATGGCGAGGTTTGAACTTCTCAAGCTTTATTGACTAGGGCATGGAAATAAACTCATGAACCCATGGGGTAACTTGTTAAATCCCATTGCCTTTACCTACATGGATAACAAGCAAGACAAACCAACATTGCATTTTATTAAGTTGAAAGAAGAAATCAAGACAAAAATAATATTCATGATCACAAAAGAACAGAAGTCAAGGTGCTTGGTGATTCCTCAAAAGGGAAAAGCTACATATAGGGAGAGGAACCAAGAATCCTAGTGTGATCTTATTGTGAATGAATCAACATGGTATGATGAAAGGATCTTAGGGGCAAATATTGGGGTACAACAGCTTCCCTTATTTAAGTTTCTTCTATTCGAAGATACAAAGGTTAAAAATCTTCGTGTCGACGCGATCGAAGATACTTAAATATAAAACAAACCCTATTTTTGGCCCTAAGATGCCATGCAAATGTTAATGATCATGAATGCACATGGACAATTCCAAAGGACGCAAATCACCACTAGGGATGTAACAATAATAAAGAAACAAGAGAGTGACCCCACCAGGAAAATAAATCATTGGTGGATCAAAAGACCTGAATCAAAGAGGATGGTAGAATGGTAAAAGGATACACAAACTTCTACCGAAGGCGAAGCTACCTATGTTTACTGAAGGCAGAGAAAAAGATAACAAACATCAATGTTCACTGCCAATGTCCTACCGACTTTCACTAAAGGTAGAGAGAAAAGAAATATCATAGCACCTCCGTTCACTGACGATGAACTACCAACGTTCACTGAGGGTAGCAAAAAGATGACAAACACCAACTTTCAATGATGGTGATCTACCAACTTTCACTGAAGGTAGAAAGAGAAAATATCATAGCACCGCCGCTGTTCACTGACGATGAACTACCAACTTTCACTGAAGGTAGCAAAAAGATAATAAACATTGACGTTCACTGCCGATATCCTACCAACTTTCACTGAAGGTAGAAAGAGAAAATATCATTGCATTGTCGTTCACTGGCGATGAACTACCCACGTTCACTGAAGGAAGCAAAAAGATAACAAACATCGATGTTCACTGCTAATGTCCTACCAACTTTCACTAAAGGTGGAAAGAGAAAATATCATCGCATCGCCGTTCACTAACGATGAACTACCCATGTTCGCTGAAGGTAGCAAAAAGATAACAAACATCAATGTTCACTATCGATGTCCTACCAACTTTCACTGAAGGTAGAAAGAGAAAATATCATCGCATCTCCGTTCACTGATGATGAACTACCCACGTTCACTGAAGGTAGCAAAAAGATAACAAGTTTCCCCAAGATTCTGGAGTTTCACCTAGAACGGGTCTCAACTTATTTTTTTTAACCAAGGCACTCCGCCTGGAAAGGATAATATATAAGCTATCTCAAATAAAGAGACTTCCACTTGCAAGGATTTCACAACGAGTTGTTTCTGTGATATTGAAAGTCTTGCCATCCATTGGGGTAATCTGACGACAAACTGCGAACTATTCACTCATAGAGGAGATATCAAAAAAAAGTTACGTCGACTTTTACAGGGAAGCACAAGTTACTCAAATAAAGAGACCTGCTACTTGTTGCCATGGAGGATTGTAAAAAGAAATGACTTTCTAGGGAGAGAAATATGACTTCCTGTAGAAAGAAATATGACTTCATGGGGAGAGAAATATGACTTCCTGGAGAAATAAATATGACTTCTTGGGGAGATTCCACGATACTCCTGCTGAGGAGATAAAGTCTTCTCGTGCAAAATAAATGCACCAACCAAAGTAAATAATATTGTCATGGAACCACAGACTCAAACAAGAAATAAACTGGAACGAAACAGTCAACCAGAATACATCCTCAAGAGGGAAAACCAAATCCATATGAACCAGGAGTTGTACAGGAAGGCTAAAGAAAAAATCTTCCACCATGGATAACTCAGTGGGGAAATTGAAAGAATATACACTTTTTTCTTAAGGCCAACACTCTATTAAAGAGAGGACAATGTAACTCTACAAAACATGATAATATATCAACAAAAATATTAACAAATGTCAATGAACAATGATTTTCCAATTTTAGCTATGCATGATGTATGTATGAATGTATGAGTGTTATCGTGCGTATGCTGACAAAACAAATATACAACATTGGGAATAACCAGGAAAAACCACCTCGGGTACTAACAACACTCGGCTAAACTTCATCCAAGATAATTATTCCAAGAAAAAGTAAATGCCAACTGAGGAAACAAAACCTACTAGCTGCTTTAGCTTTACTGGGGAGCGACATAATCTGGAAGTAAGCAAAACGAAGTGAAAGAATAGTACAGATACAGGGATAGAACATCCTTCTTCAGGCTTCACCGGGGAAACAAGTGTTTTTAAAAGTAACATTCCTACTAGAGATTGCAAAACCAGTCTCAAGTAAAGTAGGCTGACACCAAAACATCAAAACAATCACTGGGGAATTCAGGCCTACTTTATTGGGGAGGTTAACACTACATCCACAAAGGGAAAACCATAATATGTCCTTCACTTAATAAAACCAGGGACCTGCGTTCGTCAAGAGTGGTTATGATACCAACTTCTCTGGAAAAAGAACTTCTACTACTAGGCCAAACGAAAACTTCACTGGAGAAAATGCGGATTGAAACTTCACATAATGAAAACTCAGAAAAGAGGAGAAATGAATCCAAACTTGACCGAGGATACCGGAATCATACACCCAATACGGTGAAAACATCCCGAGTAAACCTTCCCGAGGGGAACAAAAACTTCTCAAAACATTTGGAGTTTGTCCATTCCTGGGATCACCATTTTTGTTGTCATTGTTTCATCACAAATATCAAAGTAAAAGTAGATTGTAAAATCTTTTTTTTGAAAAATCAATTTTGTTATTTAATCTTTTTTTCTTTTAAATTTATTATCAATAATAAATGGAGTCTTTGCAAGCTAAATAAAATAAGAAATACAAAGAATTGGGTAAAAGCTCAAATTTCATTAATAGAATGGTAGTCTGCGAATGGCGAGACTCCATAGATGATTACAAAGTTTTAAAAATGTTAATATATAATGGAAAAGATACATTGAGATACAATGACCACTATCCCCTCTAACAACTTTTGAAATCCTGAGCAGCAGCTTCTGTTGAAGTATGGTGAGGATCCGGGAAGATTGTTGCTTCAACGATCAAGTCTTATCTGACGTAGTTACTTGCCAAGAAAGTCCCTAACTTTTTCCTAAGCTTCCCTTGCGGGTTTTCAACTTAGAGGGAAATTTATTATGTTTAGGCCTCTAATTTATGCTTAGACCTCCCTTTTGGGTTTTCGGCCTACCAAGACGCTCCTTTTTTGCCTAAGCCGCCCTTTCGGGTTTTTTAGCTTAGCGAGCTGTTCTTTTATTTCTTTAGGCGAAGTATTTCTTGATTGCGTCAGCATTCATGGGACGTGGGAACTCCTCATTATTGTACCCCAAAATTTTCCCTCTCACTTATCAAGAATTTTCTCACAAGATCTCCTTGGGCTCAAGACTGCACTAGGGTTTGATCAGCTCAAGACACCTCCTTAGGCACTGATGACCAAAATTAGGGTTTGAGTTTGCACAAGTATTTTTGAACTATCAATCCAGCATATGACTTTCATGACCAGTTTTGGATCATATTTTTGCTCAGTCAATTGAGCAGTTGACCTAAAAATCAGTTGTATTGGGGAAAAGTCAACTATGACCAATTTACAATCAAACTTCATAATTTTTTATCCACATCAATATTTTAAACCCATATGTATCATTTGATCAAGTTTGGACCATAATTCCTCAAGAAATTTGATCAAATCTCCAAAAGGGCAAAATGGTCAAAATTAGGGTTTTGACTGGGAAAGGGCAATTTCTGATTTTTGACCTAGCAAATGGTCAATTTGTTCAAGGCATGGTCTCAAGAGTCCAATTGAATCATTTTTACCTAATGACATGATTCAAAATATTGCAAATCCATTGGATTGACAGATGAATTTTGCAGTCAACTGATCAAAAGTCAACTGTATACTGAAAAGTTAAACTTTGACTTTTTGGTCAAATTTAAGAACCAAAGATCACAATTCATCAAAACATGTCAAAATAGGAAACTTATTCATCAAGAAATCAAGAAATCAAGATTTCATTTTGAAAATTCAAAATTTCTAAACTAAGAAATTTTTCAAAGTGTCAAAAATTTCTTATTTTTTCATAACTTTAAGCAATTTTTTCATTATGATGCAAGATGATTCAAAGGAAACTTCCAACATTAAAGTTGTATATCTCCATGAAATCTAAAACTTTCCTTCCCACAACTTCTCCTAAAAGTGCTTGGATCTCAAGTTATAATTTTATGAATACATGCTCATGAACTAAAAAAGACTTAGTGAAATTTTGCCCTAGTTAGGCAGATTTTTGACCTAACTTCATGGCAATTTTCACATAGTTCCAAGGGGAATATTCAAAAGCAATTCAAATATTAGTTGTAGAGAATATTGCAATCTTTCCAAAATTTCAAAGAACTCCTTGAGATCATTCTTGATTAGGGAGAATCAAAGAGATGAAGTTGGGGTTTTGTCACTTGAATTATAGGTCATTTTCATGATGAACACAAATGCAAATCAATGTTAGGCTGCATAATCTCTGCTTTGCCGGCCTCAAACTTGTTTGTCACTCTATAATTAATGGATTACACAAACTTTTGAGCTATAATCCAAGTGTTTTAAGCTTTATCCAATTCACATTGCCATTTTGGGAAGAAAGTTAACAATACCATTCTTGAAAAGCAAGCTTTATGCATAAAGTCCATTCTTGAGCCTCTAACTTGTTCCCTCTGATCACACTTCATATACAAAGTCAGAAGCAAGTGTTTTTAAAGCATAACCACTCTATCTTAGCAAATACACAAGCCATTGAAACTTGTTTTCTCAAAAATCACATGTTTAGCTTAAGGATGCAAATTCAAATTCTGATCAACAACAAGTCTCTAAACTTGTTGCTTATAAATAAAAGTACTATTTGTGAGCTAGGACACGATCTTGAAGACCTTTAAACTCACTCAAACTCCCTCTAGCTAGAAATTGTCTCAAAACACCATTGTTGTGCAAGTTCTGACTTTACATACCAAACTCCAAATCCCCGCGTGCGTTCTTTGGCCTTTCACTTCCAAAAGCTTCTAAACATCAAATATAAACCATCCAAAGTCCATTTGCTCAACTATAACACCTCCATCATCAAGTCCCATTTGCAAAAACATAGGTCTGCAACTTGACTTCTCCAGAACTCCTCAGCCACTTGCAGCTCAAGCTAATCATTGCATTAGCTTCCTGGGACCTCAAGGAAGCTAGCCTAATCCTTGCAGCACTTTGAATCAAGCTCATTTGCATTTCATGATTTCCAGTTTTGAGGTATTTTTCTTGAACTTCTATCTCATTACTTAGGCATTATTAGGCTTGCATTTGTGAAGATAAAATGTAGACCTCATTGCCACGAAGCTATACATATCCATAGTTTGCATTTACGTGGCCTGAGCTTAGATAATTTTAGAGTTGAAGTTGCTGAAATTTTTAGGGTTCAAATTAGGGCCAGAGAAATTCTCATTTATCTTTGACTTTTAGCTTTAATTATTTATATGGTTAGATTCGTGAGGAAGAATGCAACAACTTTCATTTTGTCATCTTTCATTTTTGTTGAGAAATGAAGAAGTTACAGGTACACCGGCTGGAGGTTGAAGATGAAGTCATCAGGACTTGATTTGCCTTACATATTTATTGTTTTGTTTATATAAACAGATGTATAGCCACCCCAGTGGTAAAGAGCGCGACTGTTAACCTATGGGACCTGGGTTCGAGCCCCAGTGGTACTCTTTTGCCCATTTTTCATATTTTTTGACTTTCTAACATATTTTTTACAGGCGTTGGGCCTTTTGGGCTTGGCATTGTTTTTTTTGCTAGCTCACTTCCCTGTCTACTTGTGCACCCCTGGCCCAATTTATTTATTTTCTTATTTTTATTTTATTTGTTTTTTTCTTAATTATTTTTCACTAATATTAAAAATCATTAAAAAAAATTTAGATTTTCATTTTAATTTAGTTTATTTTATTTTTTCTCACAAAAAATATTTTTTAACTATACTTTATTTATCTTTACTAATTATCTTGTAAATTAAATTAAAACTAGGTTATTATTTATTTTCTTTTATACCTATTTAAATATATTATTTTAATATAATATCAAAAATGCCAAAAATATTTTATAACACCATATATTATTTTCAAGGCAAAAAAATACAAAAATACTTTTTTCTTTAAACTTATTTTCTTTTAATCAACTAAATAGAATTAGGGTTTTATTCAAAAATATTTTCTTAATTAATTTCTTTTCTTAATTAGTTTAAGTTAATTTAATTTTGATTAATTATTTTCCTCTAATTAGGTTTAGGTTAAAACCCCTTTCATATGAAAATCCAAATAAAAATCATTTCTTTCCATTTACATTTGTACTTTATATTTATTCATTTCCTTGTACATTTATTCAATTTGGTTGTAATAGATTAATTAGGTTTATATTATTGCAATCCCTATTCAAAAATTGTATACCCCTCTCCCACAAGTATTGTAATAGCGTAGTAAATTTAAATTCCGCAATTTATCGCTTTATATACAAATGCTAGTAATTAGGGTTTGTATGGAAAGAATAAAATCAATCAAATAGAAAAACCTAATTCAATACTAAATCAAGCATGAAAACAATAAATTTGAACACAAGAACCCCTAGGGTTACCCCACTTGGTTGCCTTATATAAAATGGCCATATTACGCATGTAAGGTATCTTAGCAAAAACAAGCAAATACAAGATCATAGTCCCTCGATGATGCTATCTAAGTTGCCTTACAAATAATCTTAGTCCCTCAAAAAGAATGCTAAGATACCTTGTAACATTTCTAATCATGGCTATACGATGACCCACGCCCATCCCATTTAAATTCAAAGATAGGGTTGCTTACCAAATCAATGGTAAGACAACAATGTCAAAAGAAAAAGAAATGAACAAGAAAGACATTTGAGTAGGTAGATTTCTCCTAATTACTTGCTCCATTTGAAAACAAACATGATTGTTATTTTCAAAACAATCACATACACTTTCAAACATTTTACAAAATTGAAAACATTTTCAAAAGATCAATCATCTTTGTATACATTCTTACAAACAAGAATCATTACAAAGATTGCCTAAACAATGGCCTCTTTACAAAATACTTTCAAAAACCACACAAAGCACAATTTCAAACAAAAGCAAGTGATCTAGCAAGTAACTAAGAGCCCATGGAAAACCATGGATGAAAATGGTGTTAATACCTTCCCTTTTTATAATCTACCCCCCGAACTCAAGAAACAATCTCAAAGGTATTTCCTGTGCTTTTTCACCTTTCCTTTTGGATAAAAGAAAATTCGGTGGCGACTCTTGCTAACCGCAACATTTGCGATCAAATGCAAAACCCTCAAGTTAGTTCTCCCATCGTATCACAAAACTGGTGACTCTGCTGGGGAATATTCTAAAAGTGGGGTTACCTTAGGGATAGATCATATTTATTTGCTTACATTGTTTGACTTGTATGCTTTACATTATGGTTCTTTGTTTGGGTTTGAATAGCAATACATTGTGGAAACTGTGCAGGGTATACCGACATGGTCTAAGAAATAGCTACATTAGTGCAACATATTTGTGGGTACCAGTAGCCTTTGAGTTAATCAAAGAGAATATGGGGCCGCTGAGTGATGTCATGAAGCACTAATGAAATTTTAGAACCTTTACTTGACCAACTTGGCCTTTAGGATGTAGTAAGATGACTGGCTTTGCTGCAGTCCGAAGTTGGTAGATACTCGATACTACACTCATTGAGGTTTGTTTTCTTGGGATATTTCGATCGCTGTTAAAGAGGCTTGTGCTAAAATAATGACCAAGGAAAAAAACCAGTGATATTGAGCTCCTTAGAACCCGGTTATTATTACTAGGACAGGTTTAAGCCAACTAAACTTCAAGAGGGTACTTACCTATAAAACTCCATGCAAGCCTAAACCTAAGGATTTGTTTGTATATGCATACTTGTACATAACATCATGAACATCATGAACATCATATACATCCACTAACCATTTCAAGGATTTTGGGATTCATCTTTGTTCTTGTTTTGTAGGATATGGATTCACTTCGCAAGAAAACTATTCAAGTCAATCTTGTAAGGATCCCTCCACAACTCAAAGAGCTAGCTTCAAGGATTCCTGAAAACTCTCTATTCACTGAGAGACATGGTCGCCTACTCAACTTGGTCACCTCCAACACATATGAGGATATGATGAAGGTGCTATTTCAGTTCTTTGATCCTTTACACCATTGCTTCATATTTCCTGAATATCAACTTGTGCCTACTTTGGAAGAATTTTCCCAACTCTTGAGGATTCCCATTCTCAATCAACTACTTTTCAACGGTACGGAAAGAGACCCAAATCTATAAGAGATTGCTCAAGCTTTACACTTGCACTCATCTAATATCATAACTCATTGGGATACAAGGAGTGGTGTCAAAGGTTTCTTAGCGAAGTTCTTGTTCGAGCAAGCCCAAAGCTGTTGGAACTCCTTGGATTTGTAAGCCTTTGAGGAAATTGTGGCTCTCCTCATCTATGGGATGGTTTTCTTTCCAAATCCTGACCAACTCATAGATGTCAACGCCGTCAAAATCTTCATATCCCGTAACTCGGTGCCTACATTACTAGGAGATATCCTACACTCTTTTCACACTCGCACAATGAGGAAAAGAAGTGTCCTTATGTGTTTCACTCCTCTCTTGGAAAGATGGTTTATTCCGCATCTTCCCCAATCTGTATTAAAAAATGAGCAAGGTTCAAGGTGGTCACAAAGGTTGATGGCGCTCAAACATTCAGACATTCATTGGTGCTCCCGATCCAAAGAGAATGTTTTCATTGTCGACCGTTGTGGAGAATTACCTAATGTCCATTTACTTGGCATTAAGGGAGGTATCACATACAACCCATGCTTAGCCTTAAGACAATTTGGTTATGCCCGAAGGGATGACCCACACGAGATGCTGATTCAAGTTTTGGTATTTGACTACGACAAAGACGATCAAGGTCTTCGCCAGAGATTTATCCAAGCTTGGAGGATATTAAACAAGGTGGATAGCAAGAATTTGGGGTATAAAAATTCCATCCCTCTTGAGCCTTACCTAAAATGGGTACGAACTCGCGCTCAGAGTCATGGAAGGAGATGTTCCATACACTATCCTACATCCTAACATTCCTACCTCTCTTGAAGACCTACAAAGGGATTGGATACAACTCAAGGGAGAGCGAGATACCTTCGAAGCCCAATTCTACGCGAGCGAGAAGAAGGTTTTGGAACTTACTAGGCTACTTCATGAGGAGCAGACTCTCAAAGCCTACATCGCGCCAAAGATGATGCGAACTACCTTTTTATCTTAGAGTTTTTGTATTATTTTTCCTGAAAAGGCATTGATGTACTCAAGCTTTAACTTATTAATATAACGTGTGTTTCCTTTTTGTCTAAAACAAATTTGAATCTTAAGATCCTTGAAAACATTTTCATATGCATTTATCATTCATCATAACATAAGCAGGTCTTTTGCAACAAGTCTCCTCATCTCTCTACTATTTATTTCAGTAAGATGGATCTCAAGCAAACTGTGAAGACCTCCAAGCTCAGATACACAGTTTCAACAGTTGCTCTTGACCCTAGCCAAAGGACAAGAAGAGTTGAAGACTTTGCTGGCTGACGAGAAGAAAAAGAAGACAAAGAAGGTAACCGGAGTCCTAAAAATGGGAAGAAGATTTCATGGGCAGACAAGAAGGACCTTAGACTTTGCAACGACATCCGGTGAGAGAGATAATCAAGATGGGAAAGGCAAGGAAACAGTTGTCCCGTCAGAATCAGAAAAGGAAGAGGAAGAAGAAGACTATTATGAAGAACAATACCCTTCAGGTGATGACAAGTATAAACATCTCGAAGAGAGGTTGAGTGCAATGGAAATCCAAAAAGTTCCTGGATTGGACTTTGAGGAATTGGGGTTAGTGTCGGGGATTGTCATTCCTCCGAAATTCAAAGCACCTGTGTTCGCCAAGTATGACGGAGTCTCATGCCCTAAAATGCATCTCCAGTCCTATGTGAGGAAAATACAGCCCCATACCGCTGACAAAGACTTATGGGTACACTTCTTCCAAGACATCCTGTCTAGAACTCAACTTGATTGGTTTTACCAGTTAGAAAGAGCAAACATTCACAACTGGGAAGATCTTGTTGCAGCCTTCTACAAACAATACCAATACAATGTTGATCTTGCGCCTACCTGTACTCAACTCCAGAGTATGGCCATGGCTTCAAATGAAGGCTTCAAGGACTATGCACAAAAGTGGAGAGATTTAGCCGGAAGAGTTCAACCTCCTCTATCTGAGAGAGAGTTGGTAGACATGTTCTTAGGAACCTTGTCTAGTCCCTTCTTCAATCATTTAATTGGAAGTTCATCTGCAGGTTTTACTGAACTAATATTGACCGGAGAAATGGTAGAAACTGGGATAAAGAATGGAAAGATTCAGAAAGATACATCCTCGGCTGCTATAAGGAAGCCTTTTATCGGAAAGAAAGAAGTGGTTGTCGTTTATCCTCCGAGAAATCAAGATAGGGCCGAACGCCGACCAATGGTGGGGGCTGTTATGATTCCTAAGCACGCGCTTGATCAGCAAAGAAACAACCAACCAAGGATGGAAAGACCAGTCAGACAATTCACCTGAATTAACATGACCCTATCTCAGGTATTACCGCATCTACTAAGATCCAATTTGGTGACCTTGAAAGAAGCTCCAAAGAACTACAACACAACATCTCCTCACTATCATCCCAATGCCCGTTGCGCATATCACTCTGAAAGTCCCAGCCATGACACTAATAGTTGTTGGGCTCTAAAGAACAAAATACAAGACCTCATTGAAGAAAAAGAGATTGAATTCGATGCGCCCGAAAAGCCAAACGTCATTTCTGCCACTATGCCCAAACATGGCCATAATACCAATGTCATTGAAGAAGAAATGTTTGTTACTTCAGTTGATGAACTTATTACCCCACTCTTGACTATTAAAGTGAATTTGTTGAATGCCGATGTGTTCCCGGGTTGTGATGAAGGCTTTCATTTCTGTTTGTCCTCACCAACCAGTTGTCCTTTGTAGAAAGCAGGCGTTCAGTGCCTAATAGATAACAAATAAATTTTGTTTGAAAAAACTTCTGTTCCACCTATTCCTTTTGAAGATGTTTCTATCATTAACATTTCCGCCAATTCTTCCAGGGTCTCCACCAAAAGACCCGTTAGAATTACATCAGTTCCGAAAGCAACTCCTTTGATAATTATAATTCCTGGACCAGTCCCGTATTCGTCAGACAAAACCATACCATGGAATTATGGAGGGGATGTCTACTACCATAGTATCAAGCAAGACTGGCCAGCCTCTAAAGATTCAAGCTCCAAAAAAGTCAACTTCGACATCAATAATATTGCAGGAACTAGCAAGATTACCTGAAGCGGAAGGATATTCTCTCCAGAAATTACTCCCCCAAAAGCAGTTTCTGGACCCATAATCATTCCTGTTGTTGCTCCCCCAAAAGCTGTTCCCGGTCCTACAATCATCTTAGTCAATACTCAAACTAACAAAGTTGTTACAACCCCTGTTATCATTCCTACTGATACTCCTGCTGCCGAGTTAACCGAGACTCGAGGTAAAGGTATTCTGATTGAGCCTGTCCGGACGAAGGCTCATTCATTGGCTATCCCTGAGACCTCCCAGAAAGAGATGGAGGAAATTCTGAAGATCATAAAAAGAAGCGACTACGATGTAGTTGAACAACTGGGGAAAACCCCCTCTAAAATTCCCATGCTGGCATTACTACTATGTTTCGAGGCACATGCAAAAGCCTTGGTAAAGTTCCTGAAAACTGCCCATGTACCCCAAGAGACATCTGCCGATCAGTTTCGATACTGCGTAGCCAGCCTAACTGCAAATAATGGTCTAGGTTTTTCAGATGCTGATTTAACGTCAAGGGGAAGGAAGCATAATGAGGCATTTCATGTCTCAATTGAATGTAGGGGCACAACCATGGCTCATGTATTGGTAGACACTGGCTCATATCTGAATGTATTGCCTAAAAAAGCTCTTGATAGGCTTGGCTGTGAGGGATTGACATTGAAGCCAAGTAACATAGTAGTAAGGGCTTTT
Organism: Vicia faba; assembly: GCA_948472305.1. Lineage (NCBI taxonomy): Eukaryota > Viridiplantae > Streptophyta > Magnoliopsida > Fabales > Fabaceae > Vicia > Vicia faba. The sequence goes on along the minus strand of OX451740.1, from coordinate 386,186,386 downwards.
GACGGCTCGAAAAAGATGGTACATGGGGAGGTAGACATTCCCATAAAAGTTGAAACACAAACTTTTGATTCAACTTTTTATGTAATGGATATTCGTCCCTCATATTCCTGCTTGCTAGGCCGACCATGGATTCACCATGCTGGCACTGTCACTTCTACGTTGCACCAAATGATGAAATATCCAACTAAAGGGAAGATTATCACTGTTCATGGAGAATAAGAGTATATGATCATCCATCTCAATTCCTTCAGATATGTGGAATTAGATGGTGAATTTATTGAAACTCCATTCCAACACTTTGAAGAAGTCCTATAAGATGTGTCAATAACCAAGGCTGTTCCCAAGATTACAAGGCCTCCACTCCGGATGTCATCTCTGAAGGATGCCAAAGCAGTGGTAGAAGAAGGTGGGCGCACTATCTGGGGACAACTCCCAGATATCCCATATAAGTCTGACAAGTTTGGCCTGGGTTTCATTTCAAGTGCTCAGAAGGTTGTACGCTGCGCTCGTGCCGGAGGACCACCCCTGAAGATCAGCAACCGCGAGGTCAATGTCGTAGAAGATGATGAAGATAGTTATGACTTGGAGGACTGGATATTCCCAACTATCAGTGGAGGGCTCAACAACTGTGAGGCTACATATTTTGTCCTGATCACTTTTATTCCACAGTAATTTGTCTTTACATTTTGTTGGATTTGTAATATTAAAACAATTCGCACTCTTAAAACCATGTGTCTTACCCGAGGCACAATGGTCCATTTGTAAGGGTTATTATCTCATTTTCATATGACATCAATGAATCATGGACGTTTTTGCATACAAACTTTTGTGCTCATTTTTTTCTTCTTTTTATATTTTCATTTCTTTCAAAGATAGATATACCCTTACACACACTCACACTCACAATGCAGGAATACATCCATTCGGGATCCCATGGGTAACGATACTGCAATGGCCTTTTGTGACTCTAAAAATCTAATCTACCAAGCCGAAGATGAAGGTGAGGAAGATTGTGAAGTACCAAGGAAACTTGCCAGACTACTACAAAAAGAAGAGAGAACCATTCAGCCTCACGAAGAACCCGTGGATACAATCTACCTAGGTACCGAAGAAGACAAAAAAGAGGTTAAGGTGGGTGCCAATCTGGAACCCGGTATCAAGGAGCGTCTGATTCAGTTGTTACACGATTATGTTGAAGTATTTGTCTGGTCGTATGAAGACATGTCGGGACTTGATACAAACATTGTGGTACATCGTCTGCCTACAAGAGAGGATTTTCCGCCAGTAAAGAAAAATGTTCGCCGCATGAGGCTTGATATGTCAGAAAAGATTAAAGCAGAAGTCATGAAGCAATTCAACGCTGGATTCTTGGCCGTCACCTCTTATCCGCAATGGGTTTCCAATGTTGTTCCCGTGCCCAAAAAAGACGGCAAAGTGCGAATTTGTGTGGACTACAGAGATTTGAATAGGGAAAGCCCTAAGGATGATTTTCCACTCCCCCATATTGATATTCTAGTTGACAATATGGCACAACATAAAGTGTTTTCCTTCATGGACGGATTCTCGGGTTACAACCAAATCAAAATGGAACCTGAGGACATGGAGAAAACAACGTTTGTCACGCAGTGGGGAACTTTCTACTATAAAGTGATGCCATTCGGACTGAAGAATGCTGGGGCAACCTATCAGCATGCTACGGTAGCTCAATTCCACGACATGATACATCACAAAATAGAGGTCTATGTGGACGACATGATAGCCAGATCTCAAACAGAAGAAGAGCATCTTGATCACTTACAAAACCTATTTGAGAGACTGAAGAAGTATAAGTTGAGGTTGAATCTAAACAAATGCACATTTGGGGTACGGTCCGGTAAACTCCTAGGCTTTATCGTCAGCAACAAAGGTATCGAGGTCGATCCTGCCAAAGTTAAAGCAATACAAGAGATGTTTGCTCCTCATACGGAGAAGGAAGTTAGAGGGTTCTTGGGACGTTTGAACTACATTTCCAGATTTATCTCTCACCTGACAGCTACTTGTGAACCAATCTTCAAACTGTTGAAGAAAGATCAAGTAGTCAAATGGAATGACGAGTGCCAAGTTACTTTTGAAAAAATCAAAGAATACTTACAAGAGCCTCCTGTGTTGATTCCACTAGTCGAGGGAAGACCATTGATCATGTATCTGACTATTTTAGAAAACTCAATGGGGTGTGTATTGGGGCAGCATGATGAGTCTGGCCGAAAAGAGCATGCTATTTACTACCTGAGCAAAAAGTTTACCAACTGTGAAACCAGATATTCACTGCTCGAGAAAACTTGTTGCGTTCTGGCATAGGCTGCTCGTCGGCTAAGACAGTGTATGCTGAATCATACTACTTTGTTGATATCTAAAATGGATCCGATAAAATACATCTTCGAGAAACCTGCTCTCTCTGGGAGAATAGCGAGATGGCAGATGATCCTGGCAGAATATGACATAAGTATACTACCCAGAAAGCAATAAAGGGAAGTGTATTAGCTGATCACCTTGCTCACCAAGCTGTAGATGACTACCAATCCATGAAGTTCGAATTTCTAGATGAAGACATCATGACGGTAAATAACTGTGAAGAATTCAGGCCATATGACGAACCTGAACAAGGATCCTGATAACCCTTATTCTTTGATGGGGCATCCAATGCACTTGGCAATGGTATCATTGTTGTACTCATATATCTGGAAGGGTGTCATACTCCCTTTACTGCCAAACTTTGCTTCAATTGTACAAACAACATGGCGGAATACGAAGCGTGCATCTTTGGTCTCAAAGCTGCCATAGACTTGGGGATCAAATCCTTGGATGTATTCGAAGATTCGACTTTGGTTATCAGTCAGATCAAAGGGGAATGGGACACCAAACACCCTAACATTATCCCTTATAAAGAAGATGTTTTGACATTGTTACCACATTTTGAGAAGATTACCTTCGAGCATTTCCCGCGAGAAGAAAATCAGCTAGCAGACGCTCTAGCCACAATGTCATCTATGTTTAAACTTAATTGGGATAACGAGGCTCCCCAGATCAACATCGAACGAATGGAGGAACCTGCGCACTATCACAAGATTAATACTGAAGAAGTAGTGGACCATCCTTGGTTTCATGAAGTCAGGAAGTATCTCGAGGCTCAAGAAAATCCAGAAGGAGCTTCAATCAATGATAAGAAGTTCTTAAGGAGATTATCTGCTAAATTCTTCCTTAGTAATGGCATTCTTTACAAACACAACCATGACTCCGTGTTACTTTGGTGCGTAGATAAGGTTGAAGCTGAAAGGATCATGGCTGAATTGCATGAAGGCACTTTTGGAACCCATTCCAGTGGGCATACGATGGCAAAGAAAATACTACGGGCGGGCTATTACTGGTCTACCATGGAAGCAGATTGCTATTAACACTCTCGAACTTACCATAAGTGTCAGATTTATGCTGACAAGGTGCACGTACCTCCGGTTCCTTTGAATGTCTTGATAGCTCCTTGGCCCTTTTCTATGTGAGGAATTGATATGATTTGGGAAATCAAGTCGACAGCCTCTAATGGACACCGCTTCATCTTAGTGGCCATTGATTATTATACAAAGTGGGTGGAGGCAGCTTCCTTCGCTTCCGTTACCAAGAATGTTGTTGCCCGTTTCGTCAAGCAAAATCTCATTTGCCGGTACGGTATCCCGGAAAGGATCATCACTGACAATGGTACAAATCTCAACAACACTATGATCACCTCCTTGTGCGACCAATTCAAGATCCAGCATCACAATTCTTTTCCTTACCGGCCAAAGATGAATGGTGATGTCGAAGCTGCAAATAAGAAAATCAAAAAGATCATACATAAAATGACAGTCACATACAAAGACTGGCATGATATTCTACTATTCCCTCTCCACGGGTATCATACCACAACTCACACATCAACCGGGGCAGCACCCTATTCTCTGGTTTACGGCATGGAAGTCGTCTTGCCTATTGAGGTTTAGATCCCCTCTATAAGAATTATGAAGGATGCAGGGCTGAACGAAGACGATTGGATCCAGACTCGACTTAATCAACTGAACTTGATTGATGAGAAGAGACTTACTGCTGTTTGCCATGGTAAAATGTATCAAAAACGAATGATCAAGGCTTTCAACAAGAAGGTCAGATGCCAAGTGTATCAAGTTGGGGATCTGGTAATCAAACGCATCATACTGCCACAAGGTGATCTCAGGGGAAAAAGGAATCCTACCTATGAAGGACCATTTGTAATATAAAATATATTCTATGGTGGAGCAATAATCTTGACCACCATGGATGGCGACGACCTACCGCATCCTGCGAACGTGGACATAGTCAAAAGATACTACGCATAAGAGACCCGCTAGGTTGACAAACCTAGGTAAAATAAGGGCATCTCGGTGAACCAAAAAGGTTCGGGCAAAAATTAGGGATAAAACAAAAAAATCTGTACACCCGGCAAGTTGAAAACCCGAAAGGGCGACTTGGGGAAAAAAGGGTATCCCGGTGGACTGAAAACCCGAAAGGGCGGTCCAGGCAAAAGTTAGGGAATTAAAGCGTATGACTATGTCCCGTTGGATCACCTTACGGACAACCTGAAAACTCAGGTTCTGATCAATTCAATCATCTTCGGACGAGGCAATAAATAGACAAAATGCTCAGAGATACAAAGGCTATAGCAGAATGGGAACCCCATGGGATTATTGCACATAGCTATCTTTTCTTTGTATTAAAATTTTCATTTTTTCTTACGACGACGTTCTCCTACTAGAATGTTTGTCTCATTGTACAAAAATACTTACTCAAAGTCAATGCAAAGATATTCCTTTGGAAGTGTAAAACTATCTGTTTTTCTTTACTCTTGTGTTTTGTTTACAGAAACGTCCAATGATTCATTGTTGAACATATGCATTTGAACATAATTACTGTTAACAAATAAACAAAATAAAAGACAATTACTAATGGCTTTAAGAGGTAGAGAAATCTATCTAAGCTATTTCCATAAATCCCCCAAAATTTGTAGTTTAATTCCCAGCAGAACAAGCTTCCAATTATCAATCCTCAATAGAAGTCGTCAAATTTCACAAGATTCCCCAATAGAATTTTACAAGCAGTATACAGCATTTCCCTTACAAGAGAGTTTATTTCTCTAAGCAAAAATTCTTCAACACTTAGACTTCACAACATGAAGGCTTATACTCTATATCCTCAGCAGTGGTCAGGGATTTATTTTCCCTAATCCAACAGCAGTGCAACAAACTAGCTCACATACACATACATTGCATCCGCATATCATAAACATTGATAAAACGAATGCATTATATCATACATTTCATACAATATGACTTTTAATATTAGCTAACATTTTACCCTTTTCAGGATAATATTAACAGCTATCATTAACAATGTTCAAAAGTTTTCAGATGTCGAACAGATATGCTCCAGACACGGAAGCCATTATAATAACTCATACAGAGCCTCTTCCAAATACAGTTCAGATACGCTCCAGACACGAATGCCATCCTAATACTCATTCAGATTTAACCTTTTGATACAGTTCAGATACGCTCTAGACATGGACGCCATCCTGATACTCATTCAGATTCAACCTTTTGATACAGTTCAGATACGCTCCAGACACAGATGCCATTCTAATACTCATTCAGACTCAACTTTGAGATATAGCTCAGATACGCTCCAGACACGGATGACATTCTGATACTTACCCATATTCAACTCTCATATACAGTTTAATTACGCTCCATACACAGATTCCATTCTAACAATCATTCAAAATCAACTTCCAGATACAGTTCAGATACGCTCCAAACATGGACGCCATTTTGATACACATTCTTTCAGCTTACAAATTACAATACAAACAATCACTTTTGGATGGCATCTTTAAGCCTATCTCCTACAGCTTTCTATCGCCTCTCCAAATGGCATCTTTAAGCCCATTCCCTCAACCATCACATCATCGAGTGCAAATTTCTGGGCACTCTAGTGTCCAATCATCTTCCACCTTCGAGTCACGAATGGCAAAACTTGCCAATCTAACTCCTCGGGCTTAAGAAGATTGAACAGGGGCAGCTGTTGTACCCCAAAATTTTCCCTCCCACTTATCAAGAATTTTCCCACAAGATCTCCTTGGGCTCAAGACTGCACTAGGGTTTGATCAGCTTAAGACACCTCCTTAGACACTGATGACCCAAATTAGGGTTTGGGTTTGCACAAGGATTTTTGAAGTATAAATGTTACATATGACTTTCATGGATAATTATGGACCCCCAGGATTACTCATGTCAAGTTTCAAGCCTTGGATCACATTTTTGTCAGTCAATTGAGCAGTTGACCTAAAAATCAGTTGTATTGGGGAAAAAGTCAACTATGACCAATTTACAGTCAAACTTCATAATTTTTGATCCACATAAATAATTTAAACCCATATGTATCATTTTATCAAGTTTGGACCATAATTCCTCAAGAAATTTGATCAAATCTCCAAAAGGGTAAAATGGTCAAAATTAGGGTTTTGACTGGGAAAGGGCAATTTCTAATTTTTTACCTAGAAAATGGTCAATTGGTTCAAGTCCTAATCTCGAGAGTCGAATTGCATCACTTTGACCTAATGGCATGATTCAAAATATTGCAAATCCATTAGATTGACAGATGAATTTTGCAGTCAACTGTATACTGAAAAGTCAAATTATGACTTTTTGGTCAAATTTAAGCACCAAAGATCACAATTCATCAAAACATGTCAAAATAGAAAAATTATTCATCAAGAAATCAAGATTTCATTTTGAAAAGTCAAAATTTCTAAACTTAGAAAATTTTCTAAGTGTCAAACATTTCTTATTTTTTCATAACTTTGAGCAATTTTTTCATTATGATACAAGATGATTCAAAGGAAACTTCCAACATGAAAGTTGTATATCTCCATGAAATCTACAACTTTTCTTCATACAACTTCTCCTAAAAGTGCTTGTATCTCAAGTTATAATTTTATGAATACATGCTCATGAACTAAAAAAGACTTAATGAAATTTTGCTCTAGTTAGGCAGATTTTTGATCTAACTTCATGGAAATTTTTCACATAGTTCCAAGGGGAATATTCCAAAGCAATTCAAATATAAGTTGTAGAGCACATTGCAATATTTCCAAAATGTCCAAGAACTCCTTGAGATAATTCTTGAGTAGGGAGAATCAAAGAGATGAAGTTGGGGTTTTGTCACTTGAATTATAGGTCATTTTCATGATGAACACAAATGCAAATCAATGTTAGGCTGCATAATCTCTGCTTTGCCGGCCTCAAACTTGTTTGTCACTCTATAATTAATGGATTACACAAACTTTTGAGCTATAATCCAAGTGTTTTAAGCTTTATCCAATTCACATTGCCATTTTGGGAAGAAAGTTAACAATACCATTCTTGAAAAGCAAGCTTTATGCATAAAGTCCATTCTTGAGCCTCTAACTTGTTCCCTCTGATCACACTTCATATACAAAGTCAGAAGCAAGTGTGTTTAAAGTATAACCACTCTATCTTAGCAAATACACAAAGCATTGGAACTTGTTTTCTCAAAAATCACATGTTTAACTTAAGGATGCAAATTCAAATTCTGATCAACAACAAGTCTCTAAACTTGTTGCTTATAACTAGAAGCACTATTTGTGAGCTAAGACACGATCTTGAAGACCCTTAAACCCACTCAAACTCCCTCTAGCTAGAAATTTTCTCAAAACACCATTGTTGTGCAAGTTCTGACTTTACATACCAAACTCCAAATCCCCTCGTGCGTTCTTTGGCCTTTAACTTCCAAAAGCTCCTAAACATCAAATATAAACCATCCAAAGTCCATTTGCTCAACTGTAACACCTCCATCATCAAGTTCCATTTCTAAAAATAGGGGTCGGCAACTTGACTTCTCCAGAGCTCCTCAGCCACTTGCAGCTCAAGCTAATCATTGCATTAGCTTCTTGGGACCTCAAGGAAGCTAGCCTGATCCTTGCAGCACTTTGAATCAAGTTCATTTGCATTTCACGATTTCCAGTTTTGAGGTATTTTTCTTGAACTTATATCTCATGACTTAGGCATTGTTAGGCTTGCATTTGTGAAGATAAAATATAGACCTCATTGCCACGAAGCTGTACATATCCATAGTTTGCATTTACATGGCCTGAGCTTAGAGAATTTTAGAGTTGAAGTTGCTGAAATTTTTAGGGTTCAAATTAGGGCCAGAGAAATTCTCATTTATCTTTGACTTTTAGCTTTAATTATTTACATGGTTAGATTCGTGAGGAAGAATGCAACAACTTTCATTTTGTCATCTTCCATTTTTGTTGAGAAATGAAGAAGTTACAGGTACACCGACTGGAGGTTGAAGATGAAGTCATCAGGACTTGATTTGCCTTACATATTTATTGTTTTGTTTATATAAACAGATGTATAGCCACCCCGGTGGTAAAGCGCGCGCCTGCTAACCTATGGGACTTGGGTTCGAGCCCCAGTGGTACCCCTTTGCCCATTTTTCATATTTTTTGACTTTCTAACATGTTTTTTTGCATGTGATGGGCCCTTTGGGCCTGACATTGTTTTTTTTTGCTAGCTCACCTTCCTGTCTGCTTGTGCACCCCTGGCCCAATTTATTTGTTTTCTTATTTTTATTTTATTTGTTTTTTTCTTAATTATTTTTCACTAATATTAAAAATCATAAAAAAATATATAAAAACTTAGATTTTAATTTAGTTTATTTTATTTTTTCTCACAAAAAATATTTTTTAACTATACTTTATTCATCTTTACTAATTATCTTGTAAATCAAATTAAAACTAGGTTATTATTTATTTTCTTTTATACCTATTTAAATATATTATTTTAATATAATATAAAAAAGGCCAAAAATATTTTATAACACCATATATTATTTTCAAGGCAAAAAAATACAAAAATACTTTTTTCTTTAAACTTATTTTCTTTTAATCAACTAAATAGAATTAGGATTTTATACAAAAATATTTTCTTAATTAATTTCTTTTCTTAATTAGTTTAAGTTAATTTAATTTTGATTAATTATTTTTCTCTAATTAGGTTTAGGTTAAAACCCCTTTCATATAAAAATCCAAATAAAAATCATTTCTTTCCATTTGCATTTGTACTTTTTATTTATTCATTTCCTTGTACATTTATTCAATTTGGTTGTAATAGATTAATTAGGTTTATATTATTGCAATCCTCATTCACAAATTGTATACCCCCCTCCCACAAGTATTGTAATAGCGTAGTAACTTTAAATTCCACAATTTATCGCTTTATATACAAATGCTAGTAATTAGGGTTTGTATGGAAAGAATAAAATCAATCAAATAGAAAAACCTAATTCAAGACTAAATCAAGCATGAAAACAATACATTTGCACACAAGCATCCATAGGTTTACCCCACTTGGTTGCCTTATATAAAATGGCCATATTACGCATGTAAGTTATCTTAGCAAAAGCAAGCAAATACAAGATCATAGTCCCTCGATGACGTTATCTAAGTTTCCTTACAAATGATCTTAGTCCCTCAAAAAGAATGTTAAGATACCTTGCAACATTTCTAATCATGGCTATACAATGACCCACGTCCGTCCCGTTTACATCCAAAGATAGGGTTGCTTACCAAATCTATGGTAAGACAACAATGTCAAAAGAAAAGGAAATGAACAAGAAAGACATTTGAGTAGGTAGATTGCTCCTAATTACTTGCTCCATTTCAAAACAAACATCATTGCTATTTTCAAAACAATCACATACACTTTCAAACATTTTACAAAATTGAAAACATTTTCAAAAGATCAAACATCTTTGTATACATTCTTACAAATAAGAATCATTACAAAGATTGCCTAAACAATGGCCTCTTTATAAAATACTTTCAAAAACCACACAAAGCACAATTTCAAACAAAAGCAAGTGATCTAGCAAGTAACTAAGAGCCCATGGAAAACCATGGATGAAAAGGGTGATAATACCTTCCCTTTTTATAATCTACCCCCCGAACTCAAGGAACAATCTCAGAGGTCTTTCCTGTTCTTTTTCACCTTTCCTTTTGGATAAAAGAAAAGTCGGTGGCGACTCTTGCTAACCGCAACATTTGCGATCAAACACAAAACCCTCAAGTCAGTTCTACCACCGTATCACACTCGCCATCCATAGTCTCAAGAATTAATGCACCGCCAGAGAAGGCTTTCTTGAAAACATATGGGCTTTCAAAATTGGGAGTCCACTTGCCCCTAGAATCAGCGTTGAAAGACATGATCTTCCTGAGCACGAGGTCGCCTTCTCTTAATTCACGAGGTTTGACCTTTTTATCAAAAGCTTTCTTCATTCTTCTTTGATATAACTGGCCATGACACAAAGCCGTCATTCTCTTCTCCTCAATCAAATTCAATTGGTCAAACCTGTTTTGGACCCATTCATCCTCTGTCAATTTGGTTTCCATTATCACACGTAAAGATGGAATCTCCACCTCGATAGGGAGTACAGCTTCCATTCCATACACTAGGGAGAAGGGGGTTGCTCATGTTGAAGTGCGGACAGATGTTCGATATCCATGTAGAGCAAAAGGGAGCATTTCATGCCAATCCTTATAAGTAACAACCATTTTCTGGATAATTCTCTTGATATTCTTGTTAGCAGCTTCAACAACCCCATTCATCTTTGGCTTGTACGGAGATGAATTGTGATGGACAATCTTGAATTCTTCGCACAGTTCTGTCATCATCTTGTTGTTCAAAATCGAGCCGTTGTCAGTGATGATTTTGCTCGGCATACCAAACTGACATATAAGGTTATTCTTAATGAAGCGCACAACCACCTGCTTAGTAACATTGGCATATGAAGCAACCTCCACCCACTTGGTGAAGTAATTAATTGCTACCAAGATAAAATAGTGTTCATTCGAAGCTTTTGGTTCTATCATCCCAATCATGTCAATACCCCACATAGAGAAAGGCCACGGGGAGGAAATCACATTGATAAGTGTCAGAGGCACATGGACCTTGTCTGCATAAATCTGGCATTTATGGCACTTCTTTGCAAATCTATAACAGTCGGACTCCATTGTCAGCCAATAGTAACCTGCCCTTAGCATCTTTTTAGCCATCGAATGTCCATTGGTATGAGTGCCAAATGAACCTTCATGAATCTCATGCATCAACATGTCTGCTTCGTGTCTATCCACGCATCTGAGCAAGACCATGTCATAATTTCTCTTGTACAACACATTTTCACTGAGGAAGAAATTGTCTGCCAATCTTATCAATGTCTTTCTATCTTTCTTCGATGCACCAATCGGGTATTCCTGAGTCTGAAGAAAATGCTTGATATCATAATACCAAGGTTTTTCATCTACTACCTCCTCCACTGTAAACACATGAGCGGTCATATCCAGTCGCCGAACCATAATTCGAGGTATATCATTCCAAGTATTCACTTGGTACATAGAAACCAGAGTTTCCAGAGCATCCGCCATTTGATTTTCATCTCTAGGAATGTGATGGAATTCAACTTTATTGAAGAAGGGTAATAATATTCTAGCATAATCTTTGTAAGGGATCAAGCCGGGGTGACGAGTATCCCATTCTCCTTTAATCTGATTTATCACCAAAGCTGAATCACCATACACATCTAGAATTTTAATTCTGAGATCAATAGCTTCTTCGAGACCCATGATGCAAGCCTCGTGTTCGGACATATTATTAGTACAATCAAATGTTAACCTTATGGTAAAAGGAATGTGCGATCCATGAGGAGTGACAATCACAACACCAGTTCCTTTACCATAAGCATCCACAGCTCCATCAAATATCATACTTCAACGTGATTCAGGGTCAGGACCTTCCTCAGGAAATGTTTCATCATAATCTTTCACTTTCAGGAACATCACATCCTCATCGGGGAATTCAAATTAGACAGACTGGTGATCCTCCATTGGTTGGTGAGCAAGATAATCTGCCAACATGCTGCTTTTAATAGCTTTTTGAGTGCGGTATTCAATATCATATTCAGATAACAACATCTGTCAGCGGGCAATTCTCCCAGTAAGAGAAGGCTTTTCAAAAATGTACTTGATTGGATCCATTTTAGATATCAACCAAGTAGTGTGATTCAACATATACTGCCGCAAACGCTTTGCCGCCCAGGCCAAAGAACAACATGTCTTTTCCAGAATGGAATACCGCGACTCACAATCAGTGAATTTTTTACTAAGATAATAAATGGTGAACTCCTTCTTCCCTGTTTCATCCTGTCGTCCCAGAATACAATCCATGGATTTATCTAACACTGTCAGATACATAATCAACGGTTTTCCTTCTACAGGAGGGAGCAAGATAGGAGGTTCAAGCAGATATTCTTTAATACTTTCAAATTCCCTTTGGAAATCGTCCATCCATACACAACCTTGATCTTTCTTTAACAACTTAAAGATTGGTTCACATGTTGCGGTCATGTGGGAGATGAATCTGGAAATATAATTCAAACGCCCGAGGAAACCTCTGACTTACTTTTCAGTTGTTGGTGCTGGCATCTCTTGAATCGCCTTGACTTTATCAGGGTCAACTTCAATTCCTTTCTGGCTAACAATGAAACCCCACAATTTCCCTGGTCGGACACTAAAGGTACACTTATTTGGATTCAAGCGGAGACAATACTTCCTCAAACGCTGAAACAACTTCAACAAATCTTCTACATGCCCTTCTTCAGTCTGGGATTTGGAAATCATATCATCAACATATACTTAGATTTCCTTGTGCATCAGATCATGGAATAGGGTTGTCATAGCCCTCTGGTACGTTGGACCAACGTTCTTCAACCCGAAGGGCATCACTCTGTAACAGAATGTTCCCTAGGGTGTGATAAACGTTGTTTTTTCCATGTCCTCTAGAGCCATTCTTATTTTATTATACCCGGAAAATCCATCCATGAACGAGAATACCTTAAATTTAGCTGTGCTATCCACTAACATATCAATGTGCGGCAATGGAAAATCATCTTTTGGACTAGCTTTATTTAGATCTCTGTAATCTACGCACATGCGGCCTTTTCCGTCTTTTTTCGGTACTGGGACAATATTGGAAATCCATTGAGGATACACTAATGTCACAAGAAAACCAGCATTAATCTGCTTTAGAACCTCCTCTTTGATTTTCACTGCCATATCTGGGTTAGTTCTTCTCAACTTTTGTTTAATTTGTTGACACTCTGGCTTCAATGGAAAACAGTGCTTTACAATGTCTTTATCTAGACCAGGCATATCTTGATAAGACCAAGAAAAAATATCCACATACTCTTTCAACAGCTCAATCAACCTGCTCTTCACATCAAGATGCAACAATGCTCCAATCTTGACTTCCTTCGGATCTTCTTCTGAACCCAAATTGATCACTTACAATGGCTCTTTATATGGTTGAATGGTATTTTCCTCGTGCTCAAGAAACCGTGAAACCTCTTCTAGAATCTCATCATAATCTTCTTCTTCAGCCCCATACACAGGGCATTCAAAGTTGGGAGAGGGTGCAGGGTCATTGTATTCAACAGGTTTTTTAATTAATCTGCACATATAATTTGTGATTGCATTTAGAAACTGACACATATAACAAGTGATCATGCAAATTGAATTTCAATTATTATTTATTTTTAAAGGTTTTTTCTGATTACCATTTTCCAAGAAAAAGTAGAAAATAAAGACATAATTTGGGAAACAAAGACAACTTTTATTATTGATTTTAAAAGTCACAGCAAACAGATAAGCCCTACAACGTTAATACTTCCACCTTGGGCAGAGTGAAAGCTTTTTCAAAAAGATTAACAAATCAAATTACTTTGAAACATGTATGCAAGAGGGAACATCAATGGTGATCCAGTTCTGAACCCTAACTTCGTGCGTCACATAATTCGGCATTTCCTGCTCTGCTTCATCTTCCACAATGGCGTTAATCCTAGAAACAGTCGGATGAAGATAACCCCCGCTACGGAAAATGTATTGATACCTTCTTGCAGCAGACTTCGGCTCCATGCCCTTACCTTTTTCATTCTTCGAAGAGAACCCCAAGCCAGTTATGTTCTTGTTCACAGGTGGATCCACAATTCGTCCCCAAACTTCATTATGACCATTACGCATAACCTACTGCGCTTCCTTCAGTGAAACCATGGAATTATCATTTTCTCTTATGTTGTCAATGGATAAGGCTTGGAACTGTGTTCCAACAGCAGCTTCATCCGCCTCTACAATGCTAAAAGAGGACAAATGAGATATCAACAATGCTTGCTCCCCATTTATGATCACAACTTTCCCTTCACGTACAAACTTCAGCTTCTGGTGTAAAGTAAAAGTGACAACCCCTGCCTCATGTATCCACGGCCGTCCTAGCAAAAAGCTATAAGCGGGAACAATGTCCATGACCTGGAAAGTCATCTGAAACAAATGTGGTCCTATATGAATAGGCAAGTCCACTTCACCAATAACAGATTTCCTTGACCCATCAAATGCTTTCACAATGATTCCACTCGGGCGTATAGGCGTTCCTTGATATTTCAACTTCATAAGCGTACTCCTCGGTATAACATTCAACGCGGATCCATTATCAATCAGCACATTGGATAGTGAATCATTCTTGCAGTTCATAGAGATGTGGAGGGCAAAGTTGTGATTCCTTCCTTCATCTAGTAATTCATCATCGCAGAAACTCAAGTTATTACATGAAGTAATGTTTCCTATTGCGCTGCTGAATTGGTCTTATGGCATATCACTCTCCATAAAATCTTGGTCCAGTACCCTCATCAAGGATTCTCTGTGAGCAGAGGAGTTCATCAATAAAGCTAAGATAGATATTTTTGAAGGAGTCTGCAGTAGCTGATCTACAATTCTGTAGTCACTCATCTTAATTATCTTCAAAATATCATCCACTTCTTTCTCTAACGTAGATCCACTAGTCTCACCCGTAGCCTTCTTAGGTTCATCATTCTCAACAATTTTCTTTCCAGCACCAACATCTATTCGAACCACTGGTGCAAACACACGACCACTGCGGGTCACCCTGCTATTTTCAGCTATATTTACAATATCAAGCATTGGCTGGATGGAAACTTCCACTCCATCCTCTAAGATTGTAGCGTTGTATTTGTAAGGCACGACCTTATCTGACTTGTAGGGGATAGGACCCGGCAAACTAATCACCAATGGGGTAACAACTGGCTTGCTATGATACTCAACTTCAAAATGGGCGGGTGCACCAAAACAAGGCACAATGACGTTTACCCCTTCTTTAACATAATCAGTCATTAATAAGTCA
Source organism: Vicia faba (assembly GCA_948472305.1). Lineage (NCBI taxonomy): Eukaryota > Viridiplantae > Streptophyta > Magnoliopsida > Fabales > Fabaceae > Vicia > Vicia faba. The sequence continues at coordinate 386,171,018 of OX451740.1, read as the reverse complement.
TTTCTGGAAAACAAATCTTTTTCTGAAGAGAAATACTCATATGTGGAAGCATACTCTTCATCTGACCTTTCTTCAGTCAAACAAACCTCAACCATATCAACTTCATGGTAATCATCCCTCTGACCTGTGACCTTGATAGTTCCATTGTCTAACAATAACTGAACACCCTTCTTCACGATTGAACATCCTCGGGGGTCTCGACAGCAAACTCGGCAAGATCCATATTGGTGTTCTACCTGACCAGCCGTATGGCAAAAGGTAGCATGCAACTGTACGAGGTCCTCATTCATATACTCTACATCAAAAATTCTTAATTCTCCAGGACATCCAGAAACCATATTCACTTCCTCTTCATACTCTTCCCTAGGCCTGATTATATGGGTTAGGCCATCATCCATCATCTCCTGTAAATCAGCCTTTATCTTATCGCAACCCTGTATGTCTGTACTACAAATAGCACAGTCGGCATGGTCATGTGTATAGTAGATAAATTCACAGAGGTCTGCATGCATTTTCACCAAATCTCCTCTAACTAGATTAATATCAAAAATCCGGAAGTCGCCTGGACAACCGGCCACCATATTCACAGCATTTACTCCCTCGTGCTTGGGTAGAGGATTGTATTTCACATTAGGTCCCACGTCTTTGAAAGATAGAACACCAGACTTTACCAACTTCTGCACCCCAGTCTTCAAAAGATAACAATTCTCAACATTATGCCCTAGTGCTCCCTGATGAAAAGCACATGTTTGGTCTGCCTTGTAATACCAAGGCAATGGTGATGGTACAGCGGGAGGTGGTCGGGTCTAAACCAACTTCTTCTGAATCAATGCTAGTAGTAACTCTGTATAGCTCATGGGAATAGGGTCATAAATCTCACTTATTTTATTATACCCTTGATTCCCCTACTGGAACGGTCATTGATAAGCAACAGTAGTTGGAGCGGAATTCATAACGGGAGTAACTGAGGCGACTTGATGATGACGCTGATAATTCCTTCTAGGAGTGTTTACCCTCCTCTCTTGTATAACAGCATTTGCGTCTCCTTATTTCTTCTTGGTAAACCCATAAGATGGCTTCTTCACACCTCCAGAACTTTCACTCTTTGTTAAACGGCCCTCTCTTACAGCCTCTTCTAAGCGAATACCCGTTCCTACCATTTCAGTAAACTCACTTGGTGCACTTGCTACCATCCTATCATAGTAGAAAGCACCCAGCGTCTTCAAGAAAATATTAGTCATCTCCTTATCTTCCATAGGAGGAATCACCTGGGTGGCTACCTCACACCATCTCTGTGCATATTCTTTGAACGATTCCTTGTCTTTCTGAACCATGGCCCTGAGTTGATCACGGTCAGGCGCCATGTCCATGTTGTACTTGTATTGTTTGATGAATGCTTCTCCCAAATCATTAAAAGTATGGATATTGGCATTTTCCAAACTCATATACCACTTCAGCGCAGCACCAGTCAAACTATCCTGAAAAAAGTGAATCAGCAGACGTTGATCATCAGTATGGGTAGACATTCTCCTTACGTACATCACCAGATGAGCACGAGGGCAAGTGTTGCCCTTATACTTCTCAAACTACGGGACTTCAAACTTAGCAGGTATCTTAACATTCGGGACCAAGCATAACTCATTCACATTCTGCCCAAATAGCTCTTTTCCCCTGAGGGCCTTCATCTCTCTTTGCATCTTGTCAAACTGCTCTTGAAAATCATCCATTTTGTCATAAAGACCCAAGTCTTCACTTGGTGGAGGGAAAGGATGACACACATCATCATTAACAAACGGAACCATATTCACCGAAGGAGGTGCAGCAGAAACATGCACCACAGGAGGTGCAGGAGTAACAATAGTCTGAACAACTGGAGTATCTTGAGGACCAAGATTGAAACCTTCAGGTGCAAAATTCTCTGGCATTCCCCATGGATAACCTTGGGGCATGCGATTCTGAACAACAACTGGAGTAGTAGATACGGAACATTCAGAGCTTCAGTAGTTGCCCTTGTTGGTTGAGGTTGAACACTCGGTGGCTGATTCTGAGCATCCACCAGAGCTTCCATCAGAGTAGTCAGATTGTCCATGCCGACCTTCAATGCAGAAACTTCCTCGCGCAGCTCGCGATTCTCCTGTTCTAAGTTGTCCATCTTCTTTTTGAGATTAGCCCGAGTGTTGTAGTGATGATTCAACTTGATGAACGAAGTAAAGAAGCTTGGTAGGACACCTGGATATGCATGACAAATGCAAGAAAAATGTCCAATATGATGCATGATATGTAATGCACATGATTATTTTTACTTTGTTATTTAATATTTCAAGGGATTTATAGTTTATGGACATATTGCAAATACCAAAGTAATAACGCATTTGAAATACTGAAAATTTTTATTATAACAACTCCAAAATAGATTACAAGTTTCAATGATCCCAAGTACAAGATGAAAATAAAATCTGAAACCCTGAGAAATAGAACTGATAGAGATCACTCTATACGTTGGCGCTTCCTTATGAGCCTGGCAATCTGAGCCTTCAACCTCTGGTTTTCTTCTGCATGTCTGATGGCAACCTCCTTCCAATCACCTGAATTAGGAAGTGAGTGATCAGCATCTGATTGAGGCTTAGGAGAAAATAAACCCCCTTGCCTCTCCATAGACTCTATTGCTCGACTCTCAAGGATCTCAATCAAGTCGTCTTTCTCCTTCAAGTCTGCTTTATAGGAACTCTATAAAGTTTGGAACTTGTTCTTCCAAGCATCCTTTTCCTGTTGCATACTAACCAAAGCAAGTTGCAGCTCTTCTAGATCATCTAATAAGGGAGGAGTGGTCTTCACAAATAGATCAGGCATGGGTGTCTCCTGGGTATACGACATCTTTAACTGAATAGCTCTCGATCGGACCCACTGAAGATATGGCTCCAAAGAAACAGCACCCCTAGGTCCCAAATCCTTCCTACTCTTCTTATGAATGTGATGCCAGGCCTTCGCAATCTGCTCCCTGGCTTCCCTATGGTCTTCTCCTTCCTTCATAAAGAAACTACTCAAATGAATACTATTCGGTTTATCCCTCATCAGATAACCAAGTTGTCGCCGTGCAAGAACAAGGTTATAGTTAATTCTTCCCATTATACCAATAAGAGGTACATTGGGGAAACTACCACAACTGTCAATAATCTCTACATCCTGGTAAGCTCGACGATACCAATCAATATCCAAGTGAGTAAGTGCCATGATCTTAGGAGCCCATCGGGGTTCCTTCTTGACATCCCAAAAAGAATCAGATTGAGGCATATGAGAGATAAACCACTAGTACAACAGAGGCGTGCAACAGATAATCATCCCCCCATGATAAGAATTCCGAAGATGAATAGAGTAATGAGCATTACCCAACAATGTAGGAACTGGGTTTCCAATCATGAAGATCTTGATAGAATTAATGTCAACAAACTTGTCCACATTAGGAAATAAAAACAACCCGTAAGCAAGTAGAGCAAAGATGGCCTCAAAAGCAACTCTACTCTTCATTCTGGCAAAGTAACGAGCTTTCTCCAATAAGAACTGAGCTGGTAATCCTCTAATTCCTCCTTTAGTATTCATATGGGCTTCCACCTCAGATTTCCCCAGATGAATCAAAGCAGCAATCTCATGTGCTTTTGGCTCACCCTCTAAACCAGTAAAAGGAACTCGATCGGTAACAGGTAAATCCAATAGATAAGAATACTCCTCCAGTGTGGGCATCAACTGATAGTCGGGAAAAGTAAAGAAATGATACATCGGAGCATAGAACTAGATCAAGGTCGAGAGAATACCCTCCTTCATATTCAGCTTCATGAGAGGAATAATGGATCCATACTTCTTTCGAAAGTCTGCAGAACACTTGATCACGGGAATTAGACTGATTAATTCATCTATCTTGGGATCCTTGAAACTGTATTTCCCGGTCTTTCTCTTTCCACAATCCATGGTTAGAAAGTACCTGAGATATTCACAAATGGTCAACCTTTAAATCCCTTGAAATATGGTTTCTTCAAAAGATGCTTATGAGTGCATGGATGCATGATGCAACAATCACACACAAGATCACACATATAGGGTTCATAGGTTTAACGTTACGAGCATGAGGTTGAAGGTACTACCCATAAGGTGTTGGTCTAAAAGTTATCACCTGCCTAACAAGGTTCTAGAGGTTCCCAGAGTCTACATCCTTCCTTCGGATATTACCAACTTCCCGATTAACTCGGTAATTAATAATATTCTCAAGAAAGACTCGTCCGAGCGTAGTATCGCGTGACAACTATTTTAGGATTACTCTGTCATAGCTTCCACACTACACCTAAAAGGCCAAGATGGGTTTGGTATTCTACGGTCCTTAGTTTCAGCAGGCTCCCATGTCGAAAGCAGTATGTCTTCGCGATTACTCGGTAAACAACACTACAGTCAAAGGGGCCTCCACTGAGTGGAGGATCTCATGCCTCCTTTTTTGGGATTACTCCCTCAAAGTTAACATGACTATACCGCCCGTCCTATCTTAAAGTTTGCCCAAGTCCGGGTATAGGACTTATGAGTAATCACCAAGCACCCTGAAAACTAGGAAAATGCAGACAAACATATATACAACATATAACACAAAAAACAGTAATAACACATATACATATATAAACAAAGATAGGCTTAACCCACTTAGGGATGGACCAGCAAGAGGTCAATCTGTCCCCAGTGAAGTCGCCATTTTTCTGTAGCGGTTGAAATGTTTTAAGACTAAGCCATTGGATTGACTTGACTTATACAAATCAAAATAAAGATCGCCACCGCGCTTTATTGTTTCCAAAGGAATGGGAAAAGAGCGAATAACCAAAAAAAGGGAATATTCAAGGTAAGGGGGTTGGTTATGCAAAGGGAAGGTATTAGCACCCTAAACATCTACGGTACTCCATAGGAACCTCTTTGTAAAATCTGTATATTTGGCTATGAAAAATGTTGTATAAAAATGGACGGTGGAGGTGAGAAAATAAATATATTTATTTTATAATTTTTGCACCCTCCGCGGTTGCGAACCTTTAGTGCCTACGTACCACCTTTTCGTGCAATAGGGGATCATGGTATACGTAGTTCCTCTTTTAAAAAATTTAAAACACAAATGTGTTGGTTAATTTATGAGATAAAACATCATTGTCACTGTTCGTGTGGAAAACATACCTACTACCCACAATTATGAGAAAGGAGAATTTGCATCATCTCAAAGTGGAGGATATGGCGTGGATCTTAAAACCAACAATGTCTCACTCAACACCCAAGTGGAAAATATCTCTCTTCACTACATATTGTATAAGTATAGTTGTTTGCATCACTACAAGGATTGACAAGAGTTCAATCTTTTGAGAAAAAGTTTAAAGATAAAATCCAAAGTGGCAAAATGGTTTGAATGAGATTGATTGACTTTTAGTCTTCTCACAAAAATGTCAAAGTATTGTTAAGTTGATTGGAGTTTATTTATGAAAATGTTTTGAAAATGCATGGAAATAAGTACAAGTTTATTATGAAAGTAGTTTAAGTTTAAAAAACAAGAAAGAGTTTTCAAAAGGAGGAAGAAGATTTTTGAAATTAAAGAAGATTGGAGGAGAAGAAGGGACTATCCTAAAGCATAAGGTACAAGCTAGGGATAAGAACCATCTAACCAACAAGAAGCCAATACTTGACATTATGAGCCAAGATAGAATTCCTATTCCTTGGATTGAACCTAATCAAGAAAAAAATACTAGACCTCTTGAGAGAACCAAACTACAAGTGTATTAAGTATTCATAAAAACTGGGTAGAGTAACGGCTGTATACGGGTGAATTCCAGATTACAAACAAAGGGTGCAATCACAATAACCTGCATACAAAACAAACAAGCAACCCAATGTCTTGAGGTAAACCTCAAGAACTCTAGACAAAATAATCAGATAAGATCACAAGGTCTCCAAGATAGGACAATGTTTCTAATCCTAAGTCTAAGAAAAAATTCCCATGCTCCATAATTCCAAGGATAGTAACCAAATAGTCCAAGTATCATTAAAGATTTTATGGTTTATGTTGATTATTAAGTATCTTAAAAAAGGAAAAGCTCAAGTGAGCAAAGTAAAAATGACAAGAAAGTAAATACTCAAATGAGCAAAGATGAAAATGGCATGAAATATAAATGCTAAAAGTAAATAGTGTATAAAAATAAAAGGGGCATATAATAAAAATAAAGGATAAAGTCAATTATTAGTGATTAGTGGTTAGTTGGATGATCATCTTGAAACTTGTATTTGGAACTCATTAGAGGATTGGTAGAACCAAATCCTCCACACAACAATTTGCATTTGCTTTTATTCAATTATATGATCCATTTGGAATTCTCACAAGTGCCATTTAATGATCAACGATGTTTAAGTGATCCGCGTTGACCAAATGTGTTGTAGATCCATTAGAGGATTGGTAGAACCAAAGCCTCCACACAATGAATCTCAAGGTTATTGGATCAAAGAGATCAAATTAACATACTTGGGCTTGCAAACATAAGTTTGGGCCATGAATGATCATTTATTCGAATCGGGACAAAATTTAGCGCTATGTTAAGCAATCGTAAGTGGACTTATATAGAAGTCGCACCTATTTTGAGGCCGGTCAATAGCAATCTATGCACCATTTATTTTGAGACATGATATAGAGATCATGCTCCAACAACATTTAGTGCAATAAGAAGGGGATGAGATGAAGAGGGATGGGAGAGAATATACAAACCACTTTTGAATTAAATTTAATCAAACTATTATTAAAATCATTCATCCATTTTTGTGGAGTTAAACTCAACACCATAGATCCAATGATGTTAATAAAGTCCATGATCCAAAATTTAACCCAAGATCAGCCAGAAAATAGTCACAAAATAATATTACATTTTAATATATACAAAAGAGTTTAAAAATAATGTTTAAAAATAGAAAATAAAGAGAAAAAAATCAACTATGTTCAAATTAATCAAGAAATAAAAAGTAAGACCATAGAAAAATCAGAAAAAGGCTCAAATAATTTTACAAATTTTTTGGTAATTTTTTAAAGTCAGAAACTATTTTTAAAATTAAAAGAAATGGGTAAAATAAACCAAAAATGATTTAAAAAAATAGTAAGGTCAGAAAAGAAAAAAAATAAGGTCACCAATATTTGTCACAATATCATTGGATCACTCCATAATTTTTTCAGAATTTAAAAATGTATAAAAGTATTTTTAAACATTTAAAACAATTCAAATAAAGTGTAAATTTATAAAAAATACCAAAACACAAAATTAAATTGTGAAAAAATAAAAGTCAGAAAGAGAATAATCAAAATATTTTTTCATAATTTTTTCAGATTTTTTGGCATTAAAATGAATTTTCTATGATTTTTTGAAATTTAAAACAATTAAAATATAAAAATCAGAAAAAGAAAATAAAATTAAAAATATGTGGACCATTGGATGAAAGTCAAAACGCGTTAGTAATCAAATCCAAGGGATCTGGCGTGCTGTACATATCATGTTCATTAGTGAATAAAGTACATAATCAAATATAAATCAGATTTTCAAAAATAACAAGTGGCGTGCCATCATTGGTTGGAAGTTGACACGTAGGTCATCTTCAACCTCCAGCCAACATGATTTGCAGGTCTCTCAAACTTTAAAATCAGAAGCTCAGACCTATGTCGTTCGCTTCGTCTCTTCAAGATGAAGACAACCACACCCTCGCACCAAATTTATATAAATTGTAGCTCAAGCAATTTGGAAAGAAAGTTTTGAAAAGGGATTTGAAATTTCATGGTCAAAATGTGTTTCAAGTAAAAGGTTAGTGTTGCGACTAGAACTAGGGAAATGAGAGCAACACAATGATATCAGAGTTTTGAAGAATTGGTGAAGGAATCTACCTATTAAAGTTGAGTTGCAGAGCTCTGAAATTGGACTTCTATGAGCAGTATAGGGCACGATTCTTGAATGTAATTATGTGGTTAGCTTCAGGGAAGATCAAGGAAGGTGAATTGATGGAAAAATTGGATTGAAAAAGGCTCGAGAATGGATTTTTAAGTTACTGAATTCTGAGTTGTGGAACAAGTTTGGCAGGGTGATTCTGGCTATCCAAGCTTGAGAAAATGAATGGGATTGCTCATGTATTTATAGGAAAAGCAAATGGGATCAAAAGGAAGGGTGAATGATGCAAATTGGAGGGAATTCGTGTGGGTCTGCATCATGAAGAAAATGTGACTTCTCTTTTGTCAAAACTCATCCAAAACGTGTGTTTTGATGCAGTAATCCACTTGGGAAAGTTGGATAATCATGTTTAGACCCAAAACGCGTGTTAATTTGAGGTTTAGAGGTTGTAACATGAAATTCAAATTCTTGCAATGAAACTTCAATTCCAAGTTACCACTTTTGAAACAATGGCATTCTAAGCTCAAGGGGTCTTAAGGCATGATTCTTGATGCTTTAGAAAGATGAGGTTACAAGATTTTCAATGGAAAAAGAATGGAATCAAATGGATGCTTGAGCTGAAAGTTGTGTTGAGTCAAAGTTGGAGAAAAAGAGTTGACTTTCCATACTTAGAAATATTTCTAGTTCTTCTTCAAAAATGACCTATAATGTCTTGCATCCAAACATGGCCTTCCACTTGGAGTTTGCTATTGACCAAAAAAGGTGGCATGAAGTAGATCTCTTGAATGACATTTTGAAACTTGAACCATTCAAAATATCCAAAAATTGAGAGAGTTATGAATTGTTGAAGTTGGCAAAAAATCATGAAATGACCTATAATCTTTTGCATCCTTAAGGCAACTTCCATCCATTTTCTCACTTTTCACATAAAATAAGGCATGAAGTTCACACCTTCAAGATCATTATGGAAAAAATAATGGGCTCAAGGTGATAAAAATTGACCAAGTTATGATCATTTGAAGTCACACATGGAAAATTGAGGATTCATCTGGAGAACTTGTAATCTTTCTTCCTCATTGAGTCTCTTCCTCATGACAACTCCTTGAAACTTTTGAAGTGATTTGTTAATAACCCTTTGAAGAGAAATATGTATTTGGAATCACTCAAAAATACCAATATATGAGCAAGATATATTCCTTTGAAGTTCAAAACCCTAGCTCCTTAGATCAAGAGAATGCTTTGAGGAACGTTGACAATTTTGAACAAACTTATTGTACCAACACACATGATTTGTAAATATAAGTTGTTGAGGATGATAATTAGAACTCATAGCCACCAAAACCACTTCCATATCTTGAACATTGAGAGAAATATGCACTTGTGACTAAATGGAATAAAATCTTGTCCAACCATGACAACTTCTCCAATCAATCCCTTGTGCTTTTCAACCAAATTTGATAACTTTGAAATATGATGAACCAAAAAAACCTTGCCATTCCAATTATTCCAAAACCAAGCCAATGGTGAGGTTTGAACTTCTCAATCTTTATTGACTAGGGCATGGAAATAAACTCATGAACCTATGGGGTAACTTGTTAAACCCCATTGCCTTTACCTAAATGGATAACAAGCAAGACAAACCAACATTGCATTTTATTTAGTTGAAAAAAGAAATCAAGACAAAAACAATATTCATGATCATAAAAGAACATAAGTCAAGGTGCTTGGTGATTCCTCAAAAGGGCAAAACTACATATAGGGAGGGGAACCAAGAATCCTAGTGTGATCTTATTGTGAATGAATCAACATGGTATGGTGAAAGGATCTTAGGGGGGAAAATTAGGGTACAACACGTAGTTAGGAGAAAAGTTGTAAGCGTTTGAGTTTAACTTTGAGTCTTTACTAGGTATTTTCATGGAAGTGTATCTTCTAGTTTTGTCGTCATGGAAGTGTGTCTTCCTGTTTTGTCCAATCATTGTCTATGATTGATGAGGGATTGAGGAGGGCATCATATCTAGATGAGTCTTAGATATAAGTATAGTGCGGGTAGTGATTAAGTGAGAAGTTGTAAAAGGGGGAGTTTAGCTTCGAATTGATACTATTGTAGTGGACTTGTCCCTGGCTTGGTATACCCCCAGAGTAGGAGAGTTTCTCCGAACTGGGTTAACAATTTATGTGTATTGTTTATGCTTTTTAGTACTGTTTTTATTGTTATACCTTACCATGTATGTTTTATGTCAGATCAGATGTCCCAACATATCATAGAACATCTGAATTCTGATATACCAGAATTTCAATTGGTATCAGAGCAGGCATCATGTTCTGTTTCTGGGTGAGATTCTGGGAATATACTTTCTAGTCATGGGAAAGGAAGGAGGTTGTTACTAAAAAGCTATTTGAACTTGGATAGTTCATATAATTTTTTGAATGGTCCCTTGAAATCGAGGATGGACTTTTGTAACAAGGTTATGTTGGACATGTTTGTTGTTTTCAGGCTTGTAGCTTTGGTTGTGAGCTGCTGTGTTAGGTTTGATTTATTTTCAAGCCTATGTTATTATGTTGGCACCTGGATTGTGGTGTTTGTGTGCATGGATTTTTTCAGCTGTGCTCGAAGGTTGTTGGGGAGCTTTTGTTTGTTCTGCTGCATTTGATAGAAAACTCTTATTGGTTCCTTATGTCTGTGGCTGTAGGGAGGTGTGCCCTTGGAATATAAAGAAGGGAAGAGATTTATGATCAACCTTATGTTGGTGTGATATATGGAAGACAAGTTCAACTAGCTTGTTAAAGTTTCCAATGATACTTGAGGTCCACGTCAAGTCCACTCATAAAGGCACTTTTTGATGAGTTTGTTGAAAAGAGATCTGAAGAAGGTGTAAAGGATATCTTAGTGTGTCCCCTAGAAAGATATTCTAGTGGATTTTGGAACATCTCGTCAGCATTTTAAGCAGAATCCTGTTGGACAAAAGATTGGCTCAATAGATGCTTTGGGTGCTAAGCAAATGTGTATTGTTCATATATGTTTGGAACCTACTTCTGGTCTGGAAGAGTAGGAATTTGGGGTGGTATATTTTCACTCATTGGGTTAGTTTATTTCTGATCCAAGTGAGGTGAAGTGTGGAGGCGTGTTAAAGATATCCCTGCCAGATTCTTTATGAAGGAAGATCTAAAATATACAGAACATTCTCCCTGTCATCCGAAAGTCCTTCTGATCAATGAAGCCAGATTTATGGAATCTTGTGTTTGGCCATGTAACAGATTCTATGTGAGAGGTGTTATGGGAGTATACCAACCGCAGGCTGTGAGGAGAATGTATAATTCCCATAGGAGTTCTCAGCAGTTAATAAGGGGGAGTCCTTAATCTGAATCTAGAAGAACTTGAAGTAGTGTGAGACGTAATGTTTTGACATCTTTGTATTGAGAATTTATTTTTCTCAATATGTCTTTTGGTGTTTCTCTTAAACAGGACGAAGTTTGTTTACTATAACTTTATATTATCAAGTCTATGAGATCATGAAACTATTGTTTTGTTGTTGCAAAGAGAAATTTAAAGGGTTGTGTGCATTGGAGATGTATCAATTGGAGTTCAGTGGTGTATTAGTGTCTGCACTTTGGAGTGTCATCCAAATCACATAGGATGAGCATTTGAGATTTTTGTCTGGAGTAAGGAGGAGAAATTTATTTTGGAACCAAAGGATCATGGTTCTTATTATTTAGTAAGTTTCTCCTCAAGCACGAGTTCAGTTATATGGTGTCTCCATATAATAGAACATTTGCTTTTTGCAAGGATTGAAGGGCATCCTTGTGTTCTGGAGGATTAGAAGAAGCACACTTAGTCTGAACAGTCTGCTTGGTAAGTATAATGATCAATTAATGCCATGTTTATTGAGCTCTAGATACTTGTTAGAGGGAATCTCCTCTTAAGGTGCAAAAGAATGGCACCTAAGCACCTCAAAGTCAGACAGGAGGTCTGGACATTGTGCTTATGAGAAGAAATTTTCTTGAGGTGTGCATGCTCTGTATGTATTTTGGTATGCGTTTGAAGGTTGATCAGCTACTAATGGTTGGTCCTCTTGTTTCCCTTGCAAGACTTGTGTTTGGACTACTATGGGTGTTCTCTCCATAACCATAGTAATTGGTAACATCATGTAATTGAGATTGATGTCAGAATTGATGTTGAAACATCATCTCAAGGATTTTCTTCTTCAACCAAGGAAGCTTGTTTTGTTCATGGTGGAGTATAAGGTCATTCCGCTTACCTAATATGGAATGAATTATAGTGTGAATGAATGTCATGACCGGTAGTCATGAAGAAGAATCAGTTGGTTCTCGTTGTGTGCAAAAGAAGGATGGCATACCAAATGTTCTTTCATCTATGAATAGGATAGCATTGTCTGATGTTTTTTTTGTGAGGAAAGTTTCCTATGATGACAAATACCTTATTGGGAGTTGGGTATAAGTCTAATCTGGTAAAGATGTGCATGTGACTGATGATAAAGACCTTTCTAGAAGCTGGGTACTTATCGAATGTGTGGATGCAAATCTGCTTTCTGAACTCTTTGCTTCAGAAAGTGTGTGCGAGTTTATTTCTATTGGTGGTATTTAGATAGTTGTGGTAACCTGAATGAGCTGCACTGGCTGTGTTTTATTAGTAGCGTCTTGAAGGACTTCAATGTATAATGTGTTCTTTTATTAGTTCTAAGGTTGTTGTCCCAAAGTGATGTTGTGACATCATGGTTTGTTGGTGGATGTGTTCGGAAGATGCTTGGGTTTAGGCATGAGGAATTGGATGCTCAAGCATGATTATCAGAAGTGGCAGTTCTGACTATGTGGATTAGAATATGAAGATTCTGATTCTGTCTAGAGTAGTATGCCAGGTGATTGCATGACTACTATTTTTGAAGACTTCACTAGTATCAGCAACTACTAGTAGATGTAAGGGTGGAAAAAGGTTATCAGATATTGACGTATGAACTAAATGTTTTTGGAGGTATTCTTTTGCTGATCAAAATTATGTTAAGGTGGTGGTTTCTTCTACTACAAGTAAAAGATGGTGTCAATCTTGAACTTGTATGGAAAGCAAGCTAAGACCATTTGTTCTGGAATAAGTGAGAAATTCCAAATCAGGTGTATCTTGTGTGTGAATTGCTCAAGGTGCTTGGAGTTATTATCAAAAAGGTTGGGTGATTGAATCAGAAGTATACATATCTCTCTAGTGGTTAATAGTTGTGTCTGGGGGAATTTATTTATCTGCAGATTTTGGAAGGACTCTCTGAGGGTCTTTGTTGTTGAGAGATGTCACATATGTGAAAGGAGTACACTTGGAATCCAGTATAAGGCCATGTATATATGATTTAGGACATATTTAGATAATCTTGTGAAGCATTTTTGAACTTATGGTTGAAGATGTGTTGGTCACGGATTTGTGCATTCAAGAGAAAGAAGACAATGTCTGACTGGATGTCAGGACATTATTCAGGGCATGTTTCCTGTGTGATCAACAAAGGAGTTTTGTGGACGGTGTGATCAAACACGTGTCAGAAGGGAGTGTATAAAGTGTGTTTGAATGTACATGTGCATGTATTGGTACAATTTCTTTTCATCAGAAACAATCCAGAGCTAATAAAGATATTCAAAGTTGTTTTTTACTGTAACACCTCATACATATACGTCTAGAATAATATGTAGTGATGTTAAATATGGTACAAAGAAACACACAAATAGATGGAAAAGACAAGAAATTCAAATTTTATACAATACAACTTCAAATCTGGACGTATACAAAAAGCTCATCTTCAACATTGCACAGAAGAAAGATAACATCTACAAAGGTCTTTATGCCATATGCTCGCCTGTCGTCTTCAAAACTGACCATCTAGCAATTCTACGACTTATAACATGTTCCATAAAAATAATGAGAGGATTGGAGTGAGATAACTAAATCTCAGTGAGTCTCCCTATCTCAAGGGTTCACTCAGTTCTACAGGGTGCATGCAACAAAACGGATCCACCATGAATCCGGGTTTCATCTCACAGCCAGGTACAAGTACACAATCAGGTACACCATCATTGGTAGACCCATAACTAACCAATAAGGCAAAAACACAAATACAGAGACAAACACAAACCAATATGCAAACTTTTACCCATGTACGAGGAATACATAAGTAAGTTCTATCTTCTTATTTAGGCTACGCATTTCACACCCCCAGTGACTTACTCTCGTGCATCGCATCAAGAGACTTGTACTAGCACACTGCATGATGGGACAAATGAGTCCTAAGTGGAATTTCATTTTTGACGAGTTACAACGGTGACATTGCCTACATGGCGTCACGGCCCTGTCAATCATTGAAACGCACGCGTGAGAAAACATAAGAACCCCAAGTTTCTATCTAAAAGACTCACCTTGCATTACTAAGTGTTTGGATGTTGAACATGCTACATAATAAATCTTATCTTGCTCAAACTTCTACCTCCATCACCAAGAGATTTGTAACACTTTAATACCCATTTTCAACAAGATCATCCCAACTTAAATCGCGTTTCTTTCCTTCAATATAGAATTTCTTGACACGAAATTATATATCAAAATGAAGGGAATTTTGTGTAGATTCCAGAACTTCAAGAATTTCTTAGAATCAGAGTTATGAATAAGTTATGACTTGATATGTGAGGGGTGTCCATGGAGTACGAAAATAGAGTTTGGAAGAGAGAAAACATGACTTCTCTCTCTCTCTCTCTCTCTCTCTCTCTCTCTCTCTCTCTCTCTCTCTCTCTCTATCTCTATCTCTCTCTCTCTCTCTCTCTCTCTCTCTCTCTCTCTCTCTCTCTCTCTCTCTCTCTCTCTCTCTATTTATCTATCTCTATCTCTCTTTCTCTCCCTCTATTCTCTTCCAACAAAATCTAATTTGTGTATGCTATTTACCAACATGCCCTTAAGATTCCATGCACTAAGTGTTTAATGGCCACAATGCCCTCGAACCAAGTCAATATTACAAGTTTGCCATTTAGTCACATTCTAACTATCTATTAGTCTCTCCCTTTAACAATTTTTAAGATCTATAAACTTTAATTAAATCTTGACTCTAATAGACATTTAGGTATCACTTAACTTGTCTTAATGCTTAGAGGAATATGAATGTTACATGGACGATGCACATTGATTTTGGTGGTAGTTTTCTCCTCAAATAATGTTTCCTTTTGACCAAGACCATTGCTACAATCAAGGATCGTTGTTTTCCAAGCAAATATTCAACTACTTATAGAGGTTAATCCTTTCTTCTTTCACCTTGTGAATATTCTAAGTTTTCACAATCCTGATGAATTTTGTTTGAGTATGGGTGAGTTGTGTTTGAGTTTGGTTTTGTGAGGGCCTTCTTTGTTAATTTTTGCCCAAAATGGGGGGAGAAAGGTAATGTTCATGTGAATCTGGAGTTTTTTCTTCCAGATATGTTACAAACATGGTGAATATGATGTATGATCCTATGTATGTTTGGGTTTGTTTTGTGACTTGTGATTTAAGTTATGAACATAGTTGTGACCTGTGTTCTGAGTTACCCATGGTGGTGGTTGATTTGGTCTTAAGTTTCCTCTTGTGCTTTAGGTTTGCATTTGGTTGCTGATTAAGGATTGATTAAGGGTTCTCTTATACCACAATTGGTTTTCTATGACAAGAATAGGTTCTTGGGTTGAGGGGGAGTGCAAGATATCTTCTTCCTCATGTACACCAAATGACTTCAGGACTTTCTACTCCTTTATCCCGAGGTTGTTGTTCTTTGATGTTGAAGTTCTTGCTGCAATGGAGTTGATATGAAGACGATGTCGAATATGATGTCCTAACATCATTGTGCTTGTGAAGACTGACTCCATATTGTTATGCTGCTGTGATTCAGTAGTTACTAAAGACTGCTGATTTTTTTTTGTTTTTTATTATTGTAATCTAAATTGTAATATGTTTATTTGTTTTAGCCAAAATTTACCAAAGGGGTAGATTTTTAATTCTTTATTTTTAGGACTGACATTAATTTTAGTAAATGAAATATAGCAGCAATATGTTAAATATGATATGATTACTTGCTATGAAGAACAAGTTGAGCAAGAAGTCAGATTTGATGAAGAACATGTTGATTTGAAATGTTTCAACATCTGGAGCAACATGTCGAATAAGATGTCCTATGCAGGGTCATACGACATCGCGCCTGAGCTAAGCAGAACAGTTGGATTATGTTATAATCTAACAGTTGCAGAATATTCTGGGAATGTTATGCAGTCCTATATGACGTTGATTTAAAGGTCTAGAAGAATCAAGAAGAATATTAAAGAATACTGACTTTCTAAATAAGGAGAATTTTTAGAAAAGATTTGATTGAAGACCTATTTTGTTGCAGAATCTTCTGCAGAATTGTAACAACGAATATGTTGTGATTAGAAGCACAAATCCAGTTGAGAGATAGTTATAAATAGAAGCATTATAACCTAGGTAAAAGTACCAGCCGAGAATTAAAAAGATGTAATCAGTAGGCATGAGTCTGTACCACTCTCTAGGAGAGTTGCTTGTGTGATCCACTCGACATGTGAGTTGGATTATGTTCCTTGAGTTGCAAGGTTCTATTATCACTTAGAAGCCTTTAGGTAATGAATTAATTATTTTTCTCCTCGAAGCTGTGAAGCAAGAGTGAATATTGTTCTTGCAGAAAGCTTTTAAGTAACTCCAAGTTGTGTTATTAGTTAGGAGAAAAGTTGTAAACAATTTATTTTAGCTTTGAGTCTTGACTAGGTATTGTCATGGAAATGTGTCTTCTAGTTTTGTCGTCATGGAAGTGTGTCTTCCTGTTTTGTCCAATTGCTATCTATGATTGATGAGGGATTGAGGAGCGTCTCATATCTAGGTAAGTCATAGATAGAAGTATAGCATGGGTAGTGATTAAGGAGAAGTTGTAAATGGGGGAGTTTAACTTCGAATTGATACTATTATAGTGGACTTGTCCCTGCTTGGTATGCCCCTAGATTATGAGAGTTGCTCCGAACTGGGTTAACAATTTTTGTTGTTGTTTATGCTTTTCAGTACTGTTTTTATTGTTATACTTTGCCTTGTTTGTTTTATGTCAGATCAGATGTCCCAACATGTCATAGGATATTTGAATTCTGATATATCAGAATTTTAGTCTGTAACTGAAAGGCTTTATATGACCATATTATCCGCAATAAGGACATTTTCAAGGTACAGACTTGGCTTTAGTTTGAGTTTCCTGATGCCTGTCAGGATATTGTAACAGTTGGTCAAACATGGTGATCCCTTTCTTCCTTACAGAGGGGATGAACCTATCCACAGGGATTTGTTAATTAGGAGATTGGTAATTAAACCCTATATTTGTTGAATTTCCAGTCCCTTCTAATATATCAGTTCCATTGTTCATCCTTCTTATGGATTTGGTCATGTTGTCAAGTTTGGAATTTAATAAAGTTACCTCATTTTGAAGATCAGAGATAGTAGATACTAGTTTCTCATTTTCATTCCCTAGTTGAGTTATGATTCTCTTCTCTTTTTTTTATTTTGTCTTACAACTATCGTCACATTTAACACATGGCCCCTTGTAAGACACATCCATTTCTTCAAATAGGACATTCTTATCACAAGATTCTTCATCAGATCCCCATCTTCTAGTGAGAGCAGTAACATGCTTACCAATTTCAACATCAGGTTCATCTTCAGATTTATCATCATCTGACGAAGACACAGAAAACCCCTTATGTTGTTTCTTGAAGTAAGTGGGACTTTTGTCCTAATGTCACCAAAACCTTCACATTCATGACACTAAATCCCTTTACCTTGATTAGACTTCTCCTTTGATCTTGTCTTTCTCTGAAACTTATTATTCTTACTGATGTCGAATGACATGTTCTTGACATTTGGTCTTGACTGCCTATCCATTATCTTCAATTCCTTATTGAATTGACTTCCAAGAAGCACAATAATATTAGAAATACCATCGTCGGTCTCTAAATCATATTGATCTTCTTTATCATCACTGTTAGATATAAAAGCTACACTTTTGTTCTTCTTTTTTGATCTATCATTCACAGCCAGTTCAAAAGTTTGGAGTGACCCAATCAACTTTTTCACTTTTATGTTGCAAATATCTTTGGTTTCTTAAATAGTTTTGGCCATCATGTCAAACTTCTTAGGCAAGGACCTGAGAATTTTTCTAACCAACTTATCTTCTGACATTTTCTCTCCCAAAACACTAGCTTAATTGGAAATATCAAGAATACTCATTTGAAAGTCATGAATGCACTCATCATCCTTCATCCTGAGATTCTCAAATTTGATGGTGAGAAGTTGAAGTCTTGACATTTTAACTTTTTATGTGCCTTCATGAGTGGTTCTGAGAATTTCACATGCATCTTTGGCCACATTACAAGTATTTATCAACTTGAATGTATTTTTATCAACACCGTTGAACAAGGCATTTAAAGTTTTGGAGTTACCAAGAGCAAGTCCATCTTTTTCCTTAGACCGGTCCTCTTCAAGATTATTTTAGTGGGGTCATTCACATTTTTTGTCAACGTAAGATATTTTCAGCCCTTGATGACAGCTTTCCAAGTTTTGCTATCCATAATAGATTTTAGAAAGACCACCATATATGTTTTACAGTAGTCATAATTGGTATCATCCAGAATAGATGGTCTATTAGTATTTCCTCATTCCTTTTCCATAGTATCATACCAACATGTCACAACATCTTGATAAACTAGTTATTTAAACAAAATACAACCAACAAACCAAAACCTAACCAAAAAAAAAAATTACATGCCTTATTGCTTGATTGGTATAGTGGAATACACATGAACTTTGGAAGGTTACAAGGAAATGTCTTTTGGTTTGGCATGCATTAGGATGTATTGATTTTGTTAAAAATTTTGTCGTATGCCAAAAAAAGTCAACCAATCATGCTCCTTATGTTTTGTTCCAACCTTTGTCCATCCATAATCAAGTGTGTGAATATATTTCACTAGATTTTATCATATGCCTCCCTTCATTCCAAACTAATAGTGATTCTAATGGTGGTTTATAGGCTCTTAAAGGAAACTCATTTTGGTATGCTGCCTACCTAGTTTACTGCATCAAAAGTAGTTGAATTAGTTGTTATGATTGTATGTAAGCTATATGGGATGGCATGGAATTTGATGAAAATAGTATTTGTTATCTGTTATAACTTAGCTTTCATTCTTACTAATTTCCATATCATATTCATAACATGCTCTATATGGAAGGACGCAATAATGGTGAAGCTTTTAGTGAAGAATCTAGGATATAAAGTCATGAAGGAGAGGCTCCAAAAAAACCAATAAACAAGCAGGATGATTTAACATACGAGACAATGATAATGGGTTTTATGTTGTCAAATTTGATCTTGAAGAAGACAAAGAGAGAGTAGTGTCAGACAGACCATGTATGATTTTTATCATTATTTGGTTATGTCTTAGTTAAGTCTTGATTTCATATCCCCTATGGGAAAGAGAAAAGAACTCTGGTTTGATTACACTTTCCTCGCTTAAATCGTTTCTATTTTAATTAAGGCTTTCTTCTTGCAGTGGCAACTCTTAGTAGGAAAGAGATGATTAGTACTAAGAATCATACTTTTATAAGTAAGGTGGAAACTCGCTAAAGTTATGATCAGATTAATTTGTTTTGGAATCATCAAGGCTACTCTAAAGTTGGTGTTATGAAATATCAGAGCCGTGAAGGTGGCATAAGGTTTCTTATGCAATATGGTCATAACTTTAGGGTGCAAATTGACAATATTCATTAGAATAAATTCACTTCTGGCATTGCTTGGCAACAAATTTGCACTTGTGTATATGCTAGTACTAATCCAAATAGGAGGGTGCAACTCTAGGTCCCTTTTTGTACTCTAACTATCATCATCATGAGGCATGGTTGTTGATAGTTCAATTTAATAAAATTATAGCATCTAATGAACAATGAGGGGTAATTTTATATAAGCAAGGCTGATAA
This sequence comes from Vicia faba, assembly GCA_948472305.1. Lineage (NCBI taxonomy): Eukaryota > Viridiplantae > Streptophyta > Magnoliopsida > Fabales > Fabaceae > Vicia > Vicia faba. The sequence continues at coordinate 386,151,074 of OX451740.1, read as the reverse complement.
AATGCTATCTATTATGGATATTTGTAACCTCATCGATCTAGACAACACATGAGGTAAACTTACTTAGCATAGAAACTACAGAGGTTAGAGAAATTTGGCAAAGAAGCTCGACAAGAGTATGGTTAATATAGACTGAAGAATGCATTTTCCTGAGGCTTTTTTTGAAATTGTCAGTAGACATTGTTATGGTCATAATCTATTTCTACTGAGGTGTGGAGGTGTTCCTATTGCCACTAGAAGTTGACCATTTAGTTTTGAAGCATCTTGGACTTCCCAAACTGATTATGAATAAGTGGTCGTGAATGCTTTGAACCAGGGGACATATGATTCTATGATTTTTAACAAAGAAATTTTTAGCAACATCTCCAAAAATGGCTGAGATTGATTTGGTTGAGGCTTCAATCGATTGGGTGATCAAATCTCCATAGATATTGAGCAACTATCATCAATGTGTGGATTTGATTGACTTGGAGGGAAATTTTCACTTAGTTTGGATTTGAAAATATGCCCGCCAAAATGCTCCAATCAATTGCCTTAAAGCTTCCATCGATTAGGCTTATATAAATCAACCTCCTTGGTGCTTTTTGGCCCTTGTGCTGGATTTATTTTGGCTTTCTCACTTTTTGCACCCATGTCCAGCTTATTTGCACCATTTTTCTATCAAACACTAAATAACTCATATTTATGGTTAGCAAAATTCTTTTAATTGGTTAAGCAAAAATTAAACACACTAATTTAAAGGATTGATCGGAGTTTTCTGATCATTTCAAATTTGAAATAGTGTTCTACATCAATTATTAAGAGACCTTGATAAAACCTACCTCTTTTGAGGAATTTCCAACATAATATGGCATATCCTTCTCTACAAATTGTTGGATACTGTTAGCTGGCTATTTCGAATAAAGAAGAAACCACTATCAAAATAGTATTTCGAATAAGTACCTAAGGAGATTGATATCAATGTTGGATATTGGTGGAAAATATGGAGTCATTGTGCTGAAGGAATATTCGATGTCCAGGGATAGATGATGGATTTCGATTTGGATTTTTTAGTGTTTAAAATATAAAGAGCTCCTTTATGAAAGGGTGTCAGAATTGGAAACGGTCCAGGTAATTGGGTTATTTCGAAAACGAAGAAAATTAGTAAGATGCTTCGATTGGTACAGATTTCGAATTTCAAATAGGAGCGCCATTCTTAGAAGACGCGTGGAAGTCAGTGAACATAGGAAGCCTGCATGCTTCGAACGTGGCGTGATTTTAGAGTAGGACCGTTAGGGTCAAGACACTATAAATAGGTGTTCTTATGTTAGATTTGGAATGTTCATTTTTCATGTACTAAAAGATCTCAAAACACTCAAATTACCGTGAAATAAGGAAAACGAGTCAGAAGACACAATGTACGTATTGAACATCATCATTCTTTACAATTTCAATACAAGTCTTTTTATATTTAGTTCGCTATTACAGTATTTCTGCCCTTAAATCCTTCGATTTTCTTGCATTTCCTTGTTTTACTTGCCTTTAAACACAGTCATTTCGTTAGAAACTTCACTTTACTTTATCCTTTTATTCAAACACCTCATATTTCCAGAAACTGTTATTTTCTTAGAAACCCCTTATCTTTACATTCAAGCATTAAATCCTAAGTCCAATTTGAAGCCTTTCCTTTCTACACTTAGTTAGTTTATTCCTATAGACAATTTTAGAGATCTTTCTTAAGAATCTCACATTCGAACTTAACATATAATATAAATTTATCAAGATAATGGGTATGGACATAGAAATGAGTTATGACACATGTGTTCTAGGATCAATCTAGTCGATCCTGCAAGTAACCAATAATAATCAATAAATTGGAAGACTAGCGGTTGTTTACTAGAAATCACTGTAAACAAATTGGCACATCCGGTGGGACCGTGTCATAACAAAAAATTTTATCAAACATATTAGAGAATTTTTAAGATTTTTTTTAGTGTGGAGCGCGTTTCGGTACATGAACCTTCGAAGCGGAAAAATAAAGAATAATAATCCACATATACCCAGAAAACAATGTATCAAAACAATGGTTAACACAACCAACCAAGATGGGGTACAAAATCCCCCACAGGGGGATGCAACAATCGTTTCAAGTTCGATTGATGCCTCCAATGTCATCCCTGTTGGCAGTTCGAATACGATCCCGGTAAGTACATTAGAGATGCCATCAAACGTGTCTTTAGTGCAAACTGCACCACACATAGGGAATCAACAGTATTCGACCCCCCATAGGCCTCCAGGTTTCGAACCTTTGAGACCCAGAAACCCTCAGTATGGAATGCCAACTTCGTTTATGGCAGGGTTACATAATGCATCAACTTAGTCCCCACTCCAAGGGTCTGGTTCAGGAATGAACCATTTGGGTACAAATTTCCAGAATATAGGAAACTTTGCCCAGTTGCCTACTCTTACAACTAATAGTCAGGCAACGCTTAGGAAACAGATGGATGATAGCAATCATGATATGGTAGGAATCCTAGCCCGCGAAATGAATGATATTTTCAATCCCCTAATCCAGAATATAAATAGAACAAACCAAGAAAACGCAGCCCAGATGGCCAGAATAGCAGATTTTTTTGGTGCCCCTAATGCGCCTGCAAGGCGTAGGCAAAACACGGGGGTGATTCGAAATGAAGAACCTGTAATCGAACAAATTCGACCCCCTGTACAAGTGGTCGAAGAAAGAAATATAGGGATAAGATTAAGGAACTAGGAAGTTCAGGAAGTTCAGAATGAACAGCCTAGACCTGTAATGTTGGTGAATAGGGACCAAAATGCAGACGAAATTGTTCATAGAATTAGGAATGACAATTTGGTGGCAGAAAATAACCTCACCACCATGATTGAAAGAATAATGGCCCAGAATGGTTTAAATTCAGGATTTAGGAGGCCAAATTACACATCTCCTATTACAGATTATGTTTTGCAAACAGAATTACCCAGGGGCTTTAAAGTCTCTAAATTCACGAAATTTGCTGGAGATACAAGTGAATCAACAGTGGAACATATAGCAAGATATTTAACCGAAGCAGGAGATATAGCAAATAGTGAAAATCTTAGGATAAAATACTTCCCAAGTTCTTTAATAAAGAACGCTTTCACTTGGTTCACCACCTTGCCTCCTGGATCTGTGGACACGTGGCCTTATTTAGAAAGACTTTTCCATGAACAATTTTACATGGGTCAGTCTAAAATCAGTCTCAAGGAATTAGAAAGCATTAAGAGAAAGTTCACGGAACCAATAGATGAATATTTGAATAGGTTCCGTTTATTAAAATCTAGATGCTTCACAGTGGTCCCTGAACATGAATTGGTCGAAATGGTTGCTGGGGGCCTAGATTATTCCATTCGAAAGAAATTGGATACACAGTATCTTAGAGATATGGCCCAACTAGCAGACAGAGTGCATCAGGTCGAAAGGTTAAAAGCTGAAAAAGCCAAGGCTAGTAAAAATCATAAGAAAGAGAGAATAGCCTACATAGAGGCTGAAGGGGAAAACATAGATGATTCTCAAGACCCTTATGATTTCGATCAGTTCGAAATAGATCTTGCAGAACTAAAGGAAGCACCCCCTTATGCTTGCAAAGTTCTGCTTCCTTCCAATGGAAAGGATTCTGTCGAAAGTGAAAGGAATGATAAATTCCCTAAGAAAATCTATACATTCGATATAACTAAATGTGATGAGATATTTGATCTGCTTGTTAAAGATGGCCAGTTAATAGTTCCTCCTAACTTTAAGGTTCCTTTGTTGGAACAAAGGAAAAAGAGGGGCTTTTGTAAATATCAGAACTTTTTAGGCCATAAAACCTCACAGTGTTTTCTTTTCAGGGATCTGATACAAAATGCAATCAAAGATGGAAGGCTGAAGTTCTCAGACAAAGGGAAGAATCCAATGAAAGTTGATACGAATCTGTTGCTGATGGCGGAGACTAACTATGCTGAACCTCTAGACATTAATGTGGTAGAAATTACTGAGGGGAAAGTTGAATCGAAAGTAGGATTCGAAGAGGATGGGGACTTCATCTTAATCAAAAACGAAAGAGAGGCTACTGATGGCTTCTCATTGATAAAAAACGAAACAGAGGCTATTGATGGCCTCACAAAGGTGCTCAAAGCAAAGATATTAAGTGACAAAAAATTAGCTGAGGCCACTGAGGGTCTTAGGATGAAATTTTAAGAAGTCAAAATTTCTGATGATCAAATGCTGGCAGTGAACATGGTGGACTTCGAACAGCCTAACGCTGAAATGGAAGAAGTGTAACGCTGTTTAGAGAGGGAAAGAGAGCAAAGAAGAGAGAACTTACCTAGAAAAGATGCGGGTTTGCGTGAATACCTCTTCCACTGTCATAAGAAAAATCAGGAAAAGTTGTTATTCCCAAGGTGCAGCATCATCTGTAACCCCAAAATTACTGCTGAGTTCGAAAGGGCCCAGAGTAAACGAACAGGGGTCAATTGGAGGCAAGACAACCAGTTATACAGAGTCTATCCAAAAGCTTATGAAAGTCTGCTCGAATTCCTGGTTCGTTGCCACAAGATTGGAACAGAGTGTTTAATATGTCCCAGATGTACAAAGGTGTATGATAAGGAGATGGATGAAGCGTTCGAGAGAATTCTGTTTGCATCAGGCTGGGGGCACCAAGGTGGAATGCCTTCGAATCTTGTTAGCACTGGCAGAAGTATGCCAATGAGGCCAGATAGCCCTTACCCCAGGGGAGCAAAGAGAGTTTCCTTTAAACTACCTGCAGAAATCCCCACTGACAGATGGCTGCAGGTGAATGCTGATAAGGGAAAAGGGAAGTGGCGCAGCTTCGACCGAGGAGGCAGGACTGCGATGGCTTACAGGAGGAAATTCAATTCAAATATGAGGGAAGAAATAAGATTGGAGAATTATAAAGGCAGAAACCTAATGTCTTGCTCTCAATGGCGCAGACACCAGAGAAACCAAAAAGCTGCAAGGGATTCGAAGCCTGTGGGAATAGGAGAATCTAGTACCAATAACCCAACATCAGTGAACCAGACTGGGGGCAAACCCCCAGTGTCCAGGAAACTTTTTTCACCACAGAAAGACACTGAAGAAAATAAGACTCAGAAGGAGGCTGCAAACGAAGAGGATTTGATGACTGATGACTTTGAATCGGAAGGGGAATCCTTCTTTAATGCAAATTGCAATGTAGTTTCGGTGCTGCCTTATGAGTACAATCAGGATACAGAGGTTTATGCTGGTGAGGAGACTGATGAGGACGAAATGGCCAGACATAGGCCAGTGTGCTATTATGTAATGAACAATGGAGCGGTCGAAGAGCAGAACGCTTTCTTCGAAAAACCAGACGAAGGAATGAAGAACCATCTAAAACCCTTATTCATCAGGGAAAAGGTGGAACAATATGGTGTGAACAAGGTTCTGGTGGATGGTGGAGCTGCTGTCAATTTGATGCCTCAATTCATACTAAAAAGGATAGGGATGCAGGATTCAGATGTTAGACCTCACAACATGGTGCTTTCGAATTATGAAGGAAAGGTTGGAAAGACTTTGGGAGTAATACGAGTTAACTTGAAAGTTGGTTCCCTCACAAGACCAACAATGTTTATGGTCATTGTTGCAAAAGCAAACTACAATCTGTTGCTTGGCAGGGAATGGATCCATGGAATTGGCGCAGTGCCTTATTCAATGCATCAAAGGGTGGTGTTGTGGAGAGATGATGGAATTGTCGAAAACATAGAAGCAAACCAAAGTTACTATTTGGAAGAAATCAACAATGTGGACAAAAGAAACTTCGATCAAAATATGGCCAACATAGGGCCATGTCACCCACCTGAGGAATATTTCGAGCCCAATGAGAACGCTTATTATTCCCTAACCTTGCGTCCCAATGGATTCCAATGGGATATGGAAATCATGTGGGATGGGCAGGTGACTGAGAAAGATGGAGAGACTTCGACGATACGGCCAACTGGCTGGGCAAGCGAAGGTTATTATGACTAAGTCAAATTACTACCAAAAGATTTCGGCCTATCTAGATGAGAACAAACGAAGAACGGCTCTCGAAGCCGAAATACAAAACATGGTTGTCGAAGCCATAGACAAAAAAGAAATAGCAAATCCTGAAGGAAACCATTCACCCTCACCATGTGATGGACAAACTTCTGAACTGGTGGATCAGCGACTAGATGCCATTTATGATCAAGAGCCCTTGGGGTTCGAGAAGGATCCAGAGTCATCAAGCGCTAAGATGCTGGCCCAAGATCCTTTGGAGGAAGTTGATATTGGGGATGGTGTTGAAAAAAGGGTTACGTACATCAGTGCGAAACTTAGCCCCAGTCTAAAAGGAAAGGTGGTTGAAATGCTCAAACAAAATAGAGATTGCTTCGCCTGGGACTATGATGAAATGCCTGGTTTAAAGAGGGAACTGGTAGAACGTAGGCTTCCAATCAAGGATGGCAAGAAGCCCATCAAGCAGATGGCTAGACGATTCGCTCCAGAAATCCTCTCAAAAATAAAGGTAGAGGTGGAACGGCTCCTTCGATGCAAATTTATCAAGACCACAAGGTATGTAGAATGGCTTGCTAATATTGTACCTGTTATTAAGAAAAATGGCTCTTTACGAATTTTCATAGATTTTAGGGATTTAAACACTGCCACCCCAAAAGATGAATATTCCATGCCTATAGCAGAAATGCTGATTGATTATGCTGTGAGTTTCGAATACCTGAGTATGTTAGATGGATACTCTGGGTATAATCAGATTTTTATTGCTGAGGATGATGTTCCCAAAACTGCATTCAGATGTCCAGGCGCCTTAGGCACTTATGAATAGGTAGTCATGCCCTTTGGACTAAAAAATGCTAGGGCAACATATCAGAGGGCAATGAACATTATTTTTCATGATTTCATTGAGTCATTATGCAGATTTATATAGATGACATAGTAGTCAAATCTGTTTCTGATGAGGATCATTTGACTCACCTTTGCCAGTCATTCGAAAGAATGAGAAAACATGGCTTAAAAATGTATCCTCTTAAATGTGCTTTCTTTGTTCAGGCAGGGGATTTCCTAGGGTTTGTGGTCCACAAGAAGGGGATCGAAATTAACTTGAACAAGACAAAGGCTATTAGGGAGACGAAACCTCCTTAAACAAAGAAAGAGTTGCAATCTCTATTGGGTAAAATTAACTTTTTAAGGAGATTCATATCTAATCTGAGTGGGCGAACTCAGGCTTTCTCTCCACTCCTCCGTCTCAACCAAGGGAATTTTGAATGGACTGCGCAGCATTAGGAGGCATTCGAGAAAATCAAAGCTTATTTGATGCATCCTCTTATACTTGCACCCCCTTCTAAAGATAAACCAACGAGGCTATATATCTCTGCCTCCAATGTAACTATAGGTAGTATGTTGGCCCAAGAAAATGACGATGGCGTCGAAAGAGCCATCTACTATCTTAGTAGGGTCCTAAATAAAGCAGAGACTAAGTATAGTAGCATTGAAAAACTATGCCTCTGTCTGTATTTCTCTTGTACAAAACTTAAATATTATATTAAACCAATTGATGTTTATGTTTCATCTCACTTTGATGTTATTAAACATATACTTTCAAAACCAATCATGCACATCAGGATTGGCAAATGGGCTTTAGCACTCACTGGGTATAATTTGACCTTCAAGCCTTTAAAAGCTATGAAAGGACAAGTAGTTTCAGATTTCATAGTGGATCACTCTGTGAGTGAGGACTTCGCGTTAGATTATGTTGATATCCACCCTTGGAAATTATCCTTCGATGGGTCAACACATAAACATGGGAGTGGTGTTGGAGTCCTTATAATTTCCCCTGAGGGAATTCCAACAAAATTCAAGTACAAGTTAAAAGGCCCTCCCTGTTCGAACAACGAAGCTGAGTATGAAGCATTAATTGCTGGACTTGAAGCTTTGTTGGAATTGGGGGCAACCAGAGTCGAAATTAGGGGAGACTCAGAGCTGGTCATCAAACAGATAACCAAAGAATACAAATGTATCAAGGAAAATTTGTTCATGTACTTCGTTATTGCTAACAGATTACTCAAGAAATTTGAATATGTGGATATAAAACATATTCCCAGAATTGATAATCAGGAGGCAAATGACTTGGCTCAAATAGCTTCAGGATATAAGACATCTAGAGAAAAACTCCAATATCTCATAGAAACAAGAGGCAGAATAATGGCTACCAAATTATCACCATTAGATTTGGAAAATTCGAAACTGGGTTATGCAGATCAGAAAGAATTCAAAGTACTAAATATTGATACTTTGGTAGATACAGATTGGAGACGTCCCATAGTAAATTACCTGAAAGAACCTTCAGTAAGTATAGAGAAAAAGATCAAATATAGGGCATTGTCTTATGTCCTAATAGGGAATGAACTTTTTAAGAAAACCCCAGAAGGTATCTTACTCAAGTGTTTAGGAGAAAATGAAGCATATTTAGCATTCTCCAGTATACACAGTGGGGCATGTGGGGCACATCAAGCAGGTCACAAAATGAAATGGTTGTTGTTTCGATATGGAATGTATTGGCCCACTATGCTCAAAGATTGCATAGAATTTTCTAAAGGATGCGAGGAATGCCAAGTTCATGTAGGTATTCAACATGCTCTTGCAAGTGAGTTACATTCAATTGTTAAACCTTGGCCTTTTAGAGGATGGGCATTAGATCTAATTGGTGAAATTCGACCAGCATCATCCAAAGTACAGAAATATATCCTTGTGGGTATAGATTATTTTACAAAATGGGTCGAAGTAATTCCTCTAGTGAATGTTGATCAAGAGGCCATTATGGAATTTGTCCAGAGGCAAATAATTTACAGGTTCGGAATACCAGAAAGTATCACAACAGATCAAGGTTCAGTTTTCACAGAGCGAAAAATGCAAGAGTTTGCAAAAGAAATGGGATTTAAGTTACTCATGTCAACTCCTTATTATGCTCAAGCTAATGGACAAGTAGAAGCAGCCAATAAAGTCATAATAGGTTTGATAAAGAAACATGTAGGACGAAAGCCAAGAAATTGGCACAAAACTTTGGACCAAGCTTTGTGGGCATGTCGAACATCTCCTAAAGAAGCAACAAATACTACTTCGTTTCGACTTACATTTGGACATGACGCAGTGTTGCCAGTCGAAATACACTTACAGTCAGTAAGAATCCAGAGACAAAATGAAATACCAGCTAATAAATATTGGGAAATGATGATGAATGAATTAGTGGATGTGGATGAAGATAGGCTACATGCTTTACAAGTTATGAGAAGACAGAAAGATAGAGTAGCCAGAGCATACAACAAAAGAGTTAAAAGTAAGTTGTTCTCAACCAATGACCTGGTATGGAAATCTATATTACCTATGGATAAAAAGAATAGATTATTAGGTAAATGGTCACCCCATTGGGAAGGACCCTTTCGTGTTTTGAAAACATTTTCGAATAATGCTTATGAAATAGAAGAATTAGCAGAAGATAGAAGAATCTTGAGGGTAAATGGGAAATATCTAAAAAGGTATAAGCCATGCTTACAAGAGGTTAGAATCATTGCAGGATAATAAAATATATATAAACATGAAGCCAAAATGGTATTATATAAATGCCAAAATGGTTGTGTTCAATCATTAACAATAAAAGCATTAACAAAATACATTCGAAAATCAGAAAAGGGCGTTTCGTTTCAACTTAGCAAACTTGCTCTTGCATCAGTTAATTTTGCATTGGGTAGTATTTCTGACGTTTTCGAGCCCCTTGATTTCTTCACTTATTCCTTCAGCCACCTCCATCTGTTGAAGACTTTGTGTGACAAGATTTTCAAGCTCTTGGTCATCAACAGGCTTCAAGGCTGCCTGCTCATTTCGAGCACCCTCAATCTTCTTCTTGAGTTCTTCAATCTGAGATTCCCAAAACAGGATTGATCGAGCCAAAACATCATGCTTGTCTTGGGCCTGGATTTTAGCGCGCTCCAACTTCTCTGCTTCTTCAGAAAGTTTTGAAGTTTGATCATAAGTGTTGTACCCCAAAATTTTCCCTCCCATTTCTCACTGATTTCTCCTCACAAAGCTCTTGAAGCTCAAGATCCAGTTAGGGTTTCATCTGCTCAAGACTCCTCCTTGCACTGCTAACCCCAAATTAGGGTTTGTGTTTGCACCAAGATGTTTTGACCTAAAGTACCCAAGATGACTTTCTTGCTTCATATTGACCTCCTAGGTTTATCCATACCAAGTTTCAAGTCCTGATTCCAAATTTTGCCCAGTCAATTGGACAGTTGACCTAGAAATCAACTGTATTGGGGAAAAAGTCAACTGTGGCCAATTGACAGTCAAATCTCATGAAATTAAATCCACATCAACATTATGAACTGCTAGGAGTCATTTGATCAAGTTTGGACCACAACTCCACAAGAAATTTGATCAGATCACCAAAAGGGCAAAATGGTCATTTTTAGGGTTTTGACTGTACAGAGGCAATTTTTGACTGTTTGACCTAGCCAATGGCAAACCAAGCTCACATATGGACTCAAGGACCCCATGGAATTATCTTGACATGCTCAACAAGTTCAAAAGATCCCAAATACACAAGATTGACAGTTGAATTTCCCAGTCAATTGATCAGTTTTGACTGTATACTGAAAAGTCAAACTTTGACTTTTTGGTCAAAATCAAGAGTCAAGATTCATTTTTCATCAAAATATGCCAAATCATGAAACTTGTTCACCAAGAAATCACAATTTGCAAATTAGGGTTAGAAAATGGAATTTTTCATAACTTAGAATTTTTCTAAGTTATGAAAAACCCTAATTTTTTCCTAACTTTGCCCCACCTTTTCACCAAGATCCATTTGGATTCAAACAAAGGTCAAAACATGAAAGTTGTAGCTTGTTGCATAATCTACAACTTTGATTCACAAAGTTTTCTCATTTGAAGCTTGTATCTCAAGTTACAATTTTTTGAATAAGGGCACTAAACCATTTTTAACTTAGTAAAATTTTGACCTATTTTGACAAGGTTTTCTACCCTACTTCAAGGCCATTTTTCATACCCTTCCACTTGGAATTTCAATTTGCATTTCAAAGATGGATTGTAGTACACATTCCAAGCTTTCCAAAATGTCCAAGAACTCATCAAACAACCTCATAACTTGAGAGATTCGAATTTCACAAGTTGGCAAAAATTCACTTTTGTTCTTAACCAAAACATGTTTATAACTTAAGTTATTTTCAAGTCAGCTTAGTTTGTGCTAAGTTACAGGTCCTTAAACCAAGTTACACTCCATAATTTAATGCTTGTTCATTGTGTCAAGACCTTGTTTCATGAGCTAAAGCATTGTATGAAGGGTTAATCCCAATTTAGATAAAGCATTCTTTCCATATTTGTAAAAGTTTGCTTTATGTCAATTGGTAAATCAAGGAGGTACAGATCAAATCTCTCTAGCACAAGATTATGAGCATAACACTCTGATCAAGAAGGGATTATGCAGCACATTAGGAGGTCCCCTACATGCCTAGAACACCAACTTGCTTTTGTTGCTTAAGAAAGAAGAAAAGTGGCATAACTGGTAACAACTCTCATCTCAGCTTAGAAACAGAAGAGCAAACTTATCAAACACACTCAGTACATCCCAACCAAGATTTTGCACGAATCCTTGACCTCTCAAACACTCCCATTGCCATAATCATCCTCAAACTGCAAAAACAGGGTTGCCTCTGCAGTTTGAGTGCCAACTCCCATTTCCCTCGAGCATTCTTACCAAAATCAATCCATACACATTCCCTAGCATATATGCAAGCTAACCATGACCTAAAACCTGACCTGTAATCCCTCTAACAGCTTCCACCATTTTTATTTTTTCCTTGTGCAGGTGAAGTTCTATAGCTTGATACAAGAAGTTTCAAGACAAAGTAAGCATTGAAAAAGCATCCCTGGACCTCAAGGAAACTTTTCCAATCATTACCTTGCACTAGAAGTTCCTCATTCTCCAGATAGAAGTTCAACTGCACAGGTAAAAGTTTGAATTCGTATCTCCCTTATTATGCATCTTTAGTCTTAAGTTTGTGAAGAAACAAGGTTCTACTCATAGCCCTGAGCATGTACATATCTTTACTTTTCATTTCTTTTGTCTGAGTAGAGAGAATTTGAGCTTTGAAAATGGCAGAAAAACTAGGTCAGAAATTGGGGGAAGAGAAATTCTCCCTCATCTTAGAGAGTTAGGTCAAGTTCTATACATGGTTGGAATCGTCTCTTCATGCTGAGCATTTTTTATGTTATGAGTTTTTGTTGAAAAGCCAGGAATCAGGAGTTAGCATCTGGAGTACAGGGCGCGCGTTTTTGTTGAACGAAGGTTGAAGATGAAGCCACATGGGCTGGGCTTGTGTGGTTTCTTCTTTTTACACCACTATTTCCACTTTCTCACCCCCAAGCCCATTTGATTTATTTTTAATGATTTTTGACATTTTCTTTTTTTATTTGATTCATTTATTTTTTCTCATCACATTAAAATTTTGAAAATATTTTTCCCACCATTTTTTTATTTTTATTGGATTTTATTTGATTTTCCTTTAGTTACACATAAATATATATATATATTATTATTTAGGATAAATAGAAAAATATGTAAAAAAAACTTCCATTTTTATTTTTATTTTATATTACCCTCTGAAAATATTTCATATAAAAAATCCTATTTTCTAAAAAAAAATTGAATATTATTATTATTTGTATATAATACATATTTAAATAATATAAATATATACATATATATATATTAATATACTTAGAATAAAAATGCCAAAAAATGTATATACTTTATTTTTAATATTTAATACTAAAAAATGACCTTTTTACAAATATACCATATTTTATTTTATTTTTGTATGCAAATAATAAATATTATGAGAATTAATTGATTAATATACATTTTGATTAAAATCAGGGTTTTTGCCCTAAATATGAAAATACTCAAAAATAATACCTTTTTATTTTTTTTATTTTCTTGTTTTATTTTACATAAACAATACTTTTTTCATACATATAAAAACTTTCTTTTTGCATTTTGCATATTTATTTAATTTCTATTTAATTATGCAATTTATTTACCTTGCAAATATTCAAAAATGATGTAATAATGTAGATTTGAATTCTTGTCTAAACATCCCCCATTTGTAAATTTGTACCCCTCCCTATATTATTATGTTGTAATAGCGTAGGATTTTCAATTTCGCACTTTATACGCTTTCTAATTATGCCATGTTAGAATTAGGGTTTGCATGCGAAAAAACGACAAAAAATAGTTTGACCTAATACAAGATAAATGAGCATGAAAATAAACAACACTTCTCACACTTGCACCCCCTAGGGTATTCCACTTTGTTGCCTTTCAAAAATGGGCCATGTTGCATGTTGAATTTCTTTGGGCAAAGCAAACAAATTGAATGATCATAGTCCCGCGATAAAACTTTTCAAAACAAAACAAAAACAAATGATCAAGTCCCTTAAAGAAAATTGCCCAAAGACATTTAACGCCGTTGCAATTATGGTCCAAACGATGACCCGCGCCTGTCCCTTTCATCTCCTAAGACAAGATTGTCCACCAAATGCAATGGTGGAACAAATTTGTCAAAAAGGTTTAAAACATGACAAAACCTTTGAGAAAACTTTAGGGTAGATAAACTCTTAAGTACTTGTCAATTTGCCAAGAAAACACTTGCCTAATTTCAAAACCCGCTTCACAAGCACTTTCAAAATCAACTTTTCAAACCCTTGAAACATCTTTTTAAAAGATAAAACACCTTTTGTAAAACATTCGAGTAAAGAATTGTTACAAGGTTAGCCTAGCACAAGGCATCTTTTCAAAACATTTTCAAAACCACACACAAAGCACCATTTCAAACAATTGAAAACCAAGGCAAGTTGATCTAAGCGAGTACCTAAGAGCCCATGGATAACCATGGATAGAAGGGGTGTTAATACCTTCCCCTTCTATAATCTACTCCCCGAACCCAAGAAAAATCTCAAAGGTTTTTGCTGTGCTTTTTTTAACCTTTCCTTAGGATAAAATAAAAAGTCGGTGGCGACTCTTGCTCAACCGAAACATTTGCGAAAACAAACGCAAAACCTCTAGTCAGTTCTCCCACCGTATCACAGAACTGGCGACTCTGCTGGGGAGAATTTTTAAAGTGGAGTAACCTTAGGGCTTAGATCACCCTCTTGCATGACTAATTGTTTGATTTGCTTGCTTTATGCTTTGGCTCTATTGTTTGGGTTTACAATCCTCCACCCGGATTTTGGGAAACATTCATAGATAGCAATACGTTGTGGAAACTGTGCGGGGTATACCGACACGGTCTAAGCAATAGCTATATTAGTGCGACATATTTGTGAGTACCGGTAACCCTTGAGTTCAATCAAGGAGAGTACGGGGCCGCTGAGTGATGTCACTAAGCACTAATGACCTAGAACCTTACTTGACCATCTTGGCCTTTTATTAGGGGTAGTGAGATGACCGGCTTTGGTGCAGTCCGAAGTTGGTAGATACTCGATACTACACTCATTGAGGGTTGTTTTCTTGGAATATTTTGGTCGCTAGTTAAGTGGCTAAACCAAAACAATGAACAATAGAAACAATCCAGTGATATTGAGCTCCTTAGAACCCGGTTACTATTTATAGGACAGGTTTTTAAGCCAACTACACTCAAGAGGGTAATTACCTATGAAACCCCATGCAAGCCTGAAACTAGGGTTTGGTGTGATTTGCTTGTACATATGTCTTGCGCATACATCATAAACATCATAAAGCATCATATGCATTCGCTAACCATTTCAAGGGTTTGGATCTTCATCATTGTTCTTGTTTTGTAGGTCATGGAAATACCTCGCAGAAATACCATTCAAGTCAACCTTGTGAGAATCTCTCCTCAACTCAAGTAGATCACTTCAAGAATTCCGGAAAATTCATCCTTCAGTGAAAGACATGGTAGACTGATCAGCCTAGTCAACACCAACATTGAAGAAGATATGATGAAAGTGCTATTCCAGTTCTTTGACCCTCTTCACCACTGTTTCACTTTCCCTGATTATCAGTTGGTTCCCACTTTGGAGGAGTTTTCTCAACTCCTAAGAATCCCTATCCTTAATCAACTACCCTTCAACGGTACGGAGAAGGAACCAAAGCCTGAAGATGTTGCTCGAGCATTACATCTACAACCATCTGAAATCAAGGGGCATTGGGAAACCAGAAGCAGCGTCAAAGGATTCTTAGCAAAGTTCTTGTTTGAAAAGGCACAAGAATGTTGGAACTCATTGGACCTACAAGCCTTTGAAGAGATTGTGGCACTCCTTATCTATGGGTTGGTCTTGTTCCCAAATCCTGACCAATTGGTAGATGTCAACGCCGTCAAAATCTTCCTGTCCAGGAATCCAATACCAACATTGCTTGGGGACATTCTTCACTCATTTTACACACGAACAATGAGAAAGAGGGGTGTTCTCATGTGCTGTACTCCTATCCTCGCAAGGTGGTTTATTTCGCACCTTCCACAATCTGTCCTGAAGAATGATCAAGGTACAAGGTGGTCCCAACGGTTGATGACTCTTACTCATTCTGATGTGCATTGGTGTTCTCGGTCCAGAGAAAATGTCATCATTGTCGATCGCTGCGGAGAGTTTCCTAATGTTCCTTTGCTTGGAATCAGAGGAGGTATCACCTACAATCCTTGCCTAGCTTTGAGACAATTTGGATATGCACGGAGGGATGGCCCTCATGACATGATGATTCCTAGCCTAGTTTTTGACTTCGACAACGATGCGCAAGGACTTCGCCAAAGATTCATCAGAGCTTGGGGAAAACTCAACAAGGTTGATAGCAAGACTCTGGGACACAAGAACTCCATCCCTCTTGAGCCCTATCTCAAGTGGGTACGAGCCCGAGCCCAAAGTCTAATGATGCCTTATCCTCATGTACTCCCAGTGATTAAAGAGCCCGTCAATGAAGGAGGGGTTCCCTACATCATCCTGCATCCAGACATGCCTACATCGTGGGAGGAAATGCAGAAGAGTTGGATTCAGCTCAAGGAGGAACGGAACACTTTTGAAGCTAGCTACTACGCCAGTGAAAAGAAGGTTCTAGAGCTTACCCGCCGACTCCACGAGCAAGAGGCCCTCAATACCTACATCGCACCAAAGAGGATGCGCAATGTCTTTCTGCCTTAGGAAGTTTATTTTGTAATATTTGGCCCATGGGGCATTTATGTACTAACAAATTTCTTCTTATTAATATGACGTGCGTTCTTCTTTGTCTGAAACAATTTTGAATGTTCTAAACCCTTGAATGCATTGCATAATCATACCATTCATCATGTGCATAAACAGGTCTCACTCCAAGGTTCCTTATCTATCTGCTGTTTATTTCAGTAGGATGGATCTCGAGCAAACAGTCAAAGACCTACAGGCTCAGAATGCACAGTTCCAGCAACTCCTGATGACTTTGGCTAAAGGTCAGGAGGATATCAAGACTCAACTGGAGAATAAGGACCCAGTGAAGAAGAAGAAGAAGAGGGTTGGAGTGGCCACTTTGGGGAGAAGATTCAACGGAGAAGCTCGGAGAGTGCTTGAATTTCCTCCAACTTCTGATGAAGGGACTAGTAAAAGAGATCAAGTTGTGGTGCCTTCCGAGTCTGATGCAGAGGAGGAAGAAGTTGAAGAGGATGAAGATTATTCTGACCAACAGTATCCTCCAGCTGATGACAAATATAAAGGTTTAGAAGACAGATTGGCTGCTATGGAATTGCAAAGGGTACCGGGTTTAGATTTTGAAGACATGGGCTTGGTCGCCGGAATTATGATTCCCCCAAAATTCAAAGTACCAGTGTTTGTGAGGTACGACGGGCTATCCTGTCCCAAGATGCATCTCAGGTCTTATGTGAGAAAAATTCAACCATATACGGTAGATAAAAACCTCTGGATTCACTTCTTTCAAGACAGCCTGTCGGGGACTCAGTTGGAATGGTTTTATCAGTTAGAAGGAACCAGTGTCAGAAGTTGGGAAGATTTGGCCACCGCTTTTTACAAACAATACCAGTATAATTCCGATCTTGCTCCTACTCGTACCCAACTTCAGGGTATGTCACTAGGAACAAGTGAGGGATTCAAAGAATATGCACAAAAATGGAGGGATTTGGCTGGCAGGGTGCAGCCTCCTTTAACCGATCGTGAGCTCGTTGATATGTTTCTTGGGACCCTATCTGGGCCATTTTTCAATCATTTAATTGGTAACTCTTCCGCGGGGTTTACTGATTTGATCTTAACAGGCGAGAGAATTGAGGCTGGCATCAAGTCAGGAAAGATTCAGAAGGGTGTCGCTGCAAGTGTCGAGAAGAAGCCGTTTAAGAAGGAGACAACTATGGTATATTCTCAAAGAAGAGCAGGGAAGGTGGAGCGTCGGCCGACTGTGGGGGCCGTAATGATTCAAAACACTCCAAGTGAGCAGCCCCGCTATAACCAGACCAGACCAAATCAGCAACGGGTAGAAAGGCCACACCGGCAATTCACCCGTATTAATATGACTCAAGCACAGGTGCTTCCCCATCTGTTGAAATTAAATCTTGCCACTATCAAGGAAGCGCCAAAGAATGTGAATACGTCTTCCCCGCATTATCATGCCAATGCTAAGTGCGCCTATCATTCAGACAGTGTTGGACACGACACCAATGATTGTTGGGCACTCAAGCATAAGATTCAGGACCTGATAGAGGCTAAGGAAGTAGAGTTCGACGCTCCAGAAAAACCCAATGTGATATCTGCACCTATGCCGAAGCACGGTCGGAATATCAATGCCATTGAGGAGGATCTATATGTTGCTGACGTTAGTGATCTGACTACTCCACTGTTAACCATTAAGTTGAATTTGTTGAGGGCCGGGATCTTCCCGGGATGTAAAGAAGACTGTTACTGTTGCCACTCTCTGCCGTTTGATTGTCCGCTATTGAAGAAAGGCATCCAAGGCCTCATGGATAGCCGACAAATTTTGTTCGAAAAAGTTCCTGCCGTTCCGGTTCATGTTGAAAATGTCTCAATCATAACCATTCACGCCAATCTTTCCGAGGCCGTCAAAAGGCCAGTTAAGATTACACCAGCTGCAAAGTCTATACCTTTGAAGATAACAATGCCGGGGCCTGTTCCCTATGTTTCTGAAAAGTCGATACCTTGGAACTATGGTGGTGACATCTACTACCATGGTATCAAGCAAGTTGAAATAATTGAAGAAGATTCAGATGATGAAAAAGCCAGCATTAGTAATATTGCGGGCACCAGCAAAATCACCAGGAGTGGGAGGATATTTTCTCCAGAGATTGCTCCTCCAAAAGCAGTCTTTGGACGCTCATCGGCTAAAGAAGTCATCCCCGCACCAGTAAAGCTCTCTGCCAAAACTCCTTTGATTGAAGAAATTTTCGTTCCTAGTGCTGTCTCTCCTACCATTGCCGATAAAGGAAAGGAATACAAGATGAGCCCGTCAGGACGAGAGATCAAACCTTGGCGATTCCAGAAGCTTCCAAGAAGGAAATGGACGAGATTTTGAGGATAATCAAGAGAAGTGATTACGATGTGGTGGAACAGTTGGGGCAAACCCCCTCCAAGATCTCCATGCTGGCACTGTTACTTTGCTCAGAAGCGCACGCTCAAGCTTTGATTAGGTTTCTAAAGGCAGCTCATGTGCCCCAGGAAACCTCTGCAGATCAATTTCAACATTGCGTGGCTAGCCTGACTGCAGACAATGGGCTAGGTTTTTCCGATGCCGACCTGACCCCTAAAGGCCGAAACCACAATGATGCATTGCATATTTCAATCGAGTGTCGCGGAACCACCCTTGCACATGTTCTGGTTGATACCGGTTCATCACTGAATGTTTTGCCTAAGAAGGCCTTGGACCGGCTAGATTGCGAGGGGTTGGAGTTGAAGCCGAGTGATATCGTCGTCAGAGCTTTCGATGGGTCGAAAAGAATGGTCCATGGAGAAGTTGAAATTCCTGTCAAGATAGGTACTGAGGTGTTTAAATCCACTTTCTATGTAATGGACATCCGCCCATCATACTCCTGCCTGCTGGGTAGACCTTGGATACACCATGCTGGGGCAGTCACCTCATCCCTGCATCAGATGCTGAAGTACCCTGTCAAGGGAAAGATCATTACTGTCCACGGCGAAGAAGAGTACATGATTAGCCATTTAAATTCTTTCCGGTATGTGGAAGTTGAAGGGGAGTTTATTGAGACACCGTTTCAACATTTCGAGGAAGTGCTTCCTGAGATAGCAGTGGCGAAATTGACAGCTGAGACACCAAGGCAGATGGCCAGAATGGCATCTCTGGAGGATGCAAGGGCTGCAGTTAAAGAAGGGAAGAATTCAGCGTGGGGGTAGTTACCCGATTTTCCGCATAAAGCTGACAAGTCTGGATTAGGTTTCACAGCTGCCGGTCAGAAGGCTATGCGCCGGTCAAAGATTGAGAGAGCGCCAGTCAAAATTTCTCCTTACAGAGTCAACGCCTTGGAAGATGAAAACAAGGACAGCAACATTGAAGATTGGGTTTATCCAACTGTCGGAGGAGGGTTGAGCAATTGGGAGGCAAAAGACTTTGTCCCCATCACTTTTATTCCTCAGTAATTTATCTATTGAACATTTCCTATTTTGGTCTGTAATATTTTACTTTCAAACAATCCGTACACTATCTTTTTCACCTCCTGCCTTGCCCGAGGCATGTAGGTCCACTTGTAAGGGTTTTGACTATTTTTCATATTCATATGCCATGTTTAATGATTCATTGGACGTTTTTCATTTGATAAACTGCTTGTGTTCATTTCCTTTCCTTTTGCATTTTTGTTTAAGGATGGCTATCCCTTACACACACCCACACTCACCAATGCAGGTACCCATCCACTCCGGATTCCATGGGTGACTATTCTGCTGTATCTTTCAATAACTCTGAAGACCTGGTCAATCTAGCCGAATATGAAGATGACGAAGGTTGTGAAGTACCAGGGGAACTAGCCAGACTTCTGCAACAAGAGGAAAGAGTCATCTTACCGCATGAAGAGCCATTGGAAACTGTCAACTTGGGAACCGAGGAGAATCGGAAGGAGGTGCAAGTGGGTGCCAACCTGGAACCAGAAGTTAAGGAACGCTTGGTACAATTACTGAATGAGTATGTTGAAATCTTCGCTTGGTCCTATGAAGACATGCCGGGTTTGGACACAGACATCGTGGTTCACCGTCTCCCCACAAGAGAAGACTGTCCACCGATCAAGCAAAAGGTTCGCCGAATGAGGCCTGACATGTCTGAGAAAAATCAAAGCAGAAGTAATGAAGCAGTTCAATGCTGGCTTTCTGGCTGTTACATCCTATCCTCAATGGGTCGCTAACATTGTGCCAGTGCCTAAAAAGGATGGCAAAGTCAGAATGTGTGTGGACTACCGGGATTTTAATAGGGCCAGCCCTAAGGATGATTTCCCGCTACCTCATATTGACATCTTGATCGACAATACAGCTCAGCATAAGGTGTTTTCCTTCATGGACGGATTCTCGGGCTATAATCAAATCAAAATGGCCCCCGAGGATATGGAGAAAACAACTTTTGTCACACAATGGGGCACTTTCTGTTACAAAGTGATGCCGTTCGGGCTGAAGAACGCAGGGGCAACTTATCAACGCGCCATGGTAGCTTTATTTCATGACATGATACATCATGAGATTGAAGTTTACGTAGACGATATGATAGCTCGGTCGCAAACAGAGGAAGAGCACCTTGAACATCTGGAAAAGCTGTTTGCCAGATTGAAAGAATACAAGTTAAGGCTGAATCCAAGCAAATGCACTTTTGGAGTTAGGTCCGGTAAACTCCTGGGATTCATTGTAAGCAACAAAGGCATTGAAGTCGATCCGGCAAAAGTAAAAGCAATACAAGAGATGCCTGCTCCCCGTACTGAAAAGGAAGTTAGAGGTTTCTTGGGGCGCATAAACTATATTGCCAGATTCATTTCGCATCTGACTTCTACCTGTGAGCCAATTTTCAAACTCTTGAAGAAAGATCAGGTAGTTGAATGGAACGACGACTGCCAAGTTGCTTTTGATAGAATCAAGGAGTATTTTCTAGAACCTCCTATTCTGATGCCACCCGTCGAAGGAAAACCATTGATCATGTATTTGACCGTCTTGGATAACTCAATGGGGTGTGTTTTGGGCCAGCATGACGAGTCTGGTCGAAAAGAGCATGCTATTTATTACCTTAGCAAAAAGTTTACCGACTGTGAGACTCGCTACTCACTGCTCGAGAAAACTTGCTGCGCTTTGGTATGGGCTGCTCGCCGACTAAGGCAGTATATGTTGACCCATACTACCTTGTTGATTTCCAAAATGGACCCTATCAAGTATATCTTCGAGAAGCCCTCTTTATCTGGAAGGATAGCTAGATGGCAAATGATCTTAACTGAGTATGACATCCAGTACACCACCCAAAAAGCTATAAAAGGGAGTGTATTAGCTGACCATCTGGCTCATCAGGCTATCGAAGACTATCAACCCATGAGATTTGACTTCCCAGACGAGGACATCATGAATCTGGACAACATTAAAGGCGACGGACCGTATGACGGACCCGAAAAGGGATCCCGATGGATCCTGTACTTCGACGGTGCTTCAAATGCGCTTGGAAACGGTATTGGCGCAGTACTCATTTCTCCGGAAGGATGCCACACTCCTTTCACGGCCCGACTTTGCTTCAGCTGCACAAACAATATGGCTGAGTATGAAGCCTGCATCTTTGGTCTCAAGGCTGCTATAGACTTGGGGATCAAATCTTTGATCGTATTCGGGGACTCGGCTTTGGTCATCAGCCAGATCAAAGGAGATTGGGATACCAAACATCCTAATCTTATTCCATACAAAGAACATGTTCTGACATTGTTGCCTCACTTCGAGCACATTACCTTCGAGCACTTTCCGCGAGAAGAGAATCAGCTAGCAGATGCTCTAGCCACAATGTCCTCCATGTTTAAACTCAACTGGGATAACGAGGCTCCCCAAGTCACCATCGAGCGAATGGATGAACCCGCGCATTGTCACGAGATTAATACCGAAGAAGTAGTGGAACAACCTTGGTTCCATGAAATCAAAAGGTATCTCGAGACCCAAGATTATCCTGAAGGAGCTTCCGTGAATGACAAGAAGTTCTTAAGGAAATTCGCTGCTAAGTTCTTCCTGAGCAACGGAATCCTTTACAAACGAAGCCATGATTGTGTATTACTCCGATGTATGGATAAGGCTGAAGCAGAGTTGATTATGACCGACATACACAGCGGACCATTTGGCACTCACTTGAGCGGGCATACAATGGCTAAGAAGATCCTAAGGGCAGGCTATTACTGGTCTACCATGGAGGCTGACTGCCATCAACATTCCCGTACTTGTCACAAGTGTCAAGTCTATGCTGACAAAGTTCATATTCCTCCGGTTCCCCTCAACGTCCTGACTGCTCCGTGGCCCTTTGCAATGTGGGGCATTGATATGATTGGAGAGATCAAGCCCACGGCTTCCAACGGACATCGCTTCATCCTGGTTGCCATTGACTACTTCACTAAATGGGTCGAAGCAGCTTCCTTCGCCTCTGTCACCAAAAATGTGGTTGCCCGCTTTATCAAACATAACCTCATATGTCGGTATGGTGTTCCAGATAGAATCATCACGGACAACGGTACAAATCTGAATAACACAATGATCACTGCATTATGCGAACAGTTCAAGATTTATCATCACAATTCATCTCCCTATCGGCCGAAGATGAACGGTGCTGTTGAAGCTGCGAACAAAAACATTAAAAAGATCATTCAGAAAATGACAGTCACTTACAAAGACTGGCATGAGATGTTGCCGTTTGCGCTGCATGGATACCGTACGACGATACGTACTTCAACTGGGGCAACCCCATTTTCTTTGGTTTATGGCATGGAAGCCGTTTTGCCTATGGAAGTTCGGATCCCGTCTCTAAGGATTATGAAGGATGCAGGTTTGAATGAGGATGATTGGATGCAGACCCGACTTGATCAACTCAATCTGATCGATGAAAAGCGACTTGCTGCTATATGCCATGGTCAGACGTATCAAAAGCGGATGATCAGGGCCTTCAATAAGAAAGTCAGACGTCAAGTGTATCAAGTCGGAGATCTAGTAGTCAAGCGGATTATCTTGCCGCAAAGTGATCCCAGGGGCAAATGGACTCCTACATATGAAGGACCATTTGTGATCAAGAGCATGTTTTCTGGTGGTGCAATGATTCTGACCACCATGGACGGCGACGATTTGCCGCACCCTGCGAACGCAGACATAGTCAAAAGATACTACGCATAAAATAACCCGACAAGTCGAAAACCCGAAAGGGCGGCTTGGGCAAAAATGGGTATCCCGGTGAACCGAAAACCCGAAAGGGCGGTTCAGGCAAAAATTAGGGATAAAAACAAAAAAAAATCTGTACACCCGGCAAGTCGAAAACCCGAAAGGGCGGCTTGGACAAAAAGGGGTTTCCCGGTGGATCGAAAACCCGAAAGGGCGATTCAGGAAAAAATTAGGGAATTAAAGCGTATGACTATGTCTCGTCGGATCACTTCAAAGACAGTCTCTTCATCAACCGGTTCCAGGTTTCTGATCAATCCAGCCATCGTCAAACGAAGCATTGAATGGACAGAGGTTCAGAGTTGTGAAAGCTACAGCAGAACGGAATCCCATGGAATTATTTCACATAGCCATCTTTATTTTGTATAAATTTTTCAAATATTTACGGCAAGATCCTCTTACTAAGATGATTGTTTCCTTTGTACAAATATACTCAAAGAAAATCAATACAAATACTCTTCCCAAAATTTGTGTCATTTCCCTTTTTCTTTTTCTCTTGCACTATTTGTTTTATTTTAAGAAACGTCCAATGTTTTGTTAAATAGGCATATGCATTTGAAACATGATCACTTCCTAATTGAACCTAAGAAAAGGATTACTGATAGAGTGAAAGTACAAACGGACATTTTGACACCCTTTCAAAGGAAGCCCCTCAAAATCTGTAATCCACATCCCTGGCAAACCCTGAGGTCTATCTCCAGCAGACCCTCGAAGCTTATCCCCAGTAAGGTTCTGAAAGGTATTCCCCGCAGAGTACGGACGTCCCTCCCGAGTTTTATTCAAAGTTATTCCTCACAGAGGCTTATAACTGGGTTATCCTCAGCTAACAACCAGGGGAGATCGCGCTCGCCAAAATTCTTCCCATCCTCGGCGGAGTTCCTCAAAATTCCCCAACAATAACTTATCAATACTATCCCCGGAGGAGTTTATCTTTGCAAATCCCCAGCCAGAGAATCTTTCGGAAATCATTTTCCCTCAGAGTTTAAGCTTCAGTATCCCCAGCAGAATCAAACTTTTAAACCTTCTCCCCACAGAGTTTTTAGGAAGAAAAATCTTGAGTTCCCCAGTAAAATTTCCAGAGATACTTCTCTCCTGGCTGAAGATTCTCAATCTAGCCTCCCCAGCATTAAGTCTACTAGTTTGGTACTCCCCAGTAGAAGACTCCAGGAATTCCCCAGAAGATTGGTATACAACCCAAGCTCCAGGTTCCCCAGCAACAACCCAGGACTTATTTTCCCCGGCAGCAGTCAGGATACTTCTATCTTCCGCTGTCCTGGATTCATCTACCATATGCAAGACAGCTCTCCAGCTTACATGCACATCCATTTACATCCATAACACAAAATATACATTGTATCATGCATCATAGCATTGCATACGACTAACTCTTTGCCTTTTCAGGTAAGATCAGTCGACAGACTGAAATCATTCAAACTTTAAGATTTCTGAAAACAGTTCACGGGTTCTCCAAGTAAACGGATGTTAACCTATCACTTGTTCAGATTCTTCTCAAGACTTCTGAAAACAGTTCATGGATTCTTCCCAAGTAACGGATGTTAATCTATCAACTTGTTCAGATGCAACTTTTGAAAACAGTTTACGGACGCTTCCCAACAACGGATGTTGTTCTATTGCTTATTCAACTTCAAGATTTCTGAAAACAGTTCACGGGTTCTCCAAGTAAAGGGATGTTAACCTATCACTTGTTCAGATTCTTCTCAAGACTTCTGAAAACAGTTCATGGATTCTTCCCAAGTAACGGATGTTAATCTATCAACTTGTTCAGATGCAACTTTTGAAAACAGTTTACGGACGCTTCCCAACAACGGATGTTGTTCTATTGCTTATTCAACTTCAAGATTTCTGAAAACAGTTCACGGGTTCTCCAAGTAAACGGATGTTAACCTATCACTTGTTCAGATTCTTCTCAAGACTTCTGAAAACAGTTCATGGATTCTTCCCAAGTAACGGATGTTAATCTATCAACTTGTTCAGATGCAACTTTTGAAAACAGTTTACGGACGCTTCCCAACAACGGATGTTGTTCTATTGCTTATTCAACTTCAAGATTTCTGAAAACAGTTCACGGGTTCTCCAAGTAAACGGATGTTAACCTATCACTTGTTCAGATTCTTCTCAAGACTTCTGAAAACAGTTCATGGATTCTTCCCAAGTAACGGATGTTAATCTATCAACTTGTTCAGATGCAACTTTTGAAAACAGTTTACGGACGCTTCCCAACAACGGATGTTGTTCTATTGCTTATTCAACTTCAAGATTTCTGAAAACAGTTCACGGGTTCTCCAAGTAAACGGATGTTAACCTATCACTTGTTCAGATTCTTCTCAAGACTTCTGAAAACAGTTCATGGATTCTTCCCAAGTAACGGATGTTAATCTATCAACTTGTTCAGATGCAACTTTTGAAAACAGTTTACGGACGCTTCCCAACAACGGATGTTGTTCTATTGCTTATTCAACTTCAAGATTTCTGAAAACAGTTCACGGGTTCTCCAAGTAAACGGATGTTAACCTATCACTTGTTCAGATTCTTCTCAAGACTTCTGAAAACAGTTCATGGATTCTTCCCAAGTAACGGATGTTAATCTATCAACTTGTTCAGATGCAACTTTTGAAAACAGTTTACGGACGCTTCCCAACAACGGATGTTGTTCTATTGCTTATTCAACTTCAAGATTTCTGAAAACAGTTCACGGGTTCTCCAAGTAAACGGATGTTAACCTATCACTTGTTCAGATTCTTCTCAAGACTTCTGAAAACAGTTCATGGATTCTTCCCAAGTAACGGATGTTAATCTATCAACTTGTTCAGATGCAACTTTTGAAAACAGTTTACGGACGCTTCCCAACAACGGATGTTGTTCTATTGCTTATTCAACTTCAAGATTTCTGAAAACAGTTCACGGGTTCTCCAAGTAAACGGATGTTAACCTATCACTTGTTCAGATTCTTCTCAAGACTTCTGAAAACAGTTCATGGATTCTTCCCAAGTAACGAATGTTAATCTATCAATTTGTTCAGATGCAACTTTCTGAAAACAGTTCACGGGTTCTCCAAGTAAACGGATGTCAACCTATTGCTTGTTCAGACCTCCAATTCAGAAGTGGTCCAAAGCTTGGACACTTTCCTGATATTCCCTTCCAGATGGCATCTTTAAGCCCATCCCCGATAAGTTTCTATCACTCTCCCAGATGGCATCGTTAAGCCCATCTCCAAATGGCATCTCTAAGCCCATTCTTGCATCCAGTGCTTTGACGAGTGCAAATTTCCGGGCACTCTAGTGTCCAATCTCCTTCTACCCTCGAGTCACGAAAGGCAAGCTTGCCAATCTAACTCTTCAGGTCCAAGAAGATTGAACAGGGGCAACTGTTGTACCCCAAAATTTGCCCTCCCATTTCTCACTGATTTCTCCTCACAAAGCTCTTGAAGCTCAAGATCCAGTTAGGGTTTCATCTGCTCAAGACTCCTCCTTGCACTGCTAACCCCAAATTAGGGTTTGTGTTTGCACCAAGATGTTTTGACCTAAAGTACCCAAGATGACTTTCTTGCTTCATATTGACCTCCTAGGTTTATCCATACCAAGTTTCAAGTCCTGATTCCAAATTTTGCCCAGTCAATTGGACAGTTGACCTAGAAATCAACTGTATTGGGGAAAAAGTCAACTGTGGCCAATTGACAGTCAAATCTCATGAAATTAAATCCACATCAACATTATGAACTGCTAGGAGTCATTTGATCAAGTTTGGACCACAACTCCACAAGAAATTTGATCAGATCACCAAAAGGGCAAAATGGTCATTTTTAGGGTTTTGACTGTACAGAGGCAATTTTTGACTGTTTGACCTAGCCAATGGCAAACCAAGCTCACATATGGACTCAAGGACCCCATGGAATTATCTTGACATGCTCAACAAGTTCAAAAGATCCCAAATACACAAGATTGACAGTTGAATTTCCCAGTCAATTGATCAGTTTTGACTGTATACTGAAAAGTCAAACTTTGACTTTTTGGTCAAAATCAAGAGTCAAGATTCATTTTTCATCAAAATATGCCAAATCATGAAACTTGTTCACCAAGAAATCACAATTTGCAAATTAGGGTTAGAAAATGGAATTTTTCATAACTTAGAATTTTTCTAAGTTATGAAAAACCCTAATTTTTTCCTAACTTTGCCCCACCTTTTCACCAAGATCCATTTGGATTCAAACAAAGGTCAAAACATGAAAGTTGTAGCTTGTTGCATAATCTACAACTTTGATTCACAAAGTTTTCTCATTTGAAGCTTGTATCTCAAGTTACAATTTTTTGAATAAGGGCACTAAACCATTTTTAACTTAGTAAAATTTTGACCTATTTTGACAAGGTTTTCTACCCTACTTCAAGGCCATTTTTCATACCCTTCCAATTGGAA
Organism: Vicia faba; assembly: GCA_948472305.1. Lineage (NCBI taxonomy): Eukaryota > Viridiplantae > Streptophyta > Magnoliopsida > Fabales > Fabaceae > Vicia > Vicia faba. The sequence goes on along the minus strand of OX451740.1, from coordinate 386,123,173 downwards.
TTTCAATTTGCATTTCAAAGATGGATTGTAGTACACATTCCAAGATTTCCAAAATGTCCAAGAACTCATCAAACAACCTCATAACTTGAGAGATTCGAATTTCACAAGTTGGCAAAAATTCACTTTTGTTCTTAACCAAAACATGTTTATAACTTAAGCTATTTTCAAGTCAGCTTAGTTTGTGCTAAGTTACAGGTCCTTAAACCAAGTTACACTCCATAATTTAATGCTTGTTCATTGTGTCAAGACCTTGTTTCATGAGCTAAAGCATTGTATGAAGGGTTAATCCCAATTTAGATAAAGCATTCTTTCCATATTTGTAAAAGTTTGCTTTATGTCAATTGGTAAATCAAGGAGGTACAGATCAAATCTCTCTAGCACAAGATTATGAGCATAACACTCTGATCAAGGAGGGATTATGCAGCACATTAGGAGGTCCCCTACATGCCTAGAACACCAACTTGCTTTTGTTGCTTAAGAAAGAAGAAAAGTGGCATAACTGGTAACAACTCTCATCTCAGCTTAGAAACAGAAGAGCAAACTTATCAAACACACTCAGTACATCCCAACCAAGCTTTTGCACGAATCCTTGACCTCTCAAACACTCCCATTGCCATAATCATCCTCAAACTGCAAAAACAGGGTTGCCTCTGCAGTTTGAGTGCCAACTCCCATTTCCCTCGAGCATTCTTACCAAAATCAATCCATACACATTCCCTAGCAAATATGCAAGCTAACCATGACCTAAAACCTGACCTGTAATCCCTCTAACAGCTTCCACCATTTTTATTTTTTCCTTGTGCAGGTGAAGTTCTATAGCTTGATACAAGAAGTTTCAAGACAAAGTAAGCATTGAAAAAGCATCCCTGGACCTCAAGGAAACTTTTCCAATCATTACCTTGCACTAGAAGTTCCTCATTCTCCAGATAGAAGTTCAACTGCACAGGTAAAAGTTTGAATTCGTATCTCCCTTATTATGCATCTTTAGTCTTAAGTTTGTGAAGAAACAAGGTTCTACTCATAGCCCTGAGCATGTACATATCTTTACTTTTCATTTCTTTTGTCTGAGTAGAGAGAATTTGAGCTTTGAAAATGGCAGAAAAACTAGGTCAGAAATTGGGGGAAGAGAAATTCTCCCTCATCTTAGAGAGTTAGGTCAAGTTCTATACATGGTTGGAATCGTCTCTTCATGCTGAGCATTTTTTATGTTATGAGTTTTTGTTGAAAAGCCAGGAATCAGGAGTTAGCATCTGGAGTACAGGGCGCGCGTTTTTGTTGAACGAAGGTTGAAGATGAAGCCACATGGGCTGGGCCTGTGTGGTTTCTTCTTTTTACACCACTATTTCCACTTTCTCACCCCCAAGCCCATTTGATTTATTTTTAATGATTTTTGACATTTTCTTTTTTTATTTGATTCATTTATTTTTTCTCATCACATTAAAATTTTGAAAATATTTTTCCCACCATTTTTTGATTTTTATTGGATTTTATTTGATTTTCCTTTAGTTACACATAAATATATATATATATATATATTATTATTTAGGATAAATAGAAAAATATGTAAAAAACACTTCCATTTTTATTTTTATTTTATATTACCCTCTGAAAATATTTCATATAAAAAATCCTATTTTCTAAAAAAAAATTGAATATTATTATTATTTGTATATAATACATATTTAAATAATATAAATATATACATATATATATATATTAATATACTTAGAATAAAAATGCCAAAAAATGTATATACTTTATTTTTAATATTTAATACTAAAAAATGACCTTTTTACAAATATACCATATTTTATTTTATTTTTGTATGCAAATAATAAATATTATGAGAATTAATTGATTAATATACATTTTGATTAAAATCAGGGTTTTTGCCCTAAATATGAAAATACTCAAAAATAATACCTTTTTATTTTTTTTCTTTTCTTGTTTTATTTTACATAAACAATACTTTTTTCATACATATAAAAACTTTCTTTTTGCATTTTGCATATTTATTTAATTTCTATTTAATTATGCAATTTATTTACCTTGCAAATATTCAAAAATGATGTAATAATGTAGATTTGAATTCTTGTCTAAACATCCCCCATTTGTAAATTTGTACCCCCCTCCCTATATTATTATGTTGTAATAGCGTAGGATTTTCAATTTCGCACTTTATACGCTTTCTAATTATGCCATGTTAGAATTAGGGTTTGCATGCGAAAAAACGACAAAAAATAGTTTGACCTAATACAAGATAAATGAGCATGAAAATAAACAACACTTCTCACACTTGCACCCCCTAGGGTATTCCACTTTGTTGCCTTTCAAAAATGGGCCATGTTGCATGTTGAATTTCTTTGGGCAAAGCAAACAAATTGAATGATCATAGTCCCGCGATAAAACTTTTCAAAACAAAACAAAAACAAATGATCAAGTCCCTTAAAGAAAATTGCCCAAAGACATTTAACGCCGTTGCAATTATGGTCCAAACGATGACCCGCGCCTGTCCCTTTCATCTCCTAAGACAAGATTGTCCACCAAATGCAATGGTGGAACAAATTTGTCAAAAAGGTTTAAAACATGACAAAACCTTTGAGAAAACTTTAGGGTAGATAAACTCTTAAGTACTTGTCAATTTGCCAAGAAAACACTTGCCTAATTTCAAAACCCGCTTCACAAGCACTTTCAAAATCAACTTTTCAAACCCTTGAAACATCTTTTTAAAAGATAAAACACCTTTTGTAAAACATTCGAGTAAAGAATTGTTACAAGGTTAGCCTAGCACAAGGCATCTTTTCAAAACATTTTCAAAACCACACACAAAGCACCATTTCAAACAATTGAAAACCAAGGCAAGTTGATCTAAGCGAGTACCTAAGAGCCCATGGATAACCATGGATAGAAGGGGTGCTAATACCTTCCCCTTCTATAATCTACTCCCCGAACCCAAGAAAAATCTCAAAGGTTTTTGCTGTGCTTTTTTTAACCTTTCCTTAGGATAAAATAAAAAGTCGGTGGCGACTCTTGCTCAACCGAAACATTTGCGAAAACAAACGCAAAACCTCTAGTCAGTTCTCCCACCGTATCACAGAACTGTCGACTCTGCTGGGGAGAATTTTTAAAGTGGAGTAACCTTAGGGCTTAGATCACCCTCTTGCATGACTAATTGTTTGATTTGCTTGCTTTATGCTTTGGCTCTATTGTTTGGGTTTACAATCCTCCACCCGGATTTTGTGAAACATTCATAGATAGCAATACATTGTGGAAACTGTGCGGGGTATACCGACACGGTCTAAGCAATAGCTATATTAGTGCGACATATTTGTGAGTACCGGTAACCCTTGAGTTCAATCAAGGAGAGTACGGGGCCGCTGAGTGATGTCACTAAGCACTAATGACCTAGAACCTTACTTGACCATCTTGGCCTTTTATTAGGGGTAGTGAGATGACCGGCTTTGGTGCAGTCCGAAGTTGGTAGATACTCGATACTACACTCATTGAGGGTTGTTTTCTTGGAATATTTTGGTCGCTAGTTAAGTGGCTAAACCAAAACAATGAACAATGGAAACAATCCAGTGATATTGAGCTCCTTAGAACCCGGTTACTATTTATAGGACAGGTTTTTAAGCCAACTACACTCAAGAGGGTACTTACCTATGAAACCCCATGCAAGCCTGAAACTAGGGTTTGGTGTGATTTGCTTGTACATATGTCTTGCGCATACATCATAAACATCATAAAGCATCATATGCATTCGCTAACCATTTCAAGGGTTTGGATCTTCATCATTGTTCTTGTTTTGTAGGTCATGGAAATACCTCGCAGAAATACCATTCAAGTCAACCTTGTGAGAATCTCTCCTCAACTCAAGGAGATCACTTCAAGAATTCCGGAAAATTCATCCTTCAGTGAAAGACATGGTAGACTGATCAGCCTAGTCAACACCAACATTGAAGAAGATATGATGAAAGTGCTATTCCAGTTCTTTGACCCTCTTCACCACTGTTTCACTTTCCCTGATTATCAGTTGGTTCCCACTTTGGAGGAGTTTTCTCAACTCCTAAGAATCCCTATCCTTAATCAACTACCCTTCAACGGTACGGAGAAGGAACCAAAGCCTGAAGATGTTGCTCGAGCATTACATCTACAACCATCTGAAATCAAGGGGCATTGGGAAACCAGAAGCGGCGTCAAAGGATTCTTAGCAAAGTTCTTGTTTGAAAAGGCACAAGAATGTTGGAACTCATTGGACCTACAAGCCTTTGAAGAGATTGTGGCACTCCTTATCTATGGGTTGGTCTTGTTCCCAAATCCTGACCAATTGGTAGATGTCAACGCCGTCAAAATCTTCCTGTCCAGGAATCCAATACCAACATTGCTTGGGGACATTCTTCACTCATTTTACACACGAACAATGAGAAAGAGGGGTGTTCTCATGTGCTGTACTCCTATCCTCGCAAGGTGGTTTATTTCGCACCTTCCACAATCTGTCCTGAAGAATGATCAAGGTACAAGGTGGTCCCAACGGTTGATGACTCTTACTCATTCTGATGTGCATTGGTGTTCTCGGTCCAGAGAAAATGTCATCATTGTCGATCGCTGCGGAGAGTTTCCTAATGTTCCTTTGCTTGGAATCAGAGGAGGTATCACCTACAATCCTTGCCTAGCTTTGAGACAATTTGGATATGCACGGAGGGATGGCCCTCATGACATGCTGATTCCTAGCCTAGTTTTTGACTTCGACAACGATGCGCAAGGACTTCGCCAAAGATTCATCAGAGCTTGGGGAAAACTCAACAAGGTTGATAGCAAGACTCTGGGACACAAGAACTCCATCCCTCTTGAGCCCTATCTCAAGTGGGTACGAGCCCGAGCCCAAAGTCTAATGATGCCTTATCCTCATGTACTCCCAGTGATTAAAGAGCCCGTCAATGAAGGAGGGGTTCCCTACATCATCTTGCATCCAGACATGCCTACATCGTGGGAGGAAATGCAGAAGAGTTGGATTCAGCTCAAGGAGGAACGGAACACTTTTGAAGCTAGCTACTACGCCAGTGAAAAGAAGGTTCTAGAGCTTACCCGCCGACTCCACGAGCAAGAGGCCCTCAATACCTACATCGCACCAAAGAGGATGCGCAATGTCTTTCTGCCTTAGGAAGTTTATTTTGTAATATTTGGCCCATGGGGCATTTATGTACTAACAAATTTCTTCTTATTAATATGACGTGCGTTCTTCTTTGTCTGAAACAATTTTGAATGTTCTAAACCCTTGAATGCATTGCATAATCATACCATTCATCATGTGCATAAACAGGTCTCACTCCAAGGTTCCTTATCTATCTGCTGTTTATTTCAGTAGGATGGATCTCGAGCAAACAGTCAAAGACCTACAGGCTCAGAATGCACAGTTCCAGCAACTCCTGATGACTTTGGCTAAAGGTCAGGAGGATATCAAGACTCAACTGGAGAATAAGGACCCAGTGAAGAAGAAGAAGAAGAGGGTTGGAGTGGCCACTTTGGGGAGAAGATTCAACGGAGAAGCTCGGAGAGTGCTTGAATTTCCTCCAACTTCTGATGAAGGGACTAGTAAAAGAGATCAAGTTGTGGTGCCTTCCGAGTCTGATGCAGAGGAGGAAGAAGTTGAAGAGGATGAAGATTATTCTGACCAACAGTATCCTCCAGCTGATGACAAATATAAAGGTTTAGAAGACAGATTGGCTGCTATGGAATTGCAAAGGGTACCGGGTTTAGATTTTGAAGACATGGGCTTGGTCGCCGGAATTATGATTCCCCCAAAATTCAAAGTACCAGTGTTTGTGAGGTACGACGGGCTATCCTGTCCCAAGATGCATCTCAGGTCTTATGTGAGAAAAATTCAACCCTATACGGCAGATAAAAACCTCTGGATTCACTTCTTTCAAGACAGCCTGTCGGGGGCTCAGTTGGAATGGTTTTATCAGTTAGAAGGAACCAGTGTCAGAAGTTGGGAAGATTTGGCCACCGCTTTTTACAAACAATACCAGTATAATTCCGATCTTGCTCCTACTCGTACCCAACTTCAGGGTATGTCACTAGGAACAAGTGAGGGATTCAAAGAATATGCACAAAAATGGAGGGATTTGGCTGGTAGGGTGCAGCCTCCTTTAACCGATCGTGAGCTCGTTGATATGTTTCTTGGGACCCTATCTGGGCCATTTTTCAATCATTTAATTGGTAACTCTTCCGCGGGGTTTACTGATTTGATCTTAACAGGCGAGAGAATTGAGGCTGGCATCAATTCAGGAAAGATTCAGAAGGGTGTCGCTGCAAGTGTCGAGAAGAAGCCGTTTAAGAAGGAGACAGCTATGGTATATTCTCAAAGAAGAGCAGGGAAGGTGGAGCGTCGGCCGACTGTGGGGGCCGTAATGATTCAAAACACTCCAAGTGAGCAGCCCCGCTATAACCAAGGTTCTACTCATAGCCCTGAGCATGTACATATCTTTACTTTTCATTTCTTTTGTCTGAGTAGAGAGAATTTGAGCTTTGAAAATGGCAGAAAAACTAGGTCAGAAATTGGGGGAAGAGAAATTCTCCCTCATCTTAGAGAGTTAGGTCAAGTTCTATACATGGTTGGAATCGTCTCTTCATGCTGAGCATTTTTTATGTTATGAGTTTTTGTTGAAAAGCCAGGAATCAGGAGTTAGTATCTGGAGTACAGGGCGCGCGTTTTTGTTGAACGAAGGTTGAAGATGAAGCCACATGGGCTGCGCCTGTGTGGTTTCTTCTTTTTACACCACTATTTCCACTTTCTCACCCCCAAGCCCATTTGATTTATTTTTAATGATTTTTGACATTTTCTTTTTTTATTTGATTCATTTATTTTTTCTCATCACATTAAAATTTTGAAAATATTTTTCCCACCATTTTTTTATTTTTATTGGATTTTATTTGATTTTCCTTTAGTTACACATAAATATATATATATATATATATATATATATATATATATATATATATATATATATATATATATATATATATATATATATATATATATATATATATATATATATATATATATATATATATATATATATATATATATATATATAATTATTTAGGATAAATAGAAAAATATGTAAAAAACACTTCCATTTTTATTTTTATTTTATATTACCCTCTGAAAATATTTCATATAAAAAATCCTATTTTCTAAAAAAAAATTGAATATTATTATTATTTGTATATAATACATATTTAAATAATATAAATATATACATATATATATATATATATATTAATATACTTAGAATAAAAATGCCAAAAAATGTATATACTTTATTTTTAATATTTAATACTAAAAAATGACCTTTTTACAAATATACCATATTTTATTTTATTTTTGTATGCAAATAATAAATATTATGAGAATTAATTGATTAATATACATTTTGATTAAAATCAGGGTTTTTGCCCTAAATATGAAAATACTCAAAAATAATACCTTTTTATTTTTTTTCTTTTCTTGTTTTATTTTACATAAACAATACTTTTTTCATACATATAAAAACTTTCTTTTTGCATTTTGCATATTTATTTAATTTCTATTTAATTATGCAATTTATTTACCTTGCAAATATTCAAAAATGATGTAATAATGTAGATTTGAATTCTTGTCTAAACATCCCCCATTTGTAAATTTGTACCCCCCTCCCTATATTATTATGTTGTAATAGCGTAGGATTTTCAATTTCGCACTTTATACGCTTTCTAATTATGCCATGTTAGAATTAGGGTTTGCATGCGAAAAAACAACAAAAAATAGTTTGACCTAATACAAGATAAATGAGCATGAAAATAAACAACACTTCTCACACTTGCACCCCCTAGGGTATTCCACTTTGTTGCCTTTCAAAAATGGGCCATGTTGCATGTTGAATTTCTTTGGGCAAAGCAAACAAATTGAATGATCATAGTCCCGCGATAAAAGTTTTCAAAACAAAACAAAAACAAATGATCAAGTCCCTTAAAGAAAATTGCCCAAAGACATTTAACGCCGTTGCAATTATGGTCCAAACGATGACCCGCGCCTGTCCCTTTCATCTCCTAAGACAAGATTGTCCACCAAATGCAATGGTGGAACAAATTTGTCAAAAAGGTTTAAAACATGACAAAACCTTTGAGAAAACTTTAGGGTAGATAAACTCTTAAGTACTTGTCAATTTTCCAAGAAAACACTTGCCTAATTTCAAAACCCGCTTCACAAGCACTTTCAAAATCAACTTTTCAAACCCTTGAAACATCTTTTTAAAAGATAAAACACCTTTTGTAAAACATTCGAGTAAAGAATTGTTACAAGGTTAGCCTAGCACAAGGCATCTTTTCAAAACATTTTCAAAACCACACACAAAGCACCATTTCAAACAATTGAAAACCAAGGCAAGTTGATCTAAGCGAGTACCTAAGAGCCCATGGATAACCATGGATAGAAGGGGTGCTAATACCTTCCCCTTCTATAATCTACTCCCCGAACCCAAGAAAAATCTCAAAGGTTTTTGCTGTGCTTTTTTTAACCTTTCCTTAGGATAAAATAAAAAGTCAGTGGCGACTCTTGCTCAACCGAAACATTTGCGAAAACAAACGCAAAACCTCTAGTCAGTTCTCCCACTGTATCACAATAAGCTTTAGACAAAGCTTCTTGTTTGCTTCGAATCTTAGCCTCAACATCATTAACCCTAATATATTCACTGCTAACCTCATTGAGCAAGATTTGCATATCATATATGGTTTCACTTACTTCAAGTGGACAGATGCTGAGATCTATCTGAGAAAGCAACTTCTTCATCGAAAAATAGGCTGCAGTATCTGCTTTTAGAATGGTAAAAATGTCAGCCTCAAGAATAGTTTTGTTGACTTGTTGAAGAAGTTGATCAAGAGAAGTAAGAGGGGCATTATCCTTTGTTTGGCTAGAATCTTCAGATTGATTTTTGCTAGAAGAAGAATCCCGTTGAGCTAGCATTAGCTTGATATATTTCAGGGGATTACTCCGTTTTAGCTCTTCCTTCTGTTCCCCAGTCAAGATTGGAGGGTCTGGGTTTTTAGTAAAAATAGTCCCAGTAGGAACGAGAACTTCCACCTCCTCTTGCACCATCTCATCTTCGTCACCATCTGCGAAGTAACGACTCACAGTATGTGTGTCGCTTTCCTCTTCAGATTGGTCAGCAAAATGCACCCTTCTGGGAGAAGATCACTAGGATTGTCATTGATGAGAGTTTCGAGCACTGTGTATGGTTTGCCAGCTACATGGCCCTCTGTTAAGGGAGGCGAAGTTGCTTGTTGGTCTAAAGCTTCGACCAATGGAGGTGAAGTTTCTTGTTAATCCAAGACTTCAACGGTCCCTGCAGGAGTAGCAGCAGTTGACGAACCTTTATTTAAAACAGTTTCGTTGAAACCTTCTGGTTGAGGAAAGGCTGCAAGTTTGGAAGCTTGGCCTTGAATGGTCGGAGGATCAGAAAGAACAAAAGGAACGCTCTGCACAGAAATAAAGGGTTAGCATAAAGAAGATTACATAGTCAATTTAAAAAGGCATTGAGTAAGATTTACCTTTTGTTCATCAGAAGTTGCATTGCCACCAATGCGTTCTGAAATTACATTCTTCGAAGACTGAGACTTTGAAGGTCCTTTGGATTTGACCTTGGGAGCAGTCACGTTTACTTTACTTTTTGAAGGATTGGCAAGTTGAGAACCTTCGCCAGATTTGTTGATTTTCTTTTTCTTTTTTCGTTTTAGAGGAGAAATGTCTTCATCTTTTTCTGATTCATTTTCAGAATGGGCATTATCGTGTTTTCGTTTCTTAGGAGACTTGGGAGGTAATCCACTTGCCTGGAGAAATAAAAAAAAATTAGTCAATTTAAAAAGTAATTTCGACAATAAGAAAGGAGTGAGCGAAGTATTACCTTTTTCTTTTTTGAGGAGTCATCTTCTTGACCAGAAGGAGGATTTTCAGTATTGGTTATTGGCACTTTCAAAGAAGAGGTTGAACCTGCCTTGGGTACCACTTTATCCTTTTTCAAAGATTTTAGATCAACAACTGAAAGGAATATGAAATGGTCAAGTTTAAAACAAAGCTTAGAAAGAACAAGGGAGCTTCGAATTTCTTCAGTTTTGCACCTTCTCCGTTTTGAGACGTGATAGACATGGCTGACAAGTCATAGTGAAGGTGCCCCCTGAAATTGTCTAAATCACATTTAGCCCACGTTACCCTTTGGGCAGGTTTTTTGGCATCATTTTCACACAAATGAAAAATGTTCCCATAAACAAACCACCAGGGATACGGAGGAAAAAAGGCTAAAGCCATCTCTGAAGTAGGTAGGTTTGGAAATTTTGGTGTTTGATGTTTAAAAGCCCACCAATACCCATCTTCAGGTTTTACATAAGGTGGAAATCGAATTTTTGAAAGTTGTTTTTCAAATTTTTCTTTCAAAGTTCTTGCTGCTTCGCAGACAGTTCGATGTATTTCCATAGGATTATAGACAATTTCGAAATATTTTTGGAAGGCTCGAATTTCCTTGACATGAGTAAATCTACCTTTTTTGACATGCTCCTGCATAAAGGAAAAAGCTGTCGTCAATTGTTTTTGAATTTGGATGGTGCTGAACATATTCTTCGAATAATAAGTCGTCCACCAAGTATAAAAATCTTTTGTCATGTAAAAGGAAGGAGTAAAGGAGACTAGTGAAAAGTCAGCAAAGCCAACATATTTCTTTTGTTGAGTTTCAACTTCCTTGAAGGAGTAAGGCACCCCTCCTAAACATATCTCCCTTTTCTTGTTGAAGAGAGGCTCAGGTAGAATCTGGCATAATCCGAATTGACGGGCCATGAAATTAGGTTGATAAGCAAGGATACACACTTGGCTCTTCACAGGCGTGATCCTAGAATTAATAAGCCTAGGGTTTAAAAAGTCAAACCAAATGTCCCTAATTATCTCTTCTTCAATGGCTTGTTCAAGGGGCATGGTGAACCAAGTTGGACCACAGTTTCGATTGGAAAAAGGGGCCATTGAAGGGTCAAACCTATGTATTTTGGAGAAAATCATTGTATAGTTAACAAAGCATGTTTTGAAATTTTCTCTTTCATCGTTTGGGGTTAGTTTTAACAACCTAGTGCCTTCAATGCTTCGATTTACAACGTCAGGATGTTCTTCGTTAATAACCCCAAAGGTTGATAGAGATGGTTCGAAAGTTGCATTTAACCAAAGCTGCAATAGCCATAAGGGGCCAGCGAGAAGTAGGTTAGTGCCAGATTCGTAAGTTTTCAGTTTCGAAACTGCAGCACCTATGCTTTCATATAAACTTGTTAGCAGTAACTCATTGATACACACCCTTCGACCATGATGAAGTTGATTTGCAAGGGTAATGAACCTGCTAGCAACTTGTAGAGACTTGCTGCAGAAGACATATTTTGATAACCATAGCGCCAGAAAAGCTATATGTTCAACATCAGAAACCTCTTCCTCAGCAGAGTGATAGAGATTGATGTATTTTGAAAAGTTTGCGTTCTTGACATCGAAGTAAATAAGGTTATCCACATCTTCGTTTGGATCGAAAGTCTCCCCAATAGGGGAGAGTCCAGTGATGGCAGCAATATCAAAGAACGTAGGTGTCAGCATTCCACAAGGGAGATGGAAAGTATTATAGGTGATGTCCCAAAAGTATAAAGAGGCTAGCAAAAAAGGTTGGTTGTAACTGAAACCTAATTTTGACATTTGAATCAGGTTTTGGATGCCTATACTTTCCCATTCCTGGGATTTCTTATGTTCAACTTTCGAAAGCCAGTCTTGGTATAATTGATCTGATGAGGGAAATGAGCGAAAGGCTTTGAAACTCCCAGTAACATAGTCCATGCAAAAAGCGTCCCTCGTGGGTTTTGACGTTTCTGTGTCATGTGTTTTCTCTTTTAAGGTTTTTGACAGCCTAACAATTGATTCATCTTCTTTAAGTGTTAAGAGGATGGATTTATTAACAATGGGTTTGGTTTTGGAATATGCGGGAAAGAATCCCTTCGTCTTTTCTAAACGATCTGTCGAGATTAGAGGACCCATAACTCCTAGGGTTTTATCAAGAACAGTAGTAGGAATGATTACCTGAGAAGCATAGATGGCTTTTTGTTCTTGAGTGAGTTTAGGAGTTGAGATGAACTCCTAATTATCAAGATTGATAATTTTGCTTGCTGGTTTAAGGATGGAAGGAGAAGTTTGCTTGGACTTTCCAGACTTCTTGGATGAGGAAGGTAGCGCTGAAGACATTGTGAAAATAAAAAATTTTTGATATCTGAAAACAAAGAAATCTGGTTGTTTGAAGAATGAGAAAGATTAAAAAGTTGGAATGAAGAAGATGAAGTATTTTTATAGCCTTCCTCAACAGTTTAATAGTTTTTGACCTTTGGAAAAAGGTGGGATACGTGTAACTCCCTCATTGGAAAGAGAAAAGGTGGATTTTTTGAACTTCCTAGGGAAGTGACGTTTTTGCTGCTAATTATTAGTTATAACTGTTGTGATTGCATGTTTTGGTATGGTGATTGGACGTTTTGTAGAAAGTTGGACACTTACTCTGCCATCGTGTGCAGTATGGTCATCATGAGTTTTTGATACTCTCGAAATAGCCTGGATGAGTCAAAAACAAGTATTTCTTTATATCTATCGAAATACATGTTCTTGAGGGGCAATTTGTTAGCTGGCTATTTCGAATAAAGAAGAAACAACTATCAAAATAGTATTTTGAATAAGTACCAAAGGAGATTGATATCAATGTTGGATATTGGTGGGAAATATGGAGTCATTGTGCTGAAGGATTATTCGATGTCCAGGGATAGATGATGGATTTCGATTTGGATTTTTTAGTGTTCAAAATATAAAGAGCTCCTTTATGCAAGGGTTCCAGAATTGGAAACGGTCCAGGTAATTGGGTTATTTCGAAAACGAAGAAAATTAGTAAGATGCTTCGATTGGTACAGATTTCAAATTTCAAATAGGAGCGCCATTCTTAGAAGACGCGTGGAAGTCAGTGAACATAGGAAGCCTGCATGGCGTGATTTTAGAGTAGGACCATTAGGGTCAAGACACTATAAATATGTGTTCTTATGTTAGATTTGGCATGTTCATTTTTCATGTACTAAAAGATCTCAAAACACTCAAATTACCGTGAAATAAGGAAAACGAGTCAGAAGACACAATGTACATATTGAACATCATCATTCTTTACAATTTCAATACAAGTCTTTTTATATTTAGTTCGCTATTACAGTATTTATGCCCTTAAATCCTTCGATTTCCTTGCATTTCCTTGTTTTACTTGCCTTTAAACACAGTCATTTCGTTAGAAACTTCACTTTACTTTATCCTTTTATTCAAACACCTCATATTTCCAGAAACTGTTATTTTCTTAGAAACCCCTTATCTTTACATTCAAGCATTAAATCCTAATTCCAATTCGAAGCCTTTCCTTTCTACACTTAGTTAGTTTATTCCTATATACAATTTTAGAGATCTTTCTTAAGAATCTCACATTCGAACTTAACATACAATATAAATTTATCAAGATAATGGGTATGGAGATAGAAATGAGTTATGACACATGTGTTCTAGGATCAATCTAGTCGATCCTGCAAGTAACCAATAATAATCAATAAATTGGAAGACTAGCGGTTGTTTACTAGAAATCACTGTAAACAGATACGATAGTTGGTTAAACAACGAGACAAATAAGTCCACCACATATCTATATACTCAACCTACTACAAGGTTAGCTGATCATCATAGACCAGAGATGTTAAGACCATCCCCAATGTAAATTGTTGTACCCCAAAATTTTCCCTCAGATTTTCTTCAAGACATGCTCACAAAGGTCTCAAATACTCAAGAATCTCAAGGGTTGACCAGTCAAACCTCCTCCTAAGCAAGGGTTTACAACTAGGGTTTTGAGTTCCTCAAGGAAGTTTGGGTTGCAAAGGTCTCAAGTGATTTTCATGATTCTCCATAGGTCTTCAACAATATTCATGTCAAGTTTCAAGTCTTACATCACAAGTTTGCTCAGTCAATGACTCAGATGATTGAAAATCAAATGTATTGGGTAAAAAGTCAACTCTGGTCAACATACAGTCAAACTTCAAGTTTTTTTATCAACATCAATATTTTGAAGTGATATTTATAATTTGATCAAAGTTTGATCATGATTCCTCAAGGAAATCCCTCGAATCATCAAAAGTCACAAGTTATCAAATTAGGGTTTCCTTAAGAGAAGTCAACTGAACTTTGACCAAGCATAACTTTCACATGCTTCATCAACTTTTCCCCAACCAAAGCCAATTTTGAAGGAAATTGCATTCTCTACAACTTTGAATTTATACTCAAGTTTAAAAAATGCTTCATTTAAAAGATATGAGCTAATACATTATAGGTTATCTTCAAAAGTCAACAAAAAGACACTTTTTGTCAAGGCAACTTACAACAAAATAAAGTCTCCAAATGCAAAAATGATCAAAAGAGAAATTGTAGAGGACATCTTGAGCTTTCCAAAAAGTAAAATATCACATTTAAAAGATGAAAATTGAGCAAATTATTAGTTACACAAGTTGGGAAATTTTGAGGAAATGCATGAAATGCAAAATGAGCAAACTTAAAATTTTTGACTTGTGACCTAACTTTTTAGGTTTCAAACATGTCCATGATCTTATGAAAGACTCCTAAAGCTCAATCATACACTGTCTTACATTCTCTTAGTATTTTATTTATATTTATTTTTATTCAAATAAATGCAAAATAAATTAAAAGAGATACAAGATAATTGGGCCAGGTTCATGAGTAGTCTTTTAAGGCTCAAAACAACCTAGCAAGACATGCCAAATTCGTGTAAGACTCAAAGAGGCAAGAATCACTCAAAAATGGTATGTTTTCAATGTGTTAGATTTTTGTTTCATGGTCATGAATGCCTTTGTTTTTGTTCCACATTTGTTTCTCCATTTCACTCCTCTATTTAAGACAACAACATCAGATCACAAAAACACACAGGCTTCCTCAAAATCTAGGTTTAAAAAATCACAAAAAGGTGCAAACTTGAATCAAAGGATCCAGCCACTTTCAGACCAAGCCACTCGTTACAAATCATCCCTGACGCACCTAAGAGTAAGAATAAATCAAAAGCCATGGTCATCAGTGCTTGAAATCAGCACATGCATCTTCTCCGATTCACTTTTTTTCATATATTCATTTTCATGCATGATTAAAATTTATTGATTGCCCAAATGAGTTTTTGTTGTTGTATAGAACATATATGGATCAAAAAATGAAGCTCTAACGTGAGAATTACGTTTTGCCATGGCTAGGGAAAAACGCTTAAGTACCTTCATATTTGTACTTACAAGCCATTACAGACAAAACTGATAGCACCATCGGACTCACAACATATGATTTAGGGGGGTTAGGGTTAATTTGGGGCTTTGATTCTTGTTATTTCGCAGGTTTAGAATTTAGAGCAACCATAAAAGAAGGAGTTAACCACTGTCAGTGGTGGTTGGACTCGCCTGAGCACTGGTGTGGCAGGATGAAAGGAAACCATTGGCTCGTTCAAATAACCGGGGTCCACTTATACGCCCGTGTTTTTTTGTTTGTCCAAGATTATATTTCATTTTGTATTATAATGTTTTTGTTTGATTCTCTATACCAGATGTATTGGCCGCCCCAGCGGCAAGCGTATGTGTGTTGAGGCGTTAGTGTACAAGGACAGGGGTTCGATCCCTGCCCCTGGCATGCTAGTTTTCCAATTTTTCCTTGTAGATCCCATACAGGTCATGTCCAACGGGCGCACGGCGTACTTCATATCTTGGCCATCATATCTCATCAAGTCAGATCCAACGCCTCAAATGCACACCCCCCACCATGAACCTTCGTGGATCATCCTCACCAGATCCAGCGCAGCAAGCTAGGTTCATTGATTGGGCTTAGGGATTTCTGATTTTCTCACCCCCTCATTTACTTACATTGCAGGCCCATTTGTTTTCTTTTTTGTTTTAATTAATTATTTTCCTTTTAATTAATTTTATTAAATCATAAAAAATCACGAAAAAAATTAATTATATGTTTATTTTAATTAACTAATTTAATTTTTATAAATAAAAATTAATTTAATTTAATCACACTTTGTTTTATCTTATTAACTAATTGGTAAATCATTTAGAATTAGGGTTTTACACTGAAAATGTTTTTCTAAACAAAAACAACAAAAATATTTTCTTAAACGCTTAAAAAAAATTTAGGTTTTTTTTAACATCTTTCCCTTTTCAATCTTCGTGCGCCTATTTATTTTTTTGCATTATTATAAATATTGTAACTATTAATGGTCTGAAATAGCTTTAATTAGGTTTTGCTTTACTTTTCCCCCCATTTTTTTATGGTGTGTACTTCCCATCCCCGAAGCATTGTAATAACGTAGGCTTTATTTCCCGCATTTTTACTTTTTGCACTTATATATGAATGTATATATATATATATATATATATATATATATATATATATATATATATATATATATATATATATATATATATATATATATATATATATATATATATATATATATATATATATATATATATATATATATATATATATATATATATATATATATATATATATGCTAGTAATAGGATTGTATGACGAAGACTAAAAGAAAATGCTAGATAACCATAAATCCAAGATTAAAATAACTTAATCTCAACATATTTTGCATACTCGCACCTCTAGGGTGACCCTCACTTGTTGCCT
The DNA here is from genome assembly GCA_948472305.1 of Vicia faba. Taxonomy (NCBI): domain Eukaryota; kingdom Viridiplantae; phylum Streptophyta; class Magnoliopsida; order Fabales; family Fabaceae; genus Vicia; species Vicia faba. The sequence continues at coordinate 386,106,372 of OX451740.1, read as the reverse complement.
CGTATAAAAAATAATCATGTCCCTCGAACGTGGGAAACTTTAGCAAAGACTCTTCGGTTAAAAGATCGTAGTCCCTTGATGACTCTTTGATGTTACCTCGGCAAACAATCTTAGTCCCTTGCGATAAAATTGTTAAAGTGTTCTACGAGTTGCATTTATGATTGTATGATGACCCGCGCTTGTCCCTCAAACATCCAATGAAAGGGCTTTCTACTAACTAATGGTAGGATAGCACTATCTAAGGGAAAGGAGGAAAAGAACAAAGACTTTTTGAGTAGGTAGATAGCTCATCGTCACTTGCTCACAAACAAAAAACACTTTTCACACATACACTCTTTTATAAATTATTTTCAAAGCAAACACTTTGTATGCATTCTCAACGATACGAGAATCATCATAAAGTTTGCCGCACTTAGGCGTTTTTTTGAAATATTTTTCAAACATACAAACACAAAGAATTTTTAAAGTGATCTAGCTATTAAGAGTCCGTAGATACTACGGATGAAAAGGGTGCTAATACCTTCCCTTTTCATAATCTACCCCCCTTAATCAGAAAAATCTCAAAAGATTTTTCCTGTTCTTTTCACCCTTTCCTTTATTGGATGAAAGAAAAGTCGATGGTGCCTCTTGTTATCCGCAAAATTTGTGATAAAATGCAAAACCTAAAAGTCATTTCTCCCACCATATTACAGAACTGGAGACTCTGTTGGGGAGAAAAACTAAAAGTGGGGTTACCTTAAGAGTTAGATCACATTGTAAATACTTTGCTTGATTTGTATGCTCTATATTTTAGGGTTTTGCTTGGGTTTACTACTTGTAAAGATCCTATACCCGGATCTGGGGAATTTTAGGTAAGTAGCAATAGATCATGAAAATTGAACGGTGTATACCGATACGGTTAAAGCGATGTCTACGTTAGTGTGACACATTGGTTGATGTCGGTGTCCCTTGAGTTAAGTCAAGGAGAATGTTGGGTTGCCGCGTGGTGTCATAAAGCACTAACTAACCGTAGAACCTTAGTTGGCACAACTTAGCCATTAGAAAGTAGTGAAATAGCCTGCTTTGGTGCAAACTAAAGTTGGTTGATACTCGATGCTACACTTATTATGATCGGACTCTCGGGATATTTTGGTCGCAAATCAGATGCTTGTGTTGAAACAATGCCTGGGAGAAAGATCAATGATATTGAGGCTCCTAGAACCTGGTTACTTCTTTTAGGATAGGTTGAGCCAACTAAAACTTCAAGAGGGTACTTACCTACGAATTTCGTGCAAGCTTTAAACCTAAGGCCTTGTGTGTTTTGTTTGTGTATGATTGAACTGTTCGAAACATGACATCATAACATCATGACATCATGTTATATCATTTACACTAACCATTTCAAGGACCAAGAGATTTATCTTTTTTTTGTTTTGTAGGTTATGGCCTCCACTCGTAGAAACACCATATGGATCAAATTTGTAAGGGTTCCTCATCAGCTTAAAGAGTTAGTCTCAAGGGTTCCCTAAAGTTCTCCATTCATCAAAAAGCATGGTCGACTGCTCAGTCTGGTTACCCCAGGTTTTGACGAAGACGTGATGAGTGTCCTATTCCAGTTATTTGACCCTACTCATCACTGCTTCACTTTTCCAGATTATCAGTTGGTAACCACAATGGAAGAGTTCTCTCAATTACTAGGGGTACCTTCCCTTGATCAGACACCCTTCAACGGTTTAGAGGAAACTCTGAAACCAGAAGTTATTGCAGCAGCCTTGCATCTGAAGCGGTCTGATATTATATCCAATTGGGAAATAAGAAGTGGAGTCAAGGGTTTTCTGGATAAATTTATGCTAGAGAAGGCTCAACTATTTCTGGATGCTATGAGTTTTTAGGCTTTCGAGGAGATCTTGGATCTTCTAATATATAGGTTGGTACTATTCCCTAATCCAGACCAACTCATAGATGTGAACACCATCAAAACTTTTCTTGCTCGTTATCTTGTGCCTACCTTGCTCGGAGACATTTTGCACTCTCTTTACACTCGAACTATGATAAGGAGAGGAAATATCATATGTTGTATATCTCTGCTATCCAGGTGGTTTATTTCGCACCTTCCCCGTTCAGTAATGAAGAATGAACAAGGTTTGAGCTGGTCGTAAAGAATAATGTCACTTTCTCATACATACATCTACTGGCATTCCCGATCTCATAAGGATATCACCATCATTGACCGCTGTGGAGAATTCCCTAATGTTCCACTCCTTGGCATTAGGGGAGGTATTACTTACAACCCTTCTTTGGCTCTACGTTAATTCGGTTATGCTCGAAGAGATGATCCTCATGACGTAATGATCCAGGGTATCATGTTCGATTACGAAATGATCCTCAAGGTTATCGTTAGAGGTTTATACATGCTTGTGGCATGGTAAGTGTTGTACCCAAAATTTTCCCTCTCATTTATCAAGTAATCTCTCACAAGATCTCCTTCAGTTCAAGACTGCATTAGGTTTGATCAGCTCAAGACACCTCCTTAAGCACTGATGACCAAAATTAGGGTTTGAGATTGCACAAGGATATTTGAACTTTCAATGCTTCATATGACTTTCATGGATCATTATGGACCCCCAAGATTACTCATGTCAAGTTTCAAGCCTTGGATCACACTTTTGCTCAGTCAATTGAGCAGTTGACCTAAAAATCAGTTGTATTGGGGAAAAAGTCAACTATGGCCAATTTACAGTCAAACTTCATAATTTTTTATCCACATAAACATTATAAACTCATATGTAACATTATGTCAAGTTTGGACCACAATTCCTCAATAAATTTGATCAAATCATCAAAAGGGCAAAATGGTCAAAATTAGGGTTTTGACTGAGAAGGGGCAATTTCTGATTTTTGACATAGAAAATGGTCATTTGGTTTGAAGCATGGTTTCAAGATTTCAATTGCATCATTTTAACCTAATGGCATGACCTAAAACATTGCTCAAGGTCAATTGGATTGATAGTGAATTCTCAGTCAACTGATCAAAAGTCAGTTGTACACTGAAAAGTCAAATTTTGACTTTTTGGTCAAAATTCAACGTCAAAGATCACAATTCATCAAAACATGTCAAAATATGAAACTTATTCATCAAGAAATCAAAAATTCAAGATTTCATTTTGAAAAGTCAAAGTTTTCTAACTTAGAAATTTTTCTAAGTGTTTAAAACTTCATGTTTTTTCATAACTTTGAGCCAATTTTTCACCATGATACAAGATGATTCAAAATAAACTTTCAACATGAAAGTTGTAGATATCCATGATATCTACAACATTGATTTACACAAATTCTCCTAAAAATGTTTGGATCTCAATTTATTAATTCATAAAGTCATGGTATTGAAATTGAACACTTAGTGAAATTTTGCCCTAGTTTTGGTCAGAATTTTGACCTAACTTCATGGCACCTTTTCATATAGCTCCAAAGGTAATTTTCAAAATTGATTCAAAGATGGGTTGTAGAGCACACTGCAAGCTTTCCGAAATTTCCAATAACTCCTTGAAATCATTTGTGAGCAAGGAGAATCGAAGAGATGAAGTTAGGGTTTTCAAACTTGAATTACAAGCCATTTCATGATGAACAAGAATGCAAATCCAAGCCTATGCTGCATAATCTTCACTTTGCAGGCCTCAAACTTGTTTATAAATCCCTAATTAAATGTTTACACTACATATGGAGCCATTGTCCAAGCATTTGAATCATTATCCAAGTTGCATTTCCACTTTTGGAAGAAAGTAACCATTCCATTCTTGTAAAGAAGCTTTAATCACAAAGTCAATGCATAGAGCTCCTAACTTGTTTCATCTAAACACAAGCAATGTCAAAGGCAAAAGTAATATGTCTAGATCCTCCCATAAACTCAGGCCATGCTTGTACTACACATTGAAACTTGTTTTCCCACTTTTCTTCAAAATCAAGTAACATGGCCATAACTCTACATCTTGTGCTTCTGACCTCCCCAAGTACTCCAACCTTTTCCTTACTTATGAACAAGTATATTGCAACATAACATACGAATATACGGACTCCCAAACTCCCTGAAAACTCAGATTGCACAAAACCTCCATTTTTGTGTCATTTCTGACTTTGAACTTCAATCTTCAAAACCACTCGTGAGTTTCTTGGCTTAACACTTCCAAAAGCTTCTTAGCATCATACACAAACCATTCCAATACCTGTTTACAAACTGTAACACCATTTATACCATCCTCCATAACCAAAAACAGAGGTATGCATCTTGACTTCTCCAGCCATTCCAGCCACCCTCAGCTCAAGCCAGCCATTGCATTAGCTTCCTAGAGGTCCAAGGAAGCTAACCTGATCATCACCACTGCTTGAAACAAGCTCAAATCCATTTCACGATTTCCAGTTTTGAGGTATTTTTCTTGAACTTCTATCTTCATATTTAGGCATTGTTAGGCTTGCATTTGTGAAGATAAAATGTAGACATCATTGCCCTGAAACTATACATGTCCATAGATTTCATTTATTTTGATTGAGCTAGGAGAATTTTGAGTTTGAACTTTCTGAAATATTTAGGTCAGAATTTGGTACTTTTAGAAATTCTCATTCATCTTTGATTTATAGCTTATGATATTTATATTGTTGGATTCGTGTGATAAAATGGAGCAATTTTCATGTTTACATTTTTGCAAATGGTTGGAAAATGAACAAGTTGCAGGGATTTTGGCTGGAGGTTGAAGATGAAGTTATAACATGGACTTGTTTTTTTTTAAGTTTATTGATTGTTGTATAACAAACAGATGAAACAGGCCACCCTAGTGGTACAACAAGCGCGCGTATTAGGAGATCCTGGGTTCGAGCCCCAACATGACCTTTTGGAAATTTTCTCATTCTTTTATATTTTTTTCATTTTTGTTTGCAGCCAATAAGCGCTTGGGCCTTCCTCCTTTGGGCCTGGGAATTTTTGCTAGCCTTCCACCCTCCTGATTGTTTTTAACACCCCTGACCCAATTTTCTTTAATTTTTTTTCTTTTTTTTCTTCTTTTTTTTGCTTTTATTTCTTTCCTTCTTTAATATTATTATTATTATTATTATTATTATTATTATTACTATTATTATTTTCATAAATCATAAAAAACCCAAATTTATTTTTATTTATTATTTATACTTATGTATTTTTATTTTCTCCACAAAAAAAGAGATAAAAAATATTTTCTTAAAATAAATAAATTTCTTTTCTTTTTCTTAAATAATTATTTTTTAGACTTAGGTTAAATTAATATATTATTTTATTTTCTTAGTTAAAATTAATTTAGAACTTAGGTTATTTTAATTAATTAAGCTTCATTTTATTCATTAATTTAAAATCTTTTCATAAAAAACCCTAAAAATCATATCCAAATTAATTTCTTTTCTTAATTAGTTTAAATTAATTTTATTTAATTTTAATTAATCATTTTTCTTTAATTAGGTCAAGACAAAACCCTTTCATAAAAACAACAAAAATCATTTCTTTTTCCATTTATATTCTTGCATTTTTGTTTTCAATTTTGTACAATATTCAATATGGTTGTAATAGATAATTAGGTTTAATTTTCTTGCAATCCCCATTTGTAAATTTGTACACCCCATTCCCTAATGATGTAATAGCGTAGTAATTTTAATTTTCGCAATTTATCGCTTTATATAAATGCTAGTAATTAGGGTTTGTATGAGAAGATAAAATCAACAAGTAGCAAACCCTAATCAAAGACTAAACAAAGCATGAAAATCAATACATTTGCACACAAGCACCCCTAGGGTAAAATCCACTTGGTTGCCTTGTAAAAATGGCCATGTTATGCATGTGAGGTATCTTAGCAAAAACAAGAAAAAATACAAGATCATAGTCCCTCGATGACGCTATCTATGTTGCCTTTTCAAAATGATCTTAGTCCCTAAAGCAAGATGCTAAGATACCTTGCAACATTACTAATCATGGTTATACGATGACCCACGCCCGTCCCGTTTACATCCAAAGATAGGGTTACTTACCAAATCAATGGTAAGATAACAATGTCAAAGGAAAGAGGAAATAAACATGAAAGACTTTTGAGTAGGTAGATTGTTCCTAGTTGCTTGCTCAATTTCAAAATCAAAAACATCCTTGCTATTTTCAAAAACAAACACCAACACTTTCAAAAAAACACCTTTCAAACTTGAAAACATTTTCAAAATATCAACACTTTGTATAAATTCTTACGAACGAGAATCATTACAAAGTTTGCCTAAACGAAGGCGCCTTTTCAAAATAGTTTCAAAACCCACACAGAGCATATTTTCAAACAAAAGCAAGTGATCTAGCAAGTAACTAAGAGCCCATGGAAAACCTTGGATGAAAAGGGTGCTAATACCTTCCCTTTTCATAATCTACCCCCCGAACTCAAGAAACAATCTCAAAGGTCTTTCCTGTGCTTTTTCACCTTTCCTTATTGGATAAAAGAAAAGTTGGTGGCGACTCTTGCTAACCGCAACATTTTGCGATAAAATGAAAAAAAAACAAGTCAGTTCTCCCACCGTATCACAGTAAGCAAGATTGATAGTAAGGCTTTAGGACAGAAGAACTCTATCCCTCTGGATCCCTATATCAAATGGGTACGAGCTCGCCCTGAAAATCTCATGATGCCATACCCAGCTGTCCTACCAGTGATCATGGAGCCTATTATCGAAAGAGACGTTTCTCGCACCATCCTCCATCCAGACATGCCCACTAACCTTGAAGAATTGCAGAAGTCCTGGATTCAACTCAAGGAAGAACGGGACACCTTTGAGACTTAATTTTATGCAAGTGAGAAGAAAGTGTTGGTGCTCACAAAGTAACTTCACGAGGAGCAGAGTCTTAACGCATACATCAACACCAAGAGGAAGCGTCCATGGGAGACTTGAGTCTTAGGTTTTAGGAGTTCATATTGTTGTCTCTTTAAGACCCTTTTGGTTTCATTGTAATCCTAAAAGGAATTTTTAATTTGAACTTACTAATAAAATCTTTGTTTTTGTTTCCTCTTGGTTAGCAAATTTAAATCTCCTAAGGTCCTTGAAAACATTTGTGTTGTACCCAAAAATTTGCCCTCCATATTTCTCAATACATTTCAAGTAAAGTCCTCAAGTTGCTCAAGGAAGTCCAAAGGTTGACCAGATAAACTCTCTCCTAAGGCAGTCTACCTCAAATTAGGGTTTCAGTTTGCATCAAGATATTTGAGTCCAAAGGATCCCAAATGCTCACCATTGTTCTAATATGTTCTCAAGATCATCCATGCCAAGTTTCAAGCCTTGCAGAGGAAGTTTGCTCAGTCAGTTGCTCAAGGGCCTGAAAATCGACTGTGCTAAGGAAAAAGTCAATTGTGTCCTACATACAGTAAAAATTCAATATTTTTGGTCAACATCCTCATTTTGAAGTATTATTCATCATTTGATCAAGGGTTGATCATGATTCCTCAAGGATTGCTCACAATTCATCAAAACCCAAAAGTTGCTAAATTAGCATTTTGTAGGAAAAGTCAACTCAAGTTTGACCAAGCATAACTTTCTCATACTTTATCAGAAATGACCCATCCAAATCTCATTTTTAAGAGGATGCAATTCCCTACAATCCATATTCATCTCCAAAGTTCAAAATATGCACTCATAAGATGATATAAATTTGGACATTATAGGTCATTTTGGAAAGTCAACAAAAACACCTTTTATGTCAAAACTTCATACATGAACATGGAAGACTCAATTGAGATGAGACCAAAAGAGTTGCTTATAGGACATCCTAATCTTTCTAAAAAGTCCAAGAACACATCTCTAGGGTCAAAATTGAAGGAGTTATGCATTGGCAAAGTTGACCATTTTTGCAAAATTGCCAAAAGTCAAATGTCGCCAAAATTGCAATTTTTGTCAAATGGGCCCAACTTTTTATGCTTTCCTTGAGTTTGTAACATGATCCAAGACCCATGATCCTTCCCACTTGTCTTTATTTTATTTTTATCATTTATTTGAATTTTATTTCAATTAAATCAAATAAAATCAAAATAAAATCATGAAAAATATCAAAACTAATTAAAGCTTGAGATTTTGTGCATGTTTAGGTCTCTTATACAGATGGAAAGATAATCAAATCGTGAAAGCTTCATTTGGACATAAAAAGATTGGATTTGGCTTAATTTGTAAAGATTTGCATAAGGATCAAATCATGATTCAATCATCTTAATTGAAAAAGATTTGTAGCAAAATTGTAACCCTAATCCATTCAAGGGTACATATAGAACAGGTGCATACCAAAAGCAAGGAGATCAGAGGCGTAAAGGACAGAAGGAAAACTTGCAAAAATTCAATAAAAGTTGTGAATCAATTTCCAGGTTCCAGACCAATTCAAAGCATTCTAGTCATCCTAATCACTTACTGGACATCCAAGGATCAAGATTCAATCATTAGCAAGCTCCCTCAAGCCTTGAAACACACTGTAAGAGTCACGCAGTTCCTTTCTTTTTTTTGAATTCGTATATCATGATTCGGGCACATTTAGCATGATTTAGTGATATATTCTTGAAACTTATGATGTTTTTAAGCTAATGGTCATATTTAATTGCGTTTTCATTAACTATACAACAAGTTGCCATGGCTAGGGTTCATGGTTTGTTTTTAGGAATTCTTTATACTGGAACAATTGGCCCTAATGGAGGAGACCATTGTGGTCAGCGGGTCAAACCCAGTTGATCCATGGTCTTGAATCTTATTTATATTGCTTGTATGCAGTTTCTGAAATGCACAGGGTTATAGCCACAACACCATGTCTGTAGGTAAAGGTTCAGAGTTTCAAACGACAGATCCAGGGAAGAAGACGATGGCGTGTCACAACTTTACTAGCCGGTTTAAATGTTGGCGCATTTATTCAGGCCAAAAGCCTATAGTTCTGATCTATTTGTTTGTTTCTATTGTATTGATAAACTAACACCCAGCGCAGTTGGTCAGAAGAAGGAAGTCATAAGTTCATGATTCTGGATTCGATCCCAGGCCTGCACTTTCTAAGGATCATCTTCTGGACCCATTAATCAGGACCAGATCAAGCACCCTCTGGTCATGATCTGCTGGGTCCACCAGCCAGGAACATGCCCTGGACCATCATCCTCTGATCACCATCCTCTAGATCACCATCCTCTGGACCATCATCCTTTGGACTACCATCCTCTGGACCACCATCCTCTGGACCATCATCCTCTGGACCATCATCCTCTGATCAGAGCCGCTGACAGCAAGCCCTTGGGTTATTTCTTATTTTTCTCTAATTTACCTTTCTTTAGTTATTCTGCCATTTTATCAACACCAAAATTACCTTTTTTTTGTTACCCACAAAAAATCATAAAAAACCAATTTTTACAAAATTTAGAATTAGGTTTTTTTATTTTATCAAACTTAATTTAATATTTAGTTAAATTTAATTTTAGGGTAATTCTAACCTTTTTTGTAAATAATTTAAAATAAATTAGAAAACTAGGGTTTGTTTGATTTAATTTTTATTTTCTTTTCTTGAAATAACAAAAATGCAAAATAGGTCAAATTAATTATTTTTCTTAAATTAAATTAATTAGTAATTAGGTTTGTATTTACTCAATTAAAGCCTTATTTTCTCAAAATAATCAAAACAACTAAAAAAATGATTTTTTTTCAATTAGGTTTAGACGGGGTCAAAACCCTAATTTCTCTCGTTCTCGATTCATCGCGCGCATTTATTATTCTTACGATATTAATGTAACTGCTCATGGTATGTAATAGTTTAATTAGGATTTTTCTTTTATTTATCGTTTTACGGGTTTTTTGGCTATGTAATTAATCCCCCTCCCCGAAGCCTTGTAATAGTGTAGTTTTATTTCTCGCATTTTAATTTTCGCAAATATTAACTGTTAGATGTATGATAATAGGATTGCATGACAAGACTGTATGTTAATTTTAAAATGGTTAGCAAACCCTAAATGTGCAAAGATAATAACTTGAAATCAAATCAGTCGCACATGCGCACTCCTAGGATATACTCTCACTTCGGTTGCCTTCGGTAAACGATCATTAAGTATAGGGTGTTTTAGTGGTCGCTTTCTTGTCTAAACAAATATCAAATGTCCCGTTCAGAAATGTTGCCTAAGAAATGTTGCCTCAAAAAGGTTGCCTCGGAAATGTTTCCTCGAATATGATCTTAAGACATTAGGGTTATTACTAAGACATCCTAACATTGCTTTAGTGATCGTACGTCCCTTTCAAATTGACCCTTACAACTCCAACGACGGTGCTACCTACTCGTTAATAGTGGGATAGCGTTGTCTAAAGGAAACAAGAACATAAACATTCTTTTTTCGAGTAGGTAGATGCTAGTAGGTACTTGCTCAAGACCAAACTTTTTTCACACTTACACTTTTTCAAACAAAGTTTTCAAAAACACTTCGTAACACTCTTGAAGACAGAAGCAAGGGTTAAAATGAAGTAAAAACAAAAACTTTTCAAAACACACAAACACGGAAGCAATTTTTTTAAAATGATGAGCAAGTACCTAAGAGCTCATGGAAAACCACAGATAGAAAGGGTGCTAATCCCCCGTACTCAAAATCTCGAATAAGGAATTTTTCTGTGCTTTTTTCCTTTCCAGTTGGATAAAATAAAAGTCGGTGGCGACTCTTGCTTACCGCGACATTTTGCGAACAAAAAACGCAAAACGCAAACCAGTATTAAACAGTCGGTTCTGCCACCATATCACAAAACTGGCGACTCTGATGGGGATAAATAAGTAGGGTATACCTTAGGGTTAGTTCGTCATAAACTGCTTCTCTTGTTTGGTTTGATTTCTTTACTTTTGAGGGTTTTGTATTGGGAGTTACTATAGATCCTAACCTGGATCTGGGGACACCTTTTAGGTAAGTAGCAATAAACTGTGAAGGAACTGTACGACATAGACCGATACAGTTGAAGCAGTAGCTATGTTGATGTGGCATATTGGTTGGTACCGGTATCCCTTGTGGACAAACGAGGAGAATAAGGGGCTGATATGTGTGTCATTAAGCATCAACTGACCATAGAACCTATAATTGACCAACTTGGCCATTAGGAAGTAGTGAGATAGCCGACCTCGGTGTAAAGTTGAGAACTGGTTGATACTCGATACTACACTCATTGAGACCATACTCTCGAGATAGTTCCGGCTGCAAGAAAATATTGCGTGAACCTCTAGAGCCCGGTTACTATTATTAGGACAGGTTGAAACCAACTGAACTTCAAGAGGGTAATACCTAGACCCCATGGAAGTCTTAAACTTAAAGGCTTTTGTGAGACTTGTTTGCCTTTACCATGTATGTTATCTGCTATACTTGTTGTTTGTTTTACCATGAAATCATGCATCATAACATAGCATGCATACTTCATTATACTAACCATTTCGAAGACCGAGGGGATTTATCTTTGTTCTGTTTTACAGATTATGGCTTCCGTGCGGAGAAACACCATTCGAGTTAACTTTGTGCAAATACCTGCTCAACTCAAAGATTTAGCCTCGAGAGTTGCTGATACTTCTTCATTCATTAGGAGACATGCTCAGCTTCTTAGCTTGGTTGCCTCAAAGTTTGATGAGCAGATGATGAGTGTGCTTTTCCAGTTCTTCGATCCGGTGCATCATTGCTTCACTTTCCCGGATTATCAGTTAGTTCCCACTATGGAAGAGTTTTCTCACTTATTGGGCATATCCATCCTTAAGCAGATTCCCTTCACCGGTTTGGAAGAGACTCCTAGACCAGAAGACATTGCTTCAGCTCTGCATCTGACACGGGCTGATGTAATATCCAACTGGGAGACACGAAGCAGGGTTGAAGGTTTCTTAGCTAATTTTATGATAGATCAAGCTCATCTATTCGGGGACAGTTTGGACTTTCAGGCTTTTGAAGATATCTTGGCTCTCCTTATCTACGGTTTGGTTCTCTACCCGAATCCAAATTCTTTTATAGATGTGAATGCAGTTAAGATCTTCCTGTCTCGCAATCCTGTGCCTACACTACTGGGTGATATCTTGCATGCCCTCTACACTCGTACTGTGCGTAGAAGAGGGACTTTCATGTGTTGCATGCCGCTGCTGGCGAGGTGGTTTATTTCGCACCTCCCCAAGTCCGTGTTGAAGAATGAGGAAGGTGTAGGATGGTCTTGCAGGATAATGTCCCTTGCCCATACAAACATTCTTTGCAGTTCTAAGGCTATGGAAAGCACTGCTGTCATTGATTGATGTGGGGGATACCCTAATGTCCCGTTGCTTGGAATTAGAGGGGGAATAACCTACAGTCCTTGTTTAGCTTTGCGACAATTTGGTCGTTCCCGAAGAGACGGTCCTCATGAGCTGCTTCTTACAGATATTGCATTTAACTACAAGGAAGACGTTGACGAGCATCGCCGAAGGTTTATACGAGCTTGGGGCATGGTGAACAGATCTGACCCTCAAGAGCTAGGACCAAGGACTTCTCTCCCTATGAAGCCTTACCTCCAGTGGGTCTGAGCTCGTGCTCAGAAGCTTGGGATGCCTTATGAAGCTGTGTTGCCAGTAATTATGGAGCCCACCAATGAAGAGGGCAATCCTTATACAGTCCTTTATCCCTACATGTCCACTGATCTTGGGGCATTGAAGAGGTCTTGGATTCAGCTGAAGGAGGAGAGGGATACCTACCGGGAAAAGTATCATGAGCAAGAAAGGAAGATCTTGAAGCTCACCAGGCAACTCGAGAATGAAAGAATGATCAATGACTACGTCAGCACAAAGGGGAAGCGTCCATGGGATTTCTGATTTTGCTTTTTCTAGTGAAGATTTGTTTTTCATTTACTTCTTTGTAAACGCCTTAAAGGCATTGTTGAACCTTTTTACAAGTTTAATCTAATAAAGTTTGTTTATTTCTTGGTTTGTAAATTTGAATCTCCCAAGGTCTTTGAAATCATTACATACGCATCCCATTATCATGCTCACTATTACAGGTACCATTACAGGTTTCTCATCTTCTTCGCTGTTTATTTCAGCAGAAATGTCTTCTGATCAAGCAATCAAATATCTTCAGACACAAAATGCCCAATTCTAAGAGATGTTCTTGAGCTTGGCTAAAAGGCAAGAGGACTTGAAAGCTCTCATTCTGAAAGAGAAAGAGAAGAAGAAAAAGAAGAAGAAGGTCGTTCTGCTGAGTATGGGCAAAAGGTTTGGAGATAGGTTGAAACAACAAGCTGATCTGTCCTTTTCATCCAAGGGAGGGGAGGACCAAGAAGAAGAAAAGGGCCCCAGTCCTGCAGTTTCTGATAATGATACAGATTATGATGAGGAACAGTATCCTCCTGCTGAGGATAGGTACAAACAACTTGAAGACCGTCTGAGCGCTATGGAGATTCAGAAGATCCCTGGTTTGGATTTCGGAGATTTGGGACTGGCATCTGGGGTGGTGATCCCTCATAAGTTCAAAGCTCCGGTTTTTACCAAGTACGATGGAGTATCCTGTCCAAAACTCCATCTCCGCTCGTACGTCAGAAAAATCCAACCTTACACTGCTGATAGAAATTTGTGGGTGCATTTCTTTCAAGATAATCTGCCAGGGACTCAGCTTGAATGGTTTTATCAATTGGAAGGAGCTAATGTCCGAAACTGGGAGGACCTTGCTACTGCTTTCTACAGGAAGTATCAGTATAACGCCGACCTTGCTCCCACTCGTACTCAGCTTTAGGGTATGTCTATGGGTGCAAGTGAAGGTTTTAAGGGCTATGCTCAGAAGTGGAGAGATTTGGCTGGAAGAGTCCAACCCCCTTTGTCTGACAGGGAGTTGGTTGACATGTTTCTAGGGACGTTGTCTGGTCCATTTTTAAATCATCTGATCGGCAGTTCGTCATCTGGGTTTACTGAATTGATTTTGATTGGGGAGAGAGTAGAAGCTGGTATCCGAAGTGGTAAGATACAGAAGGATACAATGTCATGCAGTAAAGAAGCCTTTCACCAGTAAGAAAGAAGCTAGTGCAGTTTATGGCCCGAGGGGCCAAAGCATACCTGAACACCGTCAAGCAGTGAATGCGGTAGTGATATTAAGACCCACAGTTGCTCCATAATGCAACAATCAACAAAGGGTGGAGAGACCACAAAGACAGTTCACTCGGCTCAATATGACCTTGGCTCAAATTCTACCATAATTATTGAAGACCAACCTGGTAACTCTGAGAGAAGCCCCGAAGAATCCCAAAACCACATCTCCGCTATATAACCCGAATGCCCGCTGCGCCTATCACTCTGATGGCCCAGGTCATGATACGAACATTTGTTGGGCCTTGAAGAATAAGGTGCAAGACTTGATCGAAGCCAAAGAGATTGAGTTTGACGCTCCAGAGAAACCCAACGTCATAACTGCTCCTATGCCTAAACATGGTCATGGAGTAAATGTTGTGGATGATGACTTATTTGTGACCTCCGTGGAAGAAATTTCTACTCCTTTGATGACGGTTAAGAAGAATTTGTTATTGGCCGGTTTATTTCTGGGCTATGGTGAAGGTTGCCACATATGTTCCATTCTGCCTTCCGGTTGTTTCTTATTGAAGTCAGGTGTCCAACGCCTGATGGATAATAAGGAAATTTTGTTTGAGAAGACTATGATTATGTTTGAAGATGTTGCCATTATCACCATTTCTGCCAACCCTTCCAAGGTTTCCTCGAGAAAACCTTTTAGGGTTACACCCGTTCCAAGAATTGCTCCGTTAATAATCACTGCTCCGGGTCCCATCCCATATACCTCAGATAAGGCTATCCCATGGCACTACGATGCTGATGTATATTACCATGGTGTTAAACAAGATTTGAGGACTGAAGAAGCCGATATGGATATTTGTAATATTGTTGGGACAAGCAAGGTCACCAGAAGTGGAAGACTCTTTTCTCCCGAGATTTCCCCTCCGACTATCCACCAACCTGTTGTTATTCCACCTGCTAGTACATCAACCAATGTTCTAGTTCCTACTCAAGTTATCACCCCTGTCGCCGAGACATCTGAAACTCGGGGCAAAAAAATCATAAGTGAGCCTGCTTGGACGGAGGCGCCTAGAAAAATTATGGTGGAAGCCTCTAAACAAGAAATAGAGGAAATACTGAAAATTATCAAGAAAAGCGACTAAAATGTGGTTGAACGGCTGGGGCAGACCCCGTCAAAGATTTCCATGTTCTCTCTGCTATTGTGTTCAGAAGCCCATGCGAAGGCTCTAATCGTATTTATCAAAACTGTGCATGTGCCGCAGGAAACTTCTGCAGATCAGTTCAAAGATTGCATGGCTAGCCTGACTGCTGACAATGGGATAGGATTTTCATATGCGGATTTGACCACTAAGGGGAGAAATCATAATGATGCTTTGCATGTCTCGATTGAATGCAGGGGCACTACCATGGCTCATGTGTTGGTTGACACCGAGTCTTCGCTGAACGTTCTACCAAAGAAAGTGTTGGACCATTTGGACTATGAGGGTTTGACTTTGAAGCCGAGTAACATTGTGGTCAAGGCTTTTGATGGATCAAAAAGGATGGTGCACGGGGAGGTGGACATCCCTGTCAAAGTGGGTTCTCAGACCTTTGGGTCCACCTTCTATGTAATGGATATCAGATCGTCATATTATCGCTTGCTGGGTCATCCTTGGATCCATAGGGCTGGGGCAGTGACTTCCACACTCCATCAGATGCTGAAATACCCAGTACAAGGGAAAATTGTCACGGTGTAAGGTGAAGAAGAGTATATGGTGAGTGTGATACGGTGGGAGAACTGACTTGAGGTTTTGTGTTTGTTTTCGCACTTGTTCGGTTTAGCAAGAGTCGCCACCGACTTTTTATTTTATCCTAAAGGAAAGGTTAAAAAAGCACAGGAAAAACCTTTTGAGATGTTTCGTGGGTTCGGGGGGTAGATAATAAAAAGGGAAGGTATTAGCACCCTTTTCATCCATGGTTATCCATGGGCTCTTAATTACTTGTTTTAGATCACTTTCCTTGATTTTCAATTGTTTGAAATGGTGTTTTGTGTGTGTGTGGGTTTTGAAAATGTTTTGAAAAAGATGCCTTGTCTAGGCAACCGTTGTAACAATTCTTTACTCGAATGTTTTACAAAGGTGTGTGTCTTTTCGAAAAGATGTTTCAAGGTTTTGAAAGTTGTCTTGAAGGTTGTATTTGTGGAATGTGGTTTTTGAAAAGTAGGCAAGTGTGTTTGGCAAGTTTGATCAAGTAACTAAGAGTTGTCTACCCCTAAATTTACTCAAAGATTTTTCTCATGTTTTAACCCTTTTAACAGTTTTGTTCCACCATTGCATTTGGTGGACAATCTTGTGTTAGGATGTTAACGGGACGGGCGCGGGTCATCGTATGGACCATGAATGCAATGGTGCCAAGTGTCTTTGGCGATTTGCTTGAAGGGACTTGATCATTTTGTTTAGGCAACTTTAGAAAGCGTCATCGAGGGACTATGATCATTTGATTTGTTTTGTTTTGCCAAAGAACTCAACATGCAAGCATGGCCCATTTTGGAAGGCAACAAGCGGGATTACCCTAGGGGTGCCAGTGTGAATTATGTGTTGATTGTCATGCATTTGTCTTGTGTTTAGGTCATCTAGCCGTTGATTTTATTTACATACAAACCCTAGGTCTAAACATGGTATAATTGAAAGCGATAAATTGCGGGAATTTAAAGCCTACGCTATTACAAATAAGTATCCGAGAATGGGGGTACAAATATTTACAAATGGGGATGAGACTTATTAGGAGAGTAGTGTCTAAATATATTTACAACCATATCGAATCAATCGCAATGTAAAATGTAGCAATGTATAAGAATAAAAGATAAGCAAATGTATTGGTGAAAGTGTATGTGAATATTTACAAGTGAGAAAGATGTTAACTTAATGTAAAATTAAGTAAGTATTAAGTGTTTATTTATTAGGGTTTTTGTTAAATATGTACAAAACAAAATATTTAATAAAAGAAAAGAAAATGTTTAAGAAATTTTATTTTTATGCATTAATGCTTTTATGTATGAAAAAGATTTATTAAAGAGAGTTTTTAAACTAAAAATCTATTAACCTAATTAAATCTAACATTAATGTATTTATCAAATATAATAAAATAAAAGACAATTTTTTGGTGTAAAAATAAAGTATTGTTTTATTTAACAAAAAAAGGTTAAGTTATAAAAAGAAAATAAGGGGAAAAAATAAAAAAAAAAAAGGATTGATTTTAAGAGTGTAAAAAATAAAAAGGTTGAATGGGCCTTAGGGTTGGTTCTTGGCCCACAACAAAATTTGGAAAGATGATTAGGGGGGAGGGGGGTATGCACACTGAATCAGTTGGTACAACGCCAATTTTTGATGGGCTTAAGCTTTTGTGGGGCAAGGCCCAAACACATTTGACAACATTTGTTTGTTAGGGTTTCATTAGTTTTGTTTCATTTGGAATTAGATTAGGGTTACAGTGGATACAGAGCGGCGCCGTTTCCATCTTCTTCGTTCTTCATCCTCCTCGTCTTCTTGAGCCATGGATTCTGACCTCCTTCCCTGCCTGGCCACCGGATGCAACCTCCAGCTTATCCTCTCCTCACGGCTTGCTCAAGGCGGTACCTCAAAGAGGGTAACGAATCTTTTCCCTCTTTCGTTTTAGGTTTTGAATATTATGCATGTTTTTAGCTTTTATGTCTTGATCTTTATTGTGTTATTATCTGTGTCTTGTGAGGTATAAAAAGAAAAAAGGGAAAGAAAAATTATACCCTTGCTGGCTTTTGGAGACAGAGGAGGAAAGGTGGATGGGAGGCGTCCTAGGGCGGCCAAGGCGAGGGAGCGCGATGCTGAGCTTGCTCTGATATTCCTGGTATCTGTAACTTTGCTTTTTTTTTAGGGTTTTGTGATGATAACTGAAAACCCTGCTTGTTGCTTCTTTTCCTCTTCTGACTGGTTGCCCTTTGCTTCTGTATGCTTACTCCTTTCAATGATGATTATCTGAGATGCCTGGCTTATTGTTTCACTTCTTTTCCTCTCTTTTGCTCGTTTCGTATGATGATGATGCTTTGAGTATTGATGATGATTTGAATCTGAATATGTTGTTGCTTTTGCTTCTGTATGCTGAGATGTTGATGTTTATTCTGAGTATTGTTTTGATGATGTTTATAACCCTATGATGAGGTTTCTCTAAGGGTGTGGTTGGTTTGAATCTGAGTTGCTTTTGTTGGGTTTTGAAAGGCTTCTGCTTGTGAGTTTGCTTCAGTTTGTATGGCTTTTTCCTGGCTTGAAGGTTTCAAAGTTTGTATGGCTTGGAGCTTGAATGCTTGCTTGAGATTTATGTGTTTGAAACAGGTTTTGCTGTTTGCCTCAAGCAAGCTTGAGGCAGCTCTGTGTTATGTAAGTGAAGGCCTGTGTTTATGCAGGTCAAGGCTTTGAATACAGGTTAGCAGGTGAAGGCTTGTGTTTAGTTTGTTGTGACAGGATACAAGGCTTTGTTTGTAAACTGGTTAAGGCTTGAGGCAGGCTCTTGTTATGTAACAGGTTTTGAGGTGTTTAAATGTCTAAGGCAGGTTTGAGAGGTTGGTGAAGCAGGTTAGAGATTTAGGCTTATGATCTTTGTGTTATACCTGTTATGTGGTTCTGTCTTTGAAAACAGGTTGGAGGCAGGTTTGCTTATGCAGTCTTAACACCAGTTTGAGGCTTGGAGCTCGTTTGTGCATGCTTTTGACACAGGCTTGAGCTTGTGTTGTTTCTTTGTATTTTTCCGCCTCCTCCTTACTGTGTTCTGATAACTCTTGTTTTATATCTTTCCTTAAGCCTCAGCCTGTAAGCCTTTTTCTCTTCTCTCTTTTCTCTCTCCACAAAAAAGCATTGTTTATTGCTTAAATCTGTACTATCTCTGAAAAAGTAACTGGCTGGAAAATGATGTAACTTGAAATGTTTGCTTGCATTATGGTTTAGCTCTGCATACTTCCTGCTTTTCTGTCTTGCTTTTGCTAGCTTGTAAATAGCCTTTTGACAGTTTGACAACTTTGTTGATACTTTGAACAATGCAATCTGGTTGGCATTTTTCCATTTGCAATTGTGCAGTCCCGTTTGGACTTTGTGCATCAGTTTGAACTTTGTAGTTTTTGACATGCTGTTTGTTTGGCATTTTGAATTTGTGCAATATTGTAACTTTGTGCATTTCATATTTTATTTGCAAGCATATTTCTATCCCTCTTTGTGAACCAAGAGTAATCTTGTGATTTGTAGAGAGGGCAAACAAACTGATTTCGGCCAGTTACTTTTAATGATGAATTTTTTGATTAACTATCTGCTTTTTTTCTTAATTCATCTGCATTTGACTTTTTCCCTTTCTTTTTGCAGGTAAAAATTAATTGAGCAATGGGGAGCGTCAGTAGAAGATGAAGATTTAGAAAACTTAGGATATAGCTTTATTTTACCTTTAATCATTGTAACAATATTAATGTAAACAAAAATGTAAATAAATTTACAGTTGTTCAAATAATAATTTGTAACAAACAATTAAAGATGAATAAAAATCCTTTGTCAGTTAATTCTTTTTTCAATTCACTGTCCATTTAATTATTTAAGTTTCTGAAATTAAAATAACTGGAAATAAATCCCAACTATTCTAACTTAGAATAAATAAATAATTAATAAACACTGTCGTCTTGCAATCAATAATAACTTGGCGTCCCAATTAAGCAATGCACAGTCAATCAAACAAACATCCATATGCCTTTTCTTTTACTGATCATACCAAACACTGCAAGTTCTCAATTCAAAATGCCTCAATCCAAATCTCAGAGTAAATTGAAAAGAACTGTAGAATTAATTCTTTCTGAGATTGCGCGCACAAACCCTAGTTCTTGGTTTATTGTCAAAGGAGCATCCGCCTGATCAAACCTTGAGCCAAACTCAAACAAACCCTAATAATCTGCCTGAACTGTTCTAAAGTCCATGAAAACCCTAATTTGGATAGACTGCTAAGAAAAAGTCTGTTTGACTGATCCTTACGCCAATCTGAAAAGTCAGGGAAAACCCGAAGCTGTGATTTCTTGTGGAAAAAGAGGAGGGCAAATTTTGGGGTACAACAGTTGCCCCTGTTCAATCTTCTTGAACCTGAAGAGTTAGATTGGCAAGTTTGCCTTTCGCGACTCGAAGGTAAAAGGAGATTGGACACTAGAGTGCCCAAAAAATTTGCACTCGGTGATGTGAGATGGTAGAGGGAATGGGCTTAAAGATGCCATTTAGTGATGGGCTTAGAGATGCCATCTAGGGATGTGACAGAATCTTGTCGGAGGATGGGCTTAGAGATGCCATCTGGAAGTTGCTGGTAGGAGGATGGGCTTATATATGCCATCTAAAGGTGATTGTTGAACTGTATGACATTGGTGAGTAGGTGAGTATCAGAAAGGTATCCATGTTTTGGGACATCTCTGAACTGGGGTCTGAATAAGCAATAGATCGACATCCGTGTTTGGAGAATCCGTAAACTGTTTTCAGGAGTTGAAGTTGAATAAGCAATAGAGCAGCATCCGTTGTTGGGAAGCGTCCGTAAACTGTTTTCAAAAGTTGAAAAGAATCTGAACAAGCGATAGGTTAACATCCGTTACTGGAGAACCCGTGAACTGTTTTCAGAAGTCTTGAAGTTGAATAAGCAATAGAGCAGCATCCGTTGTTGGGAACCGTCCGTAAACTGTTTTCAAAAGTTGAGAAGAATCTGAACAAGTGATAGGTTGACATCCGTTACTGGAGAACCCGTGAACTGTTTTCAGAAGTCTTGAAGTTGAATAAGCAATAGAGCAGCATCCGTTGTTGGGAAGCGTCCGTAAACTGTTTTCAAAAGTTGAGTCTGAACAAGCGATAGATTAACATCCGTTGTTGAGAAGAATCCGTAAACTGTTTTCAGAGGTTGAAGAATCTGAACAAGCGATAGGTTAACATCCGTTATTGGAGAACCCGTGAACTGTTTTCAGAAGTCTTGAAGTGGAAAAGGAACCGGTGTAGGGTTTCCTGATGATGAGTCCGTGTAAAACTGCGTCTAAATGAATCTGGAATAAGTATCAGAATGTCGCCATGTGTGGGTCACATCTGAACTATCTCTAGGTGAATCTGGAATAAGTATCAGAATGTCGCCATGTCTGGGTCACATCTGAACTATTTCTAGAAAGAATCTCAGAAGATGATGATCTTTGTCTGTTGACTGATCTTTCCTGAAAAGGTAAAGAGTTAGTTGTATGCAACGTCATGATGCATGATGCAATGTATGTTACATCAATGTTTATGATATGAATGTAATGAATGCACATGTAGGCTGATGAGCTGTCTTGCTGAGGATAGATGAATCCTGGATGGCAGGAGATAAAAGAATCTTGATTGCTGCCAGGGAAAGTGAGTCTTTGACTGCTGCAGGGGATTGCAAGAATCTCTTGATTGTTGAGAGTGAGGAGTCCTGGGACCGCTGTTGGGGAATCAGTAGCTTGGGTTGTATGCCAATCTACTGGGGATTCCTGTCTTGAGGAGATCTTCACTGGAGAATATTCGAATATCCTGTGAGGAACTGAGAATGATAGTCTCCATTCTTCTTGGGGATTGATAGTTGGAAGTTTTAGCTCCGCTGGGGATTTTGAAACTTGACTCTGAGGGGAATTAGGTTCTGGAAGGCTCTTTGGCTGGGGAAATCAGCTTTGAGAAAGCTCTTGTTCTGCTGAGGATCCTGAAGTTAAACTCTGTTTGGGGAATTGAGAACTCAGGTTATATGCCACTTTGAGAATGAGAATTTTCATTCTGTTGGGGGTCAGAAATTGGGAGTGTACCAATCTTCTGAGGTGATGAGAATCTTCATGCTGTTAACGGTCAGAAACTGAGAGTATACCAATCTTCTGAAGTTTTAAGGATGAAAGTCTTCATTCTTGAGAGAAACAGATTTTTCAGTTGTCTGTTATCTTGTTGGTGGTTGTAATTTCCAGCAGGTGATGGAGAAATTTTTTTGATGATTACTACTCCAAAAGATGAAGGAACCTTGATGATTACTACTTCAAAAGATGAAGGAACCTTGATGATTACTACTTCAAAAGATGAAGGAACCTTGATGATTACTACTCCAAAATATGAAGGAACCTTGATGATTACTACTTCAAAAGATGAAGGAACCTTGATGATTACTACTTCAAAAGATGAAGGAACCTTGATGATTACTACTTCAAAAGATGAAGGAACCTTGATGATTACTACTTCAAAAGATGAAGGAACCTTGATGATTACTACTTCAAAATATGAAGAAACCTTGATGATTACTACTTCAAAAGATGAAGGAACCTTGATGATTACTACTCCAAAAGATGAAGGAACCTTGATGATTACTACTTCAAAAGATGAAGGAACCTTGATGATTACTACTCCAAAAGATGAAGGAACCTTGATGATTACTACTTCAAAAGATGAAGGAACCTTGATGATTACTACTTCAAAAGATGAAGGAACCTTGATGTTTACTACTTCAAAAGATGAAGGAACCTTGATGATTACTACTTCAAAAGATGAAGGAACCTTGATGATTACTACTTCAAAAGATGAAGGAACCTTGATGATTACTACTTCAAAAGATGAAGGAACCTTTCGATCAATTTGCATATGTTAAGAATGCCGTTGAGATGTAATTTGTTTTGGAGAATAAATCCTTGACAAATGTTGGGGAAATAAACCCATGACTTCTGGTCTGCTAGAGAGGTGTCATCACTGCCCCTAGTATCAGATGCATGTGATATTTCCAGGAAACTTGGACTGTTCGTAACCCTTAAGATTGACATTCGAATGCCCCAAGTGACGGTGAGGGAGACTTGCCCCAGGTTAATCTGTAATTGAGAGATTTGTTGAAATCTTGACTGGACTGCCCCAGGTTAACTGAACTTTGAAAGATCTGTTGAAACCTTGACTGGACTGCCCTAGGTTAAATGGATAGTGACATGTCATGCCCCCTTGTTGATAGGATATTTTTGTAATGGAAGTGTCATCCCACTTGAAGTGATTTTGTTCACTGAGAGGGCTTTCGTTCATCGGATATTCATTGTGTGAATTTATCCGCTGTCAAACAAATAGCCAAATGCAAACAGTGATATTCAAGTAATGCAAAGTTTATGTCTGTCTCGAAGTTTTGAAAAATGCGTTTTTTAGCAGAAAACTTTTTATAAGACAATTTCAACACAAGATTTATGGCAAAGCCTTACAGGAGTCAGGATACCTTTTTTAACAGTATGCTTTCGAACTAACCCATGCTTCAATTAGGACTTTTGAAGGGTTGTAACGTGGCTTGGTTCACGGTTTAAGAAACAAAGGATAAAGGCTCAAAGTATATTTGTACCCACCCGCTCTTCGTGATGTTCTTCAATCCTAAGCTCAGTTAATTGTGCGTCGAACTCTATTCGAGTTTGGAACGACTTTTTAGGTGATGGTTCACCAATTGAATTTGGAAGACAGTCATCATCTCCTTTTTCTTTTGCAACATTTTTCATGTTGTTGAGGATTTGTAATGACCTCTTTCTTTTGATTTGTTATCCTAACTTTTGCCTGACTGTTCCTATTTTCGGGATTACAGTCAGCAGGATGCCCCAGCTTCTTAAGCCTCCTTTATAGGTTTTGGCTCAGTGGGCTTTTTCTTTTTTGAGAGATAATGACTGCCTATGAGATAAGGAACCATCACTGTCTTTTTATTCCAAAGGAATGCTTTTCTCTTTTTGATGTCGTTCATTGTATTACGAACTGAGAGTTTGCGACTTTAATGCGCACCTTTTTGAATTAACTAAGAGACTACCCTGCCCCAGGTTTAAATCAAAGGTTTCAATTTGTTTAGAACAGAAAAACTCCTACTTCTTTGGCTCGAAGGGGTTGACTAGGGATTATCTTCCTTATAACTCCAGTGTTTGGGAATTGAAAGAAATGCCTGTACATCATCAGCAAGGTCCGTTCAAAAGCATACTGTATGTGATTATGGTATTGTTTCTTCATCCTCCCTCTAAAGGCTTGTAGCTTTTGCAAGAGTTAAATGTCATAAAGAAAGTAGAAAGCATAGTTTAAGTGTAATGAAAATGAGTGGATCAAATCAAGACAAACATATGCAATGCATTAATGAAACAAAGTTTGACATTAATAGATAATTGTCTGAATAAAAAAAGATATTACAACTTTGAAAATTCAAATGAAAGAAAGACATTCTCAATGATTGGGCCTAGGAACAGTGATTATGTTGGAGTCTCTGGAGGGCCAAACTCGATCTCCTTGGCATCAATCATGTCTTGGATCTTGTTCTTCAGAGGCCAACAGTTGTTGGTGTCATGCCCCGGGCTGTAAGAGTTGTAGGCACATCTCACACTCGGGTTATACTTGGAAGAGGAAGTATCAGGATTTTGAGGAGGATCCTTTAGCGTGATTAGCTTCAACTTCAGCAAATGTTGTAATGCTTGAGATAAAGGCATGTTGATGTCAGTATACTTCCTTTCTTGATATCTCACCCTACACCTCTTGCCCCGTTTTTGTTGAATAGTCGTGGGATCAGAGATCAGGATTGCCCCTACATGTTGACCATGACGACTCTTTTGACCAGTCACTGCATTGGACTCGTTGTAGGGGATTTTCTGAGCATCTGAGGGAATAGCTCCTTGGATCTTCCCACTTTTGATGCCAGCTTCGACCCTTTCGCCGGTCATTATTAGCTCGGTGAACCTAACTGAGGAGCTTCTAATTAAGTGATTGAATAAAGGCCCTGTTGTACCCCAAAATTTTCCCTCCCATTTTCTTCAAGGTTTGTTAAGAATCACCTTCAAATGGTTCAAGACTACTCAAGGATTGCACAGTTTAAATGCCTCCTAGCACAGTCAAAATTAGGGTTTTGGTTCTTCCCAAGAAGTTGAGGTTTTCAATGGCCCAATCAAGTTACATAGGCCTATATACATTGTCAAGCATCTATATGTCAAGTTTCAAGACTCACAGAGACAAGTTGCACAGTCAAAAGCCCTATTTGGTTCACAATCAACTGCAGGGGTAAAATGGTCATTTTACAGTCAAAAGTCAAAAAAATTGGTCAACATCTTATTTTGAGCTCATAATAATCATTTGATCAAGTCTTGATCATGATTCCCCAAGCATGGCTCAAAAATCATCAAGATGCAAAAAGTTACTATTTTTGGACAACTGAAAAGTCAACTGTAACTTGACCAAGGCATAACTTTTTCATGGTTCATCAGAAAAATACCATCCAATTCTCATTTTTAAGGGGATGACATTCCCTACAACTCATATTCACATTCCAAGTCCAATAAATTCTCTCACAAAAAGTTATTAATTTCTACATTATGGGTCACTTTCAAAAGTCAACAAAAAGGCATTTTAAGTCAAAGACCATAAATTGAGATTGGTAAATCCAAATGATATGGGACCAAAGGAATGGGTTAGAGGACTTCAAGATCTTTCCAAAATGTCCAAGAACGTGTTCATATGATCAAAATTGAGCAAGATATGCATTGGAGAATATGGGAAATTTTTGTGAATTTGCAAAAGTCAACTTTGCTCAAAACACATCATTTTTGCTAATGGGCCTCAAATTCCTTCTTGAAACATTGTCCAAGGCCTATGCACGACCCATTGAGCTTAAATTTATTTATTTTCTTATTTTTAATTAATTAATTGAATTTTTTATTAATATTAATTCATTTAATTGATTTAAAATGTAGGAAATTCAAAGATATGGTTTTCAAATCTTTTTGTGATGCAAATAAACTCAAGACAAGCTGGAGATTTCGTGTGCACATCAAGGGGACCAAAATCTCCCAATTTGGCAAGGTTTTTCAATCAAAAAGATGCAAAAATATTTGATTGAAAATCAAATATACAAATCATAATGCCATGGATTTTTGGACCAAGATTTACCCTAATTCAGTTCTACTATATATGCATAACCTAAACCTAATGCTGAAAACGGGAGAACTGCTACAAAACACCATAACCAATTCCAAAAAAAATCAAGAAAAACTTGAAAATTGTTTTCCTAATTCCAGGCCCTTTCAAAGCAATTTAAAGATTCAAATACATTGCTAGCACTCCCAGGAACGGATTGGAATCAAAATCAAGGGCTAACACTCAAAGAACACGCAAGAACAGTCATACGGTTTGCACACTTTTGCCATAATCGAAACTCACATTTTATGCATCATTAACATGTTATAACCATTGCTTTGCATTGCTAGAACATCTTTGAAGCTAATGATATAGGTGAATTGCATTATGGTGTCCTGAAACAGAAATCGTCATTGATGAATTTTAGGTTTTTCAAGCTCTCAAATTGGGGATTTGTGATATAAGAAAAATTAAGCCTGGTGAGATACATGGTTAGACTCGTGAGGACAAGACGAACGCATTGGATGTGTCGCGCCATATTTATATAACGCATAGACCTATTCGCTATTTTCCCTTTTTGCAGGTTGTGGGGGTTAAAAACCCCCGCTATTTGTTTGTGTTTTATAGGGAATCTGGGGAAGACGAAGGACGTGGTGCATCATGGTTGGTCCATTAAAAAAATAACGCGCGCTTCATTTGTTTCCAGCATATGCGTTGTTTTTTTATATTATTTTCATTGCCTATTATTATAAAAAATACAAGCGCTTGGCTCAGTGGATGATGATATGGCATGCAACCATTGGGACCTGGGTTCGATTCCCAGGTCCCCCATATAATTGTTCCTATTTTTTCTTGTGTAATCCCACGCAGGCTTTCAAGTGATGTCCACAATGCACGTCTCATATCCCAGGCGCCATGTGGCCATGATCATAGATCCAAAGGCCATAAAGTGATGAACACCATGTTCTCAGTCAACACAGGCGTGGACAACCAGGAAGGTCAACAAGGCTTGAGTGTTCATGGGCTTGAATTTTCTAACAAAACCTCCTAAGGGCCCAGCACCCCCCTGGTTTACTATTATTTTTCTTATTTTCTTTTCCTTTTTTCTTTTAATAATAATAATTATTATTATTATTAACTAACAAACTAATTTTTATAATAAATTCAGATAATCAAAAGATGTAAATATTTTTTTATTAATTATTATTATTACTCTTACTTATTAATAATTATTATTTTGTAAATAAATACTAACCAAATTGACTTAGTTTTAATTAGGTAATTTTGACTATTTTTACAATAAATAAAACCAATTTAGAATTAGGGTTTTTCTTTTGACAATTTTTATTCCTTTTCTTTTTATTTTCATTAAAGACTTAAAAAACACAAAAACATTTTTTTTCTTTCTTTTAATCAATTAATTAGAATTAGGTTTAATATTTAATTAAAATTGCAAAGAAGGACAAATTACTTTCTTTTCTCAAAAAGGGTCAAAACCCTAAGACGTTCCCGATTTAATTTCTTTCGCGCTTTAATTCCTTTTGATTATATTGATGTAACTGTTTCCGAGGATGTAATAGTTAATTAGGTCTTTTACTGCTTTCTTTACTTTTCTCGCATTTATTTTCCAAACGGGTTTTGTTTTTGGCGATGTATAGACCCGCGCCTTGTAATAGCGTAGATTTACCTTTCCGCAATTTATTTTCCGCACTCTTAACTGTTAATTATGCATGACAAGATTTGTATGAAAAATAAAATCAAAGCGTAGCTCACAATGATGCATGTTCAAAGATAAATATAAACATGAAACCTGACACACATGCACATGCCACTCCTAGGGTACGCCTCACTCGGTTGCCTCGAGGTGGTCGTCAAGTATAGGGTGTTTTAGAGGTCGCCCTCCTGTCTAAAGATCCAGTTGCCTCGAAACGGTTGCCTCGGATAAAAAGGATCTAAGACATTAGGGTTACCGCTAAGGCGTCCTACTATTGCTTTGGTGACCACATTGTCCCTAATAATCGAATTGACCCGAATAACTCCAACGACGGCGCTACCTACTTCCCAATAGTGGGATAGTACTGTCTAAAGAACTCTTACACAGCCTAATTCCTTAGAGTAGGTAGATTTCTTCTGGGTACTTGCTCTTTCAAACAAACAAAAAAATCTTTTCGCACCTACACTTTCAAAAGGTTTTCAAACAAATATTTCATACACTCTTGAGGACTGATACAAGAGTTACCTAGAAGTCTTTCAAACGAAACTTTTTCAAAACCCACACACACTTGAAAATCAAACAAATTTTGAAAACATAAGAGCAAGTACCTAAGAGCCCGTGGATAACCACGGATAGAAAGGGTGCTAATACCTTCCCTTTCTATAAATCTACCTCCCGAACCAAGAAACATCTCGAAAAAGGAATTTTGCTTTGCTTTTGTCCTTTCCATGTTGGAGAACATAAAATACGGTGGCGACTCTTGCTTACCGCGACATTTCGCGAACCAGCTTAAAAAACTGTCAGTTCTATTTCCACCGATCACAGAACTGGCGACTCTGCTGGGGAGATTTATAAGTGAGGTGTACCTTAGGATTAGACCACTCTTATGTTTTCAATTGAATGCTTTGGTTGCTTTAATATTATGGGCTTGCATCGGAGTTTCATAGATCCTAACCCGGATCTGGGGAATACCCTTTTAGGTAGCATAAGCTGTGAGGGACCTGTCCGGCGTAGACCGACACGGGTGAAGCAGTGGCTACGTTGGTGTGACACCTTGGTCTGTACCGATATCCCTTGTGTTGCAACGAGGATAATATGGGTCTTCTGAGGAGTCATTAAGCACCAACCGACCTTAGAACCCTAAATTGACCCAACTTGGCCATAGAACAGTAGCAGTATGCTACACTCATTGAGGCTAAACTCCCGCGATGGTTCTGGCCGCAAGAAAAGATTGCGACGCTGAAGTTATGACCAATTGAGGGTAGTCAGTGATATTGAGATCCTCTAGAACCCGGTTACTATTTTCTAGGACAAGTCTTAACCAACGAAACTGAAAGAGGGTAGTACCTAAACTTCATGCTGGCCTAAACTCTAAGGGCTTTCTGGTGTGACTTGTGTGCCTTCAAACTTGAACTACGTGCATGCTTGTTGTCTGACACATGAGTTCCTTCCAGGTTTTGTTTACAGTCCTTAATCTGGGCTTATAACAGGGTTTATTTACATCACTCCATGCATAGCATAACATCATAACATCATACCATTGCATTTCCTAACCCATTTCAAGGATCTCAAGGGCTTGTGATGCAGGTCATGATGAACCAAAATGTCTAGCAAGGGGCAAAGGGGATTTATTTTCCTCTAGCCAGGTTGATGACTTGAGTCAGGGGCTATGACCCACTCGATATGGTGAGCTTTGACTCTTGAAGAAGGATTCTCAACAACACGAAGTTCCTTCAATCAAGCTACCAGATTCAAATGCTAACAATTTTCTTGTTTACCCCGCGAGATCCTTGAAAACATTGCATACATATACATACATATCATTGCATTACATGTACCCCTTTTACAGGTCACTTATCTTCTTCACTGTTTATTTCAGCAATCATCATGAATCCTGAATCATCCAATGAACAAGCTATCAAGGCCCTCCAGGCCCAGAATGCCCAGTTCCAAGAGATGGTTATGAGCCTAGCCCAGGGTCAACAGGATTTGAAGACTCTGCTTCTGAAAGAGAGGAAGAAGAAGAAGAAGAGGACCGTCTTATTCAACACTAGACGCAGATCTGGGAATGGATCACAAAACGAGGTTGATCTGACTACCCCATCTGTAGGGAAGGGAAGTCCCTAAGAGAGAGAGGTTCCTAGTCCAGTGGTCTCCGACAACGAGACAGATTACAATGATGAACAGTACCCTCCTGCTGAGGATAAGTACAAACAACTGGAAGACCGGTTAAGCACTATGGAGATACAAAAAGTACCCGGTCTGGACTTCGAAGATCTAGGTCTATCCTCTGGGGTGGTGATCCCACACAAGTTCAAGGCACCTGCTTTTACGAAGTATGAAGGGGCTTCCTGTCCTAAGCTGCACCTCTATTCATACGTAAGGAAGATCCAATCTTACATTACAGACAAGAATCTATGGATCCATTTCTTCCAGGATAGTCTTTCAGGGACTCAACTCGAATGGTTCTATCAGCTGGATGGAACCAGCATTCGTAACTGGGAGGACTTGGCTACTACATTTTATAAGCAGTATCAGTATAATTCTGACCTCGCTCCTACGCGTACCCAACTCCAGGGTATGTCACTAGGGACGGGAGAAGGTTTTAAGGAGTATGCGCAAAAGTGGAGAGACCTGGCTGGAAGGGTGCAGCCACCTCTGACTGATTGTGAACTTGTGGATATGTTCCTGGGGACCCTGTCTGGTCCGTTCTTCAACCACCTGATTGGTAATTCTTATGCTGGGTTTACAGATCTGATCTTGACTGGTGAGAGGATCGAAGCTGGTATCAAGTCTGGGAAGATACAGAATGGTGACTCCTCGAACACTGAGAAGAAACCATCCAAGAAAGAATCTAGTGTTGTCTATGGTTCAAGAGGGCAGAATAGGTCCGAGCACCGCCAAGCTGTCAACGCGGTAGTTATTTCAAAACCGGCCAGTGCTCCTCAACATCGCAATCAACCAAGGGAAGAGAGAGACCTAAAAGGCAGTTCACCCCCCTCAGCATGACCTTGTCCCAGATATTGCCACAGTTGCTGGAGACCAATCTGGTAGCTCTAAGGGACCCTCCTAAGAATCCCAACAGGACACCTTCAAGGTATAACCCCAACGCCCGCTGCGCTTATCACTCTGACAGCCCGGGGCATGCTACAGATGATTGTTGGACTTTGAGGAACAAGGTTCAGGACCTAATCGATGCAAAGGAGGTCGAATTCGAAACGCCCGAGACTCCCAATGTGATCACTGCTCCCTTTCCAAAACATGGCTAGGATTGGAAAAACTTTTGTTCATTTGAATGTTCAAGTTGTATTTTTCTTTGATTGTTTAAATATTTTATTCATGTCAAACGTTGTTATTTCATTAATGCATTACACATGTCTGTTTTGAAGTAATTATTTCGTATTCACTATATTTCAAACTGCTTTCATTTTGTGATGTTAAACTCTCGATTTAAAATGCTAAGCCTCTTGAGGGAGGATGACAAAAACGATACCACGATATTTACAGTATGCTTTTGAACAGACCCCGTTGATGAGGTACAAGAATTGTTTCAATTCCTAAACATTGGAGTTATAAGGAAGATAATCCCTCGTTACCCCCTTTGATCCAAAGAAGTCGGAGTTTTTCTTTTCAAAAATTAAAACCCTTAATCATAACCTGGGGCAGGGTAGTTCTCTCAGTTAATCCAAGTGCACAACGAATGGCACCAAAGAAGTCCTTACAAAACAAAAGACAGTGATGGTTCCGAATAATCATAAAGACAGGAAGTCATTATCTCTCAAAATAAAAGCCCATTAAATTCAAAACCTATGAAGGAGACTTACAAAACTGGGGCATCCCGCTGACTATAAATACAAAAAGAAACAGTTCAGACAAAAAAACTGGGATAACAAAATTCAAAAAAAAAAAGAAAGAGGTCCTACAAACCCTCAACAAAAGGGAAATGACTGCCTATTCAAAATACACTATCAATATCCGAACCATCACCGGAATATCAGAGCAAAGACTCAAACAAGGTCTAATGCATGATTAGCTGAGTTTAGGATCAAAGAACATCACGAAGAGCGGGTGGGTACAAATAAATTTTGAGCCATTATCCTTTGTTTCTTAAACCGTGAACCAGGCCACGTTATAACCCTTAAAAGTCCTAGCTGAAGCATGGGTTAGTTCGAAAGCATACTGTTACCAAAGGTATCCTGACTCCTTAAGGCTTGCTGTAAAATACTGAGTTGACATCACATTTTATAAAATTTGCTTGTTTTACTGAAAAATGCATTTTCGAAAAACTTCAAGACAGACATAAGCTTTTCATTTTTAATATAACATTGTTTGCATATGACTATTTGTTCGAACAACAGAGAAATTCGCACGAAGAATGTCTAGTGAACAAAAGCACTCCCAACCAAGGGGCAGACATGAGCATTGTCCATAATCTGGGGCAGTCAAGTCAAGATTCAGAGAATCTCTCAAGTGCCAAATAGCCATGGGCAGATCTCCATCTGAATCAACCGGGGCATTGGGCCTGAATTCCAGTGACACATCTGGCACGATCAAACATCTTCTGGTCGCATGGCAACATAACAACAGGGGCACCTCCCTGCATTCTGAGAGCGTGGACATAGTCGAAAAAATACTACGCATAATCAAAGACCCGCTAGGTTGACACACCTAGGCAAAAACAAGGGCTTCCTGGCGAACCAAAAGGGTTCGGGCAAAAATGAGGGATAAAAATGAAAAAAATCTGTACACCCGGCAAGTCGAAAACCTGAAAAGGCGGCTTGGGCAAAAATGGGTATCCCAGTGGACTGAAAACCCGAAAGGGCGGTCTAGGCAAAAATTAGGGATCAAAGCGTACGACTATGCCCTGTCATCTCGTCACTTGCCTACCAGAAGAAGATTTGTCAATCGGCAGTTGTCAAGCACCTCCACAGGTACCTTCTCCCACAGAAACAGGGGCAATAAGAATTGTCTAAGTGATCTAGCCGCTCTGTCCCCCAGGTCCAAGGTAGGTTCGGCTAAAGAACGTAACCAAGATACCTCCACTCCCCGTAGAGTAAGACAAGATTCATCATATACTCCATCCAAGCATAGTTGGTCACCCGTCAGCCCTGAAAAGGCGCAACATCCCTAGCAAGTCAGCGATACTCCCCCCGAGCAGAGTTAGTCTACTGTCATGTCTTGATCATGATTCCTCAAGCATGGCTCAAAAATCATCAAGATGCAAAAAGTTACTATTTTTGGAGAGCTGAAAAGTCAACTGTAACTTGACCAAGGCATAACTTTTTCATGGTTCATCAGAAAAATCCCATCCAATGCTCATTTTGAAGGGGATGACATTACCTACAACTCATCTTCACATTCCAAGTCCAAGAAATGCTCTCACAAAAAGTTATCAATTTCTACATTATGGGTCACTTTCAAAAGTCAACAAAAAGGCATTTTAAGTCAAAGACCATAACTTGCGATTGGTAAATCCAAATGACATGGGACCAAAGGCATGGGTCAGCGAACTTCAAGACCTTTCCAAAATGTCCAAGAACATGTTCATATGATCAAAATTGAGCAAGATATGCATTGGAGAAGTTGGGAAATTTTTATGAATTTGCAAAAGCCAACTTTGCTCAAAACACATCATTTTTGCTAATGGGCCTCAAATTCCTTCTTGAAACATTGTACAAGGCCTATGCACGACCCATTGAGATTAAATTGATTTATTTTCTTATTTTTAATTAATTAATTGAATTTTTTATTAATATTAATTCATTTAATTGATTTAAAATGTAGGAAATTCAAAGATATGGTTTTCAAATCTTTTTGTGATGCAAATAAACTCAAGACAAGCTGGAGATTTCGTGTGCACATCAAGGGGACCAAAATCTCCCAATTTGGTAAGGTTTTTCAATCAAAAAGATGCAAAAATATTTCATTGAAAATCAAATATACAAATCATAATGCCATGGATTTTTGGACCAAGATTTACCCTAATTCAGTTCTACTATATATGCATAACCTAAACCTAATGCTGAACACGGGAGAACTGCTACAAAACACCATAACCAATTCCAAAAAAATCAAGAAAAACTTGAAAACTGTTTTCCTAATTCCAGGCCCTTTCAAAGCAATTTAAAGATTCAAATACATTGCTAGCACTCCCAGGAATGGATTGGAATCAAAATCAAGGGCTAACACTCAAAGAACACGCAAGAACAGTCATACGGTTTGCACACTTTTGCCATAACCGAAACTCACATTTTATACATCATTAACATGTTATAACCATTGCTTTACATTGCTAGAACATCTCTGAAGCTAATGATATAGGTGAATTGCATTATGGTGTCCTGAAACAGAAATCGTCATTGATGAATTTTAGGTTTTTCAAGCTCTCAAATTGGGGATTTGTGATATAAGAAAAATTAAGCCTGGTGAGATACATGGTTAGACTCGTAAGGACAAGACGAACGCATTGGATGTGTCGCGCCATATTTATATAACGCATAGACCTATTCGCTATTTTCCCTTTTTGTAGGTTGTAGGGGTTAAAAACCCCCCGCTATTTGTTATTGTTTTACAGGGAATCTGGGGAAGACGAAGGATGTGGTGCATCATGGTTGGTCCATTCAAAAAATAACGCGCGCTTCATTTGTTTCCAGCATATGCGTTGTTTTTTTATATTATTTTCATTGCCTATTATTATAAAAAATACAAGCGCTTGGCTCAGTGGATGATGATATGGCATGCAACCATTGGGACCTGGGTTCGATTCCCAGGTCCCCCATATAATTGTTCCTATTTTTTCTTGTGTAATCCCACGCAGGCTTTCAAGTGATGTCCACAATGCACGTCTCATATCCCAGGCGCCATGTGGCCATGATCATAGATCCAAAGGCCAAAAAGTGATGAACACCATGTTCTCAGTCAACACAGGCGTGGACAACTAGGAAGGTCAACAAGGCTTGAGTGTTCATGGGCTTGAATTTGCTAACAAAACCTCCTAAGGGCCCAGCACCCCCCTGGTTTACTATTCTTTTTCTTATTTTCTTTTCCTTTTTTCTTTTAATAATAATAATTATTATTATTATTAACTAACAAACTAATTTTTATAATAAATTCAGATAATCAAAAGATGTAAATATTTTTTTATTAATTATTATTATTACTCTTACTTATTAATAATTATTATTTTGTAAATAAATACTAACCAAATTGACTTAGTTTTAATTAGGTAATTTTGACTATTTTTACAATAAATAAAACCAATTTAGAATTAGGGTTTTTCTTTTGACAATTTTTATTCCTTTTCTTTTTATTTTCATTAAAGACTTAAAAAACACAAAAACATTTTTTTTCTTTCTTTTAATCAATTAATTAGAATTAGGTTTAATATTTAATTAAAATTGCAAAAAAGGACAAATTACTTTCTTTTCTCAAAAAGGGTCAAAACCCTAAGACGTTCCCGATTTAATTTCTTTCGCGCTTTAATTCCTTTTGATTATATTGATGTAACTGTTTCCGAGGATGTAATAGTTAATTAGGTCTTTTACCGCTTTCTTTACTTTTCTCGCATTTATTTTCCAAACGGGTTTTGTTTTTGGCGATGTATAGACACGCGCCTTGTAATAGCGTAGATTTACCTTTCCGCAATTTATTTTCCGCACTCTTAACTGTTAATTATGCATGACAAGATTTGTATGAAAAATAAAATCAAAGCGTAGCTCACAATGATGCATGTTCAAAGATAAATATAAACATGAAACCTGACACACATGCACATGCCACTCCTAGGGTACGTCTCACTCGGTTGCCTCGAGGTGGTCGTCAAGTATAGGGTGTTTTAGAGGTCGCCCTCCTGTCTAAAGATCCAGTTGCCTCGAAACGGTTGCCTCGGATAAAAAGGATCTAAGACATTAGGGTTACCGCTAAGGTGTCCTACTATTGCTTTGGTGACCACATTGTCCCTAATAATCGAATTGACCCGAATAACTCCAACGACGGCGCTACCTACTTCCCAATAGTGGGATAGTACTGTCTAAAGGACTCTTACACAGCCTAATTCCTTAGAGTAGGTAGATTTCTCCTGGGTACTTGCTCTTTCAAACAAACAAAAACATCTTTTCGCACCTACACTTTCAAAAGGTTTTCAAACAAATATTTCATACACTCTTGAGGACTGATACAAGAGTTACCTAGAAGTCTTTCAAACGAAACTTTTTCAAAACCCATACACACTTGAAAAGCAAACAAATTTTGAAAACATAAGAGCAAGTACCTAAGAGCCCGTGGATAACCACTGATAGAAAGGGTGCTAATACCTTCCCTTTCTATAAATCTACCTCCCGAACCAAGAAACATCTCGAAAAAGGAATTTTGCTGTGCTTTTGTCCTTTCCATGTTGGAGAACATAAAAGATTGTGGCGACTCTTGCTTACCGCGACATTTCACGAACCAGCTTAAAAAACTATCTGTTCTATTTCCACCGATCACAGGCCCTGTCAAAGTTCCCATGAAGATGTCAATCAGCTCTCTGTCAGTTAAAGGAGGTTACACCCTACCAGCCAGATCTCTCCATTTTTGGGCATATCCTTTGAAGCTCTCGTCAGGACCCATGGTCATGTTCTGCAATTGGACACGAGTAGGTGCAAGATCAACATTGTACTGATACTGTTCATAAAAAGCAACAGCTAAGTCCTTCCAGGTGAGGATGCAAGAACTCTCCAATTGATAGAACCACTCGAGTTGAGCCCCTACCAGGCTTTCTTGGAAGAAATGGATCCAAAGCTTTGGATCAGTTGTGTATGGTTGAATCTTGCGGACATAAGACTTTAGATGCATCTTAGGGCAAGAGACTCCATCATACAGGGCCAAGGTAGGGACTTTGAGTTTTGGAGGGATGACCAATCCAGGAACTAAACCCAAGTCTCCCAAATCCAAGCCAGGTATTTGTTGAACCTCCATAGCATTGAGGCGATCCTCCAACTCTTTGTACTTGTCATCAGCAGGAGGATATTGTTCCTCGGAGTAGTCAGCTTCATCAACCTCCAAATTGTGGTCTTCTTCGAGACTATCCCCTATGTTGGATGGAGTTGCAAGGTCTAGGGTCTTAGGTCTTCTTCTCAAGTTCAGGATGCTCGCAGCCTTCTTGGACTTCTTCTTCTTGTCTTTGAGAAGGAGAGCTGTCAGATCCTCTTTCCCTTTACCCATAGCCAGAAGCATTTGTTGGAATTGAGTGTTTTGAGCCTGGAGATCTTTCACCGTTTTTTCCATATCCATCTTACTATGTTATGCAATGATATGTATGATATATGTATGCAATGTTTTCAAGGATCTCTTGGGGTAAACACAAGAGAATGTTAGAGGTTGAACTTCGATTTTTGATTGGAGAACTTTGCACCAGTGGATGTCTTTCCACGAGAATCAAGCTCACCATGTCAAGTGGGTCATAGCCCCTGATTCAAGTTGTTGCACTTGATCTTTGATGGCATTTTCTTAGAGGAGAGACCTTTTGCCTTTTGGTAGACGTCTGGTTCAACGTGCCCCTGTATCAAAAGACCCTCGAGATCCTTGAAATGGTTATTGAGAAAATGCTATGGTATGATGTTATGATTTTATGTACAAGTAAGTGTATATACAGGCAATCATATTCATACAAAGCAAACAAGTCCTTAGGTTTAGGCTTGCATGGGGTTTGTAGGTAAGTACCCTCTTGAAGTTAGTTGGCTCATCCTATCCTAAAATAGAAATCGGGTTCTAAGGAGCTCAATATCATTGGATTATTTTCTGTGTTCATTGTTTTGGTTTAGCCACTTAATTAGTGACCAAAATATTCCAAGAAAACAACCCTCAATGAGTGTAGTATCGAGTATCTACAAATTTCGGACTGCACCAAAGTCGGTCATCTCACTACCCCTAAAAAGGCTAAGATGGTCAATTAAGGTTCTAAGAGTTCGTTAGTGCTTTATGACATCACTCAGAGGCCCCATACTCTCCTTGATTGAACTCAAGGGTTACCGGTACTCACAAATATGTCGCACTAACATAGCTTACTGCTTCAACCATGTCGGTATACCCCGCACAGTTCCCTCACAGTTTTATTGCTATTTATCTAAAAAGGTGCCCCTAAATCTGGGTGTAGGATTTACAACAAACCCAAACAAGGACCCCAAAAGTAAATCAATCAAGGCAATCCAAGCAAGAATGTAAAGGTGATCTAAACCCTAAGGTAACCCCACTTTTAAATGAATTCCCCAGCAGATTCGCCAGTTCTGTGATACGGTGGGAGAACTGACTTGAGGTTTTGCGTTTGTTTTCGCACTTGTTCGGTTTAGCAAGAGTCGCCACCGACTTTTTATTTTATCCTAAAGGAAAGGTTAAAAAAGCACAGGAAAAACCTTTTGAGATGTTTCGTGGGTTCGGGGGGTAGATTATGAAAAGGGAAGGTATTAGCACCCTTTTCATCCATGGTTATCCATGGGCTCTTAGTTACTTGTTTTAGATCACTTGCCTTGATTTTCAATTGTTTGAAATGGTGTTTTGTGTGTGTGTGGGTTTTGGAAATGTTTTGAAAAAGATGCCTTGTCTAGGCAACCGTTGTAACAATTCTTTACTCGAATGTTTTACAAAGGTGTGTGTCTTTTCGAAAAGATGTTTCAAGGTTTTGAAAGTTGTCTTGAAGGTTGTATTTGTGGAATGTGGTTTTTGAAAAGTAGGCAAGTGTGTTTGGCAAGTTTGATCAAGTAACTAAGAGTTGTCTACCCCTAAATTTACTCAAAGATTTTTCTCATGTTTTAACCCTTTTAACAGTTTTGTTCCACCATTGCATTTGGTGGACAATCTTGTGTTAGGATGTTAACGGGATGGGCGCGGGTCATCGTATGGACCATGAATGCAATGGTGCCAAGTGTCTTTGAAGAAGTGAAAAACACAAGAAGAGGGGTTGAATTGTAAAACTGAAAAACACTTGCAATGAACACGGTATTTTTATCCTGGTTCGTTTGATCTCAAACTACTCCAGTCCACCCGTCAAGGTGATTTCGCCTCTCTCCAACGAGGTCTTAATCCACTATATTCAACTGAATATTACAATCTGCTTTAACAACTGCTAAAGCCTTCTTGATGCAAACCACAACCCGGTTTGTCAAGGAAACACTTTCTTACAAAGAAGATAAAACTAGGTGTGTGAATGTTTTCTACAAAACTGTATCACAACTGTGATGTTACACAACTTAAGCTTATGAAACTATATTGCTAAACAATGATTGAGTAAGGAGATGTGTAGCGTTTAGAAAACTGAGAGAAGGAAGATTATGATTAGCTTTTAGGCATGTAATATGTTGGAGAGCA
This sequence comes from Vicia faba, assembly GCA_948472305.1. Taxonomy (NCBI): domain Eukaryota; kingdom Viridiplantae; phylum Streptophyta; class Magnoliopsida; order Fabales; family Fabaceae; genus Vicia; species Vicia faba. The sequence continues at coordinate 386,067,413 of OX451740.1, read as the reverse complement.
TTAGCCAATTCAATCTTCATAGTCTTGTTTATATAGCACTGAGATTGTTGAACGTTGGAGCAATATTCTTGATTCAATGCTAATAACAAACTTTCCTTATCAAGCAGATCTTGTCTGGAATGAGGTCGTTGGTAATAATTCGCTTTCAATGCACAGTACCATTGCTTACTTAATGCATGTTCTGGCTTGGCTCATTCTTACTCTGCTTAAGTGCCGATGAACTGTTGTTGTCTTTATCAGAGTGTTGAGCGCAGTTCTGTTCATCAAGCTTCAGCATTAGCGTGATTTGTTCTTCTGATTCTGGTATTCTGATATGGCATCTTCTGATGCTGATGTTAAGAATCAATATTCTGATGCTGATTAGGTGTGCTCTTGCTGATACCTATCAGAGTTTCTGCAAAACAGAAAGTAATATTTTAGGTAGCAAGTAGTTCTTACATGAATCACATAAATAGTATATCTTTTCAATTTGTTATCATCTTGCTGACTATAACCTTGTGCAACCAGTCGTGCCTTGTTTCTGATGACTTCACCTTGTTCATTTAGCTTGTTTCTGAACACCCATCTTGTTCCAATGACGTTGAATCCTTTTGGTCTGGGAACAAGATCCCATACGTCATTTCTGGTGAATTGATTCAGCTCTTCTTGCATTGCCAGAATCCAGTCATTATCCAGAAGTGCTTCATCAATAGAAGAAGGTTCAATCAGAGACACAAGTCCCATGAGGGTTTCTTCAGAGTTTCTGAAGCTTGCTCTTGTTCTGATTGGATCTTCCTTTCTTCCTAAGATAGTTTCTTCTGGGTGATCCAAGCAGCTTCTGGGTAATCTCTTCTGAGGTTGATCAGCAGCTGTTGTAGGATTGCTAGTAGTGCTCCTTTCAGACGTTGAAGGAGTGTCTGTGTTGAGAGCTTCTGATGACTTGTCTTCAGAACCTGTAAATTCAATTTCCATACCTGCAAAAACTTCATTCTGCTTTGACTTTTCAGAGTCAAGCTTATCATCAAAACGAACACTGATTGATTCTTCCACAATCTGTGTTTCTGTATTGTATACTCTGTACCCTCTTGAGCGTTCAGAGTATCCTAACATAATACACTTTTGTGCTTTAGAGTCAAACTTGTTCAAATAATTCTTTGTATTTAACATAAAACAAGTACATCCAAATGGATGAAAATATGAAATGTTGGGCTTTCTGTTCTTCCACAATTCATATGGAGTCTTTTCCAGGATAGGTCTTATTGAGATTCTATTCTGAATGTAGCACGCTGTGTTTATTGCCTCTGCCCAGAAGATCTTAGCAACGTTTGTCTCATTGATCATGGTTCTGGCCATTTCTTGCAATGTTCTGTTCTTTCGTTCTACAACTCCATTTTGTTGGGGAGTTCTAGGACAAGAGAAATCATGCAGAATGCCTCTGTCAATAAAGAATGAATCAAAATCTTTGTTTTCAAATTCTCCACCATGATCACTTCTGACTTTAACGATTCTAAGATCCTTTTCATTATGAACTTGGTTACAGAAGTTAACAAACACAGAGTGTGACTCGTCCTTGTGTCTTAAGAACTTTACCCATGTCCATCTGCTATAGTCATCTACGATTACTAACCCATACTTCTTTCCACTGACTGAAGCAGTTTTAACTGGTCCAAATAAGTCAATGTGCAGAAGTTCTAATGGCTTAGAGGTAGAAACAACATTTTTAGATTTAAAAGAGGGTTTTCCAAACTTGCCTTTCTGACATGCTTCACACAGAGCATCTTAATTGAACTTCAAATTAGGAAGTCCTCTGACCAGATTGAGTTTGTTAATCTGAGATATTCTTCTCATACTAACATGCCCCAATCTTCTGTGCCAGATCCACTACTCGTTGCTAACAGACAGAAGGCACTTTACATTCTGACTTTTTAGTTCAGAAAGTTTGATTTTATAAATGTTGTTTTTCCTCTTACCATTAAACAGGATAGTCCCATCTTTCTGACTAACAGCTTTACATGATTTTTGATTAAAGATTATATCATAACCGTTATCACTTAATTGACTTATGGATAACAAATTATGCATTAATCCATCTACTAGCAGAACATTATTAATAGAGGGAAGATTTCCATTACCTACAGTTCCAGAGCCAATGATCTTTCCCCTCTGATTGCCTCCAAAGCCAACATGGCCTCCAGGCTTAAGTTCCAGGCTTTGGAACATATGCCTTCTTCCCGTCATGTGTCGCGAGCAGCCAGAGTCCAAGTACCATGACTGGTGTTTCTGACTTGCTGCTAAAGATATCTGTAACATGTATTATTTTATCCTTAGGTACCCAGATTTTCTTGGGTCTTGATTTGTTAGATTTACCAAAACTCTGGTTGAATTTTGGTTTCACAGAGTACTTACTGCTAGTGTATTTAATATCATGTGTGTGACCATTCACAAAATGTGAATTCAGAGGAGTGTGTTTAATGGTTAAATCCATGACATTCTTTGGTGTAGGAACCTTACCTTGGTATCCTATTCCCTTCCTGCCGTTTCTGCTAACTCCATAGATCATTGAAGCCATTTTGCTTCTATCTATGCTTTTAGCGAGGAACTTCTGGAAACTGTGATCATACTCCTTGATGATCTCATCAGCGTTGCTGGGAGTTTCAGAAATTGGTTCCTTCTGAGAGTTTTGTAAAGTATTTTCTAATTTTGAAATCTTATTTCTCAGCTCAGAATTCTCCAATTTGAGACTCTCAGTCTTATTAGAGTCAGATTCAAGATTCCTTTTCAGGTCTCTGAATTTAACTCTAATTTGATGATACCTTTCCAGAATTTCATTAAGGCTTTCAGCAAGTTCAGCCTTGGTAAAATTAACAGCAAAGTTAGGAAATACCTCTTCAGTATCTGATTCTGAGTCTGATTCAGAAGCTTCACTATCTTCTGAAATGTTGGCCATGAGAGCTATGTTGGCTCTCTCATCATCTGATTCTGAGTCAGCTTCAGACGAGTCAGAGTCATCCCATGTGGCCATGAGACTTTTCTTCTTTTCTCTTCCAAACTTCTTTTTGGGCTTTTCCTTCTGAAGCTTTGGGCAGTCACTCTTGTAGTGTCCTTGCTCATTGCACTCATAGCAGATGATGTCCTTGGTGTTTGGCTTTCTGCTTCCTGAGGAGCCTTCAGATCTTCTGTATCCAGAGGAAGACTCTGTCCTTCTGTATCTGGAAGAGGACTCGTTCTGATCAGATCTTCTGGGATTCCTGAACTTCCTTTGTCTTTGCTTCCACAGTTGATTTACTCTTCTGGAGAGGAGGGAGAGTTCGTCTTCTTCTGATGAGGATCCATCAGATGTTTCTTCAACTGCCTGCAAAACTTTAGACTCAGATTTTTTGTTAGATTTTAATGCTAAAGGCTTACCTTGCTTCTGAGGCTCATCAGCTTCTAGCTCTATCTCATGACTTCTGAGGGAGCTGATAAGTTCCTCCAGAGTGATTTTGTTGAGATCTTTTGCTAGCTTCAGAGCTGTAACCATTGGTCTCCACTGCTTGGGTAAGCTTCTGATGATTTTCTTGACATGGTCAGCAGTAGAGTATCCTTTGTCCAGAACCTTGAGACCAGCTACCAGAATCTGGAATCTTGAGAACATTGTTTCAATGGATTCAGATTCTTCCATTTTGAACGCCTCATACTTCTGAATGAGCGCCAGAGCTTTAGTTTCTTTGACCTGAACGTTGCCCTCATGCGTCATTCTGAGTGAGTCAAAAATGTTCTTTGCTGTGTCTCTGTTGGAGATCTTTTCATATTAAGTATAGGAGATGGCGCTGAGAAGGATGGTTCTGGCCTTGTGGTGATTCTTGAAGTCACGCTTTTGTTGGTCAGTCATTGTTTTTCTATCAATCTTCTGACCGCTTGCATTCACAGGGTGCGTGTATCCATCTGTCACCATATCCCACAAATCAGCATCATGTGCCAGAAAGAAGCTTTCAATTCTGTCTTTCCAGTAATCAAAATTTTCTCCATCAAAGACTGGAGGTTTCCCGCTGAATCTGTCTCTGTCCTCATGGTTGTCATTGCTGGTGTGAGAGTAATTTCCTGCCATTGTATTTTTCTGACGCTGGATCTTGTACTGACACGGTTAAGTGTTTTAGCTCCGAACCAGGCGCTCTGATGCCAATTGAAGAAGTGAAAAACACAAGAAGGGGGGTTGAATTGTAAAACTGAAAAACACTTGCAATGAACACGGTATTTTTATCCTGGTTCGTTTGATCTCAAACTACTCCAGTCCACCCGTCAAGGTGATTTCGCCTCTCTCCAACGAGGTCTTAATCCACTATATTCAACTGAATATTACAATCTGCTTTAACAACTGCTAAAGCCTTCTTGATGCAAACCACAACCCGGTTTGTCAAGGAAACACTTTCTTACAAAGAAGATAAAACTAGGTGTGTGAATGTTTTCTACAAAACTGTATCACAACTGTGATGTTACACAACTTAAGCTTATTAAACTATATTGCTAAACAATGATTGAGTAAGGAGATGTGTAGCGTTTAGCAAACTGAGAGAAGGAAGATTATGATTAGCTTTTAGGCGTGTAATATGTTGGAGAGCATTAGCCAATTCAATCTTCATAGTCTTGTTTATATAGCACTGAGATTGTTGAACGTTGGAGCAATATTATTGATTCAATGCTAATAACAAACTTTCCTTATCAAGCAGATCTTGTCTGGAATGAGACCGTTGGTAATAATTCGCTTTCAATGCACAGTACCGTTGCTTACTTAATGCATGTTCTGGCTTGGCTCATTCTGACTCTGCTTAAGTGCTGATGAATTGTTGTTGTCTTTATCAGAGTGTTTAGCGCAGTTCTGTTCATCAAGCTTCAGCATTAGCGTGATTTGTTCTTCTGATTCTGGTATTCTGATATGGCATCTTCTGATGCTGATGTTAAGAATCAATATTCTGATGCTGATTAGGTGTGCTCTTGCTGATACCTATCAGAGTTTCTGCAAAACAGAAAGTAATATTTTAGGTAGCAAGTAGTTCTTACATGAATCACATAAATAGTATATCTTTTCAATTTGTTATCATCAAAACTTAAATATAGGGTAGTAGACTCAAACTTTGTTCTAACAGTCTTTGGCGATTTGCTTGAAGGGACTTGATCATTTTGTTTAGGCAACTTTCGAAAGCGTCATCGAGGGACTATGGTCATTTGATTTGTTTTGTTTTGCCAAAGAACTCAACATGCAAGCATGGCCCATTTTGGAAGGCAACAAGCGGGATTACCCTAGGGGTGCCAGTGTGAATTTTGTGTTGATTGTCATGCATTTGTCTTGTGTTTAGGTCATCTAGCAGTTGATTTTATTTACATACAAACCCTAGGTCTAAACATGGTATAATTGAAAGCGATAAATTGCGGGAATTTAAAGCCTACGCTATTACAAAGTGTATGTGAATATTTACAAGTGAGAAAGATGTTAACTTAATGTAAAATTAAGTAAGTATTAAGTGTTTATTTATTAGGGTTTTTGTTAAATATGTACAAAACAAAATACTTAATAAAAGAAAAGAAAATGTTTAAGAAATTCTATTTTTATGCATTAATGCTTTTATGTATGAAAAAGATTTATTAAAGAGAGTTTTTAAACTAAAAATCTATTAACCTAATTAAATCTAACATTAATGTATTTTTCAAATATAATAAAATAAAAGACAATTTTTTGGTGTAAAAATAAAGTATTGTTTTATTTAACAAAAAAAGGTTAAGTTATAAAAAGAAAATAAGGGGAAAAAATAAAAAAAAAAGGATTGATTTTAAGAGTGTAAAAAATAAAAAGGTTGAATGGGCCTTAGGGTTGGTTCTTGGCCCACAACAAAATCTAGAAAGATGATTAGGGGGGGTATGCACACTGAATCAGTTGGTACAGCGCCAGTTTTTGATGGGCTTAAGCTTTTGTGGGGCAAGGCCCAAACACATTTGACAACATTTGTTTGTTATGGTTTCATTAGTTTTGTTTCATTTGGAATTAGATTAGGGTTACAGTGGTTACAGAGCGGTGCCGTTTCCATCTTCTTCGTTCTTCATCCTCCTCGTCTTCTTGAGCCATGGATTCTGACCTCCTTCCCTGCCTGGCCACCGGACGCAACCTCCAGCTTATCCTCTCCTCACGGCTTGCTCAAGGCGGTACCTCAAAGAGGGTAACGAATCTTTTCCCTCTTTCGTTTTAGGTTTTGAATACTATGCATGTTTTTAGCTTTTATGTCTTGATCTTTATTGTGTTATTATCTGTGTCTTGTGAGGTATAAAAAGAAAAAAGGGAAAGAAAAATTATATTGTTGTTGGCCTTTGGAGACGGAGGAGGAAAGGTGGATGGGAGGTGTCCTAGGGCGGCCAAGGCGAGGGAGCGTGATGCTAAGCTTGCTCTGATATTCCTGGTATCTGTAACTTTGCTTCTTTTTTTGAGGGTTTTGTGATGATAACTGAAAACCCTGCTTGTTGCTTCTTTTCCTCTTCTGACTGGTTGCCCTTTGCTTCTGTATGCTTACTCCTTTCAATGGTGATTATCTGAGATGCCTGGCTTATTGTTTCACTTCTTTTCCTCTCTTTTGCTTGTTTCGTATGATGATGATGCTTTGAGTATTGATGATGATTTGAATCTGAATATGTTGTTGCTTTTGCTTCTGTATGCTGAGATGTTGATGTTTATTCTGAGTATTGTTTTGATGATATTTATAACCCTATGATGAGGTTGCTCTGAGGGTGTGGTTGGTTTGAATCTGAGTTGCTTTTGTTGGGTTTTGAAAGGCTTCTGCTTGTGAGATTTTACTTCAGTTTGTATGGCTTTTTTCTGGCTTGAAGGTTTCAAAGTTTGTATGGCTTGGAGCTTGAATGCTTGCTTGAGATTTATGTGTTCGAAACAGGTTTTGCTGTTTGCCTCAAGCAAGCTTGAGGCAGCTCTGTGTTATGTAAGTGAAGGCCTGTGTTTATGCAGGTCAAGGCTTTGAATACAGGTTAGCAGGTGAAGGCTTGTGTTTAGTTTGTTGTGACAGGATACAAGGCTTTGTTTGTAAACTGGTTAAGGCTTGAGGCAGGCTCTTGTTATGTATTAGGTTTTGAGGTGTTTAAATGTTTAAGGCAGGTTTGAGAGGTTGGCGAAGCAGGTTAGATATTTAGGCTTATGAGCTTTGTGTTATACCTATTATGTGGTTCTATCTTTGAAAACAGGTTGGAGGCGGGTTTGCTTATGCAGTCTTAACACCAGTTTGAGGCTTGGAGCTTGTTTGTGCTTGCTTTTGACACAGGCTTGAGCTTGTGTTGTTTCTTTGTATTTTTCTGCCTCCTCCTTACTGTGTTCTGATAACTCTTGTTTATATCTTTCCTTAAGCCTCAGCCTGTAAGCCTTTTTCTCTTCTCTCTTTTCTCTCTCCATAGAAAAGCATTATTTATTGCTTAAATCTGTACTATCTCTGAAAAAGTAACTGGCTGGAAAATGATGTAACTTGAAATGTTTGCTTGCATTATGGTTTAGCTCTGCATACTTCCTGCTTTTCTGTCTTGCTTTTGCTAGCTTGTAAATAGCCTTTTGACAGTTTGACAGCTTTGTTGATACTTTGAACAATGCAATCTGGTTGGAATTTTTCCATTTGCAATTGTGCAGTCCAGTTTGGACTTTGTGCATCAGTTTGAACTTTGTAGTTTTTGACATGATGTTTGTTTGGCATTTTGAATTTGTGCAATATTGTAACTTTGTGCATTTCATATTTTATTTGCAAGCATATTTATATCCCTCTTTGTGAACCAAGAGTAATCTTGTGATTTGCAGAGAGGGCAAACAAACTGATTCCGGCCAGTTACTTTTAATGATGAACTTTTTGATTAACTGTCTGCTTTTTTTCTTAATTCATCTGCATTTGACTTTTTCCCTTTCTTTTTGCAGGTAAAAATTAATTGAGCAATGGGGAGTGTCAGTAGAAGATGAAGATTTAGAAAACTTAGGATATAGCTTTATTTTACCTTTAATCATTGTAACAATATTAATGTAAACAAAAATGTAAATAAATTTACAGTTGTTCAAATAATAATTTGTAACAAACAATTAAAGATGAATAAAAATCCTTCTTTGTCAGTTAATTCTTTTTTCAATTCACTATCCATTTAATTATTTAAGTTTCTGAAATTAAAATAACTGGAAATAAATCCCAACTATTCTAACTTAGAATAAATAAATAATTAATAAACATTGTCGTCTTGTAATCAATAATAACTTGGCGTCCCAATTAAGCAATGCACAGTCAATCAAACAAACATCCATATGCCTTTTCTTTTAATGATCATACCAAACACTGCAAGTTCTCAATTCAAAATGCCTCAATCCAAATCTCAGAGTAAATTGAAAAGAACTGTAGAATTAATTCTTTCTGAGAATGCGCGCACAAACCCTAGTTCTTGATTTATTGTCAAAGGAGCGTCCGCCTGATCAAATCTTGAGCCAAACTCAAACAAACCCTAATAATCTGCCTGAACTATTCCAAAGTCCATGAAAACCCTAATTTGGATAGACTGCTAAGAAAAAGTCTGTTTGACTGATCCTTACGCCAATCTGAAAAGTCAGGGAAAACCCGAAGCTGTGATTTCTTGTGGAAAAAGAGGAGGGAAAATTTTGGGGTACAACAGTGAGTCATCTCAATTCCTTCTTCTATGTAGAGATGGACGGGGAGTTCATAGAAACGCCTTGTCAAAACTTTGAAGAGGTCCCTCAGACTTTGGCGTCAACTGAAGTTACTACCAACAAACCTCCGCTGAAGATGGCTTCTCTCAAGGACGCCAGGGCTGTAATTGAAGAAGGTGGGTGTACCAATTGGGGTCAGCTCCCTGATTTCACTTACAAAAATGACAAGTTTGGTTTGGGCTTTACTGCAGAGGCTCAAAGGGTTGTTCGGCGCGCGTGGATTGGAATACCTCATCTGCATATCAGTAATCAGAGAGTGAATGCAATTGATGATGGTGAAGAAGATTCAGATATCGACAGCTGGGTCTACCCTACAATCAATAGTGGATTGAACAACTGGACGGCGAAAGACGTCATACCCGTTTATCAATAGTGGATTGAACAATTGACTTTTGTTTTGAAAGTTGTAATAAAGAGTTTGAAACTTTACAGCCCGGTGCCTTTCCCGCGGCACCTTGGCTTTGTTTGTGAGGGCTTATTATTTGTCTTTTTCATATATCATCAATAAAGCATTGGACGTTTTCTTGCATTACAAATTTTACGCTCCTTGTTTTTCTTTTCTATCTCGCACTTTATCAAAACAGTTATTGTCTTACACACACTCACATATCATAATGCAGATCCATATCCACTCTGGATCTCGTTGATAACGACTCTGCTATTTTCAGTTATAACTTCGAAAATCCGATCAACCAAGCCGAGGACGAAGGTGAGGATGATTGTGAAGTGCCAGGGGAACTTGCTAGACTATTATTGCAAGAAGAGAGGGCCATATAGCCTCATGAAGAGCCAGTAGAATCAGTGAATTTGGGTACATAGGAAGACAGGAAAGAGGTTAAGATAGGTGTGAATCTGGAGCCTAGTGTCAAGCAACGGTTGATACAGATGCTACGCGACTATGTTGAGATATTCGCTTGGTCTTATGAAGATATGCCTAGTTTGGACAGTGACATTGTGGTGCACCGCCTGCCAACCAAAGAAGACTGTCCTCTGGTAAAGCAGAAGGTTTGCCGTATGCGCCCCAAGATGTCTGAGAAAATCAAAGCTGAGGTCATGAAACAATTTAATGCCGAATTTCTAGCTGTCACTTCTTACCCACAGTGGGTTGCCAATGTTGTTCCAGTACCTAAGAAGGATGGTAAGGTACGGATGTGTGTGGACTATAGAGATCTGAATAGGACGAGCCCCAAAGATGATTTCCCACTTCCTCACATTGATGTTCTGGTCGACAACACCGCGCAACATAAGATCTTCTCCTTTATGGATGGTTTTTCCGGTTACAATCAGATTAAGATGGCTCCCGAGGACATGCAGAAGACAACCTTCGTTACACAGTGGGGCACCTTCTGTTACAAGGTAATGCCTTTCGGGTTGAAGAATGCTGGGGCAACTTATCAGCGCGCCATGGTCGCTTTGTTCCATGACATGATTCACCATGAGATTGAGGTTTAGGTTGATGACACGATTGCAAGGTCCTAGACTGAAGAAGAACACCTTGACCATCTCCAGAAACTGTTCGACAGGTTGAAGATGTACAAGCTGAGGTTAAACCAAAACAAGTGCACCTTTGGTGTAAGGTCTGGTAAGCTGTTGGGTTTCGTCGTTAGTGATAAAGGTATTCAGGTGGATCCTGCAAAGGTGAAGGCTATACAGGAGATGCCAGCTCCCCGAATGGAAAAGGAAGTTAGAGGCTTTTTGGGACGTCTGAATTACATTTCCCGATTCATTTCACATCTGACTGCTACTTGTGAGCCGATCTTCAAGCTGCTGAAGAAAGATCAAGTGGTAAAATGGAATGATGAATGTCAGACTGCTTTCGAAAGGATCAAGGAATACCTCCAACAGCCACCTATTCGGATGCCTCCAGTTGAAGGAAGACCTTTGATTTTATACTTGACAGTACTGGATAATTCAATGGGGTGTGTGCTGGGGAAGCATGACGAGTCTGGCCGAAAAGAGCACGCTATTTACTACCTTAGCAAAAAGTTTACCGACTGTGAGACCCAATACTCACTGCTTGAGAAAACTTATTGCGCTTTGGCATGGGCTGCTCGCCAGTTTAGACAGTATATGCTGACTCACACTACCCTATTGATATCAAAGATGGACCCAATCAAGTATATCTTCGAAAATCCTGCCTTGTCTGGAAGAATAGCAAGATGGAAGATGATCTTAACTGAGTATGATATCCAATACACAACCCAAAAAGCAATCAAGGGGAGTGTGTTGGCAGATCATTTGGCGCATCAGGCCATGGATGATTACCAGTCCATGAATTTCGAGTTCCCGGATGAGAATATCATGTTGGTGACTGACTGTGAAGAACCTGGACCGAATGAAGGACCTGAGGAAGGATCCTGATGGTCTATGTATTTTGATGGAGCCTCAAACGTGTTGGGTAATGGCATTGGCACCGTGATCATATCTCCTGAGGGCTGTCATACTCCATTCACCGCCCGATTATGTTTTAAATGCACCAACAATATGGTAGAGTATGAAGCATGTATCATGGGCCTTCGAACTGCTATTGACCTGAGGATTAAGTGCTTGAGTGTATTCAGAGATTCCGCTCTAGTGATCAGTCAGATCAAAGGTGAGTGGGATACGAAGCACCAAAATCTTATTCCTTACAAATAGTATGTACTGACGTTGCTCCCACACTTTGAGGAGATAACCTTTGAACACTTTCCAAGAGAGGAGAATCAGTTAGCAGACACGCTAGCTACCATGTCTTCTATGTTCAAGGTCAGGTGGGACAATGAAGCTCCCCAGATTACCATTGAGAGGTTGGAAGAACCCGCACATTGCTGTGATATTGAGACTGAAGAGGTAGCAGATAAACCCTGGTTCCACGAAGTGAAGAGGTATCTTGAGACTCGGGAGTACCCCGAGGGGGCATCTGCTAATGATAAGAAGTTCTTGAGGAGGTTCGCTGCGAAGTTCTTCATCAGCAATGGCATTCTCTATAAGCGTAACCATGATTCAATCTTACTGCGATGTATGGACAAGAGCGAGGCAGGAAGGATCATGGCAGAGTTACATGAAGGTACCTTTGGAACTCATTCCAGTGGACATACCATGGCAAAGAAGATCCTACAGGCTAGATATTATTGGTCTACTATGGAAGCCGATTGTTATCAACATTCTCGGACATGTCATAAGTGCCAAGTCTATGCTGATAAGGTACATGTACCTTCCTCTGAATGTTTTTACAGCACCTTGGCCCTTTGCAATGTGGGGCATCGATATGATCGGAGAGATCAGACCTACTGCGTCTAACGGGCATCGTTTCATTCTGGTGGCTATCGATTACTGTACAAAGTGGGTTGAGGCAGCTTCTTTCGCTACAGTAACCAAGAACGTCGTGGCGCGGTTTATCCAACACAACTTGATCTGTCGATACGGTGTACCAGAGAGGATCATCACGGACAATGGTACAAATCTCAACAACACGATGATCACCGAGCTTTGCAAATAGTTTAAGATACAGCATCACAACTCTTCTCCTTACCGGTCGAAGATGAATGGGGCTGTTGAAGCAGCTAATAAGAATATCAAGAAGATTGTGCAGAAGATGACGGTGACATATAAAGACTAGCATGAGATGTTACCATTCGCTCTTCATGGATACCGCACCTCCGCGCGGACGTCAACAGGGGCAACACCCTACTCTCTGGTATATAGCATGGAGGTCGTCTTGCCCATTGAAGTCCATATACCCTCTCTCCGGATTATGAAGGATGCAGGTTTGAGCAAGATGAACGGATCCAAACCCGGCTTGATCAGCTGAATCTAATCGACGAGAAGAGACTTACTGCTATTTGTCATGGTCAGACGTATCAAAAGCAAATGATCAAGGCGTTTAACAAGAAAGTCGGACGACAAGAGTATCAGGTCGGGGATCTGGTGATCAAACGTATCATACTGCCACAAGGTGATCCCAGGGGCAAATGGACCCCTACGTACGAAGGGCCATTTGTGGTTAAGAACATTTTCTCGGGAGGAGCTATAATTCTAACCACCATGGATGGTGACGACCTTCCTCACCCCGTCAATGCAGACATAGTGAAAAAATACTATGCATAATCAAAGACCCGCTAGGTTGACTGGCCTAGGAAAAAAATAAGGGCTTCCCGGAAAACCAAAAGGGTTCGGGCAAAAATAAGGGATGAAAATGAAAAAAATTGTACACCCGGCAAGTCGAAAACCTGAAAAGGCGGCTTGGGCAAAAAAGGGTATCCCGGTGGATCGAAAACCCGAAAGGGCGGTTCAGGAAAAAATTAGGGATTGAAGCGTAACACTTGTCTCATTGGATCATCCTGCAACCAGACTTCGGTATCGACTATCAAGCTCGGACGGCGCCAATCAATCTGATCTACCTTCAACCAAGTAGCAAAGTGATGAGACGCTCGAAGATATAAAGGCAATAGCAGAGTTGGAACCCAGTGGGATTGTTTCACATAACTGTTTTTCTTGGTTTTTCATAAATTGTATAATTTCTATCTTTCGGTGGCTTTCTCTTACTAGGACGTCAGCCTCTTGTACAAAACTCCTATTACAGGATAACTTTAAGAATCAATACAATTCATTTTACAATAAATTTCAAAATTGTTTTTCTTTTCCTGTTTTGTTTTGCAAGAACATCCAATGATTCATTTTTGATATATGCATTTGAAAATAATTGTTGCTCATAAATATTTACATGCGAAACAAAAGATGATTACTGGTAATTTCAGGAATAGGGGCAAACAGAAGTGCCCAAACCTGATAGTTTCTCTACCCACCAAGTACAGGGACAGAGCCAGCCTGAGAATATGACTAAAAGTACATACACTCCCCGCAGAGTAAAAGGTACCCAAATACAACGGTGTTAATTCTCCCCAAGCAGAGTTCATCTATCACCAACAATGGAAGACTATCCCCAGTGGAGTTTATTTCTTCCACAAGCAGAAACTCAATCCCCAATAGGGTTCATTATCTCCAGCAACAATAATTCATCCCCAGCCGAGGTTATTTCTCCAAATCAGCAGATCTTCTGGCAGAGTATCTCTCTTCCCCACAGAGTCATTCGCTCGCCAATTTATTCTCCAGCAGGGTCATTCTCCCGCCAATTTATTCTCAAATCATCTTCAGTCGTTACCTCCAGCAAGAACGAAGAACTCAACTCTTTGTAATCTCCAAACAGCAGTCCAGGAATTATTCTCCCCAGCTAGAGAATGTCACAAGAACATTACATATCCATACATCATGGCATGCGCATATGCATCATACAACGCAATCTCATTTATTTTGAGAACATCATTTCTCAATACATTCCATACATCATGACATTGCATACAACTAACTCTTTACCTTTCAGGGAAAGATACAATCAAATTCTCACAAGTTTTCTCTGGTTCAGTCAAATCAGCGCTAAGATTTCTATTCCAGTTCAAGCTATGAAGCCCGAATCTGACCGGATAATATCTTGATTTCTCCAAAACACCATGAAGCCTGGAATCGACCAGATAGTGGTTTATCTTAAATTCAAGCTATGAAGCCCGTAAATCGACCAGAAAATAGTTGAATCCCCAGCAAGATACTGTGAAGCCTGGAATCGACCAGATAGCAGTACAAGGACACCATGAAGCCTGGAATCGACCAGATAGTGGTATATCATAAACACAAGCGGTGAAGCCCGAAAATCGACCGAAAAACAGCTTAACAAGGTATTGTGAAGCCTAGAAATCGACCAGATAGCAGTACAGGACACAATGAAGCCTGGATTCGACCAGATAATGGTATAAGACATCGTGAAACCTGGATTACGACCAGATAGCGGTAAAAGACACTGAAGCATGGGACTACGACCAGATAACAGTAGCGGACGCTGCGAAGCTTGGATTTCGACCAAATAGCAGTCTACCCGGCCAATTACTATGAAGCCCAAAAATCGACCGGATATCAGCAGGCCTTAAAATCAAATGGAAGCCCGGATGCGACCAGATAACCAATTGATTTCTTCTGAAGCCTGGAACGCGACCAAATAAGAAGTAAGAAGTTGCGAAGCCTAGATTACGACCAGATAGCGACAAAGGATACTGAAGCCTCGGATTATGACCAGATAACAGTATGGGACACTGCGAAGCTTGGATTTCGACCAAATAGCAGTTTACCTGGACAATTACTGAGAAGCCCGGAATTGACCGGATGTTAGTGTACCCTAAATTCAAGTTGAAGCCGGGATGCGACCGGATAACAACTTAATTCCTTCTGAAGCCTGGAGTACGACCAGATAAGAATTTAGAAATTGCGAAGCCTAGAGAACGACCGGATAGAAAGTTTAATCTCATCCCCTAGTAAGTCATTGTAAAGCCTGGAGCACGACCAGATAGCAGTCGATCTTATCACTATGAAGCCAGGATCACGACCAGATAGTAGTTCATTTTCACCTCTTTGACCAAGAGATGATTCCCCAATAGAATAACGGACGACTGAAGCTCCTAAAATTCTACTTTTACCAAGACAGAGACCAACATTCCCCAGCGTAGTCCTCCTCAACAACAGGTATACGGGCTCTTGCAAAGGAATCTCTTATGCGATCGACACTTCTTCTGATGGCATCCTTAAGCCCATCCTCCATCATCAATCTCCAAATGGCATCTGTAAGCCCATTCTCGAATTAGCAAGGCCAGTACCACTTCATGCGAGTGCAAATTTCTGGGCACTCTAGTGTTCAATCATCTTCCACCTTCGGATCATGAAAGGCAAGCAAGCCAATCTACATCCTCAGGTTTAAGAAGATTGAACAGGGGAAGCTTTTGTACCCCAAAATTTTCCCTCCATATTTCTTAATACATTTCAAGTAAAGTCCTTAAGTTGCTCAAGGAAGTCCAAAGGTTGACCAGACAAACTCTCTCCTAAGGTAGTCTACCTCAAATTAGGGTTTCAGTTTGCATCAAGATGTTTGAGTCCAAAGGATCCCAAATGATCACCATTGTCCTAATATGTTCTCAAGATCATCCATGCCAAGTTTCAAGCCTTGCAGAGGAAGTTTGCTCAGTCAGTTGCTCAAGGGCCTAAAAATCGACTATGCTAAGGCAAAAGTCAATTGTGTCCTACATACAGTCAAACTTCAAGATTTTTGGTCAACATCCTCATTTTGAAGTATTATTCATCATTTTATCAAGGTTTGATCATGATTCCTCAAGTATTGCTCACAATTCATCAAAACCCAAAAGTTGCTAAATTAGGGTTTTGTAGGAAAAGTCAACTCAAGTTTGACCAAGCATAACTTTCTCATACTTTATCATAAATGACCCATCCAAATCTCATTTTGAAGAGGATGCAATTCCATACAATCCATCTTCATCTCCCAAGTTCAAAATATGCATTCATAAGAAGATATAAATTTGGACATTATAGGTCATTTTGGAAAGTCAACAAAAACACCTTTTATGTCAAAGCTTCATACATTAACATGGAAGACTCAATTGAGATGAGACCAAAAGGGTTTATTATAGGACATCCTAAGATTTCTAAAAACTCAAATAACACATCTCTAGGGTCAAAATTGAAGGAGTTATGCATTGGCAAAGTTGACCATTTTTGCAAAATTGCAAAAAGTCAAATGTGGCAAAAATTGCAATTTTTGTCAAATGGGCCCAACGTTTTGTGCTTGCCTTGAGTTTTTCACATGATCCACGACCCATGATCCTTTCCAATTGTATTTATTTTATTTTTATCATTTATTTGAATTTTATTTCAATTAAATCAAATAAAATCATGAAAAATATCAAAACTAATCAAAGCTTAAGATTTTGTGCATGTTTAGGTCTCTTATACAACTGGAAAGAGAATCAAATCGTGCAAGCTTCATTTGGACATAAAAAGATTAGATTTGGCTTAATTTGGAAAGATTTGTATAAGGATAAAATCATGATTCAATCATCTTAGTTGAAAAAGATTTGAAGCAAAATTGTAACCCTAATCCATTCAAGGGTACATATAGAACATGTGCAGACCAAAAGCAAGGAGATCAGAGGCGTAAAGGACAAAAGGCAAACTTGCAAAAATTCGACATAAGTTGTGAATCAATTTCCAGGTTCTATACCAATTCAAAGCATTCTAGTCATCCCAATCACTTGCTGGACATCCAAGGATCAAGATTCAATCATTAGCAAGCACCCTCAAGCCTTGAAACGCACTGTAAGAGTCACGCGGTTCCTCTCTTTTTTTGAATTCTCATATCATAATTCGGGCATATTTAGCATGATTCAGTGATATATTCTTGAACCTTATAATGTTTTCAAGCTAATGGTCATATTTAATTGCGTTTTCATTAACTATACAGCAAGTTGCCATGGCTAGGGTTCATGGTTTGTTTTTAGGGATTCTTTATACTGGAACAATTGGCCCTAATGGAGGAGACCATTGTGATCAGCGGGTCAAACCCAGTTGATCCACGGTCTTGAATCTTGTTTATATTGCTTGTATGCAGTTTCTGAAATGCACATGGTTATAGCCACAACTTCATGTCTGTAGATAAAGGTTCAGAGTTTTAAACGACAGATCCAGGAAAGAAGACGATGGCGTGTCACAACTTTATTGGCCGGTTTAAATGCTGGCGCATTTATTATGGCCAGAAGCCTATAGTTCTAATCTATTTGTTTGTTTCTATTGTATTGATAAACTAACACCCAGCGCAGTTGGTCAAAAGAAGGAAGTCAGAAGTTCATGATTCTGGATTCGATCCCAGGTGTGACCTTTTGGCATTTTTCCCCTTTGTATTCACCAGATGCAGCGCCTGCACTTTCTAAGGATCATCTTATGGACCCATCAATCAGGACCAGATCAAGCACCCTCTGGTCATGATTTGTTGGGTCCACCAACCAGGAACATGCCCTGGACGATCATCCTCTGATCACCATCCTCTAGATCACCATCCTCTGGACCATCATCCTCTGGACCACCATCCTCTGGACCATCATCCTCTGGACCACCATCCTCTGGACCATCATCCTCTGATCAGAGCCGCTGACAGCAAGCCCTTGGATTATTTCTTATTTTTCTCTAATTTACCTTTCTTTAGCTATTCTTCCTTTTTTATCAACACCAAAATTACCTTTTTTTTGTTACCCACAAAAAATCATAAAAAACCAATTTTTACAAAATTTAGAATTAAGTTTTTTTATTTTATCAAACTTTATTTAATATTTAGTTAAATTTAATTTTAGGGTAATTCTAACCTTTTTTGTAAATAATTTAAAATAAATTAGAAAATTAGGGTTTGTTTGATTTTATTTTTATTTTCTTTTCTTGAAATAACAAAAATGCAAAATAGGTCAAATTAATTATTTTTCTTAAATTAAATTGATTAGTAATTAGGTTTATATTTACTCAATTAAAGCCTTATTTTCTCAAAATAATCAAAACAACAAAAAAAATGATTTTTTTTCAATTAGGTTTAGACGGGGTCAAAACCCTAATTTCTCTCGTTCTCGATTCATCGTGCGCATTAATTATTCTTACTATATTAATGTAACTGCTCATGGTATGTAATTGTTTAATTAGGATTTTTCTTTTATTTATCGTTTTACGGGTTTTTTGGCTATGTAATTAATCCCCCTCCCCGAAGCCTTGTAATAGCGTAGTTTTATTTCTCACATTTTAATTTTTGCAAATATTAACTATTAGATGTATGATAATAGGATTACATGACAAGACTGTATGTTAATTTTAAAATGGTTAGGAAACCCTAAATGTGCAAAGATAATAACTTGAAATCAAATCAGTCGCACATGCGCACTCCTAGGATATACTCTCACTTCGGTTGCCTTCGGTAAATGATCATTAAGTATAGGGTGTTTTAGTGGTCGCTTTATTGTCTAAACAAATATCAAATGTCCCGTTCAGAAATGTTGCCTCAAAAAGGTTGCCTCGGAAATGTTTCCTCGAATATGATCTTAAGACATTAGGGTTATTACTAAGACATCCTAACATTGCTTTAGTGATCGTACGTCCCTTTCGAATTGACCCTTACAACTCCAATGATGGTGCTACCTACTCGTTAATAGTGGGATAGCATTGTCTAAAGGAAACAAGAACAGAAACATTCTTTTTTCGAGTAGGTAGATGCTAGTAGGTACTTGCTCAAGATCAAACTTTTTTCACACTTACACTTTTTCAAACAAAGTTTTCAAAAACACTTCGTAACACTCTTGAAGACAAAAGCAAGGGTTAAAATGAAGTAAAAACAAAAAAAATTCAAAACACACAAACACGGAAGCAATTTTTTTAAAATGATGAGCAAGTACCTAAGAGCCCGTGGAAAACCACAGATAGAAAGGGTGCTAATACCTTCCCTTTCTATAATCTACCCCCCGTACTCAAAATCTCGAATAAGGAATTTTTCTGTGCTTTTTTCCTTTCCAGTTGGATAAAATAAAAGTCGGTGGCGACTCTTGCTTACTGCGACCTTTTGCGAACAAAAAACGCAAAACGCAAATCATTATTAAACAGTCGGTTTTGCCACCATATCACAATTTGCACTTACATATCATGCATCATTACATAACAGGTTTTTATACAAGTTTTCCCATCTACTTACTATTTATTTCAGTATAAGATGGCCCTCGAACAAACTGTCAAGGATCTCCAGGCTCAACATGCACAATTTCAAGAGACTCTTCTGAATCTAGCATAGGAACAGAAATATATGATGGTGCTCGTCGCCAAGAAAAATAATACTAAGAAGCCGACTGTTATCCTCAATACAGGGAGAAGGTTCAAAGGTCATGCTCAACCAGTTTAAGTGGATGATGTTTCCTACGAGGAAGACGACAACTAGGAAGAAGATGGTAGAAGCATCAAGCATAAAGGAAGGAATAACCTGGGTTATGATAATGTTCATGAATATGAAGACTACTTTGATGAACAGTACCCTCCTGCAAATGAAAAGTACAAGCAGTTGGAAGACCAACTCAAAGCTATGGAAATCCAGAAGGTGCCTGGATTAGATTTTGGAGAACTGGGTTTGGTCCCGGGGGTGGTCATCCCTCACAAGTTCAAGTTCCCTATCTTTTCTAAATATGATGGGGTCTCTTATCCCAAACTCCATTTGAGATCGCATGTTCAAATGATCCAACCTCATACCGCTAACCGAAAATTATGGGTCCATTTCTTTCAGGAAAGTCTGGCTAGCGCTCAGCTTGAATGGTTCTATGAGCTCGAAGGAGCCAACATTCACACATGGGAAGACTTGGTTTATACTTTCTACAAGCAGTATCAATATAATGCTGACCTGACACCAACTCGAGTGTAACTGCAAAACATGTCCATGGGCTAGAATGAAAGGTTCAAGGAATATGCACAAAAATGGAGGAATTTAGGTGGAAGGGTGCAACCTCCTTTGAGTGATTAAGAATTGGTGGATATAATAATGGGCACTCTGACAGACCCATTCTTTAATATGTTGATTAGAAGTTCATCATCTCGTTTTACAGAGCTGATTCTGACTAGGGAAAAAGTTGAGAGTGGTGTTAAGAGCGGGAAGATTCTGATGGTTGTATCTTCTAATGTTGTGAAGAAGCCATTCGGTTGCAAAAGAGAAACCAATGTTGTCTATGGCCAGAAGAGTCTTAGTAAAAATTTCCGCCATCAGTCTGTGGGAGCGGTAGTGATCTCTAATCAGGCGCTTGTTCAACAACAACAACAGGGTAACTGATGAAGGCCAGACGCTCCGTTAATACAATTTACCAAGATCAACATGCCTTTATCTCAGGCATTACAACATTTGTTAAAGGTTGAACTCATTTCACTGTGGGATCCTCCTCAGAATCCCAACACATCCTCTCCAAATTATAATCCAAACGCGAGGTGTGCCTATCATTCGAACAGTCCTGGGCATGACACCAACAATTGTTGGTCCCTGAATAGCAAGATTCAGGATATGATTGATAATAAGGAAATTGAGTTTGATCCTCCGGAGACTCTGAACGTTATTTTTGCACCTATGTCCAAGCATGATAAGGGCATAAGTGCTATTGAAAATGTTTTGTATGTTACCACTGTAGGCGATGTCGTTACTCCCATCTCAACAATAAAAAAGAATTTGTTACAAGTCAGTTTATTTCTGGGTTGTGTTAAAGAATGTTATTATTGTGTGGTCCAACCCAAAGGTTGCAGGTTACTAAAATAAGGAGACCAACGCCTGATGGATGAACACGTAATTTTGATTGAGAAAGTTCTGAATTTGTGCCAAGATTTGTCTATCGTATTTGGTACTCCTTTTAGGATCACTTCCCAGGGTCCTGTAAGGATTACCGCCAATCCAAAAGTTGCTCCGTTAATCATTACAACACTTGTGCCCATCCCATATTCCTCGGAAAAAGTTATTCCATGTGTTGTACCCCAAAATTTGCCCTCGCATTTTTCCACAAGAAATCACAGCTTCGGACTTTTCCTGATTTTTCAGACTGGTTCAAGAATCGGTCAAACAGACTTTTCTCGTCAGCCAGACAAAATTAGGGTTTTCATGGCTCTGGAACAGTTCACACAATTTGTTTAGGGTTCGGTTGATTTTGGCTCAGGTTTTGATCAGGCGGACGCTTCTTTGACTTTTAATCAAGAATTAGGGTTCTTGTGCGCGCAGAAAGAATTAAGTCTACAATGTTTTTCACTCTGGAATATGGACTGAGGCATTTGGACTGAGTTTGCAATGTTTGACTAAATCAGTGAGAAGAAAAGACATTCGGGCATGTATGATTTGACGGTGCATTGCTTTGATTATTCAAGATGCCGGACGTTTATGGATTATTTATTATTCTGAGTTAAATGGTTGGAATTTATTTTCAATTATTATAATTTAAAGAATTATAAATAATAAATAAACAATTGAAAAGAGTAAAAAGAATTAATTGGTTAAAAGGAATTTTTATTCATCTTTAAATATTTGTTACAATTGTTATTTAAATACAAGTATTTATTTACAAAGTATTTATAATAATGATAGTTACAATAATTAAAATTGAAATAAACTATCCTAAATTCCTAAGTCTTCAAATTCTTCATCCTCCATTTGTTACTATTTGATTTTTTATCTGCAAAGAAAAGAAGAAAAAGTCAGAAGCAGATAAATAATTAAAGGCAGACAGTTAATTTGGGCTCATCATTAAAGGCAACTGACTGGAATCAGTTAGCCCTCTATGCAAATCACGGGATTTCTCCCGGTTCACAAAGAGGGATGAATATTGCTTGCTAAACATGAATGCACAAAGTATTGAAATGCACAAGTTCAAATTTTGTCAAACCAACTGCATAGTTCAAAACCAACTGCATAATTCAAAACCAACAGCATGTATAAAAGTTCAAATTGCCAAACAAAGTCCAATGTTAAACTGTCCAAAAGGATATTCAAAAGGCTATTCAAAAGGCTATTCAGATGCAGCACAAAGTATGGAAAAGAGATAAAGTATGCAGGTTAAGACCACATATGCAAGCAAGCTAGTCCTATTTCATCATTTTCCAGCCTGTATGCCTTTTCAGAAAAAGTACACTTAACATTATTTAAATGTTTTAACTGTACTAGAGAGAGAAGGAAGAGAGAAAAGAAGTTAGGCTTACTGGATTTTGGCTTTAGGGATAAAGATATAAAACAAACTGCAATGAAACAGAAAAGGGGGGCAGAAATCACAAACAAAAGACAACTCAGAGCAAGCCAAAGCCTCAAGCTTTTAGCCTCAAGCTTAACCTGCCTGAACTACCCAAGCATAGAACCTGTTCACAAAAACGCCAACCCTGTGCAAAAGACCTAAACAGCATAAAAAAAACCAGTATATGCAAACACTAAGCTGCCCAACCAAGATCCATAGTCTCAAATAGTTTCCAAACCTGATTCAAACCCTCAACCTGTTTCAAGCCTTTAAAAGCTCAACAAACCTTAAACACATGGCCTAAAAACCAAAAAAACCTTACCTGTATTCAACCAAAAGCCATAACCACAAGCTGTCCAGCCTGAAGCCTGAACCACTGTCAAACCAACCTGTATCAGCTGAAAAGCCCTCAAGCTCAACAAATAAAAAACTTGCAGCCTGTTGAAGCCTCAAACCCCTTTCAAAAAACCAGAACAATAATCAACCTGTCATACCTGCTAGCCTAAAAGTCAAAAAGCATCAAACTGTCCAAACTTTTCAACACCATCCAAACATCATCAAATCAAACTCAAGCGTATCATTCAATTCAATACCAACAAGTATTCAAAGGCAACGCATAAAAGCCTCGGAAAGTTTTCATCACAGGCAAACATACAAGGCAACGCAAGAAGCAACGGGCAACCAAACACAGGGCAAGCATTACAAGGTATCAAGCTAACATACGAAGCCAACAAGAAAGCGAAGGAAAAGAAGCATACAAGGAAACTGTCTAGACATACATCATATCTCAGTAAATCATCATTGAAGGCAACATCATCCAAGGCAACACAAGCATATAGACAGCGAGCAAGAAGAAGAAAGAAGTGACAAAGAGGTTTTCAGAAAGCATCATTAAACCTAAAGAAGGCAAAGAAGTACAGAGTACTGGTTCCAAGATAACGTTCATCATCGTCATCACCGCCCCTCGCCATCGAAGCCGCCTGAACACCTCCACCCTCATTCCTCCTCTGTCTCCAAAAGGTAGTACCTCTTTCCTTTCATACACCTCAATAACAAACAATAACGAAGCTTAATCAGAATCAATAATCACAAAAACTAAACATGCAAAAAGGGATTAACGAAAACCTTAAGACATAAGCGAGAAAATCATAACCTTCTTGTTACCGCCGTTTGAGTGAGCATGAGGAGGAAGATGCATGATGGCGTTGGTGGCTGAGCAAGGGGCATTGTTCTGGACGCTTGGCCGGAGAAGAGGAAGGAACGAAGATGAAACAAAAACGGCGCCACTGCTGTAGCAAGCCCTGAGTTTTCCCCAAAATGAATAAACATTGATTAACCCTAAAAACCACTTGTCTCAAGCCTTGGGTCATAACCCGTTCATGAACCTAAAGCCCACATAAAATCAGGCAAACACCCCCCTTTTGCTTCTGTTTCCCCTCGTTTCAGCTTGGGCCTAAAACTCATAAAGCCCATTCTCTCTTTTCTTTCATGTTTTATCCTTTGTAAATATTTATAAACTAACATATTTTCTATCATTTTTATTTTCATAGTTTAAAACTAATATAATACCTTTCTTTGTTTTGATAAATAAATTAACAACCCTTTTTATTATTAATTGTTATATACAAACATTCATCTTCTTTTTTTAACTTAAAACATTTTCTTAATCTTAAAACATTTCTTTTCTTAAAATACTTTGTACATAATCACATCAATACATAATTTTTCTTTAAGTTAATACTTTTCTCTTCCAAAAAATACTTTCTTTGTACATACTTTACAAAAAGATATAAAAATACAAATTTAAATCAAATGTGGATAATAATACTTGACAAATAAACAATATTTAATTTTCTTATTAAATTCACATTTCCACTTGTAAATAAATTACACTTACACCTACACAATACATTTTACATTTGATACATTATACATTTGCTATTCTTATACATTGTTATACGTTACATTGTTTACATTTGATCACGATTCGATTTGGTTGTAAATTATTGGACACTACATTCCTAAAGTCTCATCCCCATTTGTAAATTTGTACCCCCACTCCCGGATACTATTTTGTAATAGCGTAGACTTTTAAATTCCCGCACTTTATCGCTTTCGAATTATGCCATGGTTAGACCTAGGGTTTGTATGTACATAAAATCAAACGCTAGATAACCTAATACAAAAACAAATGCATGAAATCGATACACAATCACACTTGCACCCCCTAGGGTAATCCCACATGTTGACTTCCAAAATGGGCCATGCTTGCACGTCGAGTTTCTTTGGCAAAGCAATTCAAAATGATCATAAGTCCCTCGATGACGCTTTCGAAAGTCGCCTATCAAAATGATCAAGTCCCTTCAAGCAAATTGCCAAAGACACTTGGCACCATTGCATTCATGGTCCGTACGATGACCCACGCCCGTCCCGTTAAACATCCTAAACGCAAGATTGTCCACCAAATTCAATGGTGGAACAAAATTGTTAAAAAAAGGGTTGAAAACATAGAGAAAACCTTTTGAGTACAATAGGGGTAGACAAAACTCTTAGTTACTTGAGATCAACTTGCAAAAACACTTGCCTCCTTTTCAAAAACCACACTCCACAACACAACTTTCAACACAACTTTCAAAACAACTTTCAAAAACATTTGAAACATCTTTTCGAAAAGACACACACCTTTGTAAAACATTCGAGTAAAGAATTGTTACAACGGTTGCCTAAACAAGGCATCTTTTTCAAAACATTTTCAAAACACACACATACACCACAATTTCAAGCAATCGAAAATCAAGGCAAGTGATCTAAAACCAAGTGACTAAGAGCCCATGGATAACCATGGATGAAAAGGGTGCTAATACCTTCCATTTTCATAATCTACCCCCCGAACCCACGAAACATCTCAAAAGGTTTTTTCCTGTGCTTTTTAACCTTTCCTTTAGGATAAAATAAAAAGTCGGTGGCGACTCTTGCTAAACCGAACAAGTGCGAATACAAACGCAAACCTCAAGTCAGTTCTCCCATCGTATCACACCATGGAATTATGGGTCTGACGTCTACTACCATGGTATTAAACAAGAATTGTCTGATGAAGATGATGAAGAGGTTGATCCCAACATTGACAATATTGCAGGGACCAATAAAATTACTAGAAGCGGAAGGGTTTTTTCCCCAGAAATAACTCCACCTGTTCAAGTCACAGTTATTGAGACTGTAAGTGTTTAGTTATTGGCATATATGTTTGGTAAAACCAGGTGTGTGAATGTCATGACTGATGTCATAACATTCTGGATTTTTAGGTACTTTATGCAGAAAAAGAATGGCATACAGTAGCTGATATTTATGAGTGTGTATCTGAGCATTTTGCAATGATCACATTTATTACTTTCTACCAAAATCAGTAAACAGGATCTCTGTTGTCATAACCAATGTTAAGACATCCTGTACTGATCTAACAGTTATGCAGTTTGGTTAATTCTGAGATTTTTCAGGAATTTGGTTCATTCTTTCCAGAACAAAATCTCACGTGGACTTTAGGTTAACCTAGATCAACCCTAATCTGGTTGATAAAGTCTTGTGACCAAGTCTTGAGGTTAACCCTAGCTTTTCGTGGAAGCCCTAACTGAAGAAACAGTTGCATATATATTCAACAGGAAATCTGATTGGAAAATCAACTCTTTGACAGAAGATCAATTAGGGGCTGTATAGTTTTAACTACTGTAATCCAAGCAAGTATCATTGTGATAAGTGACTTGGAGTAGGTTTTGATTGTAAGGGTTGTGTATCACTCAAAGCTTTGAAGCAAGAGTGTTTGTGTTACTTGACTAAAGCTTTGAAGCAAGGTCAAGTTAGGTTTATGTTTCACTCAAAGCTTTGAAGCAAGAGTGGTTGTGTTACTTGATTAAAAGCTGTGAAGCATAATCAAGTGTTTGTTCTGAAGAGTGTCTTCATTATTTCATTAGTCAATTGTTTAGTATCACTGCTGTGATTGAGGGGGAGTGAGTAGGAACTCAGGTTTAAGTGGAACTTAGATTGAAGTTGCATTGGGTAGGTCTTAAGTGAAGGAGATAAACTGGTTGGTTTATTCCTGAATTAATATCTCTTATAGTGGATTTCCTCCCTGGCTTGGTAGCCCCCAGAGTAGGTGTTGTTTCACACTGAACTGGGTAAACAATTGACTGTGTTATTTACTGCTTTTTGATTTACTGTCTTATAGAAAGTTAGATACGGTGTCATAACATTCACTGTGACATTGAGTATCTGCTGCCAGAATTTCAATTGGCATCAGAACAGGCACCCTGCCTGTCTTACTGGGTGAGATCTAGGGATATCACTTTCTCGTGCTATGGACAAAGAAGGAGTTTTTGGAAACAGACCACCCATTCTGGATGGATCAAATTATGACTACTGGAAACCTCGTATGATTGCCTTCTTAAAATCACTGGACAAAAAGGCTTGGAGAGCTACTGACAAAGGATTGAACCATCCCACCATAACTGAGAAAGATGGGACAATCAGTCTGAAGCCTGAGGAAGAATGGAGCAAAGAAGAAGATGAGTTAGCCCTGGGTAATTCTAAAGCATTAAATGCCTTGTTCAATGGAATTGATAGAAACATATTCAGACTACTACATCAATGTGAACTGGCCAAGGAAGTTTGGGACACTCTCAAAACTACCCATGAGGGCACATCCAAAGTAAAAATGTCAAGGCTTCAGATGCTGACTACCAAATTTGAGAACCTAAATATGATGGAAGATGAAACCATTCATGAGTTTCATATGAACATCTTGGAGATTGCCAACACCTCAGGGGCATTGGGAGAAAAGATGTCAGAAGAAAAACTGGTGAGAAAGATTCTCAGATCCTTGCCTAAAAGATTTGCAATGAAGGTAACTACTATAGAGGAAGCCCAGGATATCATCAAGTTGAAGGTGTATGAACTCACTGGATCTCTTCAGACTTTTGAGATGGGGATCAGTGACAATGTTGACAAGAAAAACAAGAGCATAGCACTTGTATCCAACACTGAAGATGAGAACAAGGAGGATGAAGAAGAAAATATTTCAGAAGCTATAGCCATGATTGGAAGACAATTCAACAAACTCATCAAGAGAATGGATCCAAAGTCAAGGTCAAATGTTAAGAACATTCCTTCTGACATTAACAGATCTTATGACTCCAGCAGAAGACCAAAGTCTGAAGAGAAGGGAAATCAAAG
The DNA here is from genome assembly GCA_948472305.1 of Vicia faba. NCBI lineage: Eukaryota > Viridiplantae > Streptophyta > Magnoliopsida > Fabales > Fabaceae > Vicia > Vicia faba. Next base: position 386,039,861 of record OX451740.1, on the reverse strand, counting down.
CAGAGGAATCCAATGCCATGGATGTGAAGGATATGGGCACATTCGAGCTGAATGTCCTACCTTTCTTAAGAAACAAAAGAAAGGAATGTCTGTTACTTGGTCTGACTATGATTTAGAAAGTAATTCTGAAGAAGAATCTGCCAAACTAGTTACTACACTAACTGGTATTTGTACCTCTGATAGTGACACTAGTGATGAGGAAGTGACATTTGAAGAACTGGCTGATACCTACAAGAAATTATGTATCAGAAGTGCTGAAGTCTGTCAGCAAAATGAGAGACAAACAAAACTCATAATAAAGTTGGAGGCTGAGAAAAGGGCAGACATTGAAACTATAAGTCATCTAGAAGGGGAAGTTCAACTGTTGAACTCAAAACTGGACCAGATGAACAAATCTGTCAAGATGCTGACAAATGGAACTGAAAAATTGGAAGAAATCCTTCAGGTTGGACAAAATGTGGGAAACAAGTCTGGTCTAGGATTTGTGGCAGCAAAGAAAAATGGTACAGACAAGAAGATCAGGCCTGATAAACAAATGTCAAAGCAGATGTCACAACATAACACTTAACATTGGGAACAGAGAAATATGAAGAAAAAGTACCAAAGATGGAGATGTCATCATTGTGGGAGGTTTGGTCACATAAAGCCATTCTGCTTCAGATTGTATGGATACCCTAATCAGAACCCAGGTGTCAAACCTAAGTCTAACAAGGTAGCACATACTCCACAGTGGAAGAAAAAGGCTACTGCCCTGATAGCCCACACTTCCCTTAGAGTCTCTGCAAAGGAAGACTGGTACTTTGACAGTGGATGTTCTAAGCATATGACTGGAATCAAGAACCTTCTCAATAATGTTAAACCTTACACCACTAGTTTTGTGACCTTTGGAGATGGTGCTAGAGGAGAAATCAAAGGAGTTGGAAACTTGGACTGCCCTGGAGTTCCAAATCTAAATGAAGTATTGTTGGTAAAAGGACTGACTGCTAATCTCATAAGTATCAGTCAATTATGCGATCTAGGATTCAAGGTCAACTTCTCAAAATCTGAATGTCTTGTAACTAATGAGAAACAAGAAGTTGTAATGAAAGGATTCAGATCTAAAGACAACTGTTACTTGTGGGAGCCTGAGAACACTAATTACTCCACTATGTGTTCTATTGCCAAAGAAGAAAAAGAAGTGAAACTGTGGCACCAAAAACTTGGCCATCTTCATCTAAGAGGAATGAAAAGGATTATATCCATGGAGGCAGTCAGAGGGATTCCAAGACTGCAAATTGATGAAGGAAGAGTTTGTGGTGAATGTCAGGTTGGTAAGCAGACTAGGATGTCACATCCAAAGTCAAGACATCTGACCACCTCTAAGGTTCTAGAACTTCTACATATGGATCTGATGGGACCAATGCAGGTGGAAAGTCTTGGTGGAAAAAGATATGCCTATGTTGTTGTGGATGATTTTTCCAGATTCACCTGGATTAACTTCATTAGGGAAAAATCTGATGTATTTGAAGTTTTTAAAGAACTGTGCAAAAGAATTCAAAGAGAAAAAGAAGGGTGCATTATCAGAATCAGAAGTGATCATGGCAAGGAATTTGAAAACAGTAAGTTTAATGAGTTCTGTTCCTCAGAAGGAATTAATCATGAATTCTCTTCTCCTATAACTCCTCAGCAAAATGGAGTTGTAGAAAGGAAAAACAGGACCATACAGGAATCTTCCAGAGCAATGATACATGCCAAAAGACTTCCTATTCATTTTTGGGATGAAGCTATGAACACAGCCTGTTATGTCCATAACAGAGTCACTTTGAGAAAAGGAACCTCATCCACCATTTATGAACTCTGGAAAGGAAGAAAGCCAACAGTGAAGTACTTCCATGTATTTGGTAGAAAATGTTATATTCTTGCAGATCGTGATCAAAGGAGAAAGCTGGACCCTAGAAGTGATGAAGGAATATTTCTGGGATACTCCACCAACAGCAGAGCTTATAAGGTATTCAATTCCAGGACCAAAGTCATGATGGAATCAATAAATGTCATAGTTGATGATTATCATGAGGAAACAGATGTCCCTTGTAATGTTGAGACATTCTTTGAGACTTCAACTCAACAGAATGACCTTCCTAACACCAATGTATCAGACTCTGAATCCAAGGAAGCCAGCAAAATCCCTTCCATCAGAATTCAGAAAGATCATCCTAAAGAACTCATCATAGGAGATCCTAACAGTGGAGTCATTACAAGATCTAGAGAAATCATTTCAAACTCTTGCTTTGTGTCTAAAATTGAACCAAGAAATGTTAAGGAGGCTTTAACTGATGAATACTGGATTGGTGCAATGCAAGATAAATTGAACCAATTCAAGCAACATGAAGTATGGGAGTTAGTTCCTAGACCAGAGGGAACAAACATCATTGGCACAAAATGGATATACAAGAACAAATCAGATGCTGAAGGAGTTGTCACCAGGAATAAGGCAAGACTTGTTGCCCAAGGATACACTCAAGTTGAAGGGGTTGATTTTGACGAGACCTTTGCCCCTGTAGCCAGATTGGAATCCATCAGACTCTTATTGGGAATTGCTTGTCTCCTGAAGTTCAAGTTATTTCAGATGGATGTAAAAAGTGCCTTCCTAAATGGGTACTTAAATGAGGAAGTCTATGTGGAACAACCTAAAGGATTTGTGGATCCAAACTACCCTGATCATGTCTACAAATTGAGGAAAGATTTATATGGCCTGAAACAAGCTCCTAGAGCATGGTACGAAAGGTTGACAAAATTTCTCTCTGACAAAGGATACAGAAAAGGAGGCTTGGATAAAACCCTTTTTGTCAAAAATGATAGTGGAAAGATAATGGTAGCTCAAATCTATGTTGATGACATAGTGTTTGGGGGAATGTCAGATCAAATGGTTAAACATTTTGCTGACCAGATGCAGGCTGAATTCGAAATGAGCCTCATGGGAGAATTGACATACTTTCTTGGACTGCAAGTCACACAGATGGAAGACTCAATTTTTCTATCTCAAAGCAAGTATGCAAAGAACATTGTCAAGAAGTTTGGTATGGAGAATGTCAATCCCAAAAGGACTCCTGCACCTACTCATTTAAAGCTATCCAAAGATTCAAGTGGAGTTAAGGTGGACCAAAGCCTGTACAGAAGCATGATTGGAAGTTCACACAGTTTGTTTAGGGTTCGGTTGATTTTGGCTCAGGTTTTGATCAGGCGGACGCTTCTTTAACTTTTAATCAAGAATTAGGGTTCTTGTGCGCGCATAAAGAATTAAGTCTACAGTGTTTTTCACTCTGGAATATGGACTGAGGCATTTGGGCTGAGTTTGCAATGTTTGACTAAATCAGTGAGAAGAAAAGACATTCGGGCATGTATGATTTGACGGTGCATTGCTTTGATTATTCAAGATGCCGGACGTTTATGGATTATTTATTATTCTGAGTTAAATGGTTGGAATTTATTTTCAATTATTATAATTTAAAGAATTATAAATAATAAATAAACAATTGAAAAGAGTAAAAAGAATTAATTGGTTAAAAGGAATTTTTATTCATCTTTAAATATTTGTTACAATTGTTATTTAAATACAAGTATTTATTTACAAAGTATTTATAATAATGATAGTTACAATAATTAAAATTGAAATAAACTATCCTAAATTCCTAAGTCTTCAAATTCTTCATCCTCCATTTGTTACTATTTGATTTTTTATCTGCAAAGAAAAGAAGAAAAAGTCAGAAGCAGATAAATAATTAAAGGTAGACAGTTAATTTGGGCTCATCATTAAAGGCAACTGACTGGAATCAGTTAGCCCTCTCTGCAAATCACGGGATTTCTCCCGGTTCACAAAGAGGGATGAATATTGCTTGCTAAACATGAATGCACAAAGTATTGAAATGCACAAGTTCAAATTTTGTCAAACCAACTGCATAGTTCAAAACCAACTGCATAATTCAAAACCAACAGCATGTATAAAAGTTCAAATTGCCAAACAAAGTCCAATGTTAAACTGTCCAAAAGGCTATTCAAAAGGCTATTCAAAAGGCTATTCAAAAGGCTATTCAGATGCAGCACAAAGTATGGAAAAGAGAGAAAGTATGCAGGTTAAGACCACATATGCAAGCAAGCTAGTCCTATTTCATCATTTTCCAGCCTGTATGCCTTTTCAGAAAAAGTACACTTAACATTATTTAAATGTTTTAACTGTACTAGAGAGAGAAGGAAGAGAGAAAAGAAGTTAGGCTTACTGGCTTTTGGCTTTAGGCATAAAGATATAAAACAAACTGCAATGAAACAGAAAAGGGGGCAGAAATCACAAACAAAAGAAAACTCAGAGCAAGCCAAAGCCTCAAGCTTTTAGCCTCAAGCTTAACCTGCCTGAACTACCCAAGCATAGAACCTGTTCACAAAAACGCCAACCCTGTGCAAAAGACCTAAACAGCATAAGCAAAAACCAGTATATGCAAACACTAAGCTGCCCAACCAAGAGCCATAGTCTCAAATAGTTTCCAAACCTGATTCAAACCCTTAACCTGTTTCAAGCCTTTAAAAGCTCAACAAACCTTAAACACATGGCCTAAAAACCAAAAAAACCTTACCTGTATTCAACCAAAATCCATAACCACAAGATGTCCAGCCTGAAGCCTGAACCACTGTCAAACCAACCTGTATCAGCTGAAAAGCCCTCAAGCTCAACAAATAAAAAACTTGCAGTCTGTTGAAGCCTCAAACCCCTTTCAAAAAACCAGAACAATAATCAACCTGTCATACCTGCTAGCCTAAAAGTCAAAAAGCATCAAACTGTCCAAACTTTTCAACACCATCCAAACATCATCAAATCAAACTCAAGCGTATCATTCAATTCAATACCAACAAGTATTCAAAGGCAACGCATAAAAGCCTCAGAAAGTTTTCATCACAGGCAAACATACAAGGCAACGGAAGAAGCAACGGGCAACCAAACACAGGGCAAGCATTACAAGGTATCAAGCTAACATACGAAGCCAACAAGAAAGCGAAGGAAAAGAAGCATACAAGGCAACTGTCTAGACATACATAATATCTCAGTAAATCATCATTGAAGGCAACATCATCCAAGGCAACACAAGCATATAGACAGCGAGCATGAAGAAGAAAGAAGTGACAAAGAGGTTTTCAGAAAGCATCATTAAACCTAAAGAAGGCAAAGAAGTACAGAGTACTGGTTCCAAGCTAACGCTCATCATCGTCATCACCGCCCCTCGCCATCGAAGCCGCCTGAACACCTCCACCCTCATTCCTCCTCCGTCTCCAAAAGGTAGTACCTCTTTCCTTTCATACACCTCAATAACAAACAATAACGAAGCTTAATCAGAATCAATAATCACAAAAACTAAACATGCAAAAAGGGATTAACGAAAACCTTAAGACATAAGCGAGAAAATCATAACCTTCTTGTTACCTCCGTTTGAATGAGCATGAGGAGGAAGATGCATGATGGCGTTGGTGGCTGAGCAAGGGGCATTATTCTGGACGCTTGGCCGGAGAAGAGGAAGGAACGAAGATGAAACCAAAACGGCGCCGCTGCTGTAGCAAGCCCTGAGTTTTCCCCAAAATGAATAAACATTGATTAACCCTAAAAACCACTTGTCTCAAGCCTTGGGTCATAACCCGTTCATGAACCTAAAGCCCACAAAAAATCAGGCAAACACCCCCCTTTTGCTTCTGTTTCCCCTCGTTTCAGCTTGGGCCTAAAACTCATAAAGCCCATTCTCTCTTTTCTTTCATGTTTTATCCTTTGTAAATATTTATAAACTAACATATTTTCTATCTATTTTATTTTCATAGTTTAAAACTAATATAATATCTTTCTTTGTTTTGATAAATAAATTAACAACCCTTTTTATTATTAATTGTTATATACAAACATTCATCTTCTTTTTTTAACTTAAAACATTTTCTTAATCTTAAAACATTTCTTTTCTTAAAATACTTTGTACATAATCACATCAATACATAATTTTCCTTTAAGTTAATAATTTTCTCTTCCAAAAAATACTTTCTTTGTACATACTTTACAAAAAGATATAAAAATAAAAATTTAAATCAAATGTGGATAATAATACTTGACAAATAAACAATATTTAATTTTCTTATTAAATTCACATTTCCACTTGTAAATAAATTACACTTACACCTACACAATACATTTTACATTTGATACATTATACATTTGCTATTCTTATACATTGCTATACGTTACATTGTTTACATTTGATCGCGATTCGATTTGGTTGTAAATTATTGGACACTACATTCCTAAAGTCTCATCCCCATTTATAAATTTGTACCCCCACTCCCGGATACTATTTTGTAATAGCGTAGACTTTTAAATTCCCGCACTTTATCGCTTTCGAATTATGCCATGGTTAGACCTAGGGTTTGTATGTACATAAAATCAAACGCTAGATTACCTAATACAAAAACAAATGCATGAAATCGATACACAATCAAACTTGCACCCCCTAGGGTAATCCCACATGTTGCCTTCCAAAATGGGCCATGCTTGCACGTCGAGTTTCTTTGGCAAAGCAATTCAAAATGATCATAAGTCCCTCGATGACGCTTTCGAAAGTCGCCTATCAAAATGATCAAGTCCCTTCAAGCAAATTGCCAAAGACACTTGGCACCATTGCATTCATGGTCCGTACGATGACCCACGCACGTCCCGTTAAACATCCTAAACGCAAGATTGTCCACCAAATTCAATGGTGGAACAAAATTGTTAAAAAAAGGGTTGAAAACATAGAGAAAACCTTTTGAGTACAATAGGGGTAGACAAAACTCTTAGTTACTTGAGATCAACTTGCAAAAACACTTGCCTCCTTTTCAAAAACCACACTCCACAACACAACTTTCAACACAACTTTCAAAACAACTTTCAAAAACATTTGAAACATCTTTTCGAAAAGACACACACCTTTGTAAAACATTCGAGTAAAGAATTGTTACAACGGTTGCCTAAACAAGGCATCTTTTTCAAAACATTTTCAAAACACACACATACACCACAATTTCAAGCAATCGAAAATCAAGGCAAGTGATCTAAAACCAAGTGACTAAGAGCCCATGGATAACCATGGATGAAAAGGGTGCTAATACCTTACCTTTTCATAATCTACCCCCCGAACCCACGAAACATCTCAAAAGGTTTTTTCCTGTGCTTTTTAACCTTTCCTTTAGGATAAAATAAAAAGTCGGTGGCGACTCTTGCTAAACCGAACAAGTGCGAATACAAACGCAAACCTCAAGTCAGTTCTCCCACCGTATCACAGAACTGGTGACTCTGCTGGGGATTTTGAAAGTTAAAGTGGGGTTACCTTAGGGTTTAGATCACCTTTACATTCTTGCTTTGATTGCCTTGATTGCTTTATCTTTTGGGTCCTTGTTTGGGTTTGTTGTAAATCCTACACCCGGCTTTGGGGCACCTTTTTAGGTAAATAGAAAAAAAAACTGTGAGGGAACTGTGCGGGGTATACCGACACGGTTGAAGCAGTAAGCTATGTTAGTGTGACATATTTGTGAGTACCGATAACCCTTGAGTCCAATCAAGGAGAGTACGGGGCCGCTGAGTGATGTCGTGAAGCACTAACGAACTCTTAGAACCTTAATTGACCATCCTAGCCTTTTTAAGGGTAGTGAGATGACCTACTTTGGTGCAGTCCGAAGTTGGTAGATACTCGATACTACACTCATTGAGGGTTGTTTTCTTGGAATATTTTGGTCGCCAGTTAAGTGGCTAAACCAAAACAATGAACACAGAAAACAATCCAATGATATTGAGCTCCTTAGAACCCGGTTTCTATTTTTAGGACAGGATGAGCCAACTAACTTCAAGAGGGTACTTACCTGCAACCCCATGCAAGCCTAAACCTAAGGACTCGTTTGCTTTGTGTGAATATGATTGCATTTATATACACTCACTCACGTGCTTTTGCATACATATACATAACATCATGACATCATACCATTGCATTTTTCACTAACCTTTTCAAGGATCCCGAGGGTTCTTTTGATGCAGGGTTACGTTGAACCAGACGTCTACCAATGGGCAAGAGGTTTATCCTCTAAGCAAATGCCTTCAAAGATCAAGTGCAACAGCTTGAATCAGGGGCTATGACCCACTTGACATGGTGAGCTTGATTCTTGTGGAAAGACATCCGCCGGTGCAAAGTTCTCCAATCAAAGATCGAAGTTCAACCTCTAACATTCTCTTGTGTTTACCCCAAGAGATCCTTGAAAGCATGCATCCGCATATCATGCATTACCTCTTGACGATTTTTTCCTTTTCAGGTTTTCTTACTCCCCTACTGTTTATTTCAGTAGAGATGTCTCTGGAGCAGAATATCAAGGGCCTCCAAGCTCAAAATACTCAGCTTCAAGAGATGTTCCGGAACCTATCCAGGGGGCAGGAAGAGTTGAAAGTACTCCTCGCAAGGGACCTGGCCGAGAGAAATTCGGAAGACAATAAGGACCAACAGTTGGAGCAACTGCGAACTGAGGTTGAGGCAATGAGAACCCAGATTCTAGGGCAGATGGCTCTTATCCAAGGCCTAGCCCGAAGACAAGAGGAGTTGGGAACCATTATCAATCAATTTCATCAAGACGATCACAACCGTATGGGGAAAACACCCAGGATTGGAAATCAAGGCCTTGCTCAGCTTCCCATGAGACAAGAAACTGGTTCAAAAGAGAGAAGGCCTTCTCACTTTGCTTCCACATCACGAGCCCAACAACGGCCTCGCCAACATCAACCGGATAATCATCCAAAGGGGGAAAGACTTCAAAAGCAATTCACCCAAATCAACATGCCATTGTCACAAGCACTGCAGCACATGTTGAAGATGAATCTGATTTTGGTGATAAACCCTCATCCGAATCCCAAAACTTTTTCTCCCAGCTACAATCCAGATGCCAGGTGTGCCTATCATTCTGATAGTCCTGGACATGATACAAACGATTGTTGGGCGTTGAAGTACAAAATCCAAAATCTGATCGACGAAGGGATGCTGGAGTTCACACCAGATGGCCAAACTGAATTCTTCTGCCAAGGGTTCTCCACCTGAACTGACAAAGCTCGAGCTGAAAGACTTTTGCTTCATTTTGAACTTTCAAAGTTGTAATCTTTTGTTATTCAAACAATTTGCTTTTAATGTTAAACTCTGTTTCATTAATGCATTGCATATGTTTGTCTTGAATTCATCCATTCGTTTTCACTACTCTTATGTTTTCTTTATGATATTTAACTCTTGATAAAAAGCTGCAAGCCTTTAGAGGGAGGATGACGAAACAATACCGTAATCTCATACAGTACGCTTTTGAATAGACCTTGCTGATGATGTACAGACATTTCTTTCAATTCCCAAACACTGGAGTTATAAGGAAGATAATCCCTAGTCAACCCCTTCGAGCCAAAGAAGCAGGAGTTTTATGTTCTAAACAATCAAAACCTTTGATATAAACCTGGGGCAGGGTAGTCTCTCAGTTAATTCAAAAAAAAAAGGGTGCGCATTGAAGTCGTAAACTCTCAGTTTGTAACACAACGAACGACGTCAAAAAAGAAAGCATTCCTTTGGAATCAAAAGACAAGGGTGGTTCCCTATCACACAGGCAGTCAATCTCTCAAAAGAAAAGCCCACCGAGCCAAAACCTGCAAAGGAGGCTTAGGAAAGCTGGGGCATCCCGCTGACTGTGATCTCAAAAACGAGAACAGTCAGGCAAAAGCTAGGGATAACAAATCAAAATCAAAATAGAGAGGTCATTAAAAATCCTCAACAACATGAAAAAAATGTTGCAAAGAAAAAAGGAGATGATGACTGTCTCCCAATTCAATTGGTGAACCATCACCCAAAAGTCGTTCCAAACTCAAACAAAGTGCGACGCGCAATTAACTGAGCTTAGGATTGGAGAACATCACGAAGAGCGGGTGGGTACAAATACAATTTGAGCCTTTATCCTTTGTTTCTTAAACCGTGAACCAAGCCACGTTACAACCCTTCAAAAGTCCTAATTGAAGCATGGGTTAGTTCGAAAGCATACTATTACAAAAGGTATCCTGACTCCTGTAGGGCTTTGCTCTAAATCTTGTGTTGACTTGTCTTATAAAAGGTTTTCTGCTAAAAAACTCATTTTTCAAAAACTTCAAAGACAGACATAAACTTTGCATTTCTTGAATATCACTGTTTGCATTTGGCTTTTTGTTTGACAGCGAAGAAATTCATACAGCGAATGTTCGGAGGAACGAAAACTCTTCAGTAAGTAAAATCACTTCAAAAGGACGACACTTCCATTACAAATCTCCTATCAACAAAGGGGCATGACATGACACCATCCAATTAACCTGGGGCAGTCCAGTCAGGTTTCAACAGATCTTTCAAAGTTCAATTAACCTGGGGCAGTCCAGTCAAGGTTTCAACAGATCTTTCAAAGTTCAGTTAACCTGGGACAGTCCAGTCAAGATTTCAAGAAATCTCTCAATCTGCAGAGTAATCTGATTCAAGACTCCTTCAATCATCACTTGGGGCATTCGAATGTCAAAAGTGTTCAACAATTCCCTCATCACCTCAGAAGATTGGTATATTCCCAATTTCTGACCCACAACAAAATCAAGATCCAGAAATAGTTCATATGTGACCCTGATTCGGCGACATTCCGTAACTTATTCAAGATTTCCTTCCAGAAATAGTTCAGATGTGACCCTGATTCGGCGACATTCCATAACTTATTCAAGATTTCCTTCTAGATATAGTTCAAGATGTGACCCTGATTTGGCGACATTCCGTAACTTATTCAAGATTTCCTTCCAGAAATAGTTCAGATGTGACCCTGATTCGGCGACATTCCGTAACTTATTCAAGATTTCCTTCTAGATATAGTTCAAGATGTGACCCTGATTTGGCGACATTCCGTAACTTATTCAAGATTTCCTTCCAGAAATAGTTCAGATGTGACCCTGATTCGGCGACATTCCGTAACTTATTCAAGATTTACTTCTAGATATAGTTCAAGATGTGACCCTGATTTGGCGATATTCTGTAACTTATTCAAGATTTCCTTCTAGATATAGTTCAAGATGTGACCCTGATTTGGCGACATTCCGTAACTTATTCAAGATTTCCTTCCAGAAATAGTTCAGACGTGACCCTGATTCGGCGACATTCCGTAACTTATTCAAGATTTCCTTCTAGATATAGTTCAAGATGTGACCCTGATTTGGCGACATTCCGTAACTTATTCAAGATTTCCTTCCAGAAATAGTTCAGATGTGACCCTGATTTGGCGATATTCCGTAACTTATTCAAGATTTCCTTCCAGAAATAGTTCAGATGTGACCCTGATTTGGCGACATTCCGTAACTTATTCAAGATTTCCTTCCAGAAATAGTTCAGATGTGACCCTGATTCGGCGACATTCTGTAACTTATTCAAGATTTCCTTCCAGAAATAGTTCAGATGTGACCCTGATTCGACGACATTCCGTAACTTATTCAAGATTTCCTTCCAGAAATAGTTCAGATGTGACCCTGATTTGGCGAAATTCCGTAACTTATTCAAGATTTCCTTCCAGAAATAGTTCAGATGTGATCCTGATTCAGCGACATTCCGTAACTTATTCAAGATTTCCTTCCAGATAAAGTTCAAGATGTGACCCTGATTTGGCGACATTCTGTAACTTATTCAAGATTTCCTTCCAGAAATAGTTCAGATGTGACCCTGATTCGGTGACATTCTGTAACTTATTCAAGGTTTTCATTCAAGATATAGTTCAAGATGTGACCCAGATTTGGCGACATTCTATAACTCATTCAGACCTGCTTCCAGATATAGTTCAGATGTGACCCAGAGATGGCGACATTCAGTAACTTATTCCAGACCAACACCTGCAGCAATCAGAAGATTCTTGCAATCCCCAGTCAAAGACTTCCAGAATCTAATTCCCCTCAGAGTCAAGCTTCAAAATCCCCAGCCAAAACATCACATTTTCATACATCATGATACGTGCATATACGCATCATACCATACAATCTCATTTATGTTGAGAACATCATTGCTTGATCCATATCATGCATAGCATATGACTGACCTTTACCTTTCAGGAAAAGAGGCAGTTAAGTTCTCAGTTACGTCGAAGACCTGACCGGTTCTTATAACTCAATTGAATTATCATCGTTTGAATTTCAGATGAGGTTCTCAGGTTTCGACATTTCCCTACGTCATAGTGTGGACAAGTACTATAACCTCAATGGTATACTCCCGATGAGCACGAGTCAGTTCCTAGATCTTGATGTTTCCTCCGTCATAGTGTGGACGAGTTCTGTAACCTCAACGGTATACTCCCGATCAGCACGAGACAGTTCCTAGATCTTGATGAAGATGTTTCCCTACGTCATAGTGTGGACAAGTACTATAACCTCAACGGTATACTCCCGATGAGCACGAGTCAGTTCCTAGATCTTGATGTTTTCCTCCGTCATAGTGTGGACGAGTTCTATAACCTCAACGGTATACTCCCGATGAGCACAAGACAGTTCCTAGATCTTGATGAAGATGTTTCCTCCGTCATAGTGTGGACGAGTTCTATAACCTCAATGGTATACTCCCGATGAGCACGAGACAGTTCCTAGATCTTGATGAAGATGTTTCCCTATGTCATAGTGTGGACAAGTACTATAACCTCAACGGTATACTCCCGATGAGCACGAGTCAGTTCCTAGATCTTGATGTTTTCCTCTGTCATAGTGTGGACGAGTTCTATAACCTCAACGGTATACTCCCGATGAGCACGAGACAGTTCCTAGATCTTGATGAAGATGTTTCCTCCGTCATAGTGTGGACGAGTTCTATAACCTCAACGGTATACTCCCAATGAGCACGAGACAGTTCCTAGATCTTGATGAAGATGTTTCCCTACGTCATAGTGTGGACAAGTACTATAACCTCAACAGTATATTCCCGATGAGCACGAGTCAGTTCCTAGATCTTGATGTTTTCCTCCGTCATAGTGTGGACGAGTTCTATAACCTCAGCGGTATACTCCCAGTGAGCACGAGACAGTTCCTAGATCTTGATGAAGGTGTTTCCCTACGTCATAGTATGGACAAGTACTATAACCTCAGCGGTATACTCCCAGTGAGCACAAGACAGTTCCTAGATCTTGATGAAGATGTTTCCCTACGTCATAGTGTGGACAAGTATTATAACCTCAACGGTATACTCCCGATGAGCACGAGTCAGTTCCTAGATCTTGATGTTTTCCTCCGTCATAGTGTGGACGAGTTCTATAACCTCAGCGGTATACTCCCGGTGAGCACGAGACAGTTCCTAGATCTTGACAAGAGTTAGACTTCCCCAGCGGAATCTTCTACAAACAATAGGTATGCGAGTTCTCGCTAAGGAATCTCTTATGCGATCGACACCCCTGCAGATGGCATCTTTAAGCCTATCCTCCTACCAACAATCTCCGAATGGCATCTTTAAGCCCATTTCCAGATGGCATCTATAAGCCCATCCAACTATCCATTACATTTCTAGATGGCATCTCTAAGCCCATTCCCCGACAAGATTCTGTCGCATCTCCAAATGGCATCTGTAAGCCCATTCCCTCTACCATCACATCATCGAGTGCAAATTTTCTGGACACTCTAGTGTCCAATCTCCTTTTACCCTCGAGTCGCGAAAGGCAAACTTGCAAATCTAACTCTTCAGGTTCAAGAAGATTGAACAGGGGCAACTGTTGTACCCCAAAATTTGCCCTCGCATTTTTCCACAAGAAATCACAGCTTCGGAGTTTTCCTGATTTTTCAGACTGGTTCAAGAATCGGTCAAACAGACTTTTCTCGTCAGCCAGACAAAATTAGGGTTTTCATGGCTCTGGAACAGTTCACACAGTTTGTTTAGGGTTCGGTTGATTTTCGCTCAGGTTTTGATCAGGCAGACGCTTCTTTGACTTTTAATCAAGAATTAGGGTTCTTGTGTGCGCAGAAAGAATTAAGTCTACAGTGTTTTTCACTCTGGAATATGGACTGAGGCATTTGGACTGAGTTTGCAATGTTTGACTAAATCAGTGAGAAGAAAAGACATTCGGGCATGTATGATTTGACGGTGCATTGCTTTGATTATTCAAGATGTCAGACGTTTATGGATTATTTATTATTCTGAGTTAAATGGTTGGAATTTATTTTCAATTATTATAATTTAAAGAATTATAAATAATAAATAAACAATTGAAAAGAGTAAAAAGAATTAATTGGTTAAAAGGAATTTTTATTCATCTTTAAATATTTGTTACAATTGTTATTTAAATACAAGTATTTATTTACAAAGTATTTATAATAATGATATTTACAATAATTAAAATTGAAATAAACTATACTAAATTCCTAAGTCTTCAAATTCTTCATCCTCCATTTGTTACTATTTTATTTTTTATCTGCAAAGAAAAGAAGAAAAAGTCAGAAGCAGATAAATAATTAAAGGCAGACAGTTAATTTGGGCTCATCATTAAAGGCAACTAACTGGAATCAGTTAGCCCTCTCTGCAAATCACGGGATTTCTCCCGGTTCACAAAGAGGGATGAATATTGCTTGCTAAACATGAATGCACAAAGTATTGAAATGCACAAGTTCAAATTTTGTCAAACCAACTGCATAGTTCAAAACCAACTGCATAATTCAAAACCAACAGCATGTATAAAAGTTCAAATTGCCAAACAAAGTCCAATGTTAAACTGTCCAAAAGGCTATTCAAAAGGCTATTCAGATGCAGCACAAAGTATGGAAAAGAGATAAAGTATGCAGGTTAAGACCACATATGCAAGCAAGCTAGTCCTATTTCATCATTTTCCAGCCTGTATGCCTTTTCAGAAAAAGTACACTTAACATTATTTAAATGTTTTAACTATACTAGAGAGAGAAGGAAGAGAGAAAAGAAGTTAGGCTTACTGGCTTTTGGCTTTAGGCATAAAGATATAAAACAAACTGCAATGAAACAGAAAAGGGGGCAGAAATCACAAACAAAAGACAACTCAGAGCAAGCCAAAGCCTCAAGCTTTTAGCCTCAAGCTTAACCTGCCTGAACTACCCAAGCATAGAACCTGTTCACAAAAACGCCAACCCTGTGCAAAAGACCTAAACAGCATAAGCAAAAATCAGTATATGCAAACACTAAGCTGCCCAACCAAGAGCCATAGTCTCAAATAGTTTCCAAACCTGATTCAAACCCTCAACCTATTTCAAGCCTTTAAAAGCTCAACAAACCTTAAACACATGGCCTAAAAACCAAAAAAACCTTACCTGTATTCAACCAAAAGCCATAACCACAAGCTATCCAGCCTAAAGCCTGAACTACTGTCAAACCAACCTGTATCAGCTGAAAAGCCCTCAAGCTCAACAAATAAAAAACTTGCAGCCTGTTGAAGCCTCAAACCCCTTTCAAAAAACCAGAACAATAATCAACCTGTCAAACCTGCTAGCCTAAAAGTCAAAAAGCATCAAACTGTCCAAACTTTTCAACACCATCCAAACATCATCAAATCAAACTCAAGCGTAGCATTCAATTCAATACCAACAAGTATTCAAAGGCAACACATAAAAGCCTCAAAGTTTTCATCACAGGCAAACATACAAGGCAACGCAAGAAGCAACGGGCAACCAAACACAGGGCAAGCATTACAAGGTATCAAGCTAACATACGAAGCCAACAAGAAAGCGAAGGAAAAGAAGCATACAAGGCAATTGTCTAGACATACAGAATATCTCAGTAAATCATCATTGAAGGCAACATCATCCAAGGCAACACAAGCATATAGACAGCGAGCAAGAAGAATAAAGAAGTGACAAAGAGGTTTTCAGAAAGCATCATTAAACCTAAAGAAGGCAAAGAAGTACAGAGTACCGGTTCCAAGCTAACGCTCATCATCGTCATCACCGCCCCTCGCCATCGAAGCCGCCTGAACACCTCCACCCTCATTCCTCCTCCGTCTCCAAAAGGTAGTACCTCTTTCCTTTCATACACCTCAATAACAAACAATAACGAAGCTTAATCAGAATCAATAATCACAAAAACTAAACATGCAAAAAGGGATTAACGAAAACCTTAAGACATAAGCGAGAAAATCATAACCTTCTTGTTACCGCCGTTTGAGTGAGCATGAGGAGGAAGATGCATGATGGCGTTGGTGGCTGAGCAAGGGGCATTGTTCTGGACGCTTGGCCGGAGAAGAGGAAGGAACAAAGATGAAACCAAAACGGCGTCGCTGCTGTAGCAAGCCCTGAGTTTTCCCCAAAATGAATAAACATTGATTAACCCTAAAAACCACTTGTCTCAAGCCTTGGGTCATAACCCGTTCATGAACCTAAAGCCCATATAAAATCAGGCAAACACCCCCCTTTTGCTTCTGTTTCCCCTCGTTTCAGCTTGGGCCTAAAACTCATAAAGCCCATTCTCTCTTTTCTTTCATGTTTTATCCTTTGTAAATATTTATAAACTAACATATTTTCTATCATTTTTATTTTCATAGTTTAAAACTAATATAATACCTTTCTTTGTTTTGATAAATAAATTAACAACCCTTTTTATTATTAATTGTTATATACAAACATTCATCTTCTTTTTTTAACTTAAAACATTTTCTTAATCTTAAAACATTTCTTTTCTTAAAATACTTTGTACATAATCACATCAATACATAATTTTTCTTTAAGTTAATACTTTTCTCTTTCAAAAAATACTTTCTTTGTACATACTTTACAAAAAGATATAAAAATACAAATTTAAATCAAATGTGGATAATAATACTTGACAAATAAACAATATTTAATTTTCTTATTAAATTCACATTTCCACTTGTAAATAAATTACACTTACACCTACACAATACATTTTACATTTGATACATTATACATTTGATATTCTTATACATTGTGTGATCGGTGGAAATAGAACTGACTGTTTAAAGCTGGTTTCGAGAAAATGTCGCGGAAGCAAGAGTCGCCACCGTCTTTTATTTTCTCCAACATGGAAAGGACAAAAGCACAGCAAAATTCCTTATGAGAATGTTTCTCGGTTCGGGAGGTAGATTTATAGAAAGGGAAGGTGTTAGCACCCTTTCTATCCATGGTTATCCACGGGCTCTTAGGTACTTGCTCTTATGTTTTCAAAAATTTATTTGCTTTTTAAGTGTGTGTGGGTTTTGAAAAAGTTCGTTTGGAAAACTTCTAAGTAACTCTTGTATCAGTCCTCAAGAGTGTATGAAGTATTGTTTGAAAACTTTATGAAAGTGTAAGGTGTGAAAAGTATTTTTGTTTGTTTTGAAAAGAGCAAGTACCCATGAGTCATCTACCTACCCTAAGGAATTAAGCTGTGTAAGAGTCCTTTAGATAGTGCTATCCCACCATTGAGAGGTAGGTAGCACCATCGTTGGAGGTGTTCGGGTCAATTCGATTATTAGGAACAGTGTGGTCACCGAAGCAATGGTAGGATACCTTAGAAGTAACCCTAACGTCCTAGATCCTTTTATCCGAGGCAACCGTTTCGAGGCAACTGGATCTTTAGACAAAGGGCGACCTCTAAGACACCCTATACTTGATGACCACGTTTCGAAGGCAACGAGTGAGGCGTACCCTAGAAGTGGTGTGTGCATTGTGTGTTGTTTTCATGTTATGTTTTATCTTTGATCATGGTATTGTGAGCTACGAGTTGTTTTTATTTACCATACATTCTTTCATGCATTTAACAGTTAGGGGGTGCGGAAAGTAAATTGCGGAAAGATAAATTCTACGCTATTACAAGGCGCAGGTCTATACATCGCCAAAAAACAAAGACCCGTTTTGATAAAGTGCGGAAAGTAAAGAAAGCAATAAACCTAATTACTATTACATTCTTGAAGCAGTTACATAATAATCAAAATATAAAAATAACGCGCGAATAGAAATTAAGTTTGAACGTCCTAAGGGTTTTGACCCTTTTAAGAAAAGAAATGAATTTTTTTATCTTTTTGTAATTAAAATGAAATTAAAACTAACTAATGACTAATTAATTAATTTAATAAAAGAAAATATTTTTTTATATATTTTTTATGTTTTTATGAAATAAAATGAAAAGAAATAAAATTAAAAGTTAATTTTACCTAATTCTAGATCTATTTTAATTATTAAGAATAGAAATTAAAATTGCCTAATTAAACTATTTTAGTTAATATTTTATTTACAAAAATAATATGAGAATAATAAGGATAATAATGTTAATTCTATTTTTTTTGATTTTTTTATGAAAATATGTTAATTAGTTTGCTAAATAAGAAATAAAATAAGGTGAATAAAAAAGAAAAATGGCAAAAATAAAATAAAAAAAGGACTAAACCCAAGGGGGTGCTGGACTGGAATTTGAGGGTGTATTGTTGAGATTATGGCCCATTTGCATCTCTAGCTCGTTTGACCTTTTGGATAGCCTACACCCACGTTGACTCCAGAGCATGGTATTCCTCACTTTTTGTCCTTTGGATCTGCATTGATGGATGCTTGGAACGCTGGGATGGGAGGCTTATGGTACACCTCATCTTGGAATCTGCACAGGAAAGCATTTGACAAAATAATATGGAAATTATAGGGGGACCTGGGAATCGAACCCAGGTCCCAGAGATTACCAAGTCACTGCCAACCACTACACCAAACACGCTTCTTTGTAAATATAATAGAAACAATAGAATATATGACATAAGTGCCCCATGTGCTGAAACGCGCGCGCTAATTCGAATGGACCACTCCCTGCTTGCCACGCCCTTCGTCTTCAACCTTTGCTGTAAACATAAAACATATAGCGGGGGTTTTAAACCCCCACAAAATGCAGATATTTTAAAAATAGCGAATAGACGCTCATTGAATATAAAAAGGGCGCGAGGTGTTCATCCTGTTCGTCTTGTCACGCTGATTTTGACCATATATGTTTGGAGTTCTAATTTTACAGCATGAGAATAACCCCAATTTCAAAGCTCTGAAAACCTAGAAATTGCTAATGGTAACTTTCAATCCAGGGCGCCATTCTCAAATTAAATCATGTGGAATGCTTTGTATTGATACTGTGAGCATAATGCTATCAACAAAAAGTGTTAAAAATGCATGAATATATGACTGTAATTTTGAGAAAGAATGAAAACCGTGTGACTTGTGTAGCGTGATTCCTTGAGGTTTTTGACTTGTTAATGATTGCAAAAGGTTCCTTGAAGGGTTAGGAGTGTGTTTGGATCAAAGAGAGAGCTTGAATCGTGTGGGAAGATGGTTTTCAGTTTGTGAATTTTCTCTTGAAAATTTGAAAGTTGTTTGGCCGTTTGGAGTGTTTCTAGATCGTGTCTTGTGTTGCCAAGGCTTGCATATATGTTTTGTAGTGAGAATCAATCAGAATTATGGACCTTTAAGCCTTTGCAATGAATTTTTTGATTTTGCCATGAACACCATTAAACCACTTGCCATATTTGCTTCAAATTTGAATTTCTATGCTTGGAATAGGTCTAGCACGAGTTTGGCATGTAAATAATGGTGTATCAAAGCTATTCAAACCGCAAAATATCCTTCCATTAATTTTCTTGATTTTCATTTGAATTTTAAAGATTTAAGATGAATTAAATCAAATAAAATTAAATAAAAATGGAAAAATTAATTTTTAATCTTGAAATAAATTGTGGGACACGTGGGAGGCATGGCCAAGCTGAACCAAGTGGAAAAAGTGGGCCCCTTTAGTCAAAAAATATAGTTTCAAGGATAATTGACTTTGGCCATTTCACAAAAATTTCCCAGCTTCTCCAATGCATATCTTGCTCAATTTTAAAGCTATGAACATGTTCTTGGACATTTTGGAAAGGTCTTGAAGTCCTCTAACCAATGCCTTTGGTCCCATGTCATTTTTATTTACCAATATCAAGTTATGGTCTTTGACTTAAAGTGCCTTTTTGTTGACTTTTGAAAATGACCTATAATGTTGAAATTGATAACTTTTTGTGAGAGCATTTATTGGACTTGGAATGTGAAGATGAGTTGTAGGAAATGTCCTCCCCTTCAAGATGAGCATTGGATGGGATTTTTCTGATGAGCCATGAAAAAGTTATGCCTTGGTCAAGTTACAGTTGACTTTTCAACTGTCCAAAAATAGAAACTTTTGCATCTTGATGATTTTTGAGCCATTCTTGTGGAATCATGATCAAGACTTGATCAAATGATGATTGTGGCTTAAAAATAAGATGTTGACCAAAAATTTTGACTTTTGACTGCCAAATGACCATTTTTCCCCTGCAATTGACTATGGAGCAATTAGGGTTTTTGACTGTGCAACTTGACCTTGTGAGCCTTGAAACTTGACATGTAGGTGCTTGACAATGTATATGAGCATATGGGACTTGATTGAGCCCTTGAAAACTTCAACTCCCTTGCAAGAACCAAAACCCTAATTTGACTGGCTTAGGAGGATGGTTGACTGTGTAGCCCTTGAGTAGACTTTAAACCATTTGAGGTGATGCTTGTCAAAACTTTGAAGAATATGGAAGGGAAAATTTTGGGGTACAACAGTTGCCCCTGTTCAATCTTCTTAGACCTGAGGATGTAGATTGGCTGGCGTGCCTTTCGTAATCCGAAGGTGGAAGATGATTGGACACTAAAGTGCCCAGAAATTTGCACTCACATAGTAGAGTATCAGCAGTGTGACGTAGGGAATGGGCTTACAGATGCCATTTGGAGGGATGATGGATAGGAGGATGGGCTTATAGATTCCATCTGGAGATGTGACAGAACCTTGTCGGGAATGGGCTTATAGATGCCATTTGGAACTGTGATGGTATGTGGATGGGCTTATAGATGCCATCTAGGTGTCGATCGCGTAAGAGATTCCTTAGCGAGAACTTGTGTAATTGAGGAAGAAAATAATTACCTGGCCTGTTACAGGGGTTGATCTTCAAACTCTTTATGTAGATGTGCCCTGGCTGGATGCAGGTATTGAATCTTCAAACTCTTCAGACGTGCCCTGGCAGGATACAGGAATCGAGTCTAGAAAATAGTCGTCAACAGATACACCCTGGCAGGATACAGGAATCGGATCTTCAAACTCTTCAGACGTGCCCTGGCAGGATACAGGAATCGAGTCCGGAAAATAGTCGTCAACAGATACACCCTGGCAGGATACAGGAATAGGATCTTCAAACTCTTCAGACGTGCCCTAGCAGGATACAGGAATCGAGTCCAGAAAATAGTCGTCAACAGATACACCCTGGCAGGATACAGGAATCGGATCTTCAAACTCTTCAGACGTGCCCTGGCAGGATACAGGAATCGAGTTCGGAAAATAGTCGTCAACAGATACACCCTGGCAGGATACAGGAATCGGATCTTCAAACTCTTCAGACGTGCCCTGGCAGGATACTGGAATCGAGTCCGGAAAATAGTCGTCAACAGATACACCCTGGCAGGATACAGGAATCAGATCTTCAAACTCTTCAGACGTGCCCTAGCAGGATACAGGAATCGAGTCCGGAAAATAGTCATTAACAGATACACCCTGGCAGGATACAGGAATCGGCTCTTCAAACTCTTCAGACGTGCCCTGGCAGGATACAGGAATCGAGTCCGGAAAATAGTCGTCAACAGATACACCCTGGCATGATACAGGAATCGGATCTTCAAACTCTTCAGACGTGCCCTAGCAGGATACAGGAATCGAGTCCGGAAAATAGTCGTCAACAGATACACCCTGGCAGGATACAGGAATCGGATCTTCAAACTCTTCAGACGTGCCCTGGCAGGATACAGGAATCGAGTCCGAAAAATAGTCGTCAACAGATACACCCTGGCAGGATACAGGAATCGGATCTTCAAACTCTTCAGACGTGCCCTGGAAGGATACAGGAATCGAGTCTGGAAAATAGTCGTCAACAGATACACCCTGGCAGGATACAGGAATCAGATCTTCAAACTCTTCAGACGTGCCCTGGCAAGATACAGGAATCGAGTCCGGAAATAGTCGTCAACAGATACGCCCTGGCTGGATACAAGAATAGGATCTTCAAACTCTTCAGACGTGCCCTGGCAGGATACAGGAATCGAATCTGGAAATAGTCGTCAACAGATTTACCCTGGCTGGATGCAGGTATCAAATCTGGAACTTCAAAAGGTTGATGTTGATAATGATGTGATGAATTAATCAGGGACGATTACTACCTCAACGGGACGATTAGAGAACCTTGGACGATTACTACCTCAACGGGACGATGAGAGAACCTTGGATGATTACTACCTCAACGGGACGATGAGAGAACCTTGGATGATTACTACCTCAACGGGACGATGAGAGAACCTTGGATGATTACTACCTCAACGGGACGATGAGAGAACCTTGGATGATTACTACCTCAACGGAACGATGAGAGAACCTTGGATGATTACTACCTCAACGGAACGATGAGAGAACCTTGGATGATTACTACCTCAACGGAACAATGAGAGAACCTTGGATGATTACTACCTCAACATAATGATGAAAGAATCTTGGACGATTACTACCTCAACGGGACGATGAGAGAACCTTGGATGATTACTACCTCAACGGGACGATGAGAGAACCTTGGACGATTACTACCTCAACGGAACGGTGAGAGAACCTTGGATGATTACTACCTCAACGGAACGATGAGAGAACCTTGGATGATTACTACCTCAACAGAATGATGAGAGAATCTTGGACGATTACTACCTCAACGGGACGATGAGAGAACCTTGGATGATTACTACCTCAACGGAACGATGAGAGAACCTTGGATGATTACTACCTCAACGGAACGATGAGAGAACCTTGGATGATTACTACCTCAACGGAACGATGAGAGAACCTTGGATGATTACTACCTCAACATAATGATGAGAGAATCTTTGACGATTACTACCTCAACGGGACGATGAGAGAACCTTGGATGATTACTACCTCAACGGGACGATGAGAGAACCTTGGACGATTACTACCTCAACGGAACGGTGAGAGAACCTTGGATGATTACTACCTCAACGGAACGATGAGAGAACCTTGGATGATTACTACCTCAACAGAATGATGAGAGAATCCTGGATGATTACTACCTCAACGGAACGATGAGAGAACCTTGGACGATTACTACCTCAACGGAACGATGAGATAACCTTGGACGATTACTACCTCAATGGAACGATGAGAGAACCTTGGATGATTACTACCTCAACGGGACGATGAGAGAACCTTGGATGATTACTACCTCAACGGAACGATGAGAGAACCTTGGATGATTACTACCTCAACGGAACGATGAGAGAACCTTGGATGATTACTACCTCAACATTATGATGAGAGAATCTTGGACGATTACTACCTCAACGGGACGATGAGAGAACCTTGAATAATTACTACCTCAACGGGACGATGAGAGAACCTTGGACGATTACTACCTCAACGGAACGGTGAGAGAACCTTGGATGATTACTACCTCAACGGAACGATGAGAGAACCTTGGATGATTACTACCTCAACGGAACGATGAGAGAACCTTGGATGATTACTACCTCAACAGAATGATGAGAGAATCTTGGACGATTACTACCTCAACGGGACGATGAGAGAACCTTGGATGATTACTACCTCAACGGGACGATGAGAGAACCTTGGACGATTACTACCTCAACAGAACGGTGAGAGAACCTTGGATGATTACTACCTCAATGGAACGATGAGAGAACCTTGGATGATTACTACCTCAACAGAATGATGAGAGAATCTTGGATGATTACTACCTCAACGGAACAATGAGAGAACCTTGGACGATTACTACCTCAACGGAACGATGAGAGAACCTTGGACGATTACTACCTCAACGGAACGATGAGAGAACCTTGGATGATAACTACCTCAACGGGACGATGAGAGAACCTCAGATGATTACTACCTCAACGGAATGATGAAGGAATCTTGGACGTCTCCTACCTCAAAAGGTAAAGACTTTTATGTGTTGATCGTTCTTTCCTGAAAAAGTAACGAGTTAGTTGTATGCAATGTCATTATGTATGACATGCATGATGTCATGATGTTCTCAAAAATAAATGAGATTGGGGTGATATGATGCGTGTATGCATGTATCATAATGTATGACAATGTGATGTTTATGAATGTATTTTCGTCTAGGAAAATAAATCCTTGACGAATGCCGGGAGCTGAATCCTGGGCTGATGTTGAAGAGAGTTCTTCGTTTTCGTTGGGGATGATGATTGTAAGAATAAACCGGTAGGAGAAGATGACTCCGTTGGGGAATAAACTTGTTGGAGAGATTACTCTGCGGGGGATCTACTTTGTAGGAAGAGATACTTCGCTGAGGTTTTGATAATAACTCCGTTGGGGATTCTGTTGATGTGTTTTGTTGGAAGATCTGATGAACTTCGCTGAGGACGGGAAGAACTTCGCCGAGGACGGTCTTTCCGTTAATTAGCTGAGGATAACCCAGTTATAAGCTCTGGTGAGGAATAACCTTTGAATAATGCCGGGGGGACGCGTTCGTGCTCTGCAGGGGATAAGCTTCCAGAATCTACTAGGGATAAGCTTCCAGAATCTACTGAGGATAAGCTTCCAGAGTCTACTGGGGAGATTAATTCAACTCTCCTGGGGAAACTTTTGAACTGTACTGGGGAATGGCCCCACTGGGGTGTCTGTATTCCGCCAGGGGACAATCTTATATTAAGACTGACGGGGATGCTTGCTGAGGAATATCTATACTCCGCTGGGGAATGTTGAGATCTTCTGGGGGTACTCAACTTTTTAAGGCTGACAGTAGACTAACTCTGCTTGGGGGAGAGTATTGCTGACTTGCTGGATACTGTGCCTTTTTGGGCTGATTGGAGACCACCTCTGCTTAGGGAAGAGTATTGTTGAACCTTGTCTTACTCCCGGGGAGTGGAGGCCTCTTGGTTATGTTCTTCAGCCGAACCTATCTTGGTACCTTGGTGGACAGAGCAACTGTACCGTTTGGAAAATTCTCATTGCCCCTGTTTCTGATGTGGGAGAAGAAGATACCTCGTGGAGGTGCTTGATAACTGCCGATTGACAAATCTTCTTCTGGTAGGCAAGTGACGGGACATAGTCATACGCTTTGATCCCTAATTTTTGCCTGGACTACCCTTTCGGGTTTTCAGTCCACCGGGATACCCATTTTTGCCCAAGCCGCCTTTTCAGGTTTTCGACTTGCCGGGTGTACAGATTTTTCACTTTCATCCCTTATTTTGCCCGAACCCTTTTGGTTCGCCGGGAAGCCCTTATTTTTGCCTAGGTGCGTCAACCTAGCGGGTCTTTGATTATGCGTAGTATTTTTTTCGACTATGTCTGCGTTCTCAGAATGTAGGGAGGTGCCCCTGTTAGTAGTGTTGCGTTGTCATACCACCAGAAGATATTCGTTTGATCGTCCAATGCCCCAAGTGATCCATATTGGAGATTTGCCCCCAGCTGGTTGGCCTTTTGAGAGATTCTCCGAATCTTGACTGGACTGCCCCAGATGATGGACACTGATCATGCCATGCCCCTTGATTGGAAGTGTTTCTTCCACTAGAGGTGACTCTTTTATTGAGAAGACTTTTGTTCATAAGATATTCGTCGTGCGAACTTCTATGTTGTTCAAACAAAAGGTCATATGCAAACAATGTTATGTCAGAAATGCAAAGCTTATGTCTGTCTTGAAGATTTTGAAAATGCATTTTTTCATAAAAACAAATGAATTTTTTTTTTAAACTGTGATGTCAACTCGTTATTTTACCGCAAGCCTTAAGGAGTCAGGATACCTTTCGTAACAGTATGCTTTCGAACTAACCCATGCTTCAGCTAGGACTTTTTAGGGTTGTAACGTGGCCTGGTTCACGGTTTAAGAAACAAAGGATAAAGGCTCAAATTTTATTTGTACCCACCCGTTCTTCGTGATGTTCTTCAAACCTAAACTCTGTTGATCATGCGTTAGACCTTGTTTGAGTCTTTGCTATGATATTCCAGTGATGATTCAGATGTTGACAATTTATTTTGAATAGGCAGTCATTTTTTGTTGAGGGCTTGTAGGACCTCTTTTCTTTTTGATTTCGTTATCCCTGTTTTTTGCCTGAACTGTTTCTTTTTGTATTTACAGTCAGCGGGATGCCCCAGTTTCGTAAGTCTCCTTCATAGGTTTTGACTTAATGGGCTTTTATTTTTGCAAGATAATGACTGCCTATCTTTATGATTATTCGGAACCATCACTGTCTTTTGCTTTGGAAGGACTTCCTTGATGTCGTTCGTTGTGCACCTGGATCAACTGAAAGAACTACCCTTCCCCAGGTTATGATTAAGGGTTTTAATTTTCGAAAAGAAAAACTCCAACTTATTTGGCTCAGAGGGGTTGACGAGGGATTATCTTTCTTATAACTCCAGTGTTTAGGAATTGAAACAATGCCTGTACCTCATCAGCGGGGTCTGTTCCAAAAGCATACTGTAAATGTCGTGGTATCGTTTTCGTCATCCTCCCTCAAGAGGCTTAGAATTATTAATTGAGAGTTGAGCATTAATAAAAGCAATTTTGAGCATAGTAAACACAATTACTTCAAGACAGACACGTGTAATGCATTAATGAAATAATAAAGTTTAACATGAATAAATGTTTGAACAATCAAAAGAAAATCACAAATTGAACATTCTAATGAACAAAAGACATTCTTGATGATTTGGTGTAGGATCAGTGTTCAAACTTGACCTCCTTGGCATCAATCAAGTCTTGGATCTTGTTCTTCAAGGTCCAACAGTCGTCGGTGTCATGTCCAGGACTGTCAGAATGGTAGGCACATCTCATACCCGGGTTGTACTTGGAAGAGGAAGTATCAGGATTTTGAGGAGGATCCTTTAGTGTGATCAGTTTTGCCTTCAGCAATTGTTGTAATGCCTGAGACAGAGACATGTTGATGTCAGTATACTTCCTATCTTGATACTTTATCCTACGCCTATTGCTCTTTCTTAGTTGAACGGGCGTGGGATCAGAGATCTGGATTGCCCCTACATCATGACGACCCTTTTTACCATGTATAGCATTGGACTCTTTCTTCCCACTGTGGGGATTTTTCTGAGCATCAGAAGGTGCGGTTTCTTGAATCTTCCCCGACTTGATACCAGCTTCAATTCTCTCCCCAATCAAGATAAGATCTGTAAACCCAGCAGAAGAATTCCCAATCAGATGGTTGTAGAATGGACCAGACAAAGTCCCCAAGAACATGTCAACGAGCTCACGGCCAGTCAGAGGTGGTTGCACCCTTCCAGCAAGGTCTCTCCATTTTTTGGCGTACTCCTTAAAACCTTCACACGTCCCCAGTGACATACCATGGAGTTGGGTACGCGTAGGAGAGAGGTCGACATTATACTGATACTGCTTATAAAAAGCAGTTGCCAAGTCCTCCCAGTTACGAATACTGGTTCCATCCAGCTGGTAGAACCATTCGAGCTGAGTCCCTGAAAGACTTTCCTGGAAGAAATGGATCCATAGATTCTTGTCTACCGTGTAGGGCTGGATCTTCCTTGCGTATGAACGGAGGTGCAACTTAGGGCAGGAAGCCCCATCGTACTTTACAAAGGCAGGTGCCTTGAACTTGTGAGGGATCACCACCCCGGAAGATAAGCCTAGGTCTCCGTAGTCCAACCCGGGCACCTGTTGAATCTCCATGGCATTTATACAGTCCTCTAGTTGCTTGTACCTGTCCTCAGCTGGAGGGTACTGCTCATCATTGTAATCCGTCTTGGTGTCGGAGACCACTGGACTAGGAACCCTTCTCTCTTGGGGACTGTCCTTGTTTGCAGATGAGGTAGTCAGCTCAGCCTCATTCTGTGATCCATTCCCAGATTTGTGTCTAGGGTTGAATAAAACAGTCCTCTTCTTCTTCTTCTTCTTCTCTTTCAGAAGTAGAGTCTTCAAATCCTGTTGACCCTGGGCTAGGCTCATAACCATCTCTTGAAACTGGGCGTTCTGGGCCTGGAGGGCCTTGATAGCTTGTTCATTGGATGATTCAGGATTCATGACGATTGCTAAAATAAACAGCGAAGAAGGTAAGTGACCTGTAACAAGGGTACCTGTAATGCAATGATATGTATGATGCATGCAATGTTTTCAAGGACCTCGCGGGGTAAACAAGAAAATTGTTAGAATCTGAATACGGTAGCTTGATTGAAGGAACTTCATGTTGTTGAGAGTCCTTCTTCAAGGGTCAAGGCTCACCATATCCAGTGGGTCATAGCCCCTAACAACCCTGGCTAGAGGAAAATAAATCCCCTTTTCCCCTTGCTAGACATCTGGTTCATCATGACCTGCATCATAAGCCCTTGAGATCCTTGAAATGGGTTAGTCCTTATGCAGGATGTATGCAATGGTATGATGGTATGATGTTATGCTATGCGTGGAGTAATGTAGGTAAACCCTGTTATGAGTCCAGATTAAGGGCTGTAAACAAAACCTGCAAGAAACTCAAGTGTCAGATAACAAGAACATGCAAGTAGTCAGGTTTGAAGGCACACAAGTCACACAACAGGGCCCTTATATTTCAGGCCAGCATGGAGTTTGGGGTACTACCCTCTTGAAGTTGGTGGGCTCAAAAACCTGTCCTATCAAAAGTAATCGGGTTCTAAGGAGCTCAATATCATAGGGTTGTTTTCTATGTTCATTGTTTCGATTTAGCCACTGAACTGGCGATCAAAATATTCCAAGAAAACAAACCCTCAATGAGTGTAGTATCGAGTATCAACCAACTTTGGACTGCACCAAAGTCAATTATCTCACTACCCCTAAAGAGGCCAGGATGGTTCAATTAAGGTTCCTAAGGTCAGTTGATGCTTCACGACACCACGCGGCGGCCCCGTACTCTCCTTGACTTGACTCAAGGGTTACCGGTACTCACCAAAGTGCCACATCAACGTAGCAGACTGCTTCAACCGTGTCGGTATACCCCGCACAGTTCCCTCACAGTCTTGTTGCTACTTTCTAAGAGGTATCCCCCAGATCCGGGTTAGGATCTATAGAACTCCCAAGACAGGCCCAATAATATTAAAGCAAACAAAACAAAGCAATTGAAAACATAAGTATGATCTATCCTAAGGTACACCTCACTTATAATTTCCCCAGCAGAGTCGCCAGTTCTGTGATTGGTGGAAATAGAACTGACTGTTTAAAGCTGGTTTCGTGAAAATGTCGCGGAAGCAAGAGTCACCACCGTCTTTTATTTTCTCCAACATGGAAAGGACAAAAGCACAGCAAAATTCCTTATGAGAATGTTTCTCGGTTCGGGAGGTAGATTTATAGAAAGGGAAGGTGTTAGCACCCTTTCTATCCATGGTTATCCACGGGCTCTTAGGTACTTGCTCTTATGTTTTCAAAAATTTATTTGCTTTTTAAGTGTGTGTGGGTTTTGAAAAAGTTCGTTTGGAAAACTTCTAAGTAACTCTTGTATCAGTCCTCAAGAGTGTATGAAGTATTGTTTGAAAACATTTTGAAAGTGTAAGGTGTGAAAAGTATTTTTGTTTGTTTTGAAAAGAGCAAGTACCCATGAGTCATCTACCTACCCTAAGGAATTAAGCTGTGTAAGAGTCCTTTTGATAGTGCTATCCCACCATTGAGAGGTAGGTAGCACCATCGTTGGAGGTGTTCGGGTCAATTCGATTATTAGGGAGTGTGGTCACCGAAGCAATGGTAGGATACCTTAGAAGTAACCCTAACGTCCTAGATCCTTTTATCTGAGGCAACCGTTTCGAGGCAAATGGATCTTTAGACAAAGGGCGACCTCTAAGACACCCTATACTTGATGACCACGTTTCGAAGGCAACGAGTGAGGCGTACCCTAGAAGTGGTGTGTGCATTGTGTGTTGTTTTCATGTTATGTTTTATCTTTGATCATGGTATTGTGAGCTACGAGTTGTTTTTATTTACCATACATTCTTTCATGCATTTAACAGTTAGGGGGTGCGGAAAGTAAATTGCGGAAAGATAAATTCTACGCTATTACAAGGCGCGGGTCTATACATCGCCAAAAAACAAAGACCCGTTTTGATAAAGTGCGGAAAGTAAAGAAAGCAATAAACCTAATTACTATTACATTCTTGAAGCAGTTACATAATAATCAAAATATAAAAATAACGCGCGAATAGAAATTAAGTTGGAACGTCCTAAGGGTTTTGACCCTTTTAAGAAAAGAAATGAATTTTTTTGTCTTTTTGTAATTAAAATGAAATTAAAACTAACTAATGACTAATTAATTAATTTAATAAAAGAAAATATTTTTTTTTATATTTTTTATGTTTTTATGAAATAAAATGAAAAGAAATAAAATTAAAAGTTAATTTTACCTAATTCTAGATCTATTTTAATTATTAAGAAAAGAAATTAAAATTGCCTAATTAAACTATTTTAGTTAATATTTTATTTACAAAAATAATATGAGAATAATAAGAATAATAATGTTAATTATATTTTTTTTAATGAAAATATGTTAATTAGTTTGCTAAATAAGAAATAAAATAAGGTGAATAAAAAAGAAAAATGGAAAAAATAAAATAAAAAAAGGACTAAACCCAAGGGGGTGCTGGACTGGAATTTGAGGGTGTATTGTTGAGATTATGGCGCATTTGCATCTCCAGCTCGTTTGACCTTTATGATAGCCTACGCCCACGTTGACTCCAAAGCATGGTATTCCTCACCTTTTGTCCTTTGGATCTGCATTGATGGACGCTTGGAACGCTGGGATGGGAGGCTTATGGTACACCTCATCTTGGAATCTGCACAGGAAAGCATTTGACAAAATAATATGGAAATTATAGGGGGACCTGGGAATCGAACCCAGGTCCCAGAGATTACCAAGTCACTGCCAGCCACTACACCAAACGCGCTTCTTTGTAAATATAATAGAAACAAAAGAATATATGACATAAGTGCCCCATGTGCTGAAACGCGCGCGCTAATTCGAATGGACCACTCCCTGCTTGCCACGCCCTTCGTCTTCAACCTTTGCTGTAAACATAAAACATATAGCGGGGGTTTTAAACCCCCACAAAATGCAGATATTTTAAAAATAGCGAATAGACGCTCATTGAATATAAAAATGGCGCGAGGTGTTCATCCTGTTCGTCTTGTCACGCTGATTTTGACCATATATGTTTGGAGTTCTAATTTTACAGCATGAGAATAACCCCAATTTCAAAGCTCTGAAAACCTAGAAATTGCTAATGGTAACTTTCAATCCAGGGCGCCATTCTCAAATTAAATCATGTGGAACGCTTTGTATTGATCCTGTGAGCATAATGCTATCAACAAAAAGTGTTAAAAATGTATGAATATATGACTGTAATTTTGAGAAAGAATGAAAACCGTGTGACTTGTGTAGCGTGATTCCTTGAGGTTTTTGACTTGTTAATGCTTGCAAAAGGTTCCTTGAAGGGTCAGGAGTGTGTTTGGATCAAAGAGAGAGCTTGAATCGTGTGGGAAGATGGTTTTCAGTTTGTGAATTTTCTCTTGAAAATTTGAAAGTTGTTTGGCCGTTTGGAGTGTTTCTAGGTCGTGTCTTGTGTTGCCAAGGCTTGCATATATGTTTGTAGTGAGAATCAATCAGAATTATGGACCTTTAAGCCTTTGCAATGAATTTTTTGATTTTGCCATGAACACCATTAAACCACTTGCCATATTTGCTTCAAATTTGAATTTCTATGCTTGGAATAGGTCTAGCACGAGTTTGGCATGTAAATAATGGTGTATCAAAGCTATTCAAACCACAAAATATCCTTCCATTAATTTTCTTGATTTTCATTTGAATTTTAAAGATTTAAGATGAATTAAATCAAATAAAATTAAATAAAAATGGAAAAATTAATTTTTAATCTTGAAATAAATTGTGGGACACGTGGGAGGCATGGCCAAGCTGAACCAAGTGGAAAAAGTGGGCCCCTTTTGTCAAAAATGAAGTTTCAAGGATAATTGACTTTGGCCATTTCACAAAAATTTCCCAACTTCTCCAATGCCTATCTTGCTCAATTTTAAAGCTATGAACATGTTCTTGGACATTTTGGAAAGGTCTTGAAGTCCTCTAACCAATGCCTTTGGTCCCATGTCATTTTTATTTACCAATATCAAGTTATGGTCTTTGACTTAAAGTGCCTTTTTGTTGACTTTTGAAAATGACCTATAATGTTGAAATTGATAACTTTTTGTGAGAGCATTTCTTGGACTTGGAATGTGAAGATGAGTTGTAGGAAATGTCCTCCCCTTCAAGATGAGCATTGGATGGGATTTTTCTGATGAACCATGAAAAAGTTATGCCTTGGTCAAGTTATAGTTGACTTTTCAACTGTCCAAAAATAGAAACTTTTGCATCTTGATGATTTTTGAGCCATTCTTGTGGAATCATGATCAAGACTTGATCAAATGATGATTGTGGCTTAAAAATAAGATGTTGACCAAAAATTTTGACTTTTGACTGCCAAATGACCATTTTCCCCCTGCAATTGACTATGGAGCAATTAGGGTTTTTGACTGTGCAACTTGACCTTGTGAGCCTTGAAACTTGACATGTAGGTGCTTGACAATGTATATGAGCATATGGGACTTGATTGAGCCCTTGAAAACTTCAACTCCCTTGCAAGAACCAAAACCCTAATTTGACTGGCTTAGGAGGATGGTTGACTGTGTAGCCCTTGAGTAGACTTTAAACCATTTGAGGTGATGCTTGTCAAAACTTTGAAGAATATGGAAGGGCAAATTTTGGGGTACAACACATTGCTACACGTTACATTGTTTACATTTGATCGCGATTCGATTTGGTTGTAAATTATTGGACACTACATTCCTAAAGTCTCATCCCCATTTGTAAATTTGTACCCCCACTCCCGGATACTATTTTGTAATAGCGTAGACTTTTAAATTCCCGCACTTTATCGCTTTCGAATTATGCCATGGTTAGACCTAGGGTTTGTATGTACATAAAATCAAACGCTAGATAACCTAATACAAAAACAAATGCATGAAATCGATACACAATCACACTTGCACCCCCTAGGGTAATCCCACATGTTGCCTTCCAAAATGGGCCATGCTTGCACGTCGAGTTTCTTTGGCAAAGCAATTCAAAATGATCATAAGTCCCTCGATGACGCTTTCGAAATTCGCCTATCAAAATGATCAAGTCCCTTCAAGCAAATTGCCAAAGACACTTGGCACCATTACATTCATGGTCCGTACGATGACCCACGCCCGTCCCGTTAAACATCCTAAACGCAAGATTTTCCACCAAATTCAATGGTGGAACAAAATTGTTAAAAAAAGGGTTGAAAACATAGAGAAAACCTTTTGAGTACAATAGGGGTAGACAAAACTCTTAGTTACTTGAGATCAACTTGCAAAAACACTTGCCTCCTTTTCAAAAACCACACTCCACAACACAACTTTCAACACAACTTTCAAAACAAATTTCAAAAACATTTGAAACATCTTTTCGAAAAGACACACACCTTTGTAAAACATTCGAGTAAAGAATTGTTACAACGGTTGCCTAAACAAGGCATCTTTTTCAAAACATTTTCAAAACACACACATACACCACAATTTCAAGCAATCGAAAATCAAGGCAAGTGATCTAAAACCAAGTGACTAAGAGCCCATGGATAACCATGGATGAAAAGGGTGCTAATACCTTCCCTTTTCATAATCTACCCCCCGAACCCACGAAACATCTCAAAAGGTTTTTTCCTGTGCTTTTTAACCTTTCCTTTAGGATAAAATAAAAAGTTGGTGGCGACTCTTTCTAAACCGAACAAGTGCGAATACAAACACAAACCTCAAGTCAGTTCTCCCACTGTATCACACCATGGAATTATGGGTCTGACGTCTACTACCATGGTATTAAACAAGAATTGTTTGATGAAGATGATGAAGAGGTTGATCCCAACATTGACAATATTGCAGGGACCAGCAAAATTACTAGAAGCGGAAGGGTTTTTTCCCCAGAAATAACTCCACCTGTTCAAGTCACAGTTATTGAGACTGTAAGTGTTTAGTTATTGGCATATATGTTTGGTAAAACCAGGTGTGTGAATGTCATGACTGATGTCATAACATTCTGGATTTTTAGGTACTTTATGCAGAAAAAGAATGGCATACAGTAGCTGCTATTTAGAGTGTGTATCTGAGCATTTTGAAATGATCACATTTATTACTTTCTACCAAAATCAGTAAACAGGATCTCTGTTGTCATAACCAATGTTAAGACATCCTGTACTGATCTAACAGTTATGCAGTTTGGTTAATTCTGAGATTTTTCGGGAATTTGGTTCATTCTTTCCAGAACAAAATCTCACGTGGACTTTAGGTTAACCTAGCTCAACCCTAATCTGGTTGATAAAGTCTTGTGACCAAGTCTTGAGGTTAACCCTAACTTTTCGTGGAAGCCCTAACTGAAGAAACAACTGCATATATATTCAACAGGAAAACTGATTGGAAAATCAACTCTTTGACAGAAGATCAATTAGGGGCTGTATAGTTTTAACTACTGTAATCCAAGCAAGTATCATTGTGATAAGTGACTTGGAGTAGGTTTTGATTGTAAGGGTTGTGTATCACTCAAAGCTTTGAAGCAAGAGTGTTTGTGTTACTTGACTAAAGCTTTGAAGCAAGGTCAAGTTAGGTTTATGTTTCACTCAAAGCTTTGAAGCAAGAGTGGTTGTGTTACTTGATTAAAAGCTGTGAAGCATAATCAAGTGTTTGTTCTGAAGAGTGTCTTCATTATTTCATTAGTCAATTGTTTAGTATCACTGCTGTGATTGAGGGGAAGTGAGTAGGAACTCAGGTTTAAGTTGAACTTAGATTGAAGTTGCATTGGGTAGGTCTTAAGTGAAGGAGATAAACTGGTTGGTTTATTCCTGAATTAATATCTCTTATAGTGGATTTCCTCCATGGCTTGGTAGCCCCCAGAGTAGGTGTTGTTTCACACTGAACTGAGTAAACAATTGACTGTGTTATTTACTGCTTTTTGATTTACTGTCTTATAGAAAGTTAGATACTGTGTCATAACATTCACTGTGACATTGAGTATCTGCTGCCAGAATTTCTATTGGCATCAGAGCAGGAACCCTGCCTGTCTTACTGGGTGAGATCTAGGGATATCACTTTCTGGTGCTATGGACAAAGAAGGAGTTTTTGGAAACAGACCACCCATTATGGATGGATCAAATTATGAATACTAGAAACCTCGTATGATTGCCTTCTTAAAATCACTGGACAAAAAGGCTTGGAGAGCTGCTGACAAAGGATGGAACCATCCCACCATAACTGAGAAAGATGGGACAATCAGTCTGAAGCCTGAGGAAGAATGGAGCAAAGAAGAAGATGAGTTAGCCCTGGGTAATTCCAAAGCATTAAATGCCTTGTTCAATGGAATTGATAGAAACATATTCAGACTAGTACATCAATGTGAACTGGCCAAGGAAGTTTGGGACACTCTCAAAACTACCCATGAGGGCACATCCAAAGTAAAAATGTCAAGGCTTCAGATGCTGACTACCAAATTTGAGAACCTAAATATGATGGAAGATGAAACCATTCATGAGTTTCACATGAACAACTTGGAGATTGCCAACACCTCAGGGGCATTGGGAGAAAAGATGTCAGAAGAAAAACTGGTGAGAAAGATTCTCAGATCCTTGCCTAAAAGATTTGCAATGAAGGTAACTGCTATAGAGGAAGCCCAGGATATCATCAAGTTGAAGGTGGATGAACTCATTGGATCTCTTCAGACTTTTGAGATGGGGATCAGTGACAATGTTGACAAGAAAAACAAGAGCATAGCACTTGTATCCAACACTGAAGATGAGAACAAGGAGGATGAAGAAGAAAATATTTCAGAAGCTATAGCCATGATTGGAAGACAATTCAACAAACTCATCAAGAGAATGGATCCAAAGTCAAGGTCAAATGTTAAGAACATTCCTTCTGACATTAACAGATCTTATGACTCCAGCAGAAGACCAAAGTCTGAAGAGAAGGGAAATCAAAGCAGAGGAATCCAATGCCATGGATGTGAAGGATATGGGCACATTCGAGCTGAATGTCCTACCTTTCTTAAGAAACAAAAGAAAGGAATGTCTGTTACTTGGTCTGACTGTGATTTAGAAAGTAATTCTGAAGAAGAATCTGCCAAACTAGTTACTGCACTAACTGGTATTTGTACCTCTGGTAGTGACACTAGTGATGAGGAAGTGACATTTGAAGAACTGGCTGATACCTACAAGAAATTATGTATCAGAAGTGCTGAAGTCTGTCAGCAAAATGAGAGACAAACAAAACTCATAATAAAGTTGGAGGCTGAGAAAAGGGCAGACATTGAAACTATAAGTCATCTAGAAGGGGAAGTTCAAATGTTGAACTCAAAACTGGACCAGATGAACAAATCTGTCAAGATGCTGACAAATGGAACTGAAAAATTGGAAGAAATCCTTCAGGTTGGACAAAATGTGGGAAACAAGTCTGGTCTAGGATTTGTGTCAGCAAAGAAAATTGGTACAGACAAGAAGATCAGGCCTGATAAACAAATGTCAAAGCAGATGTCATAACATAACACTCAACATTGGGAACAGAGAAATATGAAGAAAAAGTACCAAAGATGGAGATGTCATCATTGTGGGAGGTTTGGTCACATAAAGCCATTCTGCTTCAGATTGTATGGATACCCTAATCAGAACCCAGGTGTCAAACCTAAGTCTAACAAGGTAGCACATACTCCACAGTGGAAGAAAAAGGCTACTGCCCTGATAGCCCACACTTCCCTTAGAGTCTCTGCAAAGGAAGACTGGTACTTTGACAGTTGATGTTCTAAGCATATGACTGGAATCAAGAACCTTCTCAATAATGTTAAACCTCACACCACTAGTTTTGTGACCTTTGGAGATGGTGCTAGAGGAGAAATCAAAGGAGTTGGAAACTTGGACTGCCCTGGAGTTCCAAATCTAAATGAAGTATTGTTGGTAAAAGGACTGACTGCTAATCTCATAAGTATTAGTCAATTATGCGATCTAGGATTCAAGGTCAACTTCTCAAAATCTGAATGTCTTGTAACTAATGAGAAACAAGAAGTTGTAATGAAAGGATTCAGATCTAAAGACAACCGTTACTTGTGGGAGCCTGAGAACACTAATTACTCCACTATGTGTTCTATTGCCAAAGAAGAAAAAGAAGTGAAATTGTGGCACCAAAAACTTGGCCATCTTCATCTAAGAGGAATGAAAAAGATTATATCCATGGAGGCAGTCAGAGGGATTCCAAGACTGCAAATTGATGAAGGAAGAGTTTGTGGTGAATGTCAGGTTGGTAAGTAGACTAGGATGTCACATCCAAAGTCAAGACATCTGACCACCTCTAAGGTTCTATAACTTCTACATATGGATCTGATGGGACCAATGCAGGTGGAAAGTCTTGGTGGAAAAAGATATGTCTATGTTGTTGTGGATGATTTTTCCATATTCACCTGGATTAACTTCATTAGGGAAAAATCTGATGTATTTGAAGTTTTTAAAGAACTGTGCAAAAGAATTCAAAGAGAAAAAGAAGGGTGCATTATCAGAATCAGAAGTGATCATGGCAAGGAATTTGAAAACAGTAAGTTTAATGAGTTCTGTTCCTCAGAAGGAATTAATCATGAATTCTCTTCTCCTATAACTCCTCAGCAAAATGGAGTTGTAGAAAGGAAAAACAGGACCATACAGGAATCTTCCAGAGCAATGATACATGCCAAAAGACTTCCTATTCATTTTTGGGCTGAAGCTATGAACACAGCCTGTTATGTCCATAACAGAGTCACTTTGAGAAAAGGAACCTCATCCACCATTTATGAACTCTGGAAAGGAAGAAAGCCAACAAGTACTTCCATGTATTTGGTAGAAAATGTTATATTCTTGCAGATCGTGATCAAAGGAGAAAGCTGGACCCTAGAAGTGATGAAGGAATATTTCTGGGATACTCCACCAACAGCAGAGCTTATAAGGTATTCAATTCCAGGACCAAAGTCATGATGGAATCAATAAATGTCATAGTTGATGATTATCATGAGGAAACAGATGTCCCTTGTAATGTTGAGACATTCTTTGAGACTTCAACTCAACAGAATGACCTTCCTAACACCAATGTATCAGACTCTGAATCCAAGGAAGCCAGCAAAATCCCTTCCATCAGAATTCAGAAAGATCATCCTAAAGAACTCATCATAGGAGATCCTAACAGTGGAGTCATTACAAGATCTAGAGAAATCATCTCAAACGCTTGCTTTGTGTCTAAAATTGAACCAAGAAATGTTAAGGAGGCTTTAACTGATGAATACTGGATTGGTGCAATGCAAGATGAATTGAACCAATTCAAGCAACATGAAGTATGGGAGTTAGTTCCTAGACCAGAGGGAACAAACATCATTGGCACAAAATGGATATACAAGAACAAATCAGATGCTGAAGGAGTTGTCACCAGGAATAAGGCAAGACTTGTTGCCCAAGGATACACTCAAGTTGAAGGGGTTGATTTTGATGAGACCTTTGCCCCTGTAGCCAGACTGGAATCCATCAGACTCTTATTGGGAATTGCTTGTCTCCTGAAGTTCAAGTTATTTCAGATGGATGTAAAAAGTGCCTTCCTAAATGGGTACTTAAATGAGGAAGTCTATGTGGAACAGCCTAAAGGATTTGTGGATCCAAACTACCCTGATCATGTCTACAAATTGAGGAAAGCTTTATATGGCCTGAAACAAGCTCCTAGAGCATGGTACGAAAGGTTGACAAAATTTCTCTCTGACAAAGGATACAGAAAAGGAGGCTTGGATAAAACCCTTTTTGTCAAAAATGATAGTGGAAAGATAATGGTAGCTCAAATCTATGTTGATGACATAGTGTTTGGGGGAATGTCAGATCAAATGGTTAAACATTTTGCTGACCAGATGCAGGCTGAATTCGAAATGAGCCTCATAGGAGAATTGACATACTTTCTTGGACTGCAAGTCACACAGATGGAAGACTCAATTTTTCTATCTCAAAGCAAGTATGCAAAGAACATTGTCAAGAAGTTTGGTATGGAGAATGCCAGTCCCAAAAGGACTCCTGCACCTACTCATTTAAAGCTATCCAAAGATTCAAGTGGAGTTAAGGTGGACCAAAGCCTGTACAGAAGCATGATTGGAAGTCTGCTGTACTTAACAGC
This sequence comes from Vicia faba, assembly GCA_948472305.1. Lineage (NCBI taxonomy): Eukaryota > Viridiplantae > Streptophyta > Magnoliopsida > Fabales > Fabaceae > Vicia > Vicia faba. The sequence goes on along the minus strand of OX451740.1, from coordinate 386,000,570 downwards.
CAGCAGACCTGACATTGCTTTTGCAGTTGGAGTATGTGCAAGATACCAAGCTGATCCTAAAGTCAGCCATATCAACCAAGTAAAAAGAATTTTGAAGTATGTAAGTGGAACTTCCAACTATGGCTTGCTTTACTCTCATGGTTGTGAACCAACTCTGACTGGTTACTGTGATACTGATTGGGCTGGAAGTGTTGATGATAGAAAAAGCACCTCTGGAGGATGTTTCTTCTTAGGAAATAATATGGTCTCCTGGTTCAGCAAGAAACAGAACTGTGTATCTCTCTCTACTGCTGAAGCTGAATACATTGCAGCTGGTAGTAGCTGTTCTCAAATGATCTGGATGAAACATATGCTTACTGAGTACAATGTCACACAAGATGTTATGACATTGTACTGTGACAATCTGAGTACAATCAACATTTCCAAGAATCCTATTCAGCATAGCAGGACCAAGCATATTGATATTAGACATCACTTTATCAGAGACCTTGTAGAGGAGAAGACGATTAAACTGGAACATGTTGCCACTGAGCTACAGCTGGCTGACATTTTTACCAAAGCACTTGATGCAAATCAGTTTGAAAATTTGAGGGGTAAGTTAGGTATTTGCCAACATGAGGAAATGTAGCAATTAATTTTTCTTAAAACAAGGGATGAAGGAGTTTTTTGTGTTAAGTCTATTTTGATTGGGTTAATCATATGTTTTCCTAATTCTTTAAAAATTGCTAAGAAGTTGAATAGACACTCATTTACCTCCTTCCTCTCTCGGCTCTGCAACAATCCCCATTCTCTCAATCAAAAATTTCTCTCCCGTTGCTACTAGTTTTCTAAGACTATCAAAATGTCTCAAACATCATCCTCTTCCAAGACAACTATTTCATCCGCATCCTCTGATCAAGATTCTAGGGCAATCACAACATGCATGGATTCTGAAGTCCTGGAGATTACTCCTCTTAGAGAACTGGCCACTAACCCCTCTAAGGTTAAAAAGCTGAGAACAAGGCATGCAGGAAGGTCTCAAGCTACTTCATCCGGTAATCCCTCTCAACCATCATCTTCTGTTCCAAATAGGGAAGGCTCAGCTTACGTTCATCAAGCAATAGCTAGGCTTGTTACAAGAATTCTGAGTGAGAACCACTCGGTACCTGGAATTTTTGTTCCATTAAATCAAGAATCAGCAAGTCCAAATGCTAAAATAAATCCAGATGTCTCTAAGAATGTTGAGACACTGAATGACAACATTCAGAAATCATCTGATAATCTTGATGATCTCCAGAATCCTTCAGAGAAGGAGGTTGAACCCCCCGTTATTGATGTGGATGATGACTACTCTGACAATGACCTAATTGCAAATATCAACCCTAGCATAGCTAGGAGAATGATGAACAGAAAAGGCAAGCAGGATGCTGCAAAATGTCTGACCAAAGAGAATGTCATGACTGATGTGTTTAGTTATTGGCATATATGTTTGGTAAAACCAGGTGTGTGAATGTCATGACTGATGTCATAACATTCTGGGTTTTTAGGTACTTTATGCAGAAAAAGAATGGCATACAGTAGCTGCTATTTATGAGTGTGTATCTGAGCATTTTGCAATGATCACATTTATTACTTTCTACCAAAATCAGTAAACAAGATCTCTGTTGTCATAACCAATGTTAAGACATCCTGTACTGATCTAACAGTTATGCAGTTTGGTTAATTCTGAGATTTTTCAGGAATTTGGTTCATTCTTTCCAGAACAGAATCTCACGTGGACTTTAGGTTAACCTAGCTCAACCCTAATCTGGTTGATAAAGTCATGTGACCAAGTCTTGAGGTTAACCCTAATTAACCCTAGCTTTTCTTGGAAGCCCTAACTGAAGAAACAACTGCATATATATTCAACAGGAAATCTGATTGGAAAATCAACTCTTTGACAGAAGATCAATTAGGGGTTGTATAGTTTTAACTACTGTAATCCAAGCAAGTATCATTGTGATAAGTGACTTGGAGTAGGTTTTGATTGTAAGGGTTGTGTATCACTCAAAGCTTTGAAGCAAGAGTGTTTGTGTTACTTGACTAAAGCTTTGAAGCAAGGTCAAGTTAGGTTTATGTTTCACTCAAAGCTTTGAAGCAAGAGTGGTTGTGTTACTTGATTAAAAGCTGTGAAGCATAATCAAGTGTTTGTTCTGAAGAGTGTCTTCATTATTTCATTAGTCAATTGTTTAGTATCACTGTTGTGATTGAGGGGGAGTGAGTAGGAACTCAGGTTTAAGTTGAACTTAGATTGAAGTTGCATTGGGTAGGTCTTAAGTGAAGGAGATAAACTGGTTGGTTTATTCCTGAATTAATATCTCTTATAGTGGATTTCCTCCCTGGCTTGGTATCCCCCAGAGTAGGTGTTATTTCACACTGAACTGGGTTAACAATTGACTGTGTTATTTACTGCTTTTTGATTTACTGTCTTATAGAAAGTCAGATACGGTGTCATAACATTCACTGTGACATTGAGTATCTGCTGCCAGAATTTCAGAGACAACTGTCGAGGCTCAGGGTAAAGAGCCAATGATAGAGCCTGCCCGAATGGAGGCACTTAAAGAAACTACAGTCAAGGACACCTTTGGACAAGAGTTGGAAGAGGTTTTAAAAATCATCTGCAAGAGCGACTATAAAATTGTTGAACAGCTAGGGCAAACCCCATCCAAAATCTCCATGTTATCTTTACTGTTGTGTTCCGAAGCCCATGCACATGCTTTAGTAAAATTCTTGAAGACTGCTCATGTGCCGCAAGAAATTTTAGCTGATCAATTTGGAAGTTACATGGCGAGTTTAACAATTGATAATGGATTAGGCTTCTTCAATGCTGACCTGACTCCAGAGGGGAGAAATTATAATAGGTCCCTACATGTCTCCATTGAATGCAGGGGCACTACGTTGGCTCATGTGTTAATTGATACTGGATATTCTCTGAATGTTCTGCGAAAAGGCATTGTTGATAGACTGGATTGTGAGGGGGTTGTGCTGAAGCCCAGTAATATCATAGTTCGAGCCTTTGACGGGTCCAGAAGAATGGTGCATGGAGAAGTGGACCTCCCAATCAAAGTGAGTTCACAGATATTTGAGTCCACTTTATATGTAATGGACATCTGGACAGCTTATTCTTGTCTATTGGGACGCCCCTGGATCCATGGAGAAAGTGTTGTTACCTCCACCTTGCACCAGAAATTAAAGTATCTTGTGAAAGGAAAGGTTTTTACTATTTATAGAGAAGATGAATACATGGTCATCCATCTAAATACATTTCGATACGTGGAAATGGACGGGGAATTTATCGAGGCTCCCTATCAGACCTTTGAAGTGATTTCCCCTGTTGTTGTTAAAGATGTTTTTGCCATTCCAAAGATCTCCAAGACTCTGCACAAGATGGCTTCCTTGAAAGATGCCAAGGATACTATAGAAGAAGGTGGTTGTACTATTTAGGGTCGGCTTCCTGATATCCCTTATAAATATGACAATTTTGGTTTGGGCTTTACTGTAGAAGGACAAAGGGTTGTTCATCGTGTTCTGGCTGGAAGACCTCTGTTCCGTATCAGTAACAATAGATTCAATGCTATAGAATATGCAGACAATGATTGTGACTTCAACAGCTGGATATTCCCTACCATTGGTGATGGACTTAATAATTGAAAAGAAGAAGACATTTTCCCTATCTCCTTTAGTCATGAGTAATAGATATACTCTTGTCTTATTTCTTTTTAAAAGATTTTTGTTATGTAATCAACAATGACTTTAAACCCTGTGTCTTACCCGAGGCACAATGGTTTATTTGTTAAGGGTTGATAATTCATAAACATTGTTCGTTTAATAAAAACATTGGACGTTTTGCATTAGAATTTTGTGATCTTTGTTTTTTCTTTTATCTTATTGCATTTTCAAATATCTAAGTGTTCTTACACACACCCGCGCACTACATTGAATATCCTCATCCACTCTAGATCTCGTTGATAACGATTCTGCTATTTCCACTTATGACTTCGAAAATCTGATCTACCAAGTCGAGGACGAAGGTGGGGACGATTGTGAAATACCTGGAGAACTTTCTAGACTCTTAATACAAGAAGAAAAGGCTATCCAACCACATGAATATCCGGTTGAAGTTGTAAACTTGGGTACCGAGACAGACAGGAAGGAAGTCAAGATCGGCGCCAACTTAGAGAGTAGTGTCCAGAATAGATTAATCCAGGTGTTGCACGAATATGTTGAGATCTTTGCTTGGTAATACAAAGACATGCCATCTGTTGCACCCCAAAATTTTCCCTCTCATTTTATCAAGATTTCCCCTCACAAGACTCTTTGGACTCCAGACAGGATTAAGGTTTGCTCTGCTCAAGACATCTCCTTGCACTGATGACCTGAAATTAGCGTTTGAGTTTGCACAGGGATTTTTGGACTTCCAATGCTCAATGTTACTTTCATGCTTCATTTTGGACTTATAAGATTGCTCATACCAAGTTTCAAGCTTTGAATCAAATTTTTGCCCAGTCAATTGGACAATTGACCTAGAAATCAGTTGTATAGGGGAAAAAGTCAATTGTGGCCAATTTACAGTCAAACCTCATAATTTTTTATCCACATCAACATTATAGACTCATATGAACCATTTTATCAAGTTTGGACCACAACTCCTCAAGAAATTTGATCAGATCATCAAAAGGGCAAAATGGTCATTTTTAGGGTTTTGACTACAGAAGGGCAATTTCTGATTTTTCACATAGCCAATGGAAAATTGGGTTCAAGCATGGTTTCAAGGACTCAATGGCATCATCTTGACCCAATCACAAGGTTCAAAAGATCTCAAAAGCATTGGATTGACAGATGAATTTTCCAGTCAACTGATCAAAAATCAACTGTACACTAAAAAGTCAAACTTTGACTTTTTGGTCAAAATCAAGTGCCAAGGGTCATTTTTCATCAAGATGTGTCAAAACATGAAACTTGTTCACCAAGAAACCTAATTTTGAAAATTAGGGTTTAAAATGGAAAATTTTCATAACTTAGAAATTTTCTAAGTTATGAAAATTTCTTATTTTTACCCAAATTTTCCCAACTTTTTCACCATGATGCAATTTGATTCAAAGAAAACTTCCAACATAAAAGTTGTAGTCCTCCACAAAATATACAACTTTGATTCACAAAGTTTTCCCAAAATATGCTTGGATCTCAAGTTATGATTTTGTGAACAAGGGTCCATGAAACTTTTAACTTAGTGAAATTTTGCCCTAGTTTAGGCAGGATTTTGACCTATCTTCATGGCAACTTTTCACATAGTTCCAAGTGGAATCTCAAATTTCATTTCAAATATGGATTGTAGAGCATGTTACAAGCTTTTCAAAATGTCCAAGAACTCTCCAAGATCATTCATGGTTAGGGAGAATCGAAAGTTTGAAATTGGCAAATTATCACTTTTGGCCAAGGCATTTTGCACATTGATACAACTTGCAATTCTGCCCAAACCTTGCTTGTAATTGTTTTACATGCCTTAAACCTTTCCACACTCATAAATTAAATTCAAACACATTGGATTAAGGCTTTGTTCTGATCTATGAAGCATTATACAAAGGCTTATTCCATTTTTGGCAAAAAGTTAACAATGCCATTTACATAAAGCACAACTTTTGCAATTTTGTTTGTCTTGAGCATTGGACTTCATATTTTGCAGCAAACCACATCCACAAATATCAGGGAAAGTACACCAACTATGTGCATGCTTGGAGCTAGCCTGTACAGGCCTTGCCTTTGTCACTTCCCACCTTTTCTTCAAAAACAAGTCAACTTGCAAAAACTCCACAACTCTTGTATCTTTTAAAACCAAAGTTTGTAAACATTTGAAATAGGTTCAGCACATCACACCAAGCCAGAAACACGATCTAGCAACCTCTCAAACACCCTTGTACACCAAAAACCCCATTTTTTGCCAAAACAGGGCAGGTTCTACAAATCATAAGCCAAAACCAAATCCACTCGTGCGTTTTGCTTGAAACCAGTTCCAACACACTCCATAAAACATACCTAAACTATCCCAACCATTCCCAAGCCACTGTAACTCCATTTACACACTTCACCATTTTCAAATTCTGAGTTTGCAGGTTGAGTTCTACAAGAAGATTCAGGCAAGTTCAAAGCAAGCTAAGCATTGGGAAAGCTCAAAGGAACTTCAAGCAAGCTCACAAGTATCTCAGGCCTCACTCACAACCCCTACATTGCCATATTCGAACTTGACTGAAACAGGTATTTCTCAAACTTCTATCTCCTTATTTAGGAATCATTAGGCTTAGGTTTATGAAGAAAAAATGTAGTCCTCATTGTCCTTGAGCTGTACATATGCATAGAATTCCTTTATGTTAACTGAGCTAGGAGTATTTGATAGTTGAACTTTCTGAAAAAACCAGGTCAAGATTTAGGGCCAATGAAATTCTCTCTGGTCTTTGAGAGTTAGATTAAGTTTTTTACATGGTTAGAATCGTGTGATCAAGAGCTATAACTTTCATGTTGCAAGTTTTTGTTTTTGAGCACGTACGCATGAGTTCCAGATTTGAACATGACGCGTGTTTGCTTCTGTCTCAAGGACAGGGATGAAGACAACTTGGGTTGGGCTTGGATTATTCTGACTATTTGCACCCCTTAACTTGCTTTTTACACCCCCTTGGCCCATTTCATTATTTTCCCATATTTTTTCATTTATTTTTATTTTCTGACTTTTATTTATTTTCTCCAAATATTAAAAATCACTAAAAATATTTTCTTAAATTTTCACATTTTTATTTTATCTTTTTGTTTTATTTTTGGCATAATATTTAGTCTATTAGGTTTAATACATTTATTTTCTTAAATAAAAACTTATAATTAATACAAAAATATTATATATTTTTTATTTTTATTATTTATACACTTAAATAATATTTTCTCACACATTTAAATTTTTTTAACACTTTTGTATATATTTTATTTATTTTCTTGTACATAAATAAATAATATAATATATATATATATATATATATATATATATATATATATATATATATATATATATATATATATATATATATATATATATATATATATATATATATATATATATATATATATATATATATATATATATATATATATATATATATATATATATATATATATATATATATATATATATATATATATATATATATATATATATATATATATATATATATATATATATATATATATATATATATATATATATATATTTTCTTAAAACAAAATTAGGGTTTCTCCACCCTTTCCAAAAATAATCATTAATATTTTTCCTATTTTTGAGAAATTAAATAAATTTATTTTACATACATAAAATAAAATACAAAAACATTTTGCATATTTATATTTAATTGCACATTTAAATAATTGCCTTATTTATTTATTTATACAATATTTCAATTTGGTTGTAATAATAGTTTTAGGGTTTTATTTTCTTGCAAATATCCCCTATTCAAATTTGTATCCCCCTCCCCATAATAATGTTGTAATAGTCTTAGATTTACTTTTACGCATTTATTGCTTTCAAATATGCCATGATAGCAAAACTAGGGTTTGTATGAAGACCAAAATCAAACAAATAGCTTGACTAAACACAAGACAAAAATGCATGAAAAATGACAACACAATGCACACAAGCACCGCTAGGGTTTCATCCACTTGTTGCCTTAAAAATGGCCATGGTATGCATGCTAGGTATCTTGGCAAAACAAAACAATCAAAACAAAAAGATCATAGTCCCTCGATGACGCTATCTTGGTTGCCTATACAAAAATGATCTAGACCCTCAAAAAACTTGCTAAGATACTTGGCATAATTGCTATCATGGTCATACGATGACCCGCGCCTGTCCCGTTTAACATCCAAACACAAGGTTGTTTACCAAATGCAATGGTAAAACAACAATGTCGAAGGGTTAAAATGTATAGGAAAGATTTTTGAGTAGGGTAGACAACTCCTAGTTACTTGATCAAACTTGCAAACATCCTTGCTAATTTCAAAAACACACAACACAATTTCGAAACAATTTCCCAACAAACTTTCAAACATTGAAACATTTTTCAAAAGACAAACACGTTTGTATACATTCAAACAAGAATCATTACAAAGGTTGCCTAGACAAAGGCCTATTTTCAAAATACTTTCAAAACCACACACAAAAGCACCATTTCAAACAATTGAAAAGCAAAAGCAAGTGATCTAAAACAAGTAACTAAGAGACCATGGAAAATCATGGATGAAAAGGGTGCTAGCACCTTCCCTTTTCATAATCTACCCCCCGAACCCAAAAAATCTCAAAGGTTTTTCCTGTGCTTTTTGACCTTTCCTTTGGATAAAATAAAAAGTCAGTGGCGACTCTTGCTAAACTGAAACATTTGCGAACACAAATGCAAAACCTCAAGTCAGTTCTCCCACCGCATCACAGAACTGGCGACTCTTCTAGGGACTATTCTAAAAGTGGGGTTACCTTAGGGTTTTAGATCAACTTTACATGCTTATCTTGCTTGACTTGATTTCTTTACATTTGGTTCTATTGTTTGGGTTTGAATCCTCTACCCGGATTTGGGAAACATTCATAGTTAAATAGCAATACGTTGTGGAAACTGTGCGGGGTATACCGACATGGTTGAAGCAATAGCTATATTAGTGCGACATATTTGTGGTTACCGGTAGCCTTTGAGTTAATCAAAGAGAATACGGGGCCGCTGAGTGATGTCTTGAAGCACTAATGGACTTTTAGAACCTTTACATGGCCAACTTAGCCTTTTTAGGGGTAGTGAGATGACCGGCTTTGGTGCAGTCTGAAGTTGGTAGATACTCGATATTACACTCATTGAGGGTTGTTTTCTTGGAATATTTCGGTCGCCAGTAAAGTGGCTAAACTGAAACAATGAACACAGAAAATAATCCAGTGATATTGAGCTCCTTAGAACCCGGTTACTATTTATATGACAGGTTGAGCCAACTAAACTTCAAGAGGGTACTTACCTATGAAACCCCATGCAAGCCTGAAACTAGGAACTTGTGTGATTTGTTTGTACATATATATTTGTGCATAACATCATAACATCATGAAGCATCATATGCATCCACTAACCATTTCAAGGATTTGGATCTTTATCTTTGTTCCTGTTTTGTAGGTAATGGATTCACTTCGCAGGAAAACTATCCAAGTCAACCTTGTAAGAATTCCTCCTCAACTCAAGGAGCTAGCTTCAAGGATTCCTGAAAATTCTCCATTCACCAAGAGGCATGGTCGTCTTCTCAACTTAGTCAACACCAACACTGAGGAAGACATGGTGAAAGTTCTCTTCCAGTTCTTTGACCCCTTACACCACTGCTTCACATTTCCTTATTACCAGCTTGTGCCTACTTTGGAGGAATTTTCTCAACTCCTGAGGATTCCTATTCTCCATCAACTACCCTACAACGGTACGGAAATAGATCCAAAGCCTGAAGATGTTGCTCAAGCCCTACACTTGCAACCATCTGATATCACAGGCCATTGGGAAACTAGAAGTGGTGTCAAGGGTTTCTTGGCAAAGTTTCTGTTTGAGAAGGCCCAAAGCTGCTGGAATTCATTGGACTTACAAGCTTTTGAGGAGATTATAGCTCTTCTCATCTATGGGATGGTCTTGTTCCCAAATCCTGACCAGCTTATAGATGTCAGTGCTGTCAAAATTTTCATGGCTCGCAACCCGGTGCCTACATTGCTTGGGGATATCCTCCACTCATTTCACACTCGAACAATGAGGAAAAGAGGTGTTCTCATGTGCTGTACTCCTCTTCTAGCAAGGTGGTTTATTTCTCACCTTCCCCAATCAGTTTTGAAGAATGAGCAAGGTTTGAGGTGGTCACAACGATTGATGACTCTTACACATTCAGATGTTCATTGGTGTTCTCGATCAAGAGAAAATGTTATCATCATTGATCATTATGGGGAATTTCCTAATGTCCCTCTACTTGGCATTAGGGGAGGCATCACCTACAACCCCTGCTTGGCTCTGAGACAGTTTGGGTATGCCCGAAGGAATGGCCCACATGACATGCTAATTCCATACTTGGTTTTTGACTTCGACAACGACGATCAAGGACTTCGAAAAAGGTTTATCCGAGCTTGGAGGATGCCCAACAAGGTGGACAGTAAGACCTTGGGACACAAGAATTCCATCCCCCTTGATCCTTACCTCAAGTGGGTACGAACCCGTGCCCAAAGTCTTATGATGCCTTACCCCTACATTCTTCCTGTGATCAAAGAGCCTGTTATGGAAGGAGAGGTTCCATACACCCTCCTACATCCTGACATGCCAACATCACTTGAAGATTTACAAAGGAGTTGGATACAGATCAAGGGAGAACGCGATACTTTTGAAGCCCAATTCTACGCCAGTGAGAAGAAGGTTTTGGAACTTACTCGTCAACTTCACAAAGAGCAGGCTCTCAACACCTACATTGCACCAAAGAGGATGCACAACGTCTTTTTACATTAGAATTTTGTATTATTTTGCCCATGGGGCATTTTTGTACTAACAAATTCTATCTTATTAATATGACGTGTGTTCCTTTTTGTTTAAAACAAATTTGAATTTCTGAATCCTTGAATTCATTACATGAATACACATCATTCATCATATGCATAAGCAGGTCTTCACACCAGGTTTACTTATCTCTCTGCTGTTTATTTCAACAAGATGGATATAGAGCAGACGGTCAAAGACTTACAAGAGCAGAATTCATAGTTCCAACAACTACCCATGACCTTGGCAAAGGGTCAGGAGGAGCTCAAAACTCTACTGGAAAAGGAAAAGGAGAAAAAGAAAAAGAAGAGGAATGGTGTGGCTACTCTGGGTAGAAGATTTGAAGGTCAAGCTAGAAGAGTCCTGGATTCCCCTCAACATCTGATGAAGGGGTAGGAAAGGGTAAAGGAACTGCAGTGCAATCTGAATCTGAGGAAGAAGAAGATGAGGAGGATGAAGACTATTCTGAGCAGCAGTACCCTCTTGCAGACGACAAGTACAAGAATTTGGAAGAACGTCTGGCGGCCATGGAGGTGCAGAGAGTTCCTGGGTTAGACTTTGAAGAGCTAGGGTTGGTTGCTGGGATTGTCATTCCCCCTAAGTTTAAGGTACCTATATTTGTTAAGTACGACGGTTTGTCTTGTCCAAAGATGCATATGCGATCTTACGTCAGAAAAATCCAACCGCATTCTTCTGATAAGGACCTGTGGGTTCATTTCTTCAAGGATAGTCTTTCGGGGACGCAATTAGATTGGTTCTACCAGCTAGAGAGGTCTGACGTGCACAATTGGGAGGATTTAGCGGTGGCCTTTTACAGACAATATCAATATAATGCGGATTTAGCACCAACCCGTACTCAATTACAGAGTATGGGCATGGTCTCAAATGAAGGTTTCAAAGAGTATGCCCAGAAATGAAGAGACTTGGCGGGACGAGTGCAACCACCTCTATCTGAGAGGGAGCTGGTAGATATGTTCTTGGGTACACTGTCAGGCCCCTTTTTCAATCACCTTATTGGAAGTTCGTCTGCGGGGTTCACCGAGTTGATTCTGACTGGTGAGAGAGTTTAAGCCGGAATCAAGAGTGGAAAACTTCAAAAGGATGCATCTGCTTCCGCTGCCATCAAAAAGACCTTTCCAGAAAAGAAAGAAGTCTCAGTTGTCTACTCCCAAAGAAGTCAAGGAAGAGTTGAGCGCCGGCCAGCGGTGGGGGCTATAATGATTCAGAAGTCTGCAGCTGATCAGCCTAGAAACAATCAACCCAGAACCAACCAAGCAAGGGTGGAAAGGCTTGCACGGCAATTCACCCGGATCAACATGACACCTGCTCAGATTCTCCCTCATCTCTTAAAGTTAAACCTTGCAAGTTTGAAAGAGGCGCCGAAGAATCCGAATACATCTTCTCCTTACTACCATGCAAATGCCAAGTGTGCTTATCGTTCAGACAGCCTGGGGCACGACACCAACAATTGTTGGGCCCTCAAAAATAAGATTCAGGACTTGATAGATGCTAAAGAAGTTGAATTCGACACCCCTGAAAAGCCTAATGTGATCTCTGCTCCAATGCCAAAACATAGTCACAATGCTCATGCTGTTGAAGACGATCTTTTTGTTGCTACTGTTGATGATTTGATGACTCTGTTACCGATAATCAAGTTGAATTTGCTGAAGGTTGGGATTTTCCAAGGTTGTGAAGAAGATTGCTGCATTTGTTCATCCTTACCAACTTACTATCCGTTGTTGAAGTTAGGCATCCAGCGCCTAATGGATAACCAAGAAATCCTTTTTGAAAAGACTCCTGTTACACCGACTCCTGTCAATGATGTTTAAATAATTACCATATCCGCCAATCTTTCCAAGGTCTCCAAAAGACCTGTTAAGATTACATCCGATCCGAAGATTGTACCTTTGAAGATAACCATGTTGGGGCCTATCCCGTACAAGTACAACAAATCAATATCGTGGAACTATGGGGGAGAGATCTTTTACCACGGTGTTAAACAAATTGAATCGATTGAAGAGAGTTCTGATGAAGAGACTTCCGACATTGGAAACATTGTCGGAACGAGTAAAATCACCCGCAGTGGAAGAACTTTCTCTCCGGAGATTGCGCCTCCAAAGGCAATCTTCGGACCCTCAGCTACTCCTAAGGTTACTCTTGCACCGGTCAACATATCTGCGAGAACTCCAGTTATTGAAGAAGTTGTAACTCCTGTGGTTGTCCCCTCTACTGCTGCTGATGATAGAGGGAAAGGGATCCAAGAAGAGCCTGTCAGGACGAGGGCTCAGCCGTTGATCATCCCTGAAACCTCTCAAAAATAAATGGAAGAGATTTTGAAAATAATCAAGAAAAGCGATTATAATATTGTGGAGCAACTGGGGCAAACCCCCTCAAAAATATCTATGCTGGCCTTGCTGCTTTATTCAGAAGCTTATGCCCAAGCTTTGATCAGATTCTTGAAGACGGCCCATGTGCCACAGGAAACCTCCGTGGACCAATTCCAGGAATGCGTAGCTAGCCTAACAGCTGACAACGGTTTAGGATTCTCCGATGCTGATCAAACAATCAAAGGGAGAAAACATAATGATGCTTTGCATGTCTCGGTAGAATGCAAAGGGACTACTCTGGCACACGTTATTGTAGACACTGGTTCATCGATGAACGTCTTACCAAAGAAAGCTTTGGATAGGCTAGATTGTGAAGGTCTAACTTTGAAGCCCAGAACCATCATTGTCAGAGCCTTTGACGGTTCTAAACGGATGGTCCACGGGGAGGTGGACATCCCGATTAAAGTGGGAACAAAAACCTTCAACTCCACATTCTATGTCATGGACATCCGTCCCTCCTATTCTTGCTTGTTGTGAAGACCCTGGATTTATCATGCTGGAGCTGTTACTTCTACCCTGCATCAGAAGCTCAAGTACCCTGTCCAGGGGAAAATTGTAACTGTTCACGGCGAAGAGGAATACATGATAAGCCATCTAAATTCTTTCCGCTATGTGGAATTGGATGGTGAATTCATCGAAACACCCTTTCAGCATTTTTAAGAGGTAGCCCGGGAGATGGCGGCAGCCAAGATAGTGCCTTCTGTACCCATGATTACCCGACCTCCGCCTTGGATGTCATCCCTAAAAGATGCAAAGGTTGTGATTGAAGAAGGAGGAAGCACAATCTGGGGGCAACTTCCATACTTTCCCTTTAAATATGATAAATTCGGCTTGGGTTTCACTGCTTCTGCTCAAAATACTATGCGCCGCTCTCGGGCTGGAGGGCCACCAATGAAGATCACCCATCATGGAGTCAATGCTTTGGAGGATAGTGGAGAGGAGAGCAATCTGGAAGACTGGATTTTCCCTACCGTTGAAGGAGGATTATGCAATTGGGAGGCGAAGGACTTTATTCGCATTACTTTCATCAATCAGTAATTTATCTTTCAAACATTTCTGTTGGTTTGTAATAATTCTTAAACAATTCGTACACTTTTAACCTTGTGCCTTACCCTAGGCATATAGGTCCATTTGTAAGGGTTTGATTTTTCATCTTCATATGCCATTTTAATGAATCATGGACGTTTTCACATATAAACCTTTGTGTTCATTTTATTTCTTTTTACACTTTATTTTTTTAAAGGTGGCTATCCCTTACACACACCCACACTCACCAATGCAGGTACCCATCCATTCCGGATTCCATGGGTAACAATTATGCTATGGCCTTCAGTGACTCTGAAGATCTGGTCTACCATGCCGAATACGAAGGTGATGAAGACTGTGAAGTGCCTAGAGAATTGGCTAGACTGCTACAACAAGAGGAAAGGGCTATTATACCTCATGAGGAGTTGTTAGAGACAATCAACTTGGGAACTGAGGAAGACAGAAAAGAAGTTAGAGTGGGTTCCAACCTAGAGCCAAGTGTCAAGGAGCGCTTAGTTCAGCTATTGAATGGATATGTGGAGATCTTCGCCTGGTCCTACGAAGACATGATAGGACTTAATACAGATATTGTAGTTCACCGTCTCCCTACAAGAGAAGACTGTCCACCAATTAAACAGAAAGTTCGCTGCATGAGGCCCGACATGTCTGAAAAGATCAAAGAAGAAGTTATGAAGCAGTTCAATGTGGATTTCTTGCTGTTACCTCCTATCCATAATGGGTTGCTAACATTGTGCCCGTGCCTAAGAAGGATGGCAAAGTCAGAATGTGCATGGATTACAGAGACTTAAATAGGGCCAACCCTAAAGATGACTTTCCACTACCGCACATTGACATCTTGGTTGATAATACAGCTCAGCACAAGGTATTTTCTTTCATGGACGGATTTTCAGGGTACAACCAGATCAAAATGGCACCTGAAGACATGGAGAAAACTACTTTTGTTACACAGTGGGGTACGTTCTGTTATAAAGTGATGCCATTCGGACTGAAGAATGTCGGGGCAACCTATCAGCGCGCCATGGTGGCTTTGTTTCATGATATGATACATCATGAGATAGAGGTCTACGTAGACGACATGATAGCCCATTCACAAACTGAAGAAGAACACCTTGACCATCTGCAAAAGCTGTTTGTCAGGTTGAAAGAGTACAAGCTCAGACTGAACCCTAACAAGTACACTTTCGGAGTCAGGTCCGGTGAACTCTTGGGTTTCATTGTCAGTAACAAAGGCATCGAGGTTGATCCTGCCAAAGTCAAAGCTATACAAGAAATGCATGCCCCTCGCACTGAGAAGGAGGTTAGAGGTTTCTTGGGACGCCTAAACTACATTGCAAGGTTCATTTCTCACCTAACATCTACCTGTGAACCAATCTTCAAGCTGTTGAAGAAAGATCAGGTGAATAAATGGAATGGTGACTGTCAAGTTGCTTTCGATAAAATCAAGGAGTATTTGCTGGAACCTCCTATCTTGATGCCACCCATCGAAGGAAGGCCGCTAATCATGTATTTGACCGTCCTAGAGAATTCAATGGGGTGCGTATTGGGCCAACATGACGAGTCTGGCCGAAAAGAGCATGCCATTTATTACCTTAGCAAAAAGTTTACCGACTGTGAGACCCGATACTCACTGCTCGAGAAAACTTGTTGCGCTTTGGTATGGGCTGCTCGCCGGCTGAGTCAGTATATGTTGACTCATACCACTTTGCTGATCTCTAAGATAGATCCGATCAAGTACATCTTTGAGAAGCCTTCTCTATCCGGAAGAATTGCTAGATGGCAGATGATCCTGACAGAATATGATATACAGAACACGACCCAAAAATCTATAAAGGGGAGTGTACTAGCCGATCATCTGGCCCATCAAGTTGTCGAAGATTACCAATCCATGAGGTTCGACTTCCCCGACGAGGATATCATGACATTGGACAACATTAAAGAGAACAGACCGTGTGACGGACCTGAGCAAGGATCCCGATGGACCCTGTACTTTGATGGTGCCTCCAACGCACTTGGCAACGGTATCGGTGCGGTACTTATCTCTCCAGAAGGTTTCCATACACCTTTCACCGCCAGACTCTGTTTCAGCTGCACCAACAACATGGCCGAGTATGAAGCTTGTATCTTTGGTCTCAAGGCTGCAATTTACTTGGGAATCAAATCTTTGATTGTATTTGGGGACTCAGCTTTGGTTATCAGTCAAATCAAAGGAGAGTGGGATACTAAACATCCAAACCTCATCCCTTACAAAGAACATGTCCTAACATTGTTACCACATTTCGAGCAGATTACCTTTGAGCACTTCCCGCGAGAAGAAAATCAGCTAGCAGATGCGCTAGCTACAATGTCATCCATGTTTAAACTTAACTGGGATAATGAGGCTCCCCAAATCACTATTGAACGGATGGACAAACCTGCACATTGTCACGAGATTAATACCGAAGAAGTAGTGGACCGACCGTGGTTTCATGACGTCAAAAGGTATCTCGAAGTACAAGAATACCCTGAAGGAGCTTCCGCCAACGACAAAAAGTTCTTAAGGAGGTTCTCAGCTAAGTTCTTCCTGAGCAATGGTATCCTATACAAGCGCAATCATGATTGCATTATGCTCTGTTGTCTGGACAAGGTTGAAGCTGAACAGATCATGACTGAACTGCACAATGGTACCTTTGGCACTCACTCAAGCGGACATACGATGGCTAAGAAGATTCTACGGGAAGGCTATTACTGGTTTACCATGGAAGCTGACTACCATCAACATTCCCGTACTTGTCACAAATGTTAAATCTATGCAGACAAGGTACATATACCTCTAGTTCCTCTCAATGTCTTAATAGCTCCTTGGCCATTCGCGATGTGGGGAATCAACATGATTGGAGAGATCAAGCCTACAACATCCAATGGACACCGTTTCATCCTGGTGGCCATTGATTAATTTACCAAGTGGGTCAAAGCAACTTCCTTCACATCCGCCACAGAATGTGGTTGCCCGCTTCATCAAGCAGAACCTCATTTGCCGGTACGACATCCCCGAAAGGATCATCACTGACAACGGTACAAACCTTAACAATACTATTATCACCGCTTTGTGCGAACAGTTCCAGATTCAACATCATAATTCATCTCCCTATCGGCCGAAGATGAACGGTGTTTTCGAAGCTGCGAACAAAAATATCAAGAAGATCATACAAAAGATCACAGTCACCTACAAATACTGGCATTAGATGTTACTGTTTTCTCTGCACGGGTACCGTACCACTGCACACACATCAACTGGGGCAACACCTTATTCTTTGGTATACGGCATGGAAGTTGTTTTACCTATCGATGTTCAGATTCCCTCCTTGAGAATCATGAAAGATGCTGGTTTGAGTGAAGACTATTGGATTCAGACCCGGCTTGATCAACTTAACTTGATTGATGAAAAGCAACTTACTGCTATTTGCCACGGTCAGACGTATCAAAAACGGATGATCAAGGCATTCAACAAGAAAGTCAGACGCCAGGTATATCAAGTCGGGGATCTTGTAATCAAGCGGATCATCTTGCCGCAAAGTGATCCCAGGGGAAAATGGACTCCTACTTACGAAGGACCATTTGTGATCAAAAACATCTTTTCTGGTGGGGAAATGATCTTGACCACCATGGACGGCGACGACCTGCCGCACCTTGTGAACACAGACATAGTCAAAAGATACTAGACATAAACGACCCAGCAAGTTGAAAACCCGAAAGGGCGACTTGGGCAAAAATGGGCATTCCGGTGAATCGAAAACTCGAAAGGGCGGTTCAAGAAAAAATTAGGGATTAAACAAAAAAATTTGTACACCCTGCAAGTTGAAAACCCGAAAGGGCGACTTGGGAAAAAATGGGCATCCCGGTGGATCGAAAACTCGAAAGGGCGGTCCAGGCAAAAGTTAGGGAATTAAAGCGTATGACTATGTCTCGTCGGATCACTTTAAGGACAATCTCTTCACAGACAAGCTCCAGGCTTCTGATTAACCCAATCATCTTCGGACGAAGCAACGAATGGACAAGATATTCAGAGTTGCGAAGGCTATAGCAGAATGGGAACCCCATGGAATTTTTACACTTAGCCATCTTTCTTTGTATAAATTTTTCTCATTTTTATGACAACATTCTCTTACTAGGATGTATGTCTCCTTTGTACAAAATACTTACACAAAGTTAATACAAAGATACTTCAAAGTGCATAAAACTATTTGCCTTTTCTTTTTCTTTACACTTGTGTTTTATTTGAAAACGTCCAATGATTTATTAAATGAGCATATGCATTTGAATATAATCACCGTTTACAAACAAACGAAATGTAAAAGAATAATTACTGACAGGTTGAAAGTGTAGGAAAACGTCTTTAGGCTATACCAAGAGAAATCTCCTGCCGCACATCATATGGATCCCTAGTGGAGCTAAAACCATTGAAATACATATCCCCAGCGGAATTAAATTTGAAAATCCTCGCCAGAGTCCAAACTTCAAACTCCCAATCCCCAGCGGAGTTATATTTTCAAACCTTTAATTCCCATCAGAGTTAAGTCTTCAAACTCCCAATTCCCCGCAGAGTAAAAACTTTGGGTCATAAATCCCCAGCAAAGATGAAACCTTCTTCCCCAGCGAAGTCAAATTTCCAACTACCAATCCACAGCTGAAACCATCCAAATTCGCCAGCAAGTTGTCTTAAAGTCTGAGAATCAACCAGATAACATTTAACTTTTGTCTTATCCCCAACCGCCGGATAATTCCCCAGTAGATTGGCATACAACCCAAACTCCTGAAATTTTCCCAAATAGGAATGAGCTTTTCCCCCAGAGATTCTTGAGCTTACTTTCCAGAAGGATAGCTACTCCCCAGCAGTATAGCTATTCCCCACAGAGTTTTTACTCCCCTGCAGATCGAAGATTCTCATTCTTAACTCCCCAGTTTGATGTCCCCAAGGATTCAAATTCCCATGCAGATCGAAGTTTCTCATTCTCACTTCTCCAATGAAGCCCCCAAGGTTTCAATTTCCCTAGGAGATCGAAGTTTCTCATTCTTAGTTCTCCGCAGAAGCCATCAAGGTCTTCCTTATTCTCCAGCAGATCAAGGTATTTCTGTCATCTAATCCCCAGTAGAGATTCGTCAGAGTTTCCTTATTCCCCATCCGAGTAAGGATTCCCATGGTGTAATCCCCAACCATAGTCATCAAAAATCTCTGGATTCCCCAAGCAAGTTTCTCAAGAAAATTTGAAGGGTCCTTATCCCCAGGAAAGTCATAAAGGATTCTCACATCCCCACAGAAGTTGTCAAAGTTTTTGATAATCCCCACAAGTTGCCAATGATTTTCTATCCCCAACAGTGGTCCATGGATTTCTCATCCTCAACAATCAAAGATTTTGAATCTCCAACAGCGGTCAAGGATTTATTTTCCCCGACAACAGTCAAAGATTTCATTATCTCCAGCTATCAAGGATTTATTTTTCCTCAGCAAGACAACAAATCAGCTTACATGCGCATACATTACATTCATATATCATAAACATTGATAAAGCACATTTATTGCATTATACATTTCATGCAACATAACTTTGTGTTTCAGCTAACATTTTACCCTTTTCAGGATAAGATTAAAAGCTATCTTTAACAAATATTCAAATATTTCAGATACAGTACGGATATACTCCAGACACGAAAGTCATTCTGCTACTCATTCAAATCTTTTATTCAGATACAATATGGACACACCCCAGACACGGAGGTCATTTTACTACTCATTCAGATCTTTTATTCAGATACAGTATGGATGCACCCTAGGCACGGAGGTCATTCTATTACTCATTCAGAATTCAAAGTCAAGATACAGTACAGATACGCTCCAGACACAGAATCCATTCTTGTTCTTATTCAGATTCAACAATCAACCTCAAGTTCGGATACACCCCGG
Organism: Vicia faba; assembly: GCA_948472305.1. Taxonomy (NCBI): domain Eukaryota; kingdom Viridiplantae; phylum Streptophyta; class Magnoliopsida; order Fabales; family Fabaceae; genus Vicia; species Vicia faba. The sequence goes on along the minus strand of OX451740.1, from coordinate 385,980,627 downwards.
ACACGGAAGTCATTCTGTCACTTATTCAGATCCCAATTACAGTTCAGATACACTCCAGACACGGAAGTCATTCTGCTACTCATACAAATCTCAACCTCAAGATACAGTCAAGATACGCTCCATACACGGTTTCCATTCTGTCACTTATTCTGACTTTTTTCCCCAGCCCAGAGATGCTCCAGATACGGATGTCATTCTGTCGCTTGTTCAGATTTCAGATACAATACAGATACACTCCAAACACGGCAGTCATTCTGTTATTCATTCAAGAATCAAATACAATTATAGCTCGGATACGCTCCAAACACAGACGCCATTCCCTTTCTCATACTGATCCAATCTCCATATAGAACTCAGATACGTTCCAGCTATGGATACCATTCTGATGTTTATTCTCCTGATTTTCAATAAACATCCTTGGATGGCATCTTTAAGCCCATCTCCAACAAGATTTTATCACCTCTCTAAATGGAATCTTTAAGCCCATTCCCTCGACTACATTTTGACGAGTGCAAATTTACGGGCACTCTAGTGTCCAATCATCTTTTACCTTCGAGTCACGAACGGCAAACTCGCCAATCTAACTCTTCAGGTTCAAGAAGATTGAACAGGGGCAGCTGTTGCACCCCAAAATTTTCCCTCTCTTTTTATCAAGATTTCCCCTCACAAGACTCTTTGGACTCCAGACAGGATTAGGGTTTGCTCTGCTCAAGACATCTCCTTGCACTGATGACCTGAAATTAGGGTTTGAGTTTGCACAAGGATTTTTGGACTTCCAATGCTCAATGTGACTTTCATACTTCATGTTGGACTTATAATATTGCTCATACCAAGTTTCAAGCTTTGAATCAAATTTTTGCCCAGTCAATTAGACAGTTGACCTAGAAATCAGCTGTATTGAGGAAAAAGTCAACTGTGGCCAATTTACAGTCAAACCTCATAATTTTTGATCCACATCAACATTATAGACTCATATGAACCATTTGATCAAGTTTGGACCACAACTCCTCAAGAAATTTGATCAGGTCATCAAAAGGGCAAAAAGGTCATTTTTAGGGTTTTGACTACAGAAGGGCAATTTTTGATTTTTCAACTAGCCAATGGAAAATTTGGTTCAAGCATGTTTTCAAGGACTCAATGGCATCATCTTGACCCAATCACAAGGTTCAAAAGATCTCAAAAGCATTGGATTGACATATGAATTTTCCAGTCAACTCATCAAAAATCAACTATACACTGAAAAGTCAAACTTTGACTTTTTGGTCAAAATCAAGTACCAAGGGTCATTTTTCATCAAGATGTGTCAAAACATGAAACTTGTTCACCAAGAAACCTAATTTTGAAAATTAGGGTTTAAAATGGAAAATTTTCATAACTTAGAAATTTTCTAAGTTATGAAAATTTCTTATTTTTTACCAAATTTTCCCAACTTTTTCACCATGATGCAATTGGATTCAAAGAAAACTTCAAACATGAAATTTGTAGTCCTCCACAAAATCTAAAACTTTTATTCACAAAGTTTTCCCAAAAGATGCTTGTATCTCAAGTTATGATTTTGTGAACAAGGGTCCATGAAACTTTTAACTTAGTGAAATTTTGCCCTAGTTTAGGCAGGATTTTGACCTATCTTCATGGCAACTTTTCACATGGTTCCAAGTGGAATCTCAAAATGAATTTCAAATATGGATTGTAGAGCATGTTACAAGCTTTCCAAAATGTCCAAGAACTCTCCAAGATCATTCATGGTTAGGGAGAATCAAAAGTTTGAAATTGGCAAATTATCATTTTTGGCCAAGGCATTTTGCACATTGATACAACTTGCAATTCTGTCCAAACCTTGCTTGTAATTGTTTTACATGCCTTAAACCTTTCCACACTCATAAATTAAATTCAAACACATTGGATTAATGCTTTGTTCTGATCTATGAAGCATTATACAAAGGCTTAATCTATTTTTAGCAAAAAGTTAACAATGTCATTTACATAAAGCACAACTTTTTCAATTTTGTTTTTCTTGACCATTGGACTTAATCTTTTGCAGCAAACCACATCTACAAATATCATGGAAAGTACGCCAACTATGTGCATGCTTGGAGCTAGCCTGTACAGGCCTTGCCTTTGTCACTTCCCACCTTTTCTTCAAAAACAAGTCAACTTGCAAAAACTCCACAACTCTTGTATCTGTTAAAACCAAAGTTTGTAAACATTTGAAATAGGTTCAGCACATCACACCAAGCCAGAAACATGATCTAGCAACCTATCAAACACCCTTGTACACCAAAAACCCCATTTTCTGCCAAAACAGGGCAGGTTCTGCAAATCATAAGCCAAAACCAAATCCACTTGTGCGTTTTGCTTGAAACCAGTTCCAACACACTCCATACAACATACTTAAACTATCCCAACCATTCCTAAGCCACTGTAACTCCATTTACACACTTCACCATTTTCAAATTCTGAGTTTGCAGGTTGAGTTCTACAAGAAGATTCAGGCAAGTTCAAAGCAAGCTAAGCATTGGGAAAGCTCAAAGGAACTTCAAGCAAGCTCACAAGTATCTCAGGCCTCACTCACAACCCCTACATTGCCATATTCGAACTTGACTGAAACAGGTATTTCTCAAACTTCTATCTCCTTATTTAGGAATCATTAGGCTTAGGTTTGTGAAGAAAAAATGTAGTCCTCATTGTCCTTGAGCTGTACATATGCATAGAATTCCTTTATGTTAACTGAGCTAGGAGTATTTGATAGTTGAACTTTCTGAAAAAACTAGGTCAAGATTTAGGGCCAATGAAATTCTCTCTGGTCTTTGAGAGTTAGATTAAGTTTTTTACATGGTTAGAATCGTGTGATCAAGAGCTATAACCTTCATGTTGCAAGTTTTTGTTTTTGAGCACGTATGCAGGAGTTCCAAATTTGAACATGGCGCATGTTTGCTTCTGTCTCAAGGACAGGGATGAAGACAACTTGGGCTGGGCTTGGATTATTCTAACTATTTGCACCCCTTAGCTTGCTTTTTACACCCCCTTGGCCCATTTCATTATTTTTCCATATTTTTTCATTTCTTTTTATTTTCTGACTTTTATTTATTTTCTCCAAATATTAAAAATCACTAAAAATATTTTCTTAAATTTTCACTTTTTTATTTTATTTTTTTATTTTATTTTTGGCATAATATTTAGTCTACTAGGTTTAATACATTTATTTTCTTAAATAAAAACTTATAATTAATAGAAAAATATTTTTTTTTTTTTATTATTTATACACTTAAATAATATTTTCTCACACATTTAAATTTTTTTTAACACTTTTGTATATATTTTATATATTTTCTTGTACATAAATAAATAATATATATATATATATATATATATATATATATATATATATATATATATATATATATATATATATATATATATATATATATATATATATATATATATATATATATATATATATATATATATATATATATATATATATATATATATATATATATATATATATATATATATATATATATATATATATATATATATATATATATTCTTAAAACAAAATTAGGGTTTCTCCACCCTTTCCATAAATAATCATTAATATTTTTCCTATTTTTGAGACATTAAATAAATTTATTTTACATACATAAAATAAAATACAAAAACATTTTGCATATTTATATTTAATTGCACATTTAAATAATTGTCTTATTTATTTATTTATACAATATTTCAATTTGGTTGTAATAATAGTTTTAGGGTTTTATTTTCTTGCAAATATTCCCATATTCAAATTTGTTTTCCCCTCCCCATAATAATGTTGTAATAGTATTAGATTTACTTTTACGCATTTATTGCTTTCAAATATCCCATGATAGCAAAACTAGGGTTTGTATGAAGGCCAAAATCAAACAAATAGCTTGATTAAACACAAGACAAAAATGTATAAAAAATGACAACACTATGCACACAAGCACCCCTAGGGTTTCATCCACTTGTTGCCTTAAAAATGGTCATGGTATGCATGCTAGGAATCTTGGCAAAACAAAACAATCAAAACAAAAAGATCATAGTCCCTCGATGACGCTATCTTGGTTGCCTATACAAAAATGATCTAGACCCTCAAAAAACTTGCTAAGATACTTGGCACAATTTCTATCATGGTCATATGATGACCCGCGCCTGTCCCGTTTAACATCCAAACACAAGGTTGTTTACCAAATGCAATGGTAAAACAACAATGTCAAAGGGTTAAAAATGTATAGGAAAGATCTTTGAGTAGGGTAGACAACTCCTAGTTACTTGATCAAACTTGCAAACATCCTTGCTAATTTCAAAAACACACAACACAATTTCGAAACAATTTCCCAACAAACTTTCAAACATTGAAACATTTTTTAAAAGACAAACACCTTTGTATACATTTAAACAAGAATCATTACAAAGGTTGCCTAGACAAAGGCCTCTTTTCAAAATACTTTCAAAACCACACACAAATGCACCATTTTAAACAATTGAAAAGAAAAAGCAAGTGATCTAAAACAAGTAACTAAGAGCCCATGGAAAACCATGGATGAAAAGGGTACTAGCACCCTCCCTTTTCATAATTTACCCCCCGAACCCAAAAAATCTCAAAGGTTTTTCCTGTGCTTTTTTACCTTTCCTTTGGATAAAATAAAAAGTCGGTGGCGACTCTTGCCAAACTGAAACATTTGCAAACACAAACATAAAACCTCAAGTCAGTTCTCCCACCACATCACACCAGGGCTAGATACTAATATTGTGGTTCACCATCTACCAATGAAAGAGTGTTGTTCTCCAAGTAAGTAGAAGGTTCGTCGTATGCATCCTGAAATGTCAGAAAAGATCAAAGTCGAGGTTATGAAACAATTCAACACAGGGTTCTTAGCAGTGACATCATATCCTTAATGGGTTGCTAATGTTGTCCCGATGCCAAAGAAAGACAGCAAGGCATGTATATGTGTAGACTACAGGGATCTGAATAGGGCAAGCCCCAAAGATGACTTCCCACTGCCACATATTGATGTTCTGGTCGATAACACCATTCTGCACAAGGTATTCTCTTCCATGGATGGTTTCTCGGGTTATAATCAAATCAAGATGGCGCCTGAAGACAGGGAGAAAACTGCCTTTGTCACACAGTGGGGCACTTTCTGTTACAAGGTTATGCCTTTTGGGTTGAAGAATGCAGGGGCAACTTATCAGCGTGCCATGGTAGCCTTATTTCATGACATGATTCACCACGAGATAGAAGCCTATGTCGACGACATCATAGCAAGGTCACAGACTGAAGAAGAGCATCTTGACCATCTGCATAAATTGTTTGAAATACTGAAAAAGTACAAGCTAAGGCTAAAGCCAAACAAGTGAACATTTGGGGTGAGATCCGGTAAACTCCTGGGTTTTGTCGTTAGTGGTAAAGGTATTGAAGTTGATTTTACAAAAGTTAAAGCTATTCATGAAATTCTGACTCCCTATATCGAGAAGGAAGTTATAGGTTTCTTAGGACGACTAAATTATATATCCTGGTTCATTTCCATTTGAATGCTACTTGTGAACCAATCTTCAAGTTGTTGAAAAAAGATCAAGTAGTAAAGTGGAACGACGACTGTCAAATAGCATTTGACAAAATCAAGGAGTACCTACAAGAACCTCTGATTCTGATGCCACCAGTTGAAAGAAGACCTTTAATCATGTACTTAACAGTGCTAGAGAACTCAATGGGGTGTGTACTTGGGAAGAATGGCGAGTCTAGTCGAAAAGAGCATGTGTTGTACCCCAAAATTTTCCCTCTCATTTCTCAAGGAATCACCTTGGATCCTCAAGTTTGTTTCCATCCAATTCCAAGCCTTGAACTGCAATTTTTCAAGGAAATTATCCATAAGGGAAAAATGGTCAAAAGCACACTGAAAAGTCAAACTTTGACTTTCAGATCAAATCAAGTTTCAAAAATTTTATTTCATCAAGACATGAGATTGATTCATCAAAAATCAGGAGTCAGAAGTTACTTTGGAAAAATAAAATTTTCTAAACATTTAGAAAAAATTTTAAGTGTTAAGAGTATGTGATACTTCAGAACTTCTGAGTCAGCCTCCATGCAAGTGCAGTCAGAAGTTGCAAACATGGTTCAGAACATAGCCTTCAATCAGAACATGGCTCTTCAGCCTCTATGCAAGCGCAGTCAGAAATTGCAAACATGGTTCAGAACATAATTATCCATCAGAACATGACTCGTCAGTACATGGAGGTTACGTTTCTGATCTTCTGCAATCAGAACATCACCAAATCCCAAGACCTCATTTAAACAACCTGTCGCGCTACTATAGTACAATACTCTAACCAGTAGTTAATCCAGTCCACGCCTGCATTTTGCCAAATATTGTGTTTGCACCAAATATAAAAAGCTGTGATCAAAAAGCAATGGAACAGTGTGCCAAAAGTTCAAATCCCATATTTCCCCCCCAAAACCACAACAAAATTCATCTATAAATAAGTTGCTTCATCACACTTGCAACGGGCTTGCTTTTGGAAAGAGAGAACTATTAAAAGAGAAAAAGAAACTTGTGAAACCCTTCATAAAAATACAGGTTTCCCAAACAGAAAACCAAAACCTTTGTTCTTCCCTTTGAATCAAAGAACTTGGCATTTTCTCTTCCGTTACTCTTGCTGATTCCAGAACATCCAAAGGAAGCAACTCAAAGCTCCAAGCACGCTCCAGGTTCAAGGTAAGTCTTTCTGACTTTGCTTGTTTTTCATTATGAACATCATTAACATGTAAATATCATAGTATTGATGTTGTCCATATCATTGCATAAGTAGAAAAATTGTGGATCAGAACATCTTGATTAAAGTTAGGATTAGGATTAGAACTTCCATGAACTGTTATGCGTTTGATCTGTTGTTAAGGATTGAATAAAATGCTGATGTAACACAGAGTTTCTGATGTTTCCACTCACTTATGTAACATAGAACTTCTTTTTTTCACTCACCATTTTAACACATAAAACTTCTATGATTTTCTTACTGTTTAAGCAGGCAGAACTTCTGAGTTTCTCTTCACTGTTTTAACACATAGAACCTCTATGATTTCCTTATTGTTTAAGCATGCCGAACTTCTATGATTTTCCTCACTGTTGACACACACTGGACTTCTGATTCTTACATGCTGATAACGCACTGAACTGCTGATGTTTACTCACTGTTTTAGCTTAACACAAAATTTTTGACTTTTGGTTCATTGGTTGAACACCACCCAAAACCTTTGTGTTTTCCCTCTAACGTTTTTTGCAGGACTTCAGAAAGTACCAATCCAGAACCTATGTTCCCTTTCCCTCTGGCATTTCTTGCAGGGCCTTAGAGCGTATCAGTCCAGAACTTCTGATTCCACAGACGATGCTTTCTGAGTCACGCGCCTGGATTCAGAACTTCTGATCCTTGTTTGTTTTGCTTGCAGTAGCACGCTTTTTCTGTCTTTCATTTATTTCCCTTTTCATCATTTTTAATATTAACATAAAAATATTTTCCTTTTACTAATTAATTTATTTCCTTTTCTTAATTCATTAAGACAAAAAACCATTTTCTAAACAAATCCTTTTTCTTTCTTATATTGTACATTTCAATATGGTTGTAATAGTAACTTAGGATTTAATTTTATTTGCAATCTCCATTTGTAAATATGTACCCCCATTCCCGAAAACTTTGTAATAGCGTAGAATTTCATTTTCCGTAATTTATTATTTTCCTTATACTGTATAGTAATTAGGTGTGCATGGCAAGATTTAAAACTCAATCACTAGATAACCCTAATCAAAGACTAAAATTCATGCAATCAAATACACTTGGACACATGCACCCTTAAGGTAATCTCACTATGTTGCCTATCGGAAAAATAGTCATGTCCCTCGAACATGGCCGTTTTAACAAAGACCCTCGATAAAAGATCGTTAGTCCCTCGATGACCCTTAGTGTTGCCTCAGGTAAACGATCTAGTCCCTAAAACGACATTGCTAAAACATCCCATAAGTTGCCTTCTATGACTATACAAACGTCCCTACACCCGTCCCTTCACATCCAACGATGGGGCTTCATACCAAATCAATGGTAAGATAGCAACATCTAAAGGAGGAGGAAAAGAACATCTAAGACCTTTTGAGTAGGTAGGTTCGCTCTTAGTTACTCGCTTGCTCACAACAACAAAAATTTATGCACCAACACTCTCACTTTGAAACATTTTCAAAAGATAACACTTTGTACGCGTTCTTATAGAAACGAGAGCCATTACAAAGAAAACCCTTTTCAAAATCACTTTCAAAAACACATCCCACAAACACCTCTTTGAACTATTTTCAAAACAAAACTTTGTACGCATTCTTATAGAAACGAGAATCATTACAAAGTCACATTTTCAAAATATTTTCAAAAACCACACCACAAGCACAATTTCAAACAAAAGCAAGTGATCTAGCGAGTAACTAAGAGCCCATGGAAAACCATGGATGAAAAGGGTGATAATACCTTCCCTTTTTATAATCTACCCCCCGAACTCAAGAAAAAATCTCTAAAGGTATTTCATGTGCTTTTTCACCTTCCCTTTTGGATAAAAGAAAAGTCGGTGGTGACTCTTGCTAACCGCAACATTTGTGAAAACAAACGCAAAACCTCCAAGTCAATTCTCCCATCGTATCACAGAACTGGCGACTCTACTGGGGAATAATTCTAAAATTGGGGTTACCTTAGGGTTAGATCACATTTACTTGCCTTAATTTGTTTGAATTGCTTGCTTTACATTATTGGTTCCTTGCTTGGGTTTGTTTTGATCCTCTACCCGGACCTGGGGCACCTTTTTAGGTAAGTAGCAATAGATTATGGAAACTGTACGGCGTAGACCGATATGGTTGAAACAATGGCTACATTAGTGTGATGCATTTGTTGGTATCGGTATCCCTTGTGTTGAAACGGGGACAATACGGGGCCGCTGAGCGGCGTCATGAAGCACTAACTGACCTTAGAACCTTACTTGACCAACTTGGCCATTAGGACGTAGTGAGATAACCGGTTTCGGTGTAGAGCTGAAAATTGGTTGATACTCGATACTACACTCATTGAGGTTGGACTTTTGGGATATCTCGGCCGCAAGAAAAGATTTATTGTGCTGAGACAATGCCTAAGAGAAAGGTCGGTGATATTGAGATCCCTTAGAACTCGGTTACTATTAACTAGGACAGGTTGAGCCAACTAAACTTCAAGAGGGTACTCACCTACAAACTCCATGCAAGCCTAAAACTAAGGATTTGTCTGCTTTGTGTGAATATGATTATTTGTATATAAACTTGCTTACCTCGCATATTAGTACATAACATCATAACATCATACCATAGCATTTTCAATAGCCGTTTCTAGGATCTCGAGGGCCTATGATGCAGGGTCACGTTGAACCAGACGTCTACCAAAGGGCAAGAGGATTTATTTTCCTCTAAAAAAACACTGTCAAAGATCAAGTACAAACAACTTGAGTCAAGGGCTATGACCCACTTGACATGGTGAGCTTAATTCTCGTGGAAGGACATCCACCGATACAAAGTTCTCCAATCAAAGTTGTAAGTGACTACTAACATTTACCCCGCGAGATCCTTGAAAACATGCATCCACATATCATGCATCATATCATGACAGCTTTCTCCCACACAGGTCTCCTTATCTTCCTACTATTTATTTCAGTAGAGATGGCTCTAGAGCAGACTATCAAGGACATCCAGGCTCAAAACACTCAACTTTAAGAGATGTTCTTGAACCTATCCAAGGGGCAAGAAGAGGTGAAGGCTATCCTCACAAAGGGCATGGTCATGGGGAATCCGGAGGGAACCAAGGATGATCAGTTGGAAAGGCTACAAACTGAAATAGCAAAAATGAAAGTCCAGATGATGGGACAGCTGGTGGGCCAGATGGCTCTTATCCAAAACTTGGCTCAAGGACAGGAAGAGCTGAGAGCCCTAGTCAATAGGCTTCATCAAGACAGATGCAACCAAATGAGGCAAACATCCAGAAGTGAAGATCGATTCATTGATCATCCTCTGGTGAAGAGTGCACCTTTCCAAATTGCTTCCGCGTCACAAGCCCAACAACAATCTCGCCAACAACAACAGGGTAATTGGCGTAGGTAGAATACATCTGAAAGACGCTTCACCGAAATAAACATGTCATTGTCTCAAGCACTGCAACACCTGTTGTAGGCCAAGCTGGTTACATTAAAAGACCCCCCTCAGAATCCCAACACAGTGTCCCTAAGGTACAATCCAAATGCAAGGTGCGCGTATCACTCCAACAGTCCTGGACATGACACCAATAGCTGTTGAATGTTAAGAAATAAAATTCAAGATCTGATTGATGAAGGAACGCTAGAATTTGCACCAGATGGTTAACTGGAATTCTTCTACCATCCCTCAAAGGCTCACCACCTAAAGTGACAAGTTCTAACAAAGAGGCTTCTGTTCATTTTGAATTTTAAAGTTGTAATTTCTCTTTTGTTATTCAAACAATTATCTATTAATATCAAAATTTGTTTCATTAATGCATTGCATATGCTTGTCTTGAATCAATCCATTCGTTTTCATTACATTTAAACTATGCTTTTAACTCTCTTTATGACATTCAACTCTTGCTAAAAGTTACAAGCCTTTAGAGGGAGGATGACGAAAAAATGTCATAATCTCATACAGTATGCTTTTGAACAGACCTTGGTGACGATGTACAGGCGTTTTTTCAAATCCTAAACACTGGAGTTATAAGGAAGATAATCCCTAGTCAACCCCTTCGAGCCAAAGAAGTAGAAGTTTTTTGTTTTAACATAAATTGAAACCTTTAATCAAAACCTGGGGCAGGGTAGTCTCTCAGTTGATTCAAACGCACGTTAAGCCGCAAACTCTCATCTCGTAATACAACGAGTGACGTCAAGAAACATTCCTCTGGAATCAAAAGACGGTGATGGTTCCCTATCACATAGGCAGTCATTATCTCTCAAAAAAATAAAATCCCACTAAGTCAAAACCTACGAAGGAGACTTAAAGAAAACTGGGGCATCCCGCTGACTGTAATCTCAAAACAAGAACAATCAGGCAAAAATTAGGGATAACAAATCAAGAGAAAGAGGTCACTACAAATCCTCGACAACATGAAAAATATTGCAAAAATGACTGCCTTCCGACAAACCTAACTTGTCTGAACCATCACTAAAATGTCTTTCCAGACTCAATTGGAGTTCAAACGCATAATTAACTGAATTTAGGACCGAAGAACATCACGAAGAACAGGCTGGTACAAATACACTTTGAGCCTTTATCCTTTGTTTCTTAAAACCGTGAACCAAGCCACGTTACAACCCTTCAAAAGTCCTAATTGAAGCATGGGTTAGTTCGAAAGCATACTGTTACAAAAGGTATCCTGACTCCTGTAAGGCTTTACTCAAAATCCAGAGTTAAATTACAAACTTCTTTACTTTCTAAAAATTCATTTTTCAAAACTTCAAGACAAACATAAACTTTGCATTACTTGTATATCACTGTTTGCATATGGCTATTTGTTTGACAGTAGAGAAATTCACATAATATCCAGTGAGCGAAATCTCTCTCAGTCAACAAAATCAATTCAAGTAGGATGACACTCCCATTGAAAAATCTCCTATCAACAGGGGGCATGACATGTCACTATCTGAGCATACCTGAGGCAGTCCAGTCAAGATTCCAAGAAATCTCTCAAGAAGTACAGAATAACCAGGGTAAGGTCTTCATCTCCATTACTTGGGGAATTGAACGCCAATCTCAGCAAAGAGTTACGTACAGTCAAACATTTCCTGGCAGTGCCACAAACACTCGCTACTAGGGGAAGTGACAAATCTCCCCAACAATCCTTCTCATAGGATGATTCCCCAGCTAGATTTTCAATCTCTGAAAACTTCTTCCCAACTGAGTCGACTTCAAGAATCCTCGAGGATTTCTTCCAGTGAAGCCGCTGCCTCTCCAACAGATTAAGCAACAGGGTTTATTTCCCCAACAAATGGCAGGATTTCCCAGTTTGAGTTGGCCTCTCCGACTACTACAAATCAAAGGACCACAACTCCTCTTCCCTAGTAGACTACTCTACAATCCCCAGCAGGTTACTGTGAAGCTTGGACCCAACCAGACATTAGTTCAACTTCGACTCCCCAGTAGAGAAATGGACAACTGAGACTCCTGAAATTTTTCCCCCAAGCAAGAATCAATACTCTCCACAGAGTTCTCAACTTTCCCCGGCGGAGTTCTCCTCAACAAAACAGGAATCCTTGGTGGAAATATTCTAAGAAAAGTTTGAAGACTCACCTACTCTTCAACAGCAGTCCAGGATTTAATGACTCTCCAGCATTTGTCAAGGATTTATTTTTCGGACAAAGATACATTCAAATAAACATCTCATATTTCATATATCATATTACATACATGACAAGTGCACACGACACAATCTCATTTATTTTTGAGAACATCATGACATCATGCATTCCATACATCATGACATTGCATACAGCTGACATTTTACCTTTTTCAGGAAAAGGTCAATCAACAGATGGCTACAGTCAACCTTTTCAAGTTCCAGATTAATACATTTAACAAGCCAGGAAAACTATCTATGGACGACTGATTGTAGATTAATACCTATAACAAGCCAGGAAAACTATCTACATGAAGAGATTGAAGATTAACACCTGTAACAACCCAGGAAAACTATCTTTCTTTCTCAGGTCAGAGATTAATACCTGAAACCAGACAGGACAACTATCTCCTCGACCAACCTTTTCAAGTTCCGGATTAATACCTGTAACAAGCCAGGAAAACTATCTGTGGATGAATGATTGTAGATTAATACCTGTAACAAGCCAGGAAAACTATCTAGAGATTAATGATTAACACCTGTAACAAGCCAGGAAAACTATCTTTCTTTCTCAGGTCAGAGATTAATACCTGAAACCAGACAGGACAACTATCTCCTCGACCAACCTTTTCAAGTTCCAGATTAATACCTGTAACAAGCCAGGAAAACTATCTGTGGACGACTGATTGTAGATTAATACATATAACAAGCCAGAAAAACTATCTACATGAAGAGATTGAATATTAACACCTGTAACAAGCTAGGAAAACTATCTTTCTTTCTCAAGTCAGAGATTAATACCTGAAACCAAACAGGACAACTATCTCATTGACCAACCTTTTTAAGTTCTAGATTAATACCTGTAGCAAGCTAGGAAAACTATCTGAGGACGACTGATTGTAGATTAATACCTGTAACAAGCCAGGAAAACTATCTACGTGAAGAGATTGAAGATTAACACCTGTAACAAGCCAAGAAAACTATCTTTCTTTCTCGGGTCAGAGATTAATACCTGAAACCAGATAGGACAACTATCTCCTCGACCAACCTTTTCAAGTTCCAGATTAATACCTCTACGAGCCAGGAAAACTATCTGTGGACGACTGATTGTAGATTAATACATGTAACAAGCCAGGAAAACTGTCTACATGAAGAGATTGAAGATTAACACCTGTAACAAGCCAGGAAAACTATCTTTCTTTCTCAGGTCAGAGATTAATACCTGAAACCAGACATGACAACTATCTCATCGACCAACCTTTTCAAGTTCCAGATTAATACCTGTAGCAAGTCAGGAAAATTATCTGTGGACGACTGATTGTAGATTAATACCTGTAACAAGCCAGGAAAACTATCTACATGAAGAGATTGAATATTAACACCTGTAACAATCCAGGAATACTATCTTTCTTTCTCATGTTAGAGATTAATACCTTAAACTAGAAAGGACAACTATCTCATCGACCAACCTTTTCAAGTTCCATATTAATACCTTTAGCAAGCCAGGAAAACTATCTGTTGACAACGGATTATAGATTAATACCTGTAACAAGCTAGGAAAACTATCTACATGAAGAGATTGAAGATTAACACCTGTAACAAGACAGGAAAACTACCTTTCTTTCTCAGGTCAAAGATTAATACCTGAAACCAGACAGGACAACTATCTCATCGACCAACCTTTTCAAGTTCCAGATTAATACCTGTAGCAAGCCAGGAAATCTATCTGTGGACGATTGATTATAGATTAATACCTGTGACAAGCCAGGAAAACTATCTACATGAAGAGATTGAAGATTAACACCTGTAACAAGCCAGGAAAACTATCTTTCTTTCGAAGGTCAGAGATTAATATCTAAAACCAGACAGGACAACGATCTCATCGACCAACCTTTTCAAGTTCAAGATTAATACATGTAGCAAGCCAAGAAAACTATTTGTGGATGACTGATTATAGATTAACACCTGTAACAAGCCAGGAAAACTATCTTTCTTTCTTAGGTCAGAGATTAATACCTGAAACCATACAGGACAACTATCTCATCGACCAACCTTTTCAAGTTCCAGATTAATACCTGTAACAAGCCAGGAAAACTATCTGTGGACGAGTGATTATAGATTAATACCTATAACAAGCCAGGAAAACTATCTACATGAAGAGATTGAAGATTAACACCTGTAACAAGCAAGGAAAACTATCTTTCTTTCTCATGTCAAAGATTAATACCTGAAACCAAACAGGACAACTTTCTCATCGACCAACCTTTTTAAGTTCCAGATTAATACCTGTAACAATCCAGAAAAACTATTTGTGGACGACTGATTGTAGATTAATACCTGTAACAAGCCAAGAAAACTATCTACATGAAGAGATTGAAGATTAACACTTGTAACAAGCCAGGAAAACTATCTTTCTTTCTCAGGTCAAAGATTAATACCTGAAACCAGACTGGACAACTATCTCCTTGACCAACCTTTTCAAGTTCCAGATTAATACCTGTACAAGCCAGGAAAACTATCTGTGGACGACTGATTGTAGATTAATAATTGTAACAAGCCAAGAAAACTATCTACATGAAGAGATTGAAGATTAACACCTGTAACGAGCCAGGAAAACTATCTTTCTTTCTCAGGTCAGAGATTAATACCTGAAACCAGACAGGACAACTATCTCATCAACCAACCTTTTCAAGTTCCAGATTAATATCTGTAGCAAGCTAGGAAAACTATCTGTGGACGACTGATTGTAGATTAATACCTGTAACAAGCCAGGAAAACTATCTACATGAAGAGATTGAAGATTAACACCTGTAACAAGCCAGGAAAACTATCTTTCTTTCTCAGGTCAGAGATTAATACCTTAAACCAGACAGGACAACTATCTCATCGACCAACCTTTTCAAGTTCCATATTAATACCTGTAGCAAGCCAGGAAAACTATCTGTGGACGACTGATTGTAGATTAATACCTATAACAAGCCAGGAAAACTATCTAAATGAAGAGATTGAAGATTAACACCTGTAACAAGCCAGGAAAACTATCTTTCTTACTCAGGTCAGAGATTAATACCTGCAACCAGACATGACAACTATCTCATCGGCCAACCTTTTCAAGTTCCAGATTAATACCTGTAGCACGCCAGGAAAACTATCTGTGGACGACTGATGGTAGATTAATACTTGTAACAAGCCAGGAAAACTATCTACATGAAGAGATTGAAGATTAACACCTGTAACAAGCCAGGAAAACTATCTTTCTTTCTCAGGTCAGAGATTAATACCTGAAACCAGATAGGACAACTAACTCATCGACCAACCTTTTCATGTTCCAGATTAATACCTGTAGCAAGCCAGGAAAACTATCTGTGGACGACTGATTGTAGATTAATACATGTAAAAAGCCAGGAAAACTATCTACATAAAGAGATTAAAGATTAACACATGTAATAAGCTAGGAAAACTATCTTTCTTTCTCAGGTCAGGGATTAATACCTGAAACCAGACAGGACAACTACCTCATCGACCAACCTTTTCTAGTTCCAGATTAATACCTGTAACAAGCCAGGAAAACTATCTGTGGATGATTGATTATAGATTAATACCTATAACAAGCCAGGAAAACTATCTACATGAAGAGATTAAAGATTAACACATGTACCAAGCCAGGAAAACTATCTTTCTTTCTCAGGTCAAAGATTAATACCTGTAACCAGACAGGACAACTATCTACTCGACCAGCTCAAACAACCCAACCTTCCGATACAGTTCAGATGTGCTCTAGACACGGACGCCATGTTGATAATCATTTAGTTCCAGCTTACAGATACAGTCCAGCAATCATTTCTGGATGGCATCTTTAAGCCCATCTCCAACAACTATCCATTATCTCTCCAAATAGCATCTTTAAGCCCATTCCCTACATAATCAACTAACACATCTTCGAGTGTAAATTTTCTAGGCACTCTATTGTTCAATCATCTTTCACCCTCAAGTCACAAATGGTGGACTCACCAATCTAACTCTTCAGGTGTAAGAATATTGAACAGGGGCAGCTGTTGTACCATAAAAGTTTCCCTCTCATTTCTCAAGGAATCACCCTGGATCCTCAAGTTTGCTTTCATCTAATTCCAAGCCTTGAACTACAATTATTCAAGGAAATCGTCTATAAGGGCAAAATGGTCAAAAGAACACTGAAAAGTCAAACTTTGAATTTCAGATCAAATCAAGTTTCAACAATTTTATTTCATCAAGGCATGAGATTGATTCATCAAAAATCAGGAGTCAGAAGTTACTTTGGAAAAATCAAATTTTCTAAACATTTAGAAAATTTTCTAAGTGTTAAGAGTATGTGATACTTCAGAACTTTTGAGTCAGCCTCCATGAAAGTGCAATCAGAAGTTGCAAACATGGTTCAGAACATACCCTTTAATCGGAACATGTCTCTTCAGCCTCTACGCAAGCGCAGTCAAAAATTGCAAACATGGTTCAGAACATAATTATCCATCAGAAGGTGACTCTTCAGCACATGGAGGTTACGTTTATGATCTTCTGCAATCAGAACATCACCAAATCCCAAGACCTCGTTTAAACAACCTATCAGTCTGCTACAGTACAATACTCTAACCAGCAGTTAATCCAGTCCACACCTGCATTTTGCCAAATCTTGTGTTTGCACCAAATACAAAAAGCTGTGATCAAAAAGCAATGGAACAGTGTGCCAAAGTTCAAATCCAATCTTTTTCCCCCCAAAACCACAACAAAATTCATCTATAAATAAGTTTCTCCATCACACTTGCAACGGGATAGCTTTTGGAAAGAGAGAACTATCAAAAGAGAAAAAGAAACCTGTGAAACCCTTCATAAAAATCCAGATTTCCCAAACAGAAAACCAAAACCTTTGTTCTTCCCTTTGAATCAAAGAACTTGGCATTTCTTTTCCGTTACTCTTGCTGATTCTAGAACATCCAAAGGAAGCAACTCAAAGCTCCAAGCACGCTCCAGGTTCAAGGTAAGTCTTTCTGACTTTGCTTGTTTTTCATTTTGAACATCATTAACATGTAAATATCATAGTATTGATGTTGTCCATATCATTGCATAAGTAGAAAAACTGTGTGTGATCGGTGGAAATAGAACTGACTGTTTTGGAATGCTAGTTCGCGAAATGTCGCGGTAAGCAAGAGTCGCCACCTTCTTTTATTTTCTCCAACAAGGAAAGGACAAAAGCACAGCAAAATTCCTTTTCGAGATGTTTCTCGGTTCGGGAGGTAGATTATAGAAAGGGAAGGTGTTAGCACCCTTTCTATCCGTGGTTATCCACGGGCTCTTAGGTACTTGCTCACTATGTTTTCAAAAATGTTTGCTTTTCTTGTGTTTGTGGGTTTTGAAAAAAAGTTTGTTTTGAAAACTTCTAGGTAACTCTTGTATCAGTCCTCTAGAGTGTATGAAGTGTTTGTTTGAAAACTTTTGTTTGAAAGTGTAGGTGCGAAAAGTATTTTTGTTTTTTGAAAGAGCAAGTACCCAGGAGAAATCTACCTACTCAAAAGAAATTAAGCTGTGTAAATGTCCTTTAGACAGTACTACCCCACTATTGAGAAGTAGGTAGCACCGTCATTAGAGTTATTCGGGTCAATTCGATTATAGGGACATGTGGTCACCAAAGCAATAGTAGGACGCCTTAGCGGTAACCCTAATGTCCTAGATCCTTTTTATCCGAGGCAACCGTTTCGAGGCAACTGGATCTTTAGACAAGAGGGCGACCTCTAAAACACCCTATACTCAATGACCACGTCGAGGCAACCAGTGAGGCATACCCTAGGGGTGGCATGTGCATTTGTGTTGTTTTGATTCATATTATCTTTGAACATGCATCTTTGTGAGCTACGGATTGATTTTATTTGTCATACAAGTCTTGCAGGCATAATTAACAGTTAATGTGCGGAAAATAAATTGCGGAAAGGTAAATCTACGCTATTACAAGGCGCGGGTCTATACATCGCCAAAAAACATAACCCGTTTGGAAATAGATGCGAGAAAAGTAAATAAAGCGATAAAAGCCCTAATTAACTATTACATCCTTGGAAACAGTTACATCAATATAATCAAAAGGAATTAAAGCGCGAAAGAAATTAAATCGGGAACGTCCTTAGGGTTTTGACCCTTTATGAGAAAAGAATTGAAATTGGTCCTTTTTGCAATTAATTAAATATTAAACCTAATAACTAATTAATTAATTAATTAAAAAAAATGTTTTTGTGGTTTTTAAGTCTTAATGAAAATAAAAAGAAATTAAAATTCAAAAGTTAGTACAAACCTAAGTCTAATTTATTTTATTTATTGTAAAAGAAAATTAAAATTAAACTTAATTAAACTAAATTAATTCATGTTAGTGTTTATTTACAAAATAATAATTTATAGTGAAATTAATAAATAATAAAAATATTTACATTTTTTATTGTCTGAATTTATTATGAAAATAAAAGTTTGTTAATTAAATACTAATAATAATAATAATTAAAAGAATTAAAAAGGAAAAGAAAATAAAAAAAAGAATAGTAAACCAGGGGGGTGATGGACCCATTAGGAGGTGTTGTTCTGGAAATTTCAGGCCCAATAGCACTCAAACCCGTTTGACTTTCTGACTTGTTTGCACGTTGGTTGACTGGGAACACCATAGTCAACAGCTTGTGGCCATTGGATTTGAACACGTGACCACCTGGCGCCTGATTGTTTGAGGGACATGGTGGAATGCTTTTCAGTGCCTGCACATGATTACATTAGAAAAAATATGAAACAAAGGTTTGGGGGACCTGGGAATCGAACCCAGGTCCCAATGGTTGCATGCCATATCATCATCCACTGAGCCAAGCGCTTGTATTTGTTATAATAATGGGCAATGAAAATAATATAAAAAACAACGCATATGCTGGAAACAAATGAAGCGCGCGTTATTTTTTGAATGAACCAACCATGATGCACCACGTCCTTCATCTTCCCCAGATTCCCTGTAAAATAAAAATAATTAGCGGGGGTTTTAAACCCCCACAACCTGCAATAAGAGAAAATAGCGAATAGAACTGTATGCAATATAAATTGTTCGCGAGATGTCCAGCATGTTCGTCTTGTTCAGACGGTTTCAATCATAGGTCTCTTGAGGCTTAATTTTTCCTAAATAAGAAAGCCCCAATTTTAGAGCTTGGAAAACCTAGAAATCGTTCATGGCGTTTTCTGTTTCAGGGCGTATTAATCCAATTATCTTGTACCAAAAGCTTCGTACAGTCCTTATGAACACAAAACAATCAACAAAAGATGTCAAATATGCATGAATCAAAGTATATGATTTTGGAAAAATTGTTCAAACCGTGACACTGTAATGGGCAATTCTTGGAGCTATGAAGCTGGAAACTGATTGCAAATCGTCCAGGAAACTCCCAGCAATGTCTTTGAATCCACAAAAGCCTTTGAATTGGCCTGGAAGTGAGAAAACAGTTTTGACTTTGTTCTTGATTTTTTGAATATGGTTATGGCTCTGTATGCAGCAATCACTCGTGTTCAGCATTAGGTTTAGGTTATGCATATATAGTAGAACTGAATTAGGGTAAATCTTGGTCCAAAAATCCATGGCTTTATGATTTGTATATTTGATTTTCAATCAAATATTTTTGCATCTTTTTGATTGAAAAACCTTGCCAAATTGGGAGATTTTGTCCCCTTGATGTGTACACGAAATCTCCAGCACATGTTGACCACTTTTGCTTCACAAAAAGATTTAGAAATCATATCTTGGTATTTTCCTACAATTAAATTAATTAAATGAATTAAAAATCAATTAAAAATCCAATTAATTAATAAAAATAAGAAAATAAATCAATTTAATCTAAATGGGTCGTGCATAGGCCTTAGACAAAGTTTCAAGAAGGAATTTGAGGCCCATTAGCAAAAATGATGTGTTTTGAGCAAAGTTGACTTTTGCAAATTCACAAAAATTTCCCAACTTCTCCAATGCATATCTTGCTCAATTTTGATCATATGAACATGTTCTTGGACATTTTGGAAAGGTATTGAAGTCCGCTAACCAATGCCTTTGGTCCCATGTCATTTGGATTTACCAATCTCAAGTTATGGTCTTTGACTTAAAATGCCTTTTTGTTGACTTTTGAAATTGACCTATAATGTAGAAATTGATAACTTTTTGTGAGAGCATTTCTTGGACTTGGAATATGAAGATGAGTTGTATTAAATGTCATCCCCTTCAAAATGAGCATTGGATGGGATTTTTCTGATGAACCATGAAAAAGTTATGCCTTGGTCAAGTTACAGTTGACTTTTCTACTGTCCCAAAATAGAAACTTTTTGCATCTTGATAATTTTTGAGCCATGCTTGTGGAATCATGATCAATACTTGATCAAATGATGATTGTGTGCTCAAAATAAGATGTTGACCAAAAATTTTGACTTTTGACTGCAAAATGACCATTTTGCCCCTGCAGTTGATTGTGAACCAAATAGGGCTTTTGACTGTGCAATTTGCCATTGTAAGTCTTGAAACTTGATATGTAGATGCTTGACAATGTATATGGGCACATGAGACTTGGTTGGACCACTGAAAATCCCAAATTCAATGAAGGAACCAAAACCCTAATTTTGACTGGCTTTGGAGGCATTTGGACTATGCAACCCTTGAGTAATCTTGAGCCATTTTGAGAATGATTCTTGACAAGCCTTGAAGAATATGGGAGGGAAAATTTTGGGGTACAACAATTGCCCCTGTTAAATCTTCTTAAACCTGAGGATGTAGATTGGCTTGCGTGCCTTTCGTGATCCGAAGGTGGAAGATGATTGAACACTAGAGTGCCCAGAAATTTGCACTCACATAGTGTGGTATCAGCAATGTGATGTCGGGAATGGGCTTACAGATGCCATTTGGAGATACGATGGATAGGAGGATGGGCTTATAGATAACATCTGGAGATGTGACAGAATCTTGTCGTGAATGGGCTTATGGATGCCATTTGGAGACTGTTGGTAGGTGGATGGGCTTATAGGTGCTATCTGGGGATGTGACAGAACCTTGTCAGGAAGGGGCTTATAGATGCCATTTGGAAGTGTAATGGATAGTTGTGGAGATGGGCTTAAAGATGCCATCCGGGGGTGTCGATCGCGTAAGAGATTCCTTAGCGAGAACTTGCGTACCTGAGAAAGAAAGATAATTTCCTGGCCTATTACAGGTGTTGATCTTCAAACTCTTCATGCAGATATGCCCTGACTAGATACAGGTATCGAATCCACAATCAATCACTCACAGATATGCCCTGGCTAGATACAGGTATCGAATCTGGAATTAGTCGTCTACAGATATGCCCTGGCTGGATACAGGTATCGAATCTCTAAACTCTTCATGCAGACATGCCCTGGCTGGATACAGGTATCGAATCTACAATCAATCATTCACAGATATACCCTGGCTAGATACAGGTATCGAATCTGGAATTAGTCGTCTACAGATATGCCCTGGATGGATACAGGTATCGAAGCTCTAAACTCTTCATGCAGATATGTCTTGGCTAGATACAGGTGTCGAATCCACAATCAATTACTCACAGATATGCCCTGGCTAGATACAGGTATCGAATCTAGAATTGGTCGTCTACAGATTTGCCCTGGCTGGATACAGGTATCGAATCTCTAAACTCTTCATGCAGATATGCCCTGGATGGATACAGGTATCGAATCTACAATCAATCACTCACAGATGTGCCCTGGCTAGATACAGGTATGGAATCTGGAATTATTCGTCTACAGATATGCCCTGGCTGGATACATGTATCGAATCTCTAAACTCTTCATGCAGATATGCCCTGGCTGGATACAGGTATTGAATCTACAATCAATCACTCACAGATATGCCCTGGCTAGATACAGGTATCGAATCTGGAATCAATCACTCACAGATATGCCCTGGCTAGATACAGGTATCGAATCTGGAACTGCGAAAGTTGATGGTAATCATCTTTTAATTGACCTTTTCCTGAAAAGGCAAAACATTAGTTGTATGCAATGTCATGATGTATGAAATGCATGATGTCATGATGTTCTCAGGAATAAATGAGATTGTGTCGTATGCACTTTATCATGTATATAAGAAAATGTGAAATGTCTATGAATGTATTTTCGTCTGGGAAAATAAATCCTTGACGAATGCCGGGAAGTTGAATCCTGGGCTGAGGTTGAAAAATAGAGTTCTTCGTTTCCGCTGGGGATGATGGTTGCAAGAATAAACCGGTAGGAGAGGATGACTCCGTTGGGGAATAAACTTATTGGAGAGATTACTCTACGGGGAATTACTCCGTGGGAAGAGATACTTCGCTGAGATTTTGATGATGACTCCGCTGGGGATTCCGTTGATGAGCTTTGTTGGGGAATTTGATGAACTTCACTGGGGATAGGAAGAACTTCGCCGAGGACGATCTTTCCGTGGTAATTAGCTGAGGATAACCCAGTTAGACCCTGGTGGGGAATAACCTCTGAATAAAGTCGGGGACGTGTTCGTACTCTGCAGGGGATAAGCTTTCAGAATCTACTGGGGATAAGCTTCCAGAATCTACTGGGGATAAGCTTCCAGAATCTACTGGGGAGGATGATTCAACTCTCTTGGGGAAACTTTGGACTGTATTGGGGAAGTGGCTCCACTGGGATGTCTGGTATTCCGCTGGGGAACAATCTTATATTAAGACTG
The DNA here is from genome assembly GCA_948472305.1 of Vicia faba. NCBI lineage: Eukaryota > Viridiplantae > Streptophyta > Magnoliopsida > Fabales > Fabaceae > Vicia > Vicia faba. Next base: position 385,957,481 of record OX451740.1, on the reverse strand, counting down.
TCGGGGATGCTTGCTTAGGAACATCTGTATACTCTGCTGGGGAATATTGAGATTTTCTGGGGATACCCAACTTCCTTAAGGCTGACAGTAGACTAACTCTGCTTGGGGAGAGTATCGCTGACTTGTTGGAGATACTGTGCCTTTTCGGGGTTGAAGGGAGACCAACTCTGCTTGGGGCGAGTATTGCTGATTCTGGTCTTACTCTGTGGGGAGTGGAGGTATCTTGGTCATATTCTTCAGCCGAATTTACCTTGGTACCTTGGTGGACAGAGCAACTAGACCGCTTAGACAATTCTTATTGCCCCTGTTTCTGATGTGAGAGAAGGTACCTGTAGAGGTGCTTGATGACTGCCGATTGACAAATCTTCTTCTGGTAGGCAAGTGACGAGATTACAGGACATAGTCGTACGCTTTTGATCCCTAACTTTTGCCTGGACCGCCCTTTCGGGTTTTCAGTCCATCGGGATACCCATTTTTTCCCATGCCGCCTTTTCAGGTTTTCGACTTGTCGGGTGTACAGATTTTTAATTTTCATCCCTTATTTTTGCCCGAACCCTTTTGGTTCGCCGGGAAGACCTTATTTTTGCCTAGGTGTGTCAACCTAGTGGGTCTTTGATTATGCGCAGTATTTTTTCGACTATGTCCATGCTCTCAGAGTGTAGGGAGTTGTCACTGTCGGTAGTACTGTGTTGCCATACTACCAGAAGATGTTTGATCGTGCAAGATTCGTTGCTGAAATGCCCCAAATGACTCAGGCGGAGATTTGCCCCAGGCTATTTGACCTTTTGAGAGATTCTCTGGATCTTGACTGGACTGCCCCAGATGATAGACCATGATCATGCTGTGCCCCTGGATTGGAAGTGCTTTTGTTCACTAGATATTCTTCGTGCGAATTTCTCTACTGTTCGAACAAATAGTCACATGCAAACAATGTTATTTTAAGAATGCAAAGCTTATGTCTGTCTTGAAGTTTTTGGAAATGCATTTTTTCAGTAAAATCAATGAATTTTGTAAAATGTGATGTCAACTCGTTATTTTACCGCAAGCCTTAAGGAGTCAGGATACCTTTTGTAACAGTATGCTCTCGAACTAACCCATGCTTCAGCTAGGACTTTTAAGGGTTGTAACGTGGCCTGGTTCACAGTTTAAGAAACAAAGGATAAAGGCTCAAAGTATATTTGTACCCACCCGCTCTTCGTGATGTTCTTCGATCCTAAACTCAGCTAATCGTGCATTAGACCTTGTTTGAGTCTTTGCTCTAATATTCTGGTGATGGTTCAGATATTGACAATTTGTTTTGAATAGGCAGTCATTTCTCTTTTTTTTTTGTTGAGGGTTTGTAGGACCTCTTTCTCTGTTTTTTTTTTGTTATCCCGGTTTTTTGCCTGAACAGTTTCTTTTTGTATTTACAGTCAGCGGGATGCCCCAGTTTTGTAAGTCTCCTTCATAGGTTTTGACTTTAATGGGCTTTTATTTTGAGAAATAATGACTGCCTGTCCTTACGATTATATGGAACCATCATTGTCTTTTGCTTTGGAATGACTCCTTTGATGCCATTCGTTGTGCACTTGGATTAACTGAGAGAACTACCCTGCCCCATGTTATGATTAAGGGTTTTAATTTTCGAAAAGAAAAACTCCAACTTCTTTGGCTCAAAGGGGTTGACGAGGGATTATCTTCCTTATAACTCCAGTGTTTAGGAATCGAAACAATGCATGTACCTCATCAGCAGGGTCTGTTCAAAAGCATACTGTAAAGCTCGTGGAATCGTTTTCGTCATCCTCCCTCAAAAGGCTTAGAATTTTAGATCAAGAGTTTGAACATCACAGAAAAATGAAAGCAATTGAATATAGTGAATACGAATGGATTAATTCAGAACAGACATATGCGATGCATTAATGAAATAAAAGAGTTTGCTATGACAATAGTTATTTGAATAAGCAAAGAAAAATACAACTCGGAATTTCAAATAAAACAAAAGCCTTCAATGATTTGGCAAAGGAGCAGTGATTATGTTTGGAGTCTCTGGTGCTTCAAACTGGATTTCTTTGGCATCAATCATGTCTTGGACCTTGTTCTTCAGAGCCCAACAGTTGTTTGTAGTATGCCCCGGGCTATCAGAGTGGTATGCGCACCTTTCATTAGGATGATAGTTAGGAGCGGAAGTGTTTGGATTCCGGAGAGGAGCCCTTAAGGTAATCAGCCATGCCTTCATCATTTGCTGTAGCGCTTGAGCCAGTGACATGTTGATCTTAGTGAACTGTCTTTTGGGTGCGACCTCCTTACGTTGCTGCCCCTGTCCTTGTTAAGCAGGCATAGGATTAGAGATCTGGGTTGCCCCTACATGTTGATCATGCCGACTCTTTTTACCATGCACAGCATTGGACTCTTTTCTTCCATGGTAAGGCTTTTTCGGAGCATCGGAAGGAGCAGCTTCTGGAATCTTCCCACTTTTGATGCCAACTTCAATTCTCTCACCAGTCAAGATCAGATCTGTGAACCCAGCAGAAGAATTTCTAATCATATGGTTGAAGAACGAACCAGACAGGGTCCCCAGGAACATATCAACAAGCTCACGGTCAGTCAGAGGTGGCTGCACCCTTCCAGCAAAGTCTCTCCACTTTTGAGCGTACTCCTTAAAACCTTCACCCGTCCCAAGAGACATACCCTGGAGTTGGGTACGAGTAGGAGCGAGGTCGGAATTATATTGATACTGCTTATAGAACGCATTAGCCAAATCTTCCTAGTTGCGGATACTGGCCCCATCCAGCTGATAGAACCATTCGAGTTGAGTCCCTGAAAGACTATCCTGAAAGAAATGGATCCACAAATTCTTGTCAGTAGTGTAAGGCTGGATCTTCCTTACATACAATCGGAGGTGCAGCTTAGGACAAGAAGCTCCGCCATATTTGGCAAAGGCAGGTGCCTTGAACTTATGTGGGATCACCACCCCAGAGGATAGACCTAGGTCTTCGAAGTCCAGGCCGGGCACTTTATGTATCTCCATAGCACTTAAGCGGTCCTCCAGTTGTTTGTATCTGTCCTCAACGGGAGGGTATTGTTCATCATTATAATCCGTCTCGTTGTCGGAGACCACGGGACTAGGAACCCCTCTCTCTCGTGGACTGTCTTTCCCAACAGATGAGGTAGTCAGCTCAACCTTATTTTGTGATCCATTCCCAGATCTGCGTCTAGGGTTGAACAAAACAGTCCTCTTCTTCTTCTTCTTCCTCTCTTTCAGAAGCAGAGTCTTCAAATCCTGTTGACCCTGGGCTAGGCTCATAACCAACTCCTGGAACTGGGCATTCTGGGCCTGGAGGGCCTTGATAGCTTGTTCAGTGGATGGTTCAGGATTCATGATGACTGCTGAAATAAACAGCGAAGAAGATGAGTGACCTGTAAAAAGGGTACCTGTAATGCAATGATATGTATGTATGCATGCGATGTTTTCAAGGATCTCGCGGGGTAAACAAGAAAATTGTTAGAATTTGAATCTGGTAGCTTGATTGAAGAAACTTCATGTTGCTGAGAGTCCTTCTTCAAGAGTCAAAGCTCACCATATCGAGTGGGTCATAGCCCCTGACAACCTTGGCTAGAGGAAAATAAATCCCCTTTGCCCCTTGCTAGACATTTGGTTCATCATGACCTGCATCATAAACCCTTGAGATCCTTGAAATGGGTTAGTCCTTATGCAGGATGCATGCAATGGTATGATGTTATGCTATGCATGGAGTGATGTAAGTAGGCCCTGTAATGAGTCCCAATTAAGGACTGTAAACAAAACCTGCAAGGAACTCGTGTTGTTAGATAACAAGTATGCAAGTAGTTCAAGTATGAAGGCACACAAGTCACACAAAAGAGCCCTTAGATTTTAGGACAGCATGAAGTTGAGGTACTACCCTCTTTCAGTTTCGTTGGTTAAGACCTGTCCTAGAAAATAGTAACCGGGTTCTAGAGGATCTCAATATCATCGACTACCCTCAATCGGTCATAACTCCAGCATCGCAATCTTTTCTTGTGGCCAGAACCATCGCGAGAGTTTAGCCTCAATGAGTGTAGCATACTGCTACTGTTCTATGGCCAAGTTGGGTCAATTTAGGGTTCTAAAGTCGGTTGGTGCTTAATGACTCCTCAGAAGACCCATATTCTCCTCGTTCCAACACAAGGGATATCGGTACAGACCAAGGCGTCACACCAACGTAGCCACTGCTTCACCCGTGTCGGTCTACGCCGGACAGGTCCCTCACAACTTATGCTACCTAAAGGGTATTCCCCAGATCTAGGTTAGGATCTATGAAACTCTGATGCAAGCCCACAAATATAAAAGCAATCAAAGCAAGCAATTGAAAACATAAGTATGATCTAATCCCAAGGTACACCTCACTTATCAATATAGATGTTCCCCAGCAGAGTCGCCAGTTCTGTGATCGGTGGAAATAGAACTGACTGTTTTGGAATGCTGATTCGCGAAATGTCGCGGTAAGCAAGAGTCACCACCGTCTTTTATTTTCTCCAACAAGGAAAGGACAAAAGCACAGCAAAATTCCTTTTCGAGATGTTTCTCGGTTCGGGAGGTAGATTATAGAAAGGGAAGGTGTTAGCACCCTTTCTATCTGTGGTTATCTACGGGCTCTTAGGTACTTGCTCACTATGTTTTCAAAAATGTTTGCTTTTCTTGTGTTTGTGGGTTTTGAAAAAAAGTTTGTTTTGAAAACTTCTAGGTAACTCTTGTATCAGTCCTCAAGAGTGTATGAAGTGTTTGTTTGAAAACTTTTGTTTGAAAGTGTAGGTGCGAAAAGTATTTTTGTTTTTTGAAAGAGCAAGTACCCAGGAGAAATCTACCTACTCAAAAGAAATTAAGTTGTGTAAATGTCCTTTAGACAGTACTACCCCACTATTGAGAAGAAGGTAGCACCGTCATTGGAGTTATTCGGGTCAATTCGATTATAGGGACATGTGGTCACCAAAGCAATAGTAGGACGCCTTAGCGGTAACCCTAATGTCCTAGATCCTTTTTATCCGAGGCAACCGTTTCGAGGCAACTAGATCTTTAGAGGATCTCAATATCATCGACTACCCTCAATCGGTCATAACTCCAGCATCACAATCTTTTCTTGCGGCCAGAACCATCGCGAGAGTTTAGCCTCAATGAGTGTAGCATACTGCTACTGTTCTATGGCCAAGTTGGGTCAATTTAGGGTTCTAAAGTCAGTTGGTGCTTAATGACTCCTCAGAAGACCCATATTCTCCTCGTTCCAACACAAGGGATATCGGTACAGACCAAGGCGTCACACTAACGTAGCCACTGCTTCACCCGTGTCGGTCTACGCCGGACATGTCCCTTACAGCTTATGCTACCTAAAGGGTATTCCCAAGATCCGGGTTAGGATCTATGAAACTCCGATGCAAGCCCACAAATATAAAAGCAATCAAAGCAAGCAATTGAAAACATAAGTATGATCTAATCCTAAGGTACACCTCACTTATCAATACAGATGTTCCCCAGCAGAGTCGCCGGTTCTGTGATCGGTGGAAATAGAACTGACTGTTTTGGAATGCTGGTTCGCGAAATGTCGCGGTAAGCAAGAGTCGCCACCGTCTTTTATTTTCTCCAAAAAGGAAAGGACAAAAGCACAGTGTGATACGGTGGGAGAACTGACTTGAGTTTTGCGTTTGTATTCGCAAATGTTGCGGTTAGCAAGAGTCGCCACCGACTTTTTATTTTATCCTAAGGAAAGGTTAAAAAGCACAGCAAAAACCTTTTGAGATGTTTTCTTGGGTTCGGGGAGTAGATTATAGAAAGGGAAGGTATTAGCACCCTTTCTATCCATGGTTATCCATGGGCTCTTAGTTACTTGCTTAGATCACTTGCCTTTTTCCAATTGTTTGAAATGGTGCTTTGTGTATGTGTGTGTGTGTTTTGAAAATGTTTTTGAAAAGAGGCCAATGTGGTGGCAACCTTTGTAATGATCCATGTGGGGATGTATACAAAGATGTATATCTTTTGAAAAGGTTTTCATTTGTTTTTTTGAAAGTTGTTTTTTTGAAAGTGTTGTGGATTGTGGTTTTGAAATTAGGCAAGTGTTTTGTTTTGCAAGTTAATTCAAGTAACTAAGAGGTTATCTACTCCTAAATTTCTCAAAAGATCATTGCTATACTTTAACCCTTTTAACAAGTTTGCTCCACCATTGTATTTGGTGGGCAACCTTGTGTTAGGATGTGAAAGGGACAGGCGCGGGTCATCGTTTTAGACCATAATTGCAACGGCGTTAAATGTCTTTGGGCAATTTTCTTTAAGGGACTTGATCATTTGTTTTTGTTTGTTTTGAAAAGTTTTATCGAGGGACTATGATCATTCAAACTGTTTGCTTTGCCCAAAGAAGTTCAACATGCAATATGGCCCATTTATTTGAAGGCAACAAGTGGAATACCCTAGGGGGTGCAAGTGTGATTTGTGTGTCCATTTTCATGCTTATTTATCTTGTATTAGGTCAAACCATTTTTTATCGTTTTTTCGCATACAAACCCTAATTCTAGCATGTTATCATTAGAAAGCAATAAAGTGCGAAATTAAAATTACTAAGCTATTACAAGACTAAATATGGGAAGGGGGGTACAAATGTTCAAATGGGGATATTGACAAGAATTTAAATCTAAATTATTACATCATTTGGATATTTGCAATTTAAATAATGTACAAAAATTAAATAAAAATGCAAGATGCACAAAAATGTTTTGTATATGTATGAAAAAATGTTATTTATGTAAAAGAGAAAAGAAAATAAAAAATGTATTATTTTTTTTGGAGTATTTTGACCTTAGGGTAAAAACCCTAATTTTAAAGAAAAAAGGTATTATTTTCTAATTTAATACAACTATTTATTCATTATTTATAAAAATAAAATAAAATGAAGTGTATTATGGAAAAAGGTATTTTTATATCAAATATTAATAAAAATGAAAAATTCAAGTATTTTTTATATTTTAGCTTAAATATATTAATAAACACATATATATATATATATATATATATATATATATATATATATATATATATATTAAACCTTAAATAGGTATTATACACAAAATAAAATATTTATTTAATATTTTAATAAAATAAGTAAAAAAGGTATTTTTTGTGTGAAATATTTTCAGAGTGTAAACAAAAATAAAAATTGTATTTATATTATTTTTATATTTACTCTAATAATAGTATATATATATTTATGTACAAACAAGGAAAATAAACAAATAAATATGTAATAAATGCAAAAAATGGTAAAAAAAGATATTTTTAATTTTCTAATGTCATGAGAAAAAATAAATAAAGTCAACCAAAAAAGAAAAAGTCAAAAAGAGTCAAAAATGAAGCAAATGGGCTCAGGGGGTGTAAACATGGAAATAGGGTGTGAAAAGAAAATAACACAAAAGCCCAGCCCAATGATCATTGTCTTCAACCTCCAGCTTCAAACATTTGAAAAACGCGCGCCCCTGTTCCTCAATGTCTAACTCCTGATTCTTGGCTTTTCAGCAGAAACTCATAACACAAGAAATGTTCAGCATGAAGAGACGGTTTCAACCATATAAATAACTTGACCTATCTCTCTAAGATGAGGGAGAATTTCTCCTCCCCCAATTTCTGACCTAACTTTTCATCAATGTTCAGACATGAAATTCTCTAAGCACACGAAACATAAATGAAATCTAATCATATGAGCATGTTCAGGGCTATGATTGTGACATGTTTTCTTCAAAAACCTAAAGCTAACAATGCCTAATAAGACAGATAGAACTCCATGAATATACCTGTTCAGTTGGAATCGAGCTTGGCAATGGAGGATGTTTCAGAGTGAAATGATGACTTGTACAGCTTCCTTGAAGTATAAGGATGCTTTTCCAATTCCTACTTTGTCTGGAAACTCCCTGAATCGAGCTAGTGAACTCCAACTGCAAAACAGAAAATTAAAAATGGTGAAGTGGCTTGGAGGTGTTACAGGTATGATTTTAGGACATGGTTAGCTTGCATATGTTGTAGGGAAGGTAGAGGAAAAGGTTTGGATCAAAATGCTCGAAGGGATTGGGAGTTTGCACTCAAACTGCAGGGGCTCCCCTGTTTGTGCAGTTTTGAGGTGATTAGAGCAATGTGAGTGTTTCAGATGGCAAAGGCTCGTGTGTTAGCTTGGATTTTGTCTATGGAATGTGTTTGATAGCTTTTGTGTTGTGTGTCTAAGCTGAGATGAGAGATAGCATAAGTTATGGACCTTTCTTCACACTTAAGCTACAAAATGCAACTTGGCTCTCTAGGTCAGTACAGGCCCTCCCACTATGCTGCTATCCCTTGCCTTGATCAGTGCATTTTGCTCACAAACTTGTGCCAAGAAGATCTTGATTGTACCACTTGGATTGCAAACTTGACATAAAGTTCTTCTTTTCAAGAATGGAAATAATGCTTTTTCTAGTTTAGGCTTAATTCCTTGTGTAATGACCAAAGGCTTAGAATAAAAACTTGGTTCAATGGTTTTGCATTAAATTAAGGAGTGCAATTTGGTTTAAGGACCTGTAAAGTAGAACAAACTATGCTGAGTTCAAATTTGCCAAGTTTATGAACATGTTTTGATGAAGAACAAAAGTGAATTTTTGCCAACTTGTGAAATTCGAATCTCTCAAGTTATGAGGTTGTTTGGTGAGTTCTTGGACATTTTGGAAAGCTTGGAATGTGTACTACAATCCATCTTTGAAATGCAAATCAAAATTCCAAGTGGAAGGGTATGAAAAGTGGCCTTGAAGTGGGGTAGAAAACCTTGTCAAAATAGGTCAAATTTCACTAAGTTAAAAGATGGTTTAGTGCCTTTATTCAAAAAATTATAACTTGAGATACAAGCTTCAAATGAGAAAACTTTGTGAATCAAAGTTGTAGACTATGCAACAAGCTACAACTTTCATGTTTTGACTTTTGTTTGAACCCAAATGGATCATGGTGAAAAGATGGGGCAAAGTTGGGAAAAAATTAGGGTTTTTCATAACTTAGAAAAATTCTAAGTTATGAAAAATTCCATTTTCAAACCCTAATTTGCATTTTGAGATTTCTTGGTGAACAAGTTTCATGATTTGGCATGTTTTGATGAAAAATGAATCTTGACTCTTGATTTTGACCAAAAAGTCAAAGTTTTGACTTTTCAGTATACAGTCAAAATTGATCAATTGACTGGGAAATTCAACTGTCAATCTTGTGTACTTGGGATCTTTTGAGCTTGATGAATGTGTCAAGACCATTTCATTGAGCCCTTGAGTCCACATGTTAGCTTGTTTTGCCATTGGCTAGGTCAAACAGTCAAAAATTGCCTTTGTGCAGTCAAAACCCTAAAAATGACCATTTTGCCCTTTTGATGATCTGATCAAATTTCTTGGAGAATTGTGATCCAAACTTGATCAAATGGTCCATATGAGTTCATAATGTTGAGGTGGATCAAATTTCATGAGATTTGACTGTCAATTGGCCACAGTTGACTTTTTCCCCAATATAGCTGATTTCTAGGTCAACTGTCCAATTGACTGGGCAAAACTTGGAATCAAGACTTGAAACTTGGTATAGGTAAGCTTGGGAGTCCAATATGAAACATGAAAGTCATCTTAGGCATTTTAGGTCAAAACATCCTTAGACAAACACAAACCCTAATTTGAGTCCACAGTGCAAGGAGAAGTCTTGAGCAGAGGAAACCCTAACTGGATCTTGATCTTCAAAGGTCTTGTGATGAGAAAATGTTGAGGAAATGGGAGGGAAAATTTTGGGGTACAACACACAGCAAAATTCCTTTTCGAGATGTTTCTCGGTTCGGGATGTAGATTATAGAAAGGGAAGGTGTTAGCACCCTTTCTATCCGTGGTTATCTACGGGCTCTTAGGTACTTGCTCACTATGTTTTCAAAAATGTTTGCTTTTCTTGTGTTTGTGGATTTTGAAAAAAAGTTTGTTTTGAAAACTTCTAGGTAACTCTTGTATCAGTCCTCAAGAGTGTATGAAGTGTTTGTTTGAAAACTTTTGTTTGAAAATGTAGGTGCGAAAAGTATTTTTGTTTTTTGAAAGAGCAAGTACCCAGGAGAAATCTACCTACTCAAAATAAATTAAGCTGTGTAAATGTCCTTTAGACAGTACTACCCCACTATTGAGAAGTAGGTAGCACCGTCATTGGAGTTATTCGGGTAAATTCGATTATAGGGACATGTGGTCACTAAAGCAATAGTAGGACGCCTTAGCGGTAACCCTAATGTCCTAGATCCTTTTTATCCGAGGCAACCGTTTCGAGGCAACTAGATCTTTAGAGGATCTCAATATCATCGACTACCCTCAATCGGTCATAACTCCAGCATCGCAATCTTTTCTTGCGGCCAGAACCATCGCGAGAGTTTAGCCTCAATGAGTGTAGCATACTGCTACTGTTCTATGGCCAAGTTGGGTCAATTTAGGGTTCTAAAGTCGGTTGGTGCTTAATGACTCCTCAGAAGACCCATATTCTCCTCGTTCCAACACAAGGGATATCGGTACAGACCAAGGCGTCACACCAACGTAGCCACTGCTTCACCCGTGTCGGTCTACGCCGGACAGGTCCCTCACAGCTTATGCTACCTAAAGGGTATTCCCCAGATCCGGGTTAGGATCTATGAAACTCCGATGCAAGCCCACAAATATAAAAGCAATCAAAGCAAGCAATTGAAAACATAAGTATGATCTAATCCTAAGGTACACCTCACTTATCAATACAGATGTTCCCCAGCAGAGTCACCGGTTCTGTGATCGGTGGAAATAGAACTGACTGTTTTGGAATGCTGGTTCGCGAAATGTCGCGGTAAGAAAGAGTCGCCACCGTCTTTTATTTTCTCCAACAAGGAAAGGACAAAAGCACAGCAAAATTCCTTTTCGAGATGTTTCTCAGTTCGGGAGGTAGATTATAGAAAGGGAAGGTGTTAGCACCCTTTCTATCCGTGGTTATCTACAGGCTCTTAGGTACTTGCTCACTATGTTTTCAAAAATGTTTGCTTTTCTTGTGTTTGTGGGTTTTGAAAAAAAGTTTGTTTTGAAAACTTCTAGGTAACTCTTGTATCAGTCCTCAAGAGTGTATGAAGTGTTTGTTTGAAAACTTTTGTTTGAAAGTGTAGGTGCGAAAAGTATTTTTGTTTTTTGAAAGAGCAAGTACCCAGGAGAAATCTACCTACTCAAAAGATATTAAGCTGTGTAAATGTCCTTTAGACAGTATTACCCCACTATTGAGAAGTAGGTAGCACCGTCATTGGAGTTATTCGGGTCAATTCGATTATAGGGTCATGTGGTCACCAAAGCAATAGTAGGACGCCTTAGCGGTAACCCTAATGTCCTAGATCCTTTTTATCTGAGGCAACTGTTTCGAGGCAACTAGATCTTTAGACAAGAGGGCGACCTCTAAAACACCCTATACTCAATGACCACGTCGAGGCAACCAGTGAGGCGTACCCTAGGGGTGGCATGTGCATGTGTGTTGTTTTGATTCATATTATCTTTGAACATGCATCTTTGTGAGCTACGGATTGATTTTATTTGTCATACAAGTCTTGCAGGCATAATTAACAGTTAATGTGCGGAAAATAAATTGCGGAAAGGTAAATCTACGCTATTACAAGGCGCGGGTCTATACATCGCCAAAAAACATAACCCGTTTGGAAATAGATGCGAGAAAAGTAAATAAAGCGATAAAAGCCCTAATTAACTATTACATCCTCGGAAACAGTTACATCAATATAATCAAAAGGAATTAAAGCGCGAAAGAAATTAGATCGGGAACGTCCTTAGGGTTTTGACCCTTTTTGAGAAAAGAATTGAAATTCGTCCTTTTTGCAATTAATTAAATATTAAACCTAATAACTAATTAATTAATTAATTAATTAAAGAAAATGTTTTTGTGTTTTTTAAGTCTTAATGAAAATAAAAAGAAATTAAAAGTCAAAGGTTAGTAAAAACCTAAGTCTAATTTATTTTATTTATTGTAAAAGAAAATTAAAATTAAACTTAATTAAACTAAATTAATTCATGTTAGTGTTTATTTACAAAATAAAAATTAATAGTGAAATTAATAAATAATAAAAATATTTACATTTTTTATTGTCTGAATTTATTATGAAAATAAAAGTTTGTTAATTAAATACTAATAATAATAATAATAATAATTAAAAGAATTAAAAAGGAAAAGAAAATAAAAAAAAATAATAGTAAACCAGGGGGGTGATGGACCCATTAGGAGGTGTTGTTCTGGAAATTTCAGGCCCAATAGCACTCAAACCCGTTTGACTTTCTGACTTGTTTGCACGTTGGTTGACTGAGAACACCATAGTCAACAGCTCGTGGCCATTGGATTTGAACACGTGACCACCTGGCACCTGATTGTTTGAGGGACATGGTGGAATGCTTTTCAGTGCCTGCACATGATTACATTAGAAAAAATATGAAACAAAGGTTTGGGGGACCTGGGAATCGAACCCAGGTCCCAATGGTTGCATGCCATATAATCATCCACTGAGCCAAGCGCTTGTATTTGTTATAATAATGGGCAATGAAAATAATATAAAAAAACAACGCATATGCTGGAAACAAATGAAGCGCGCGTTATTTTTTGAATGAACCAACCATGATGCACCACGTCCTTCGTCTTCCCCAGATTCCCTGTAAAATAAAAACAATTAGCGGGGGTTTTAAACCCCCACAACCTGCAATAAGAGAAAATAGTGAATAGAACTGTATGCAATATAAATTGTTCGCGAGATGTCCAGCATGTTCGTCTTGTTCAGACGGTTTCAATCATAGGTCTCTTGAGGCTTAATTTTTCCTAAATAAGAAAGCCCCAATTTTAGAGCTTGGAAAACCTAGAAATCGTTCATGGCGTTTTCTGTTTCAGGGCGTATTAATCCAATTATCTTGTACCAAAAGCTTCGTACAGTCCTTATGAACACAAAACAATCAACAAAAGATGTCAAATATGCATGAATCAAAGTATATGATTTTGGAAAAATTGTTCAAACCGTGACACTGTAATGGGCGATTCTTGGAGCTATGAAGTTGGAAACTGATTGCAAATCGTCCAGGAAACTCCCAGCAATGTCTTTGAATCCATAAAAGCCTTTGAATTGTCCTGGAAGTGAGAAAACAGTTTTGACTTTGTTCTTGATTTTTTGAATATGGTTATGGCTCTGTATGCAGCAATCTCTCGTGTTCAGCATTAGGTTTAGGTTATGCATATATAGTAGAACTGAATTAGGGTAAATCTTGGTCCAAAAATCCATGGCATTATGATTTGTATATTTGATTTTCAATCAAATATTTTTGCATCTTTTTGATTGATAAACCTTGCCAAATTGGGAGATTTTGTCCCCTTGATGTGTACACAAATTCTCCAGCACATGTTGACCACTTTTGCTTCACAAAAAGATTTAGAAATCATATCTTGGTATTTTCCTACAATTAAATTAATTAAATGAATTAAAAATCAATTAAAAATCCAATTAATTAATAAAAATAAGAAAATAAATCAATTTAATCTCAATGGGTCGTGCATAGGCCTTAGACAAAGTTTCAAGAAGGAATTTGAGGCCCATTAGCAAAAATGATGTGTTTTGAGCAAAGTTGACTTTTGTAAATTCACAAAAATTTCCCAACTTCGCCAATGCATATCTTGCTAAATTTTGATCCTATGAACATGTTCTTGGACATTTTGGAAAGGTCTTGAAGTCCTCTAACCAATGCCTTTGGTCCCATGTCATTTGGATTTACCAATCTCAAGTTATGGTCTTTGACTTAAAATGCCTTTTTGTTGACTTTTGAAATTGACCTATAATGTAGAAATTGATAACTTTTTGTGAGAGCATTTCTTGGACTTGGAATATGAAGATGCGTTGTAGGAAATGTCATCCCCTTCAAAATGAGCATTGGATGGGATTTTTCTGATGAACCATGAAAAAGTTATGCCTTGGTCAAGTTACAGTTGACTTTTCTACTGTCCCAAAATAGAAACTTTTTGCATCTTGATAATTTTTGAGCCATGCTTGTGGAATCATGATAAACACTTGATCAAATGATGATTGTGTGCTCAAAATAAGATGTTGACCAAAAATTTTGACTTTTGACTGCAAAATGACCATTTTGCCCGTGCAGTTGATTGTGAACCAAATAGGGCTTTTGACTGTGCAATTTGCCATTGTAAGTCTTGAAACTTTATATGTAGATGCTTGACAATGTATATGGGCACATGAGACTTGGTTGGACCACTGAAAATCCCAAATTCAATGAAGGAACCAAAACCCTAATTTTGACTGGCTTAAGAGGTGTTGTACCCCAAAATTTGCCCTCCCATATGCTTCAAGAAATTGCCAAGTCATGCTTCAAAATTCCCCAAGGGTTGCACAGTGCAAGGGTCTCCTAAGTAGTCAAAATTAGGGTTTTCATTCTGATCAAGAAAATGAAGTTTCCAAAGGTCCAATCAAGTCTCACATGCCTATAAACATGGTCAAGCATCCTCATATCAAGTTTCAAGACTTTCAGCACAAAATTGCACAGTCAAAACCCTAATTGCACTACAGTCAACTGTAGGGGCAAAATGGTCATTTGACAGTCAAAAGTTCAAATTTTTGGTCAATATCTCATTTTGAAGCCACAAACATCATTTGATCAATTCTTGATCATGATTCTCAAAGCTTGGCTCAAAAATCATCAAGATGCAAAAGTTTCCTTATTTGGAAAGTTGAAAAAGTCAACTGTAAATTGACCAGGGCATAACTTTCACATGGATTATCAGAAAAATTCCATCCAAAGCTCATTTTGAAGAGACATATATTTCCTACAACTCATCTTCATACTTCAAGTCCAAGAAATGCTCTCACAAAAAGTTATCAATTTCAACATTATAGGTCATTTTCAAAAGTCAACAAAAAGGGACTTTAAGTCAAAGGCCATAACTTGAGATCTGTAAATAAAACTGACATGGGACCAAAGGCATTAGTTACAGGACTCAAAGACCTTTCCAAAATGTCCAAGAACATGAGAAAAGCTTAAAAATTGAGCAAGTTATGCCTTGTGGAAGTTGGGAAATTTTTGGATATTTTGAAAAGTCAACATTGATTCAAATGACCTAAAATTGCTAATGGGCCCATTTTTCTTCCACAATTCATTATCCCAAGCATGCACACGACCATTAGGCCCAAAGGGAAGTTTTTCTCCATTTTTATTTATTTATTTGGATTTTTTATCATTAATAATTCATTTAATTAAATAAAATGCATGAAAAATACAAAACTAATGAAATAAAATCTTTTTGTGCAGAAATTATTCTCATTGGACACTCAAATTCGTGCATGACCAATTAGGGAAGGATTGGATATGATTTGGTACAAAATAGCATGGAAAAAGATTGAAAAAGATCTTGAAGAAAATCAAATCTTTCAAGTCATGAATGCCAAGCTTTTTGTTTGATTTCTTTAACCTAATTCACTCAATACATAAGTCTGATCAAACCCTTGTGCTCAAAGACCACTGAGCTGCGCAGAAAACCCTTGCACAAACTTGAAATTTTCTTTGAAAACTCAAATTCTGAAAACCTACTTGCAGGTCGATTCAAGCCTCAAAACCTATTCCATTAGCTTGCCAGGGTTGCCAGTAAACAATTCCAATCAAAAACTAAGCCTCATACTCAAAGAATTGGTAAAACGAGCTGGACCTGTACAAAGAAAATTTTTAATTCGTGCATCTCGATTCATGCATTTTTTGTGAATTTTAAAGCTTGATTCATGATTATCGTTTGATTCTAATGCTAACCCAATGATTTAATTGTGTTTTTGTGCATCATGTGAAGATTTGCCATGGATGAATATTAGGGTTTTGCAAGCTTTAATTTGGGCGTTTTGTAATATGGTAAAATTAGGACACGTGACTTACACCATTGAATCGGGCATGTCTGGACGAACAGAAACAAGCACTCGTGCCTAATTTATGAGGCCTTATGGCCTATTCGCTATTTTTCCATAGATGGCCTAAAAGAACGCTTAGAAAACCGTGGCCTATGTTCTTGTGTTTCAGGAACGAAGAAGAAGAAGATTAGGTGGCTATTAATGATTGGCCTGTTTAAATTTTCGCGCGGAAAACTAAGCCTCAACGCGTTTTGCTTTATTCTATTTGTTTGTTATATTAATTCACAGATGGACAAAGTGGCTCAGTGGCACACGTGTAGGCTGGTAACATTCAGGACTTGGGTTCGATCCCAGGTCCCCACCCTTTCCATATATTTTTTTCCAATTAATATTCACATGCAGGTATAATGTTGTGGTCCATGATGCACCTACAAAATCCACCATCCACGCGTCCAGCTTCATCAATCCAAAGGCGTAGATTTGGAGAACACGATGCACTCTGGTCAATGCATACACACGCTAGTGCCAGAGTCAACGAGGCCAGGCTTGTTTGGGCTCAAATTCATGGGCTTAACCTCCACTTTGGGGACTGCAACCCCCCTAGGTTTGCAAAGTTTATATTTTCTTTATTGTTTTTTTTTATTTATTATTATTTATGCTTTCCTTTAATTATTGTTTTCAATTAATTAGTTATTTTCATAAAAAAACAAAAACATAAAAAAATCAGAAAAGAGAAAATAATAAATATTTTTATTTCTAGTATTTTTATAAATAATTGTATATAAATTAATTAGTTTTAAATTAGGGTTTAATTTAATATTTTCATAATAAAAATCTAAAAAAAAATAGAATTAGGGTTTAATTAATTTTCATCTTTTTTTTTCTTTTATAATAATTAAATATTAGATGTTTATTTTTATAATTAAATTGTATATAAAAATTAGGGTTAATTTTAGGTTAAAAACTTCAACATTTTTCTTAATAAATTAAAAATAATTAGAATTAGGATTAGCATCTTATTTTAATTTTAATTAACTCTCTCTTTTCATTAAAATCATAAAATACCAAAAAAACAATTTCCTTTCTTTTTTAATTAATTAATGTCACCATTTAATTTAATTTTGCAAAAAGGGTCCAACGCCCTCGTTTTTAATTCTTATTAATTCGCATGTTTATTTTATTTCGTTTAAATATTTATGTATCTCTCCCAAGGCCTTGTAATTAACTCCTCGCCCTTTTAATTCTTTATTTTCTTTACTTTCTTTATTTTTCTGTCAAATCGGGTCCTGGTTTAATTTTGTCGATGTGGACCCGCGCCTTTTGTAATAGCTTAGAAATTTTACTTTCCCGCAATCTTTAACTGTTAAATCAAGGCATGAAAGAATGTATGGACAAAAATAAAAACAAACGCTAGATCACCAATAACATGACAAAAGACAAAAATACTTGAAAACGACACACGAATCGCACACACCACCCCTAGGGTACGCCTCACTGTTGCCTTGCCTCGAAAGGTGATCGTCGAGTAGAGGATGTCTTAGTAAGTCCTCATGATCCGGGAACCTGGCATGAGGGTAGCTTCTAAGGTGTCTTCCCATTGCTCTGGTGATCACCATGTCCCGAACCTCGAATTGACCCGAACACCTCCAACGGTGGTGCTACCTACCTCTCAATGGTGGGATGGCACTACTTTAAAGGACATTTACACAGACGAATTCCTTAGGGTAGGTAGGTTCTCGCAGATACTTGCTCTAAATTTCAAAAACAAATTCAAAAATACTTTTCACACCAACACAATTTCAAAAAGCTTTGGAAAGCAATTTTTCAAACACTCTTGAGGACCGATACAAGAGTCGAACTGAAATTTTCAAAGAAACTTTTTAAAACCCACAATTGAAAAGCATACAAACCATTTTTGAAAACACAATGAGCAAGTATCTAAGAGCCCATGGATAACCATGGATAGAAAGGGTGCTAACACCTTCCCTTTCTATAACCTACCTCCCGAACCGAGAGCAATCTCTTTAAGGAATTTTTCTGTGCTTTTGTCCTTTCCATTTGGAGAAAATAAAAGACGGTGGCGACTCTTGCTTCCGCGACATTTCGCGAACCAGCGTTAAACAGTCAGTTCCAGATCCACCGATCACAGAACTGGCGACTCTGCTGGGGAATTAAACTTAAAGTGAGGTGTACCTTAGGGCTAGTTCATAACTGTGTTTTCAATTGTTTTCCTTGTGTGCTTTAAATTGTGGGTTGCTTGGGAGTTACACAGATCCTAACCCGGATCTGGGGATACCCTGTTTAGGTAGCATAAGCTGTGAGGGACCTGTCCGGCGTAGACCGACACGGGTGAAGCAGTGGCTACGTTGGTGTGGCACCTTGGTCTGTACCGATATCCCTTGTGTCGCAACGAGGAGAATATGGGTCTTCTAAGGAGTCATTAAGCACCAACAACCTTAGAACATTAATTGACACAACTTGGCCTTTAGAACAGTAGCAGTATGCTACGCCCATTGAGGCTAAACTCTCGTGATGGTTCTGGCCGCAAGAAAAGATTGTGATGCTGGAGTTATGACCGATTGAGGGTAGTCAATGATATTGGGATCCTCTAAGAACCCGGTTACTTTGATAGGACAGGTATGAACCAACAAACTGAAAGAGGGTAGTACCTAGACCTCATGCTGGCCTAAGCTTTAGGGGCTTGCCTTGTGTGACTTGTGTGCCTTACCATGTTTGTCTTTGTATCTGTTTGTGGTGTGCTTTATCATAACATCATAACATCATGAGCATTGCATGCATCCTGCATAAGGACTGACCATTTCAAAGACAAGAGGGTTTCATCTTTGCTCTGTTTTGTAGGACATTATGATGCCTGTGCGAAGGAATACTATCCGGTTCAACTTTGTTCGTTCACCTGAGTTGCTTGATGAGTTGGTTAGCAGAATTCCAAATACCACTTCCTTCATCCAGAGGCATGGTTCTCTTCTCAGTTTAGTCACTGCAAAGCGGGATCAACAGTTAATGAGTGTTCTGACCCAGTTTTATGACCCTCTGTACCAGTGCTTCACCTTTCAAGACTTCCAGCTGGTCCCTACCCTGGAAGAGTTCTCTGATTTGCTTGGTATCCCTATCTTGGAGCAGACTCCCTTTACTGGTTGGGAAAAGACCCTCAGGCTTGAGGATGTTGCTGCAGCTCTTCCTTTGACCCATCAAGAGGTAACAGACAACTGGGTGACTAGAAGCGGAGTTAAGGGTTTCTTGGCCAAATTTCTGATCGGTAAAGCTAACAGTTTCTGGAATGACCTGGACTTTAGGGCATATGAAGACATCTTGGCTCTCCTAATCTATGGGTTAATCCTGTTTCCTAATCCTGACAACTTCATCAATGTCACTACCATAAGGATCTTTATGTCTCAGAATCCTGTGCCCACTCTCTTGGGTGACATCTCGCAACAACTTCATGCTCGTACTACCCGAAGACGAGGAACCCTATGGTGTTGTATCCCTTTGTTGGTGAGGTGGTTTATTTCGCACCTCCCCAAGTTCGTACTGAAGAATCAAGAAGGAAGAGGTTGGGCTCATAGGTTAATGTCTCTCACCGACAAAGACATCATTTGGACTTGCAGGGGTTTGGATGAGATAGCTGTTATTGATCGATGCGGGGAATACCCTAATGTTCCTCTGATTGGTACCTAAGGAGGGATCTCTTACAATCCATGTCTAGCACTCCGTCAGTTTGGAAGAGCAAGAAGAGCAGGTCCCCATGAGATGTTGGTGCCTCACATCAGTTTTGAATTTCAGGTGGATAGTGACGAGCTACGTCGTAGGTTCATCAAGGCTTGGGACAAAGTTCATAAAGCTGACCCACAAGAGTTAGGGCCAAAGACTTCTTTACCTATGGAAGCCTACTACAAATGGGTTCGCATCCGTGCTCAGAAGTTAGGTATGCCGTATGAAGCTGTCAGACCCGTCATTCTTGAGTGTCCTGACAAGGATGGTGTTCCTCCAACTGTCCTTCCTCCTCAGATACCTACTGATTATGAGACATTGAAGAGATCTTGGTCGCAACTGCGAGAAGAGCGGGATTCTTACCGGGAAAACTTCAACGAGCAGGAATCAAAGATCCAGAAGCTGACAAAGCATTTGGAGAATGAGAGAGCTCTGAATGCCTACATCCGTACTGAGAAGAGGAGACCATGGGATCAATAAAGAGCTCCGGATATTTCTTTTACAGTTTTATTTCCCTTTTCAGTATTTCCTTTCATGTAACGCCTAAGGGCAACCTGTTGAATAATTTCAGTTTCAAAGTTGAATCTAATGAAGTGTGTTCCTTTTTGTTTACAAAGTTGATTCCCGATTGTCTTTGAAAACATAAATCATACGCATTCCATTCATCATGTGCATAGCAGGTTTTTCCTCTTTTCAGGTGGCTTACAGTTCTTCGCTGTTTATTTCAGCATCATGAATCCCGACTCATCCTCAACTGAGACATCCATCAAAGCTCTTCAGGCGCAGAATGCGCAGTTTCAGGAATTAATCAAGGGTTTGGCTCAAGGCCAAGAAGAGCTGAAGGCTATGCTCCTGAAGAAGGAGAAGAAGAAGAAGATAAGAACTGTTCTGTTTAGCTCGGGCCGAAGGTTCGGCAATACTCTGCAGCATGAAGAGGCTGGTTCTTCTGTTGGCAAGGGTACTCCTCAAGAGGCAAGGGTCCCTAGTCCGGTAGTCTCCGACAACGAGACTGATTTTGATGAAGAGCAATATCCTCCTGCAGAAGACCGTTACAAGCAGCTGGAGGATAGGCTGAATGCTATGGAGATACAACAGGTACCTGGGCTGGATTTTGGAGATCTGGGTTTGTCAACTGGTGTGATTATTCCTCATAAATTCAAAGCACCATCTTTCGCTAAGTATGACGGGGCGTCTTGTCCCAAGCTACATCTCAGGTCCTATGTTCGGAAGATCCAACCGTACTCGGCGGATAAGAATTTGTGGATCCACTTCTTCCAGGAGAGTCTTTCAGGGACTCATCTCGAATGGTTCTATCAGCTGGATGGGACCAAGGTTCGTAACTGGGAGGAGTTGGCTACTGCTTTTTACAAGCAGTATCAATATAATGCCGACCTTGCCCCTACACGTACCCAACTCCAGGGTATGTCGTTAGGTTCAAGTGAAGGTTTTAAGGAGTACGCTCAAAAGTGGAGAGACCTGGCTGGCAGGGTGCAGCCTCCGTTGACTGATCGGGAATTGGTAGACATGTTCTTGGGGACCCTATCTGGGCCGTTTTTCAACCATCTTATCGGGAATTCTTCTGCAGGGTTCACTGATTTGATTCTGACTGGAGAGAGAATTGAGGCTGGGTTGAAATCTGGAAATATTCCGAAGGGTGCATCGTCTAGTTCTGAGAAGAAACCCTTCAAGAAGGAGGCTAGTGCCGTGTATGGTTACAAGAGATCAGAGAGACCTGAGCGCCGCCAATCTGTCAGTGCGGTAATGATTGCTAAGCCTACTGCCGCTCCTCGGCCAACCAATCCTCAAAGGGCTGAAAGACCCCGGAGAGAGTTTACCCGGTTAAACATGACCCTATCCCAAATCTTACCACAGTTGCTCTCAACCAACTTAGTGACTGTCAGAGAGGCGCCGAAGTTCCCAAATACTGCATCTCCTAAGTACAACCCAAATGCTCGCTGTGCCTACCATTCTGATAGCCTGGGGCATTCTACTGATGACTGTTGGGCGTTAAGGAGTAAGCTGCAGGATCTTATTGACGCCAAGGAGGTACAATTTGAGGCATCTGAGAAGCCTAATGTAGTGACATCTCCCCTGCCTGCTCATGGAGTGAATGCTATTGGGGACGAAGACGAAGTGGATGAAGCTGAGTTTGATAGCTGGATCTACCCGGCAACCGACAGTGGACTTAATAATTGGAGTGCAAAGGACAACCTATCTGTTTCTCTTGTTACTAAGTAATGAATTCCTATGTTTTTGGTATCTGTAATAAACAATAAATAAACTCTATGGCCCGGTGTCTTACCCGAGGCACCGTGGTTTCATTTGTGAGGGCATATAAATTATCATTTCATATATCATGAATGAAAATCTTGGACGTTTTCTCGCATTGCAAATCTTATGCTCCTTTTCTGTCTTTCTTTCCTTTACATATTTTTCAAAACCGCTGTATTTACACACACACTCACTCATACAGGTTTCAATCCACTCTGGATCTCACTGATAACGACCCTGCTACTGCCAATTATGACTTCGAAAATCCGATCAACTTAGCCGAAGACGAAGGTGAAGATGATTGCGAAGTGCCTGGTGAGCTTGCAAGACTGTTGCTTCAGGAAGAGAGGGCAATTCAACCCCATGAAGAGCCAGTGGAAACAATAAACCTGGGTACTGAAGAAGACAGGAAAGAGATAAAGATTGGTGCCAACCTAGAGCTCAGCGTGAAGCAACGGTTGACTCAGATGCTGCATGATTATATGGAGATCTTTGCCTGGTCCTACGAAGACATGCCCGGGTTGGATACTGACATTGTGGTCCATCACTTGCCAACTAAGGAAGACTGCCCTCCAATTAAGCAAAAGGTCCGTCGGATGCGTCCAGAGATGTCTGAGAAGATCAAAGCCGAGGTTATGAAGCAGTTTGATGCCGGGTTTCTTGCAGTAACTTCTTACCCTCAGTGGGTTGCCAATGTGGTGCCGGTACCTAAGAAGGACGGTAAGGTCAGAATGTGTGTCGATTACAGGGATCTGAACAGGGCCAGTCCCAAGGATGACTTCCCCCTACCTCACATTGATGTCCTTGTTGATAATACAGCTCAGCACAAGGTATTCTCTTTCATGGATGGCTTTTCAGGTTACAATCAGATCAAGATGGCACCTGAAGACATGGAAAAGACTACATTTGTTACTCAGTGGGGCACCTTCTGCTACAAGGTCATGCCATTCGGGCTAAAGAACGCTGGGGCAACCTACCAACGTGCCATGGTTGCTTTATTTCATGACATGATCCATCATGAGATAGAAGTGTATGTTGACGACATGATCGCTAGGTCCCAGACTGAGGAAGAACACCTAGATCATCTGCAGAAGTTATTTGACCGGTTGAAACTGTACAAGCTGAGATTGAACCCGAACAAGTGCACCTTCGGGGTAAGATCTGGGAAGTTGCTAGGCTTCGTTGTAAGTGATAAGGGTATTCAAGTGGACCCTGCCAAGGTCAAAGCTATTCAAGAGATGCCAGTTCCTAGGACAGAGAAGGAGGTCAGAGGCTTTTTGGGACGCTTGAATTACATTGCTCGCTTCATCTCACATCTAACTGCTACCTGTGAGCCAATCTTCAAGCTGCTGAAGAAAGATCAGGTAGTACGTTGGAATGATGAATGTCAGGCTGCTTTTGACAGAATCAAAGAGTATCTCCAAGAACCACCTATCCTTATGCCACCGGTTGAAGGGAGACCTCTGATACTATACCTGAAAGTGCTTGACAACTCAATGGGGTGTGTGCTGGGGCAGCATGACGAGTCTGGCCGAAAAGAGCACGCCATTTATTACCTTAGCAAAAAGTTTACCGACTGTGAGACCTGATACTCACTGCTTGAGAAAACTTGCTGCGCTTTGGTATGGGCTGCTCGCCGGCTGAGACAGTATATGCTGACCCACACTACTTTGTTGATCTCAAAAATGGATCCTATAAAGTACATATTCGAAAAGCCTGCTCTGTCTGGGAGGATTGCAAGATGGCAGATGATCTTGACGGAATACGATATTCAGTACACGACCCAGAAAGCCATCAAGGGAAGTGTATTGGCAGACCACTTGGCACATCAAGCAGTCGATGATTATCAGTCAATGAACTTCGAGTTTCCGGATGAGAGCATCATGATAGTGACTGATTGTGAAGTACCCGGACCGGATGAAGGACCTGAACCAGGATCCCGATGGTCTATGCACTTTGACGGAGCCTCCAATGCTTTGGGTAACGGTATCGGCGCCATAATCATATCACCTCAAGGTACTCATACTCCACTCACTGCCCGGTTGTGTTTCAACTGTACCAACAACATGGCAGAGTATGAGGCGTGCATCATGGGTCTTCAAGTTGCGATCGACCTAAGGATCAAGTTTTTGAGTGTCTTCGGAGATTCCGCTCTTGTGATCAATCAGATCAAAGGAGAGTGGGATACGAAACATCCAAACCTGATTCCTTACCGAGAATGTGTGTTAACCCTGATCCCCCACTTCACAGAGATAACCTTTGAACACTTTCCAAGAGAAGAGAATCAGCTGGCGGACGCGTTAGCTACAATGGCTTCTATGTTCAGGGTCAAATGGGATAACGAGGCTCCCCGAATCATCATCTGGAAACTGGACGAACCGGCATACTGTTGCAATCTCGAGACTGAATTAGTGACTGGGAAACCTTGGTACCATGAGGTGAAGAGATATCTGAAAGCTCAGGAATACCCTGAAGGTGCATCTGTCAATGATAAGAAGTTCCTGAGAAGATTCGCAGCAAAGTTCTTCCTTAGCAACGGCATCTTGTACAAGCGAAACCATGATTCAACCTTACTGTGTTGTGTGGATAAGACTGAAGCAGAAAGGATCATGGAAGAGCTACATGAAGGGACCTTTGGTACACATTCCAGTGGGCACACAATGGCTAAGAAAATCCTACGGGCAGGATATTACTGGTCCACAATGGAAGCTGACTGCTACCAACATTCTAGGACATGCCATAAGTGCCAGATTTATGCAGACAAGGTGCATGTTCCTCCAGTTCCCCTGAATGTCCTGACTACGCCTTGGCCGTTTGCAATGTGGGGCATAGACATGATCGGCGAGATTAAACCTACGGCATCTAATGGGCATCGCTTCATCCTGGTAGCGATTGATTATTTCACGAAGTGGGTTGAGGCAGCATCCTATGCTACGGTAACCAAGACTGTTGTGGCACGGTTCATTCGGCATAACCTGATCTGTCGGTACGGCGTCCCAGAGAGAATTATTACAGACAACGGTACCAATCTGAATAATAAGATGATCTCTGAGCTCTGCGAGCAGTTCAAAATACAGCACCACAATTCTTCTCCTTACAGACCAAAGATGAATGGGGCTGTAGAAGCAGCAAATAAAAACATCAAGAAAATCGTGCAGAAGATGACAGTGACTTATAAGGATTGGCACGAGATGTTACCGTTCGCTCTACATGGGTACCGTACCTCAGCTAGGACGTCAACCGGGGCAACTCCTTTCTCTCTGGTTTATGGTATGGAGGCAGTCTTACCGATCGAAGTGCAAATACCCTCTCTCCGGATAATGAAGGATGCAAATCTGAACGAGGATGATTGGATCCAGACACGACTTGATCAGCTCAACCTTATTGATGAAAAGAGACTTGCTGCTATCTGCCATGGTCAGACATATCAGAAACGGATGATCAGGGCATTTAACAAAAAGGTCAGACCACAGGAATATCAAGTTGGGGATCTGGTAATCAAACGAATCATCCTCCCTCAGAGTGATCCAAGGGGCAAATGGACCCCTACGTACGAAGGGCCATTTGTGGTTAAACATGTGTTCTCAGGAGGAGCCATGATTCTAACCAATATGGATGGTGACGACCTTCCTCACCCCGCTAATGCAGACATAGTAAAAAGATACTACGCATAAAAAAGACCCGCTAGGCTGACATGCCTAGGCAAAAATTAGGGCTTCCCGTCGAACCAAAAGGGTTCGGGCAAAATGAAGGGATGAAAATGAAAAAAATCTGTACACCCGGCAAGTCAAAAACCTGAAAAGGCGGCTTGGGCAAAAATGGGTATCCCGGTGGACTGAAAACCCGAAAGGGAGGTCCAAGCAAAAATTAGGGATAAAAGCGTAATACTATGTCTCATTGGATCACCTTGCATCCAGAATCCGGTATCTACATCAAGTTCAGACGGCATCGATCAGTCAGCTTCACCTTCAACCAAGGTCATCAAGTGATGAGACGCTCGGAGATATAAGGGCAATAGCAGAGTTGAAACCCAGTGGGATCATTCATTTCACACAGCTGTTCTATTTTCTTTTGTACAAAATTTGTATAAACTCTTTTGTTCGGCGGCGTTCTCTTACTAGGACGTCAGCCTCTTGTACACAAACGCCTATTTTCAGGCCTTTCAAAAATCATTACAAATATACTTTTCAGTTAAAAGTGCCAATTGTTTTTCTTTTTCTGTTTTGTTTTGCGAAGAACGTCCAAGGTTCAATTTGTGATATATGCATTGACAATAATTTGCTAACTCATGAGTATTTGCATACGAAACAAAGGATTAATTACAGGTAACATTAGAAACAGGGGCAATAAAGAGTTGTCTAAGCAATCTAATTGTTCTATCCTCCAAGGTACCAAGGTAGGTTCAGCCGAAGAACATAGCCAGTACATCCTAATTCCCCAGAGAGTCAGCAAGTCAGTACACTCTCTCTCCAAATTATATCATCAAATCTTAAGGAAGTTGAGTATCCTCCAGTAGATCTCAATACTTCCCCAGCAGCATACATACTCATAACAAGCATCCCCGGCAGTCTTGGTCTAAAGATTGTTCCCCGGCGGTATATCAATATTCAAAGGAATCACTTTCCCCGCAGTTTAAAACTTCCCCAGGAGAGCCCAATCCAGTTCCCCAGGAAAGTTGGAATTTATCTCCCTAAGCAGTAAGCTTATCCCCAGTAGATTCTGGAAGCTTATCCTCGCAGAGCACGAACGCGTCGCCCGGCTTTACTTAAAGAGTTATTTCCTTAATAGGATATAACTGGGTTATCCTCAGCCAAGAGCCACGGAAAGGTCGTCGTCAACACAGTTCCTTCTTATCCCCAGCGAAGTCTATCAGCACTTCCAATACAGTAGAGATACCCTCAGCAAGTTATTATCAACAACTCAGCAAAGTATCCTTCTCCCCACAGAGTATTGCTTCCCAGCAAGATCGTTAGAGTACTTTTCTCCCCGCAGAATCTTCCATTCGCCAAGTTTATTCCTCAACGGAGTCATCTTCTCCTACCGGTATTCTTGCAGTTATCATCCTCAGCAGGAGTAAAAGCTTATTCTTCAATATCAGCCCAGGAGTGACTTCCCGGCACCCGTCAAGGATTTAAATTCCTAGACGAAAGCATACATAAACATCACATACATCATTATAGCATGCATGTACGCATCATATCATACAAATCTCATTTATGTTGAGAACATCATTGCTTGATCCATATCATGCATTGCATATGACTGACCTTTACCTTTCAGGAAGGATTCAGTTAAATTTTCAAGCATATTTCAAGACCTAGACCGGTTCAGTTAATCAACTCCAAAGATTTCTTATCCAGTCCAAGGCCTTCTCTAGTCCAGCTAAATCGACTCCCAACAGATTTTTCTGATGAAGACTCAGTAGAAGTTATCAGGTTTTTCTCAAACGTCCGCTTTTGAGATTATAATTTCCTATGGTTCTCTCCCCGACGGTGCGTGAGATGATAATTCCAGCCCAGGTTTTTCTCAAACGTCCGCTTTTGAGATTATAATTTCCTATTGGTTCTCTCCCCGACGGTGCGTGAGATGATAATCCCAGCCCAGGTTTTTCTCAAACGTCCGCTTTTGAGATTATAATTTCCTATGGTTCTCTCCCCAGCGGTGCGGAGATGATAATTCCATTCCAGGTTTTTCTCAGACGTACGCTTTTGAGATTATAATTTCCTATGGTTCTCTCCCCGACGGTGCGTGAGATGATAATTCCATTCCAGGTTCTTCTCAAACGTCCGCTTTTGAGATTATAATTACCTATGGTTCTCTTCCCGATACTGCGAAGATGGTAATTCCCACCAAGATTTTCTCAACGAGCGTTGTTGAAGTTAAAGTCACCCAAGGTTCTCTCACCGTTCCCGTTGAGTTAGTAACTAACCCTGGTTCATTCATCGCCGTTTGAAACTCCAGATCTAGCTCCTGTAATCAGTCAGGACACATCTATACCAAGCATCTGAAAACCAGCTCTTGCAACGTGTCAGGTACTCCTTTTTCTTTTGCAGGTATGCAGGTTCTCGTTAAGGAATCTCTTACGCGATCAACCTCCAGATGGCATCTATAAGCCCATCATCCTATTCATCAATCTCCAAATGGCATCTATGAGCCCATTCCCATTATCACACTGCTACTATGTGAGCGCAAATTTCTGGGCACTCTAGTGTTCAATCATCTTCCACCCTCGGATTACGAAAGGCACGTTAGCCAATCTGCATCCTCAGGTCTAAGAAGATTGAACAGGGGCAACTGTTGTACCCCAAAATTTGCCCTCCCATATGCTTCAAGAAATTGCCAAGTCATGCTTCAAAATTCCCCAAGGGTTGCACAGTGCAAGGGTCTCCTAAGCAGTCAAAATTAGGGTTTTCATTCTGATCAAGAAAATGAAGTTTCCAAAGGTCCAATCAAGTCTCACATGCCTATAAACATGGTCAAGCATCCTCATATCAAGTTTCAAGACTTTCAGCACAAAATTGCACTGTCAAAACCCTAATTGCACTACAGTCAACTGTAGGGGCAAAATGGTCATTTGACAGTCAAAAGTTCAAATTTTTGGTCAATATCTCATTTTGAAGCCACAAACATCATTTGATCAAGGCTTGATCATGATTCTCAAAGCTTGGCTCAAAAATCATCAAGATGCAAAAGTTTCCTTATTTGGACAGTTGAAAAAGTCAACTGTAAATTCACCAGGGCATAACTTTCACATGGTTTATCAGAAAAATTCCATCCAAAGCTCATTTTGAAGAGAAAGACATTTCCTACAACTCATCTTCATACTTCAAGTCCAAGAAATGCTCTCACAAAAAGTTATCAATTTCAACATTATAGGTCATTTTCAAAAGTCAACAAAAAGGGACTTTAAGTCAAAGGCCATAACTTGAGATTGGTAAATCAAAATGACATGGGACCAAAGGCATTGGTTAGAGGACTCAAAGACCTTTGCAAAATGTCACAGAACATGAAAAAAGCTTAAAAATTGAGCAAGTTATGCCTTGTGGAAGTTGGGAAATTTTTGGATATTTTGAAAAGTCAACATTGATTCAAATGACCTAAAATTGCTAATGGGCCCATTTTTCTTCCACAATTCATTATCCCAAGCATGCACACGACCATTAGGCCCAAAGGGAAGTTTTTCTCCATTTTTATTTATTTATTTGGATTTTTTATCATTAATAATTCATTTAATTAAATAAAATGCATGAAAAATACAAAACTAATGAAATAAAATCTTTTTGTGCAGAAATTATTCTCATTGGACACTCAAATTCGTGCATGACCAATTAGGGAAGGATTGGATATGATTTGGTACAAAATAGCATGGAAAAAGATTGAAAAAGATCTTGAAGAAAATCAAATCTTTCAAGTCATGAATGCCAAGCTTTTTGTTTGATTTCTTTAACCTAATTCACTCAATACATAAGCCTGATCAAACCCTTGTGCTCAAAGACCACTGAGCTGCGCAGAAAACCCTTGCACAAACTTGAAATTTTCTTTGAAAACTCAAATTCTGAAAACCTACTTGCAGGTCGATTCAAGCCTCAAAACCTATTCCATTAGCTTGCCAGGGTTGCCAGTAAACAATTCCAATAAAAAACTAAGCCTCATACTCAAAGAATTGGTAAAACGAGTTGGACCTGTACAAAGAAAATTTCTAATTCGTGCATCTCGATTCATGCATTTTTTGTGAATTTTAAAGCTTGATTCATGATTATCGTTTGATTCTAATGCTAACCCAATGATTTAATTGTGTTTTTGTGCATCATGTGAAGATTTGCCATGGATGAATATTAGGGTTTTGCAAGCTTTAATTTGGGCGTTTTGTAATATGGTAAAATTAGGACACGTGACTTACACCATTGAATCGAGCATGTCTGGACGAACAGAAACAAGCACTCGCGCCTAATTTATGAGGCCTTATGGCCTATTCGCTATTTTTCCATAGATGGCCTAAAAGAACGCTTAGAAAACCGTGGCCTATGTTCTTGTGTTTCAGGAACGAAGAAGAAGAAGATTAGGTGGCTATTAATGATTGGCCTGTTTAAATTTTTGCGCGGAAAACTAAGCCTCAACGCGTTTTGCTTTATTCTATTTGTTTGTTATATTAATTCACAGATGGACAAAGTGGCTCAGTGGCACACGTGTAGGCTGGTAACATTCAGGACCTGGGTTCGATCCCAGGTCCCCACCCTTTCCATATATTTTTTTCCAATTAATATTCGCATGCAGGTATAATGTTGTGGTCCATGATGCACCTACAAAATCCACCATCCACGCGTCCAGCTTCATCAATCCAAAGGCGTAGATTTGGAGAACACGATGCACTCTGGTCAATGCATACACACGCTAGTGCCAGAGTCAACGAGGCCAGGCTTGTTTGGGCTCAAATTCATGGGCTTAACCTCCACTTTGGGGACTGCAACCCCCCTAGGTTTGCAAAGTTTATATTTTCTTTATTGTTTTTTATTTATTTATTATTATTTATGCTTTCCTTTAATTATTGTTTTCAATTAATTAGTTATTTTCATAAAAAAACAAAAACATAAAAAAATCAGAAAAGAGAAAATAATAAATATTTTTATTTCTAGTATTTTTATAAATAATTGTATATAAATTAATTAGTTTTAAATTAGGGTTTAATTTAATATTTTCATAATAAAAATCTAAAAAAAATAGAATTAGGGTTTAATTAATTTTCATCTTTTTTTTTTCTTTTATAATAATTAAATATTAGATGTTTATTTTTATAATTAAATTGTATATAAAAATTAGGGTTAATTTTAGGTTAAAAACTTCAACATTTTTCTTAATAAATTAAAAATAATTAGAATTAGGATTAGCATCTTATTTTAATTTTAATTAACTCTCTCTTTTCATTAAAATCATAAAATACCAAAAAAACAATTTCCTTTCTTTTTTAATTAATTAATGTCACCATTTAATTTAATTTTGCAAAAAGGGTCCAACGCCCTCGTTTTTAATTCTTATTAATTCGCATGTTTATTTTATTTCGTTTAAATATTTATGTATCTCTCCCAAGGCCTTGTAATTAACTCCTCGCCCTTTTAATTCTTTATTTTCTTTACTTTCTTTATTTTTCTGTCAAATCGGGTCCTGGTTTAATTTTGGCGATGTGGACCCGCGCCTTTTGTAATAGCTTAGAAATTTTACTTTCCCGCAATCTTTAACTGTTAAATCAAGGCATGAAAGAATGTATGGACAAAAATAAAAACAAACGCTAGATCACCAATAACATGACAAAAGACAAAAATACTTGAAAACGACACACGAATCGCACACACCACCCCTAGGGTACGCCTCACTGTTGCCTTGCCTCGAAAGGTGATCGTCGAGTAGAGGATGTCTTAGTAAGTCCTCATGATCCGGGAACCTGGCATGAGGGTAGCTTCTAAGGTGTCTTCCCATTGCTCTGGTGATCACCATGTCCCGAACCTCGAATTGACCCGAACACCTCCAACGGTGGTGCTACCTACCTCTCAATGGTGGGATGGCACTACTTTAAAGGACATTTACACAGACGAATTCCTTAGGGTAGGTAGGTTCTCGCAGATACTTGCTCTAAATTTCAAAAACAAATTCAAAAATACTTTTCACACCAACACATTTTCAAAAAGCTTTCGAAAGCAATTTTTCAAACACTCTTGAGGACCGATACAAGAGTCGAACTGAAATTTTCAAAGAAACTTTTTAAAACCCACAATTGAAAAGCAAACAAACCATTTTTGAAAACACAATGAGCAAGTATCTAAGAGCCCATGGATAACCATGGATAGAAAGGGTGCTAACACCTTCCCTTTCTATAACCTACCTCCCGAACCGAGAGCAATCTCTTTAAGGAATTTTTCTGTGCTTTTGTCCTTTCCATTTGGAGAAAATAAAAGACGGTGGCGACTCTTGCTTCCGCGACATTTCGCGAACCAGCGTTAAACAGTCAGTTCCAGATCCACCGATCACAGGAGGCATTTGGACTATGCAACCCTTGAGTAATCTTGAGCCATTTTGAGAATGATTCTTGACAAGCCTTGAAGAATATGGGAGGGCAAATTTTGGGGTACAACACTGTGGATCAGAACTTCTTGATTAAAGTTAGGATTAGGATTAGAACTTCCATGAACTATTATGCTTTTGATCTGTTGTTAAGGACTGAATAAAATGTTAATATAACACAGAGTTTCTGATGTTTCCACTCACTTATGTAACACAGAACTTATGTTTTTCGCTCATCATTTTAACACACAAAACTTCCATGATTTTCTTACTGTTTAAGCATGCAGAACTTCTGAGTTTCTCTTCACTGTTTTAACACATATAACCTCTATGATTTCCTTACTGTTTAAGCATACACAACTTCTATGATTTTCCTCACTGTTGACACACACTGGACTTCTAATTCTTACATGCTGATAACGCACTGAATTGCTGATGTTTACTCACTGTTTTAGCGTAACACAAAATTTTTGACATTTGGTTCATTGGATGAACACCACCCAAAATCTCTGTGTTTTCCCTCTAACGTTTTTTGCAGGACTTCAGAAAGTACCAATCCAGAACCTCTGTTCCCTTTCCCTCTGGCGTTTCTTGCAGGGCCTTAGAGCGTATCAGTCTAGAACTTCTGATTCCACAGACGATGCTTTCTGAGTCACGCGCCTGGATTCAGAACTTCTGATCCTTGTTTGTTTTGCTTGCAGTAGCACGCTTTTTCTGTCTTTCATTTATTTCCCTTTTCATCATTTTTAATATTAACATAAAAAGACATAAAAATATTTTCCTTTTACTAATTAATTTATTTCCTTTTCTTAATTCATTAAGACAAAAAACCATTTTCTAAACAAATCCTTTTTCTTTCTTATATTGTACATTTCAATATGGTTGTAATAGTAACTTAGGATTTAATTTTATTTGCAATCCCCATTTGTAAATATGTACCCCCATTCCCGAAAACTTTGTAATAGCGTAGAATTTCATTTTCCACAATTTACTGTTTTCCTTATACTGTATAGTAATTAGGCATGCATGGCAAGATTCAAAAATCAATCGCTAGATAACCCTAATCAAAGACTAAAATGAATGCAATCAAACACACTTGCACACATGCACCCTTAGGGTAATCTCACTTTGTTGCCTATCGGAAAAATAGTCATGTCCCTCGAACATGGGCGTTTTAGCAAAGACCCTCGATAAAAGATCGTTAGTCCCTCGATGACCCTTAATGTTGCCTTCTATGACTATATAAAGGTCCCTACTCACTTGCTCACAACAAAAACATTTTATGCACCAACACTCTCACTTTGAAACATTTTCAAAAGATAACACTTTGTACGCTTTCTTATAGAAACGAGAGCCATTACAAAGAAAACCATTTTTAAAATCACTTTCAAAAACACATCCCACAAACACCTCTTTGAACTATTTTCAAAACAAAACTTTGTACGCATTCTTATAGAAACGAGAATCATTACAAAGTCACATTTTCAAAATATTTTTAAAAACTACACCACAAGCACAATTTCAAACAAAAGCAAGTGATCTAGCGAGTAACTAAGAGCCCATGGAAAACCATGGATGAAAAGGGTTCTAATACCTTCCATTTTCATAATCTATCCCCCGAACTCAAGAAAACATCTCTAAAGGTCTTTCCTGTGCTTTTTCACCTTTCCTTTTGGATAAAATAAAAGTCGGTGGCGACTCTTTCTAACCGCAACATTTGCGAAAACAAACACAAAACCTCCAAGTCAGTTCTCCCACTGTATCACAGCAAGCAATATACTACCTTAGCAAAAAGTTTACTGACTGTGAAACAAGATATTCACTGCTCGAGAAAACTTGTTGCGCTTTGGCATGGGCTGCTTGCCGACTAAGATAGTATATGTTGACCCATACTACCTTGTTGATTTCTAAAATGGATCCCATCAAGTACATATTCGAGAAGCCAGCTCTATCCGGAGGAATAGCCTGATGGCAAATGGTCTTAATAGAATATGACATTCAATACACCACTCAAAAAGCAATCAAAGGAAGTGTACTAGCGGATCATTTAGCACATCAAGCTGTAGACGACTATCAGTCTATGAATTTTGAATTCCCGGATGAGAACATTATGCTAGTTATAGATTATGAAGAACCTGGACCGTATGAAGGACCTGAGCCAGGATCCTGATGGACTACGGTTTTCGACAAAGCTTCTAACACACTTGGCAACAGAGTCGGTGCTATAATTATTTCTCCTCAGGGTTGTCATACGCCCTTCACTACCAGACTTTTCTTTGACTGCACCTATAATATGGCTGAATGTGAAGCATGAATCATGGGTATTAAAGCTGATATTGACCTGAGAATTAAATTATTGAGTGTATATGGGGATTTAGCCCTAGTAATCAGTCAGGTTAAGGGAGAATGGGATACAAAGGATCCGAACCTTATCCCTTACCGAGAACATGTGCTAACCTTGATTTTTTATTTCAAAGAGATTACCTTTGAGCATATACCAAGAGAAGAGAATCAGTTGGCAGATGCATTGGCTACCATGTCATCCATGTTCAATGTCAGATGGGACAATGAGGCTCCTAAAATTACCATTGAAATATTCGACAAACCGGCACACTTCTATAAAGTTGACACTGATGGAGTAGAGGAAAAGCCTTGGTTTCATGAAGTGAAAAGGTACCTTGAAGCTCAAGAATACCCTAGAGGAGAATCGATCAATGGCAATAAATTCCTACGGAGGTTCTCGGCTAAGTTCTTCTTGAGCAATGGAATTATGTACAAGCGCAATCATGATTCTACTCTGCTTTGTTATGTGGATAAGAAGGAAGCATAAGAAATTATGGAAGATATGCACGAAGGTATCTTCGGTACTCACTTCAGTGGGCATGCTATGGATAAAAAGATTTTGAGAGCTTGTTACTATTGGTCGACTATGGAAACTGATTGTCACCGCCACTCGAGAACTTGTCGTAAGTGTCAAATTTACGCTAATAAAGTTCATGTGCCTTTGGTACCTCTGAACGTCATGACTGCTTCGTGGCCATTCACAATGTGGGGCATTGATATGATCAAAGAAATCAATCCTACGACCTCTAATGAATATCACTTCATCATTATCGCCATTGATTACTTTACAAAATGGGTTAAAGCAACCTCGTTCGCCTCTGTTACAAAGAATGTGGTCGCCCGGTTCATCAAACATAACCTTATCTGTTGGTATGGCATCCCCGAAAGGATTATCACAGACAATGGTACTAATCTCAACAACACTATGATCACTGAACTCTGCATGCAGTTCAAGATCAAGCACCATAACTCTTCTCCGTATCGACCAAAGATGAATGGCGCAGTAGAAGCTGCCAATAAGAACATAATGAAGATCGTGCAAAAGGTGGTTATAACCTACAAAGACTGGCACAAGATGTTACTGTTTGCTCTTCACGGCTATCGCACTTCAGCTAGAACATCAATTAGGGAAACTTCATTCTATCTAGTTTACAGTATGGAAGTCGTCCTGCCTGTCGAAGTTCAGATTCCCTCTCTGAGAATTATGAAAGAGGCAGACCCAGACGAAGACGAATGGATTCAGACCAGACTAGACTAGTTGAATTTGATTGACAAAAAGAGGCTTGCGGTTGTTTGTCATGACCAAATGTATCAGAAGCGTATGATCAAGGCATTTCATAAGAAAATCAGGCATCGGGTATATCAGGTTGGTGACTTGGTAATAAAACGCATCATTCTACCATAAGGTAATCCCAGGGGCAAATGGACTCCTACTTACGAAGGGCCATTTGTGATTAAGAAAATATTTTCTGGTGATGCTATGATATTGACCACCATGGACGGTGAAGACTTCCTGCACCCTGTGAATGCGAACATAGTCAAAAAATACTACGCATAAAAACGACCCGCTAGGTTGACTGGCCTAGGAAAAAATAAGGGCATCCCGGCAAACCAAAAGGGTTTGGGCAAAAATTAGGGATATATATAAAAGATTGTACACCCGGCAAGTCGAAAACCTGAAAAGGTGGCTTGGGCATAAAAGGCTATCCCGGTGGACCGAAAACCCGAAAGGGAGGTCCAGGAAAAAGTTAGGGATTAAAGTGTACGACTATGCCCCATATTGGATCACTTGCAACATGCTTTATTACCAAAGTCAAAATTCAAATGGTACAGATCAGTTCAATTAACTTATTCCGACAACAAAGGATGAGATGCTTGAAGATATAGGGGCAATTGCAATGTTGGAACCCTACGTGATTATTCCCACATAGCTATTATCTTGTTCACGCATTGTACTCTTTTCATTTCACGATAATTTCCTCTTACTGGGATTTATGTCTCTTTGTATAAAATCATCTGTTTTTGGGTAAACTATCAATAAAAATACAAATTTCAAAATTCAAACTTTTTCTTTTTACTTTTTCTGTTTTTTTACAAAAACATCCAATGACTAAAATTAAATGAGCATGTGCATATGAATACGATTAACTGTCAAAAAATATATGCATAAAAACAGGAATAAGCATTTACTCAAGACTCTAGGAGTTGGTATAATGTTCAAGCTATCCATAAATCCCCACAGAGCCACTTCCATGGGATCATCCCCACAGAGTAGTCTAATCATACTCACCAGTAAATTACCCCAGCAGATAAAAGAGTATGATCTTTTCCCGGAAATATCACCCACTTACGGAGTCCCAATCAATACAGTTTATGAAAATTCTCTTCCCCGACTGAGTTTAATCCTCCAAAACTATAAAATACCCTACAGATTATTTCTCTCCAGCATAGCTCATTTCCTCAGCAAGGGTTTTTCCTCAGCAGAGTATTTCTCCATCAATAGGGTTTATTCCCCAACATGGTTTTATTTCTCCAACAGGGTTTACTTCCCCATCGGAGTTCAATCTCCCTAGCTTGAGACTGTTTCTACCACAAATTACCGACAGGATTCCCATCTCCAGCAAAAGGTAGTCCAGGTTATTATCCCTAGAGTTTGCTACTGAATCTGAAACCATATTAGGTATCATTCAACCTTATTCTCTCAGATGAGTCGACATCCATCCCATCTCTTTTATCCCCAGTAGAGCAGTGAACGACTAATGTTCTTGGACTCTTCTCCCCAAACATAAATGAACATCCTCCAGTGGAGTTTCCTCAAATAGAAAGCAAGAAAACCCATCAAGATCAAAGATACACACGCTCTTCATCCCCAGCAATAGTCAGGGATTTATTTTCCCCATACAAAGATGTTGCTCGGGTTTACAAAAACACTGCAAATCCATACCTCATTTACAAATGTGATACGGTGGGAGAACTGACTAGGGTTTTGCGTTTGTTTTTGCAAATGTTTCGGTTGAGCAAGAGTCGCCACCGACTTTTTATTTTATCCTAAGGAAAGGTTAAAAAGCACAGCAAAAACCTTTGAGATGTTTTCTTGGGTTCGGGGAGTAGATTATAGAAAGGGAAGGTATTAGCACCCTTTCTATCCATGGTTATCCATGGGCTCTTAGTTACTTGCTTAGATCAACTTGCCTTAATTTTCAATTGTTTGAAATGGTGCTTTGTGTGTGGGTTTTGAAAATGTTTTGAAAAGAGGCCAATATGGTGGCAACCTTTGTAATGATCCATGTTGGGATGTATACAATGGTGTATGTCTTTTGAAAAGGTTTTCAATGTTTTTGAAAGTTGTTTTGAAAGTGTGTTGTGATGTGTGGTTTGAAAAATAGGCAAGTGTTTTTGTTTTGCAAAGGGGCAAGTAACCAAGAGCTATCTACCCTACATTTCTCAAAGATCTTTGCTATGTTTTAACCCTTTTAACAATTTTGTTCGACCATTGTATTTGGTGGACAATCTTGTATTAGGATGTGAAAGGGACATGCGTGGGTCATCGTTTAGACCATAATTGCAATGGTGCCAAGTATCTTTGGGCAATGTTTCCTTGGAGGGACTTGATCATTTTTTAGGCAACTTTCGAAAGCGTCATCGAGGGACTATGATCATTTGAATTGTTTTGTTTTGCCCAAAGAGACCTAACATGCAATATGGCCCATTTTTGAAAGGCAACAAGTGGATGTAACCCTAAGAGTGTTAGTGTGCAAGTGTGTTTTATTGCGTACAAGAGTTTTTCTTTGAATTAGGATTTTCTATTTCATTGATTTTATCTTGCCATACATATCCTAATTACTAGCAATAAAAAGCGGAAATATAAAATCCTACGTTATTACAACAATTAGGGAGTGGGGATACACATTTGTACATGGGGGGTTCAACGAGAAAAATAGACAAAAAAGAAAATAGCAAAAAAAACAAGATAGAGAGAAAGAGAGAGGGAGCCAGCGCGCTGCTGAGAGGTCATCAGAAGTTCTGACTCAGATCCGCTGCCAGATGATCAACCTCTTGGTTAAACTTTATGAGTCAGAACTTCTGACCCCTGGCACCTGCAAAACAGAAACCTGTTAGTGGGGAGATCAGAAGTTCTGACCCCCCTGCGCTGCAAAACAAAAGTTTGTTAGTGGAGAACTCAGAAGTTCTGATTCTGCTGGAAAGACAATAACTCTCAGAGGCTCTGATGTTATTGAACGCAACACAGGCTTCAGATGTGCTAACGTCAAAGTCAGCACTTGGCTTTTCCCTGTACTAATCAGAACATCTGCAATTTCGTTATTGTTCCATAAAACAGGAAACATATTTGGAACAGCTCCAGCAAATGTCAAAGTGTTTCAGAGGGCAGGACCAACAAGGTCACAGGCAGGTCTTACATTGGCTCAGAACGTTCTGAGGTATGAAAATCCTCAGAATACAAACAGCAACAACATGATATTTACATTATGTTTATTTGAGCATGCACAGCTGATGATGCTTAGCAGCATGATGAAGGTCAGCAGGTGCTTACCTGGCTGTTGGAAAAAATTGTGGATGAAAGCTAGCTTTTGGCTCTGATGGTATTCTGGACAGATTCTTTTTGAAAAGGGTAGGTGAAGGTGTATGCGTATATAGGGTAAGAAGTTTGAAAAGGGGTTTTTAGTTCACACAAAAAACTGGGTATTGGATAAAGTTTGAAGGTGAGAAATTCAAAGTTATGAAACAACTGGAGATTCTGGCAGAGTTTCACAACACTATCTTGCTAAAGATTTCTGTTTTTCTCTTAGCAATTTTTCTGTTTCTTGAACGCCCTTTTTCAGTGGACAATGACTCTCTATTTATAGGCCAAGTTCTTGTGGGTGTCTTGAACATTAAAGCGCCAACAGAGTTTGAATTGTTCTTTGACAGAAATTCCTGGGAAGTTGTGATAACAGATAGCTTTTCAGCCTAGGCTGGAACAGCAGGCGTGGATAGGGGAGAAGTGACCTCTTAGGTGGGCGGTGGCGTGTAGCCCCATGCCAGAACCTGCATAAAGGCATTTTCCAAGCCACACGTGAAGGGGTTACTTGGATGAATGTTCAGGAGTGGTTGGAAGCATTAATGAGCATTAAATGGTGATAAGACTTATCAACATCAATATTCTGGTAGTGGAAACCAAACTTTGAACCAGCAGTTCTGTTTCAACAAGAACAGCGTAAACCATGCTCTGGCCTTGGCTTCCTGTTGTTTTAGTAAGTTCTGGGGATTCTCCTGATTTTCTGATACGTTCCTTGGATTTGCTTCTGGACCTCCTGGGCTTTAGAGATTCTGTATCAGTGTAACACCCACTCTTCTGACCTTTTCATCTTCTGATTTCAGCATGTTCTGAAAGAGCCTTCAGACTTCCTGGCTTCTTTTGCATTCCTTTAGTAAATTCTGGCTGAGCTTGCGTAACTGCTGAAAGAGTCATGTTCTGTCTGAGGCTTACGCATTGAACCACGTTTACAACTTCTGATTGAGCTGATGTAGCTGCTGAAGAGCCAACTTCTGACTGCGTTGAGCCAAGCTTGCAACTTCTGACCGTTTCTATCTGGAATTGGTCCAGAAGTTCTGAAGCGCTGATTTTTTCTTAAACACTCATTTTTTAGAGAAAAATTCCAAGTACTTAGAATTTAATTTTTTTTTCAAGCTAAAAGCGTTGTCTTTAGAGCTTGTGATCATCTTGCTCTTGTAAGTGGTTTGCTTGGGAAAAAATGACAATTCAGGATTTGGATTTGTCTAAGAAGGACTCTAAAAATCCAAGATGATTTCCTGAAGAAAGAGAGGGCAAATTTTGGGGTACAACAGTTGCCCCTGTTCAATCTTCTTGAACCTGAAGAGTTAGATTGGCAAGTTTGCCTTTCGACTCGAGGGTAAAAGGAGATTGGACACTAGAGTGCCCTGAAATTTGCACTCGCATGCTGGAGTACCAGCAAAGTGATGTCGGGAATGGGCTTATAGATGCCATTTGGAGAGATGGTGGGTAGGAGGATGGGCTTATAGATGCCATCTGAAGGCGTGACAGAACCTTGTCGGGAATGGGCTTATAGATGCCATTTGGAAGTGTTGATCGCATAAGTGATTCCTTAGTGAGAACTTGCGTACTTTGAGAAAGACAGATGTTTTCCTGGCTTGTTACAGGTGTTGATCTTCAATCTCTTCATGTAGACATGCCCTGGCTAGATACAGGTGTCGAGTCTACAATCGGTTGCTCACAGATATGCCCTGGCTGGATACAGGTATCGAATCTGGAATTGTCGTCTACAGATATGCCCTGGCTGGATACAGGAATCGAATCTGGAATGGTGACAGTTGATAGATATGCCCTGGCTGGATACAGGAATCGAATCTTCAAACTCTTCAGATGTGCCCTGGCTAGATACAGGAATCGAATCTGGAATTGGGACAGTTGATAGATATGCCCTGGCTGGATACAGGAATCGAATCTTCAAACTCTTCAGATGTGCACTGGCTGGATACAGGAATCAAATCTGGAATTGTGACAGTTGATAGATATGCCCTGGCTGGATACAGGAATCGAATCTTCAAACTCTTCAGACGTGCCCTGGCTAGATACAGGAATCGAGTCTGGAAACTGATCACTCACAGATGTGCCCTGGCTAGATACAGGAATCGAATCTGGAATTGTGACAGTTGAAGGTAGTCGTCTTTTGGATTGTCTTTTTCCCTGAAAAAGGCAAAACATCAGTTGTATGCAATGTCATGATGTATGAAATGCATGATGTCATGATGCTCCAAATGAGATAGCGTTGTATGCACTTTAGCATGTATGTAAGCAAGATGTATGAAATGTGAAATGTTTATGAATGTATTTTCGTCTAGGAAAATAAATCCTTTACGACTGGCCGGGGAATTAGATCCTGGGCTGACGTTGAAGAGTAGAGTTCTTCGTTTCCGATAGGAATGATGGTTGCAAGAATACACCGGTAGGAGAAGATGACTCCATTGGGGAATAAACTTGTTGGAGAGATTACTCCGAGGGGAATTACTCTGTGGGAAGAGATACTTCGCGGAAGTTTTGACGAGAGCTTCACTGAGGGTTTCAATGATGGACTCCGCTGGGGATAACAATGATAAACTCTGCTGGGGATTCCGTTGATAAGTTATGTTGGGGAACTTTGATGAACTCCGCTGGGGATAGGAAGAACTTTGCCGAGGACGATCTTCCGTGGTAATTAGCTGGGGATAACCCAGTTATAAGCCCTTGTGAGGAATAACTTTTGAATGAAAACGGAGAGGGGCGTTCTCATTCTGCAGGGGATAAGCTTCCAGAATCTACTGGGGATAAGCTTCAGGACCTGCTGGGGATATGGATTCCAATTTTCCTGGGGAAACTTCCGGACTGTACTGGAAAAATGGTTCCACTGGGGTGTCTGTATTTCGTCGGGGAACAATCTTAGATCAAGACTGTCGGGGATGCTTGCTGAGGAATGCCTATACTCTGCTGAGGGATGTTGATATCTTCTGGGAATTCCCAACTTCCTTTAGGCTGGCCGTAGACTAACTCTGTTGGAGGAGAGTATTGCTGACTTGTTAGGGGAATAGGGTGCCTATTGTAGGGCTGATGATAGACTAACTCTTCTGGAGGAGAGCATTTCTGAATCTTGCCTTACTCTATGGGGAGTTGAGGTAACTTGGTCACATTCTTCATCTGAACCTACCTTGGTACCTTGGCGGACATAGCAACTAGACTGCCTGGACAACTCTACATTGCCCCTGTTTCTGATGTCACCTGTAATCAGTCCTTTGTTTCGCATGCAAGTGTTTATGAATTAGCAATTTAATGTCAAATGCATATATCAAAAATGAACATTGGACGTTCTTCGCAAGACAAAACAGAAAAAGGAAAAACAATTGGCAATTTGTTTGAAAAAGTGAATTTGTATTGATTTTGAAATTTGCCCGTAAATAGGCGTTTTTGTACAAGAGGCTAACGTCCTAGTAAGAGAACGCCGCCGAACGATATAGAGTTTATACTATTTTGAAAAAGAAAACAAAACAGCTATGTGAACAAATAATCCCACTGGGTTCCAACTCTGCTATTGCCTTTATGTCTTCAAGCGTCTCATCACTTTGTTGCTTAGTTGAAGATGAAGCTGATTGATCAATGCCGAAGTCTGAGCGCGATAGTTGATGCCGAATTCTGGATGCAAGGTGATCCAATGAGACATAGTATTACGCTTTATCCCTAACTTTTGCCTGGACCGCCCTTTTGGGTTTTCAGTCCACCGGGATACCCATTTTTGCCCAAGCCGCCTTTTCAGGTTTTCGACTTGCCGGGTGTAGAGATTCTTTTTTCATTTCATCCCTTATTTTTTCCCGAACCCTTTTGGTTCGCCGGGAAGCCCTTATTTTTGCCTAGGTATGTCAACCTAGCGGGTCTTTTATTCATGCGTAGTATCTTTTTACTATGTCTGCATTGGCGGGGTGAGGGAGGTCATCACCATCCATGGTGGTTAGGATCATGGCTCCTCCTGAGAACACATGTTTAACCACAAATGGCCCTTCGTACGTAGGGCTCCATTTGCCCCTGGGATCACTTTGAGGAAGGATGATGCGCTTGATTACCAGGTCTCCGACTTGATACTCTTGTCGTCTGACTTTCTTGTTAAATGCCCTGATCATTCGTTTTTGGTACGTCTGACCATGACAAATAGCAGTGAGTCTCTTTTCGTCAATTAGGTTTAATTGATCAAGTCGAGTCTGGATCCAGTCATCTTCACTCAAGTCTGCATCCTTCATTATCCGGAGAGAGGGTATCTGAACTTCAATAGGCAAGACTGCCTCCATGCCATAGACCAAGGAAAAGGGTGTTGCCCCGGTCGACGTCCGTGCTGAGGTACGGTACCCATGAAGAGCAAACGGTAACATTTCGTGCCAATCTTTGTAGGTCACTATCATCTTCTGCACAATCTTCTTGATATTTTTATTTTCCGCTTTGACAGCCCCATTCATCTTCGCCCGGTAAGGAGAAGGGTTGTGGTGTTGTATCTTGAATTGCTCGCAGAGCTCAGTGATCATCTTGTTGTTAAGATTGGTACCATTGTCCGTAATGATTCTTTCCGGGACGTCGTACCGACAGATCAGGTTATGTCGAATGAAACGTGCCACAACACTCTTGGTTACGGTGGCGTAGGAAGCTGCTTCCACCCATTTTGTGAAGTAATCAATCGCTACCAAGATGAAACGATGCCCGTTGGATGCCGTCGGTCGAATCTCGTCGATCATATCAATGCCCCACATTGCAAAAGGCCAAGGTGCCGTCAGGACGTTCAGAGGAACCGGAGGGATGTGCACCTTATCAGCATAAATCTGGCATTTATGACAAGTTCGAGAATGTTGGTAACAGTCGGCTTCCATTGTGGACCAGAAATATCCTGCCCGAAGGATTTTCTTTGCCATGTGTGATCGGTGGATCTGGAACTGATTGTTTAACGCTGGTTCGCGAAATGTCGCGGAAGCAAGAGTCGCCACCGTCTTTTATTTTCTCCAAATGGAAAGGACAAAAGCACAGAAAAATTCCTTATAGAGATTGCTCTCGGTTCGGGAGGTAGATTATAGAAAGGGAAGGTGTTAGCACCCTTTCTATCCATGGTTATCCATGGGCTCTTAGATACTTGCTCATTGTGTTTTCAAAAAATGGTTTGTCTACTT
The DNA here is from genome assembly GCA_948472305.1 of Vicia faba. Taxonomy (NCBI): domain Eukaryota; kingdom Viridiplantae; phylum Streptophyta; class Magnoliopsida; order Fabales; family Fabaceae; genus Vicia; species Vicia faba. The sequence goes on along the minus strand of OX451740.1, from coordinate 385,913,451 downwards.
TTCAATTGTGGGTTTTAAAAAGTTTCTTTGAAAATTCCAGTTCGACTCTTGTATCGGTCCTCAAGAGTGTTTGAAAAATTGCTTTCGAAAGCTTTTTGAAAAGGTGTCGGTGTGAAAAGTATTTTTGATTTGTTTTGAAATTAGAGCAAGTATCTAGAGTCGTCTACCTACCCTAAGGAATTCTTCTGTGTAAATGTCCTTTAAAGTAGTGCCATCCCACCATTGAGGGGTTGGTAGCATCACCATTGGAGGTGTTCGGGTCGATTCGAGGGTTCGGGACATGGTGATCACCGGAGCAATAGGAAGACACCTTAGAAGCTACCCTCATGCCAGGTTCCCGGATCATGAGGACTTACTAAAACATCCTCTACTCGACGATCACCTTTCGAGGGGCAAGGCAACAGTGAGGCGTGCCCTAGGGGTGGTGTGTGATTTGTGTGTCGTTTTCGGATATTTTTGTCTTGTCATGTATTGGTGATCTACGCTTTTGTTTTATTTTAACATTCATTCTTGCATGCAAATTTATTAACAGTTAAAAAGTTGCGAGAAATATAAAGGTCCTACGCTATTACAAAGGCGCGGGTCCACATCGCCAAATTTAATCCAGGACCCGATTAAAAATAAAGTGCGAGAAATATAAATGTCTAATTTACATGGCTTTGGGAGAATTACATGAATATTATAAGAAAGGAAATAAATGCGCGAAACGAACTGATAATCGAAAGCGAGGGCGTTGGACCCTTTTTAATGAAATTAAATTACGATTAACAAATTAATTAAATTAAAATAAAAGAGATTTTTTTGGAGTTTTTTGTATTCATGGACTTTTAGTAAGAATTAATGGAATTTAAACCTAATTCTAACTATTTTAATTTATTAAGAAAATATGAAAATTAAACCTAAGGTTAGTCTAATTAATTAATTCAATTTTATTTATAAAAATAAATAATTAATTATTAGTGATGATAAAGAAAAAGAAAAAAGATAAAAGTAATTGAAACCTAATTCTACAAATTTTTAATTTATTACAAAAACATTAAAATTTAAACCAAAAATTAAGACTAAATTAACTAATAAGATTTTTACAAAATAACATTAAATAAAAAATATATTTTATTTTGTGACTTTCTGATTTTTTGGCATTTTTATGTTTTATGGAAATATATTAGATTAAAGAATTAAATTAAAACTAAATTAAACAAGTAAAATAGAAAAATAAAATGGGTGAAAGAAAGCAAACAATGGGGGGTTTGTAGGCCCATTTGGAGGTATGCTGGTAGCAATCAGGCCCAATGTTTCAAGGCTTTATTTGACTTTTCTGGGCGCGTGTATATGCATTGACTGGTGCCCATGATATTCTTCAAATCTGGACCTTTGGATTGGGATCATAGGGCGCGTGGCATGGCAGATTATGGGGACACATGATGGTCATCAAGTAATGCGCTGCATAGGAAGATATTAGAAAAAATAATATTGAAGGGATAGGGGGACCTGGGAATCGAACCCAGGTCCCAGAGTTTACCAATGCAACGCCTGACCAATGGAGCTGTTAACGCACTTTGTATATAATATAGAACATGAACAACATAATGTAAAACAAACAGTAAGTGGTTAATTTCGCGCGAAATTCAAACGAGCCAACCATATCTTGACACCTGATCTTCTTCTCCATTCGTTTGCCTTTTTTACCTGAAAAAACAAGCTAAATAGCGGGGGTTTTAAACCCCCACAATTTGAAAGGCAGAAAAATAGCGAATAGGAATTAACAAAATATAAAAACAGCGCGATGGATGTTTTGGACTCCTTGGAACGTCACTATTTTAATGGTGCAAGCCTCGTGTTCTGATTTTACCATAAGCCAAAATCCCCAATTCAAGGTTTCTGAAAACCTAGAAAGCTTCAATGGTGATTTTGTATATAAGGCACGAAAATCCAATTAAAGGGTATGGTTAGCTTTAGAATGATTAACTGAATACAAACCAAACATTAAAATTTGAAAATAATGCATGAATCATGATACATGAATATGAAAAAAATCATGAACAGGACAAGATCGTTCTACCAATTTCCTGCGTTAGGGACAATGATTTTGATCCAGACACGTTCCTTGAAGCCTCAGGAATGCAATGGGATAGTTATTTGGCCTTGAAACGCCTTAGAATCGTGGTTTCAGTTTTGAAAAATTTCACAAAAAGTGCAAAGTTGTTTATGGTTTTGGGCGCAGCTTAGAGGTTTTTTGCACTAGGGTTTGCATCAGTATATGTATAGGATCAGATTAGGGTTAAAATTTTAGTCCACAAATCCTTGTAATCATGGATCAAATATTGGATTTAAATGGTATATTTTTTCAATCTTTTCATGTGTTTTTGGTGCCAATCATGATCAAATCACCTTGATTCCTTCCATATTAGATAGGGCACGAAATCTTGAAGGCATTCCATGCACAAAAAGATTTAAAAAACATGGGTGAGTATTTCTTTCATATTTTATTTAATTAAATGAATTAATTGTAATTAAAAATTCAAATAAATAAATAAAAATGATGAAATAAATCCCCTTTGGGCCAAATGGTCGTGCATATGCTTTGGATGATGAATCTTGGAAGAAAATGTGGCCCATTAGCAATTTTAAGGCATTTGAAGCAAAGTTGACTTTTCAAAATGCCCAAAAATTTCCCAACTTCCACAAGGCATATCTTGCTCAATCTTTAAGCTTTGATCATGTTCTTGGACATTTTGGAAAGGTCTTGAAGTCCTCTAACCCATGCCTTTGGTCCCATGTCATTTTGATTTACCAATCTCAAGTTATGGCCTTTGACTTAAAGTCCCTTTTTGTTGACTTTTGGAAATGACCTATAATGTTGAAATTGATAACTTTTTGTGAGAGCATTTCTTGGACTTGAAGTGTGAAGAGGAGTTGTAGGAAATTTCTTTCTCTTAAAAATGAGCTTTGGATGGAATTTTTCTGAAAAACCATGTGGAAGTTATGCCTTGGTCAAGTTACAGTTGACTTTTTCAACTGTCCAAATATGGAAACTTTTGCATCTTGAGACTTTTTGAGCCATGCCTTGAGAATCATGATCAAGAATTGATCAAATGATGTTTGTGGCTTCAAAATAAGATGTTGACCAAAAATTTGAACTTTTGACTGTCAAATGACCATTTTGCCCCTGCAGTTGACTGCTGAGCAATTAGGGTTTTTGACTGTGCAATTTTGTGCTGTAAGTCTTGAAACTTGGTATGAGGATGCTTGACCATGTTTATAGGCATGTGGGACTTGTTTAGACCCTTGGAAACTTCATTTTCTTTTCCAGAACCAAAACCCTAATTTTTTACTGTTAGGAGGCAAATGGACTGTGCAACCCTTGGGGAGATTTTGAAGCATGCTCTTTGCAAATCTTGAAGAATATGGGAGGGCAAATTTTGGGGTACAACACCATGGTATGTCCACTGGAATGTGTTCCGAATGTACCTTCGTGTAGTTCTACCATGATCTTCTCCGCTTCAGCCTTATCCACACAACGCAGTAAAGTTGAATCATGGTTTCGTTTATAGAGAATGTCGTTGCTGAGGAAGAACTTTGTCGCAAACCTTCTCAGGAACTTCTTGTCATTGACAGACGCACCTTCAGGGTATTCCTGAGCTTCCAAGTATCTCTTCACCTCATGATACCATGGTTTTTCGGTTACCTCTTCGGCCTCAAGATCGCAGCAGTATGCAGGTTCGTCCAATTTCCAGATAATGATCCGGGGAGCCTCGTTGTCCCATTTGACTTTGAACATTGACGACATTGTAGCTAGTGCGTCCGCTAACTGATTCTCCTCTCTTGGGAAGTGTTCAAAAGTTATCTCTTCAAAGTGGGGAAGCAAGGTCAATACATACTCCTTGTAAGGAATAAGATTTGGGTGTTTCGTATCCCACTCGCCTTTGATCTGATTGATCACGAGAGCGAAATCTCCGAAGACACTCAGAAACTTGATCCTTAAGTCGATTGCAGCTTGAAGACCCATAATACATGCCTCATATTCTGCCATGTTGTTGGTGCAGTTGAAACACAGTCGGGCGGTGAGTGGAGTATGAGTACCTTTAGGGGATATGATCACAGCACCGATGCCGTTACCCAAAGCGTTCGAGGCTCCGTCAAAATGCATAGACCATCGGGATCCTTCCTCAGGTCCTTCATCCGGTCCAGGTACTTCGCAATCAGTTACTACCATAATATCCTCGTCTGGAAATTCAAAGTTCAATGATTGGTAATCGTCCACAGGTTGGTGTGCCAAATGGTCTGCCAATACACTTCCCTTGATTGCTTTTCGAGTTGTGTATTGGATGTCATATTCCGTCAAGATCATTTGCCATCTTGCTATTCTTCCAGACAGAGCAGGCTTTTCGAATATGTACTTGATTGGATCCATTTTTGAAATCAACAGAGTAGTGTGAGTCAGCATATACTGTCTCAGCCGGCGAGCAGCCCATACCAGAGCGCAGCAAGTTTTCTCGAGCAGTGAGTACCGAGTCTCACAGTCGGTAAACTTTTTGCTCAGGTAATAAATAGCATGCTCTTTTCGGCCAGACTCGTCATGCTGCCCCAGCACACACCCCATTGAGTTGTCAAGTACTGTCAAGTATAGTATTAGAGGTCTCCCTTCCACTGGTGGCATAAGAATGGGTGGTTCTTGGAGATACTCTTTTATCTTTTCGAAAGCGGCTTGACATTCATCGTTCCAACATACTACTTGATCTTTCTTCAGCAATTTGAAGATTGGCTCACAGGTAGCAGTTAGATGTGAGATGAATCGGGCAATGTAATTCAGTCGTCCTAGAAAGCCTCTGACTTCTTTCTCTGTCTTGGGAGTCGGCATCTCTTGTATGGCTTTCACCTTGGCAGGGTCCACTTGAATACCTTTGTCGCTTACAATGAAACCTAGCAATTTTCCAGACCTCACCCCAAAGGTGCATTTGTTTGGGTTCAACCTCAGCTTGTACAACTTCAGTCGGTCAAACAGCTTCCGCAGATGGTCAAGGTGTTCCTCCTTAGTTTGGGACCTTGCAATCATATCATCGACATATACTTCAATCTCATGGTGGATCATGTCATGAAATAAAGCAACCATGGCACGTTGGTAGGTTGCCCCAGCATTTTTCAACCCGAATGGCATGACCTTGTAGCAGAAGGTGCCCCACTGAGTAACAAAGGTAGTATTTTCCATATCTTCAGGAGCCATCTTGATCTGATTATACCCTGAAAAACCATCCATGAAGGAGAACACCTTGTGTTGAGCAGTATTGTCAACAAGAACGTCGATGTGAGGTAGAGGGAAATCATCCTTAGGGCTGGCCCTGTTCAAATCCCTGTAGTCAACACACATTCTGACTTTACCATCTTTCTTTGGCACTGGAACCACGTTGGCCACCCACTGAGGATAAGAAGTCACTGCTAGAAACCCGACATCAAATTGTTTCATAACCTCAGCCTTGATTTTCTCGGACATCTCTAGGCGCATGTGGCGGATCTTCTGTTTTACCGGAGGGCAGTCATCCTTGGTAGGCAGGTGATGAACTACAATGTCGGCATCCAAACCAGACATGTCTTCGTAAGACCAAGCAAATATTTCCATGTAGTTATGCAGCATCTGAATCAATCGTTGTTTCACGCTGAGCTCCAGATTGGCGCCAATCTTGACTTCTTTTCTATCTGTCTCCGTACCCAGATTTACCGTCTCCACTGGCTCTTCATGCGGCTGAATGGCCCTCTCTTCCTGGAGTAGCAGTCTTGCGAATTCACCAGGCACTTCGCAATCATCTTCACCTTCGTCTTCGGCCAAGTTGATCGGATTTTCGAAGTCATAACTGGCAGTAGCAGAGCCGTTACCAGTGAGATCCAGAGTGGATTGGAACCTGTATAAGTGAGTGTGTGTAAATATAGTTGTTTTGCAATATATAACAAAGAAAGAAAAAGAGCACAAGATTTGAAATGCAACAAACGTCCAATGTTTTGATTAATGATATATGGAAATGTCATACAAAAAGCCCTCACAAATGGAGCCACGGTGCCCTGGGTAGGACACCGAGCCAATAAAGGTTTCAACATATTGTTTGTTACAAATTGAAAACAAAAGAGTTCATTACTGCGTGACAAATGTAATAGGTGTAAAATCTTTTGCCGTCCAGTTGCTTGGTCTGTTGTTGGTTGTTGGATAGATCCAACTGTCAAATTCTGCTTCCTCTACGTCCTCCTCGATAGCATTCACTCTTGGGTTGGTGATGAACACCGGAGGCTTTCTGATCCTTTCCTTGCGAACAACCCTCTGAGCCTCTGCAGTGAAGCCCAGCCCAAATTTGTCGGTCTTTTGAGTGAAGTCAGGAAGTTGACCCCAGTTTGCGCACTTGCCTTTCTCAATCAATGCCCGGGCATCCTTCAGGGAAGCCATCTTCAGAGGAAAGTCTTCTTCAACCACTGTCTCAGCTGACGCCAATGTTGGAGGTACCTCTTCAAAATGTTGAAAGGGGGTTTCAATAAACTCCCCGTCCATCTCGATATACCGGAATGAATTCAGATGACTTACCATGTATTCCTCCTCTCCCTGCACAGTAACAATCTTCCCTTTGACAGGGTATTTGAGCTTCTGGTGTAGAGTGCATGTTACAGCCCCAGCCTTGTGAATCCAAGGTCGTCCCAGCAAGCAGGAATAAGATGGACGAATATCCATCACATAGAAAGTTGAATCAAAGACTTGGGAACCCACACGAATAGGAATGTCTACCTCACCATGCACCATCCTCTTAGAACCGTCGAAGGCTCTAACAATGATGTTACTAGGCTTCAATTCCAGACCCTCACAATCTAAACGGTCTAAGGCCTTCTTGGGCAGTACATTCAGGGAGGAACCGGTGTCCACCAACACGTGTGCAAGAGTAGTGTCCCTGCATTCTATGGAGACATGCAGGGCATCATTGTGGTTTTTTCCTTTGGCAGTAAGATCAGCATCCGAGAAGCCCAAACCGTTGTCAGCTGTCAAATTGGCCACACAGTCAGTGAACTGATCTGCAGAGGTCTCTTGCGGCACATGGGCCGTTTTCAGAAATGAAATCAGGGCCTTGGCGTGGGCCTCTGAGCACAGCAGCAATGATAGCATAGAGGTCTTGGAGGGGGTATGCCCCAGCTGTTCAACGACATTGAAGTCACTCTTTTTAATGATTTTAAGGATTTCCTCCATCTCTTGCTGGGAGGCTTCAACAGCGGTCTTTTTTGGTGCCTCCGTCCGGGCAGGCAAATCGGTAGCAACTCCTTCGCCCCGAGTATCAGAGGACTCGGCGGCAGTAGTAGACACAGGAACTTGATTTGAAACATGCACACTTGCGGGTGTGATGATAAGAGGTTTTCAGATAACTGGTGGTGCAATGTCAGGCGAGAAGAGCCTACCACTGTGAGTAACCTTGGCGGGACCAGTGATGTTACTGATACTGGTACCGGTGTTGAACTCCTGCTTCACTCCAAGCACATACACATCTGCCCCATAGTGCCATGGGACAGCCTTGTCAGATTCATAGGGGAGGGGCCCCGGAACAGTAATGGTAATGGGTGCAACAGACATAATTTTGACTGGCTTCCTCGGGGGAGCCTTGGTAGGATTGTTGAAAATTGTGACGACAGATACTTCTTTAGCGGAAACAAATGGAACAACGGTTTTCTTGAACAGAATCTCTTTGCTATCCATCAGGCTTTGGATGCCTGACTTCAGCAGCGGACAACCGGTAGGGGTAACAGCACACAAGAGGCAACCCTTGCTACAACCCGGAAATAAACCGGCTAGCAGTAGGTTCCTCTTAACAGTCAATAGAGGGGTAGCAACATCATTCACCGAAACATCATACAAATCTTCCTCGACGGCATTTACTCTATGCTGGGGCATAGGAGCAGTTACAACATTTGGCCTCTCATGAGCCTCAAACTGAATTTCCTTCGCATCGATAAGGTCTTGAACCTTATTTCTCAAGGCCCAGCAATCATCTGTAGTATGCCCGGGGCTATCAGAATGATAAGCACAACGGGCATTTGAAGTATACTTAGGAGATGCAGTATTCATGACCTTCGGAGCCTCTCTGATGGTCACCAAGTTGGTTGATAGCAGTTGTGGCAAGATTTGTGACAAGGTCATACTCAGCCGAGTGTATGGCCTTTTGGGCCTCTCACCCCTTTGTTGATTGTACTGCTGAGGAGCAGCAACAGGCTTTGAAATTACCAATGCATTGACGGCTTGGCGGCGTTCTGGCTTAACTTGTCTTCTAGGACCATAAACTGCACTAGCTTCTTTTTTGAAAGGCTTCTTCTCAGTACTTGCGGAGGCACCCTTCTGAATCTTCCCTGATTTGATGCCAGCTTCTATTCTCTCTCCTGTTAAGATCAAATCTGTAAACCCAGCGGAGGAGTTACCAATTAGATGATTGAATAATGGACCAGACAAGGTCCCTAAAAACATGTCAACCAATTCGCGGTCAGTCAAAGGCGGCTGCACCCTGCCAGCCAAATCTCTCCATTTTTGCGCATATTCTTTGGATCCTTCGCCCGTTCCCAGTGACATACCCTGAAGTTGGGTACGCGTGGGAGCAAGGTCATAATTGTACTGATATTGTTTGTAAAAGGCGGTGGCCAAGTCTTCCCAGTTTCGGATATTGGTTCCATCTAGCTGATAGAACCACTCTAGTTGAGCCCCAGAAAGGCTATCCTGAAAGAAATGAATCCAAAGGTTTTTATCTGAAGTATAAGGTTGGATCCTCCTTACATAGGACCTGAGATGCATTTTTGGACAGGACAGCCCGTCATACCTCACAAAAACTGGCACTTTGAACTTTGGGGGAATCACAATTCCGGCAACTAAACCCAAGTCTTTGAAATCCAAACCCGGAACTCTCTGCAGCTCCATAGCTGCCAACCTGTCTTCTAAACCTTTATACTTGTCATCAGCCGGAGGGTATTGTTGATCAGAGTAGTCTCCGTCCTCCTCAGCCTCTTCCTCTTCCATATCAGACTCGGAAGGTACAGCAGCCGCATTCCCTTTACTGGTTCCCTCCTCAGAAGTAGGGGGAAATTCAAGCACTCTCCGGGCTTCTCCTTCAAACCTTCTCCCTAAAGTAGCCACCCCGACTCTCTTTTTCTTCTTCTTCACTTGGTCTTTGTTCCCCAGTAGTGTCTTTAGATCCTCCTGACCCTTAGCCAAGGTCATCAGGAGTTGTTGAAATTGTGCATTTTGAGTTTGCAGGTCCTTGACTGTTTGCTCGAGATCCATCCTGCTGAAATAAACAGCAGAAAGATAAGGAAACCTGGTGAAGAGACCTGCTTATGCACATGATGAATGGTATGCTTATGTATGCAATGCATTCAAGGATTTAGAATATTCAAAATTGTGGCAGACAAGAAAAGAACGCACGTCATATTAATAAGAAGAAATTTGTTAGTACATAAATGCCCCATGGGCCAAATGTTACAAAAAACAACTTCTCAAGGTAAAAAGACGTTGCGCATCCTCTTTGGTGCGATGTAGGTGTTGAGGGTCTCTTGCTCATGGAGTCGGCGGGTGAGCTCTAGAACCTTCTTCTCACTGGCGTAGAAGCTGGCTTCAAAAGTGTTTCGTTCCTCCTTGAGTTGGATCCAACTCTTCTGCATCTCCTCCCATGATGTAGGCATGTCAGGATATAGGATGGTGTAGGGAACCTCTCCTTCCTTAACGGGCTCTTTAATCACAGGGAGAATATGAGGGTAAGGCATCATCAGACTCTGGGCTCTGGTTCGTACCCACTTGAGATAGGGCTCAAGAGGGATAGAGTTTTTGTGCCCCAGTGTCTTGCTATCAACCTTGTTGGGCATCCTCCAAGCTCTGATGAATCTTTGGCGAAGTCCTTGCGCATCGTTGTTGAAGTCAAAAACTAGGTCAAGAATCAACATATCGTGAGGGCCATCTCTCCGTGCATATCCAAATTGCCTCAAAGCTAGACAAGGGTTGTAAGTAATGCCCCCTCTGATTCCAAGTAAAGGAACATTAGGAAACTCTCCACAACGATCGATGATGATGACATTTTCTCTGGACCGAGAACACCAATGTACATCAGAGTGAGTAAGAGTCATCAATCGTTGAGACCACCTTGAGCCTTGGTCATTCTTCAAGACAGATTGTGGAAGGTGCGAAATAAACCACCTTGCAAGGAGAGGAGTACAGCACATGAGAACACCCCTCTTTCTCATTGTTCGTGTGTAAAATGAGTGAAGGATGTCCCCAAGCAATGTTGGTATTGGATTTCTGGACAAGAAGATTTTGACGGTGTTGACATCTACAAGCTGGTCAGGATTTGGGAACAAGACCAACCCATAGATAAGGAGTGCCACAATTTCTTCAAAGGCTTGTAGGTCCAATGAATTCCAACACTCTTGTGCCTTCTCAAACAAGAATTTTGCTAAGAAACCTTTGACGCCGCTTCTGGTTTCCCAATGCCCCTTGATGTCAGATGGTTGTAGATGTAATGCTCGAGCAACATCTTCCGGCTTTGGTTCCTTTTCCGTACCGTTGAAGGGTAGTTGATTAAGGATAGGAATTCTCAGGAGTTGATAAAACTCCTCCAAAGTGGGCACCAACTGGTAGTCGGGGAAAGTGAAACAGTGGTGAAGAGGGTCAAAGAACTGGAATAGTACTTTCATCATGTCCTCTTCAATGTTGGTGTTGACTAGGCTGAGCAGTCTACCATGCCTTTCACTGAAGGGTGAGCTTTCCGGAATCCTTGATGTGAGCTCCTTGAGTTGAGGAGGGATTCTCACAAGGTTGACTTGGATGGTTTTTCTGCGAGGAACTTCCATGACCTACAAAACAAGAACAAAGATGAAGATCTAAACCCTTGAAATGGTTAGTGAATGCATATGATGCTTTATGATGTTCATGATGTATGCACAAACATATGTACAAGCAAATCACACCAAACCCTAGTTTCAGGCTTGCATGAGGTTTCATAGGTAAGTACCCTCTTGAGTGTAGTTGGCTTAAAAACTTGTCCTATAAATAGTAACCGGGTTCTAAGGAGCTCAATATCATTGGATTGTTTTCGTCGTTCATGGTTTTGGTTTAGCCACTTAACTAGCGACCAAAATATTCCAAGAAAACAACCCTCAATGAGTGTAGTATCGAGTATCTACCAACTTCGGACTGCACCAAAGCCGGTCATCTCACTACCCCTAATAAAAGGCCAAGATGGTCAAGTAAGGTTCTAGGTCATTAGTGCTTAGTGACATCACTCAGCGGCCCCGTACTCTCCTTGATTGAACTCAAGGGTTACCGGTACTCACAAATATGTCGCACTAATATAGCTATTGCTTCGACCGTGTCGGTATACCCCGCACAGTTTCCACAACGTATTTCTATCTACGAATGTTTCCCAAAATCCGGGTGTAGGATTGCAAACCCAAACAAGAGAGCCAAGATATAAAGCAATCAAAACAAACAATTAGTCATGCAAGAGGGTGATCTAAGCCCTAAGGTTACTCCACTTTTAACTTTCTCCCCAGCAGAGTCGCCAGTTCTGTGATACGGTGGGAGAACTGACTAGGGTTTTGCGTTTGTTTTCGCAAATGTTTCAGTTGAGCAAGAGTCGCCACCGACTTTTTATTTTATCCTAAGGAAAGGTTAAAAAGCACAGCAAAAACCTTTGAGATGTTTTCTTGGGTTCGGGGAGTAGATTATAGAAAGGGAAGGTATTAGCACCCTTTCTATCCATGGTTATCCATGGGCTCTTAGTTACTTGCTTAGATCAACTTGCCTTAATTTTCAATTGTTTGAAATGGTGCTTTGTGTGTGGGTTTTGAAAATGTTTTGAAAAGAGGCCAATGTGGTGGCAACCTTTGTAATGATCCATGTTGGGATGTATACAATGGTGTATGTCTTTTGAAAAGTTTTTCAATGTTTTTGAAAGTTGTTTTAAAAGTGTGTTGTGATGTGTGGTTTGAAAAATAGGAAAGTGTTTTTGTTTTGCAAAGGGGCAAGTAACCAAGAGCTATCTACCCTACATTTCTCAAAGATCTTTGCTATGTTTTAACCCTTTTAACAATTTTGTTCCACCATTGTATTTGGTGGACAATCTTGTATTAGGATGTGAAAGGGACAGGCGTGGGTCATCGTTTAGACCATAATTGCAATGGTGCCAAGTATCTTTGGGCAATTTTTCCTTGGAGGGACTTGATCATTTTTTAGGCAACTTTCGAAAGCGTCATCGAGGGACTATGATCATTTGAATTGTTTTGTTTTGCCCAAAGAGACCTAACATGCAATATGGCCCATTTTTGAAAGGCAACAAGTGGATGTAACCCTAAGAGTGTTAGTGTGCAAGTGTGTTTTATTGCGTACAAGAGTTTTTCTTTGAATTAGGATTTTCTATTTCATTGATTTTATCTTGCCATACATATCCTAATTACTAGCAATAAAAAGCGGAAATATAAAATCCTACGTTATTACAACAATTAGGGAGTGAGGATATACATTTGTACATGGGGGGTTCAACGAGAAAAATAGACAAAAAAGAAAATAGCAAAAAAAAACAAGATAGAGAGAAAGAGAGAGGGAGCCAGCGCGCTGCTGAGAGGTCATCAGAAGTTCTGACTCAGATCCGCTGCCAAATGATCAACCTCTTGGTTAAACTGTATGAGTCAGAACTTCTGACCCCTGGCACCTGCAAAACAGAAACCTGTTAGTGGGGAGATCAGAAGTTCTGACCCCCCTGCGCTGCAAAACAAAATTTTGTTAGTGGAGAACTCAGAAGTTCTGATTCTGCTGGAAAGACAATAACTCTCAGAGGCTCTGATATTATTGACAGCAACACAGGCTTCAGATGTGCTAACGTCAAAGTCAGCACTTTGCTTTTCCCTGTACTAATCAGAACATCTGCAATTTCGTTATTGTTCCATAAAACAGGAAACATATTTGGAACAGCTCCAGCAAATGTCAAAGTGTTTCAGAGGGCAGGACAAACAAGGTAACAGGCAGGTCTTACACTGGCTCAGAACGTTCTGAGGTATGAAAATCCTCAGAATACAAACAGCAACAACATGATATTTACATTATGTTTATTTGAGCATGCACAACTGATGATGCTTAGCAGCGTGATGAAGGTCAGCAGGTGCTTACCTGGCTGTTGGAAAAAATTATGGATGAAAGCTAGCTTTTGGCTCTGATGGTATTCTGGACAGATTCTTTTTGAAAAGGGTAGGTGAAGGTGTATGCGTATATAGGGTCAGAAGTTTGAAAAGGGGTTTTTAGTTCACACAAAAAACTGGGTATTGGATAAAGTTTGAAGGTGAGAAATTCAAAGTTATGAAACAACTGGAGATTCTGGCAGAGTTTCACAACACTATCTTGCTAAAGATTTCTGTTTTTCTCTTAGCAATTTTTCTGTTTCTTGAACGCCCTTTTTTAGTGGATATTGACTCTCTATTTATAGGCCAAGTTCTTGTGGGTGTCTTGAACATTAAAGCGCCAACAGAGTTTGAATTGTTCTTTGACAGAAATTCCTGGGAAGTTGTGATAACAGATAGCTTTTCAGCCTAGGCTGGAACAGCAGGCGTGGATAGGGGAGAAGTGACCTCTTAGGTGGGCGGTGGCGTGTAGCCCCGTGCCAGAACCTGCATAAAGGCATTTTCCAAGCCACACGTGAAGGGGTTACTTGGATGAATGTTCAGGAGTGGTTGGAAGCATTAATGAGCATTAAATGGTGATAAGACTTATCAACATCAATATTCTGGTAGTGGAAACCAAACTTTGAACCAGCAGTTCTGTTTCAACAAGAACAGCGTAAACCATGCTCTGGCCTTGGCTTCCTGTTGTTTTAGTAAGTTCTGGGGATTCTCCTGATTTTCTGATACGTTCCTTGGATTTGCTTCTGGACCTCCTAGGCTTTAGAGATTCTGTATCAGTGTAACACCCACTCTTCTGACCTTTTCATCTTCTGATTTCAGCATGTTCTGAAAGAGCCTTCAGACTTCCTTGCTTCTTTTGCATTCCTTTAGTAAATTCTGGCTGAGCTTGCGTAACTGCTGAAAGAGTCATGTTCTGTCTGAGGCTTACGCATTGAACCACGTTTACAACTTCTGATTGAGCTGATGTAGATGCTGAAGAGCCAACTTCTGACTGCGTTGAGCCAAACTTGCAACTTCTGACCGTTTCTATCTGGAATTGGTCCAGAAGTTCTGAAGCGCTGATTTTTTCTTAAACACTCATTTTTTAGAGAAAAATTCCAAGTACTTAGAATTTAATTTTTTTTTCAAGCTAAAAGCGTTGTCTTTAGAGCTTGTGATCATCTTGCTCTTGTAAGTGGTTTGCTTGGGCAAAAATGACAATTCAGGATTTAGATTTGTCTCAGAGGGACTCTGAAAATCCAAGATGATTTCCTGAAGAAAGAGAGGGCAAATTTTGGGGTACAACAACAAACATCATAGCATGTGCATACGAAACGCGTATAGCCCAGTCTCATTCATTTTGAGAACATCATTACGCAATGCATTTCATACATCATGACATTGCATATAGCTAACTCTTTACCTTTTCAGGAAAGATCAATCAACAGATAAACATCATCAACTACTTATACGACCAGACAGTCTTCTCAAAGGCTATATCTGACAAATGGTTACTTAAGAAATTTTCTCATAAGGTCATTCTCAAAGGGACATCTTCCTCCCGTTGAGGTCGGGTGCAAACATTTTCTGGCTCAGATTAAAACAAGTATAGATTTATTCTGATACTTCTTCCAGTTAAAGTCGAGCATAAATATCTTATGGCTCAGATTAAATCAAGCATAGATTTATTCTGATACTTATTCCGTTTGAAAACGAGCGTAGACATCTTCTGGCTCAGACTAAACCAAGCGTAGATTTATTATGATAATTCTTCCAGTTGAAGTCGATCGTAGGCATCTTCTGGCTCAGATTAAATCAAACATAGATTTATTCTGATACTAATTCCAATTGAAGACGGTTGTAGACATCTTTTGGATCAGATTAAATCAAGCGTAGATTTATTCTGATATTTCTTCCAGTCGAAGACGGTCGTAGATATCTTCTGGCCTAGATTAAATCAAGCGTAGATTTATTCTGATACTTCTTCCAGTCGAAGACGGTCGTAGATATTTTCTGGCTCAGGTTAAATCGAGTGTAGATTTATTCTGATACTTCTTACAGATAAAGACGAGCGTGGACATCTCCCAGCTCAGATTAAATCAAGCGTAGATTTATTCTTATACTTATTCCAGTCGAAGATGGTCATAAATAGCTCCTGGCTCAGATTAAATCGAGCGTAGATTTATTCTGATACTTCTTCCAGTTAAAGTCGAGCATAAACATCTTCTGGCTTAGATTAAATCAAGCATAGATTTATTCTGATGCTTCTTCCAGTTAAAGTCGGGTATAGATATCTTCTGGATCAGATTAAATCAAGCATAGATATGTTCTGATACTTCTTCCAGTTGAAAGCAGACATGGACATCTTTTGGCTCAGATTAAATCGAGCATATGGTTTATTCTGATACTTCTTCCAGTAGACATCTTCTGGCTCAAATTAAATCGAGTGTAAATTTATTCTGATACTTCTTCCAGTTGAAAAGGAACATAAGTAACTTCTGGCTCAGATTAAATCAAGCATGGATTTATTTTGATACTTCTTCTAGTTGATGACGGTCGTAGATATTTTTTGGCTCAGATTAAATCGAGCATAGATTTTTTCTGGTACTTCTTCCAGTTAAAGACGGTCGTAGACACCTTCTGGCTCAGATTAAGTCGAGTGTAGATTTATTCTGATACTTCTTCCAGTTAAAGACGGGTGCAGACATTTTCTGGCTAAGATTAAATCAAGCATAGACTTATTATGATACTTCTTCCAATTGAAGTCGGGTGTAGACTTAATCTAATTTCTATCAACAGTTACTTTGGATGGCATCTATAAGCCCATCTCTAACGACTCTCCACCACCTCTCCAAATGGCATCTTTAAGCCCATTCCTGGTACAATCAACCAACAACATCACTTTGTGCACCGGCGAGTGCAAATTTTTGGGCACTTAAGTGTTCAATCCTCTTCTACCTTCAAGTTGCGAATGACAGATATGCCAATCTAACTCTTAAAGTTCAAAAAGATTGAACAGGGGCAACTGTTGTACCCCAAAATTTTCCCTTCCATTTTCTTCAAGACATGCTCACAAAGGTCTCAAATACTCAAGAATCTCAAGGTTTGACCAGTCAAACCCCCTCATAAGCAAGGGTTTGCAATTAGGGTTTTGAGTTCCTCAAGGAAGTTTGGGTTGAAAAGGTCTCAAGTGATTTCCATGATTATCCATAGGTCTTTAACAATGTTCATGTCAAGTTTCAAGTCTTGCATCACAAGTTTTCTCAGTCATAAACTCAGATGATTGAAAATCAATTGTATTGGGTAAAAAGTCAACTATGGTCAACATACAGTCAAATTTCAAGATTTTTTGTTAACATCAACATTTAAAATTGATATTCATCATTTGATAAAGGGTTGATCATGATTCCTAAAGTAAATCCCTCAAATCATCAAAAGTCACAAGTTGCCAAATTAGGGTTTCCTTAAGAGAAGTCAACTGAACTTTGACCAAGCATAACTTTCACATGCTTCATCAAATTTTCCAAAACCAAAGCCCATTTTGAAGGAATTCCGTTCTCTAAAAATTGAATTTATGCTCAAGTCCAAAAAATGCTTCATTTGAAAGATATGAGCTAATACATTACAGGTCATTTTCAAAAGTCAGCAAAAAGACACTTTTTGTCAAGGAAACTTACATCAAGATAAAGTCTCCAAATGCAAAAATGATCAAAAGAGAAATTGTAGAGAACATCTTGATATTTCCAAAAACTCCAAGATAGCCTTCAAAATATGAAAATTGAGCAAGTTATGAGTTGCACAAGTTGGGAAATTTTGAGGAAGTGCATGAAATGCAAAATGAACAAACTTTAAATTTTGGACTTGTGACCTAACTTTTTAGGTTTCAAACATGTCCATGACCTTATGAAAGACTCCTAAAGCTCACTCATACCTTGTCTTATATTTTCTTAGTATTTTATTTATATTTTTTTTATTCAAATAAATGCAAAATAAATTAAAAAGAGATACAAGATAATTGAGCCAGGTTCATGGGTAGCCTTTTAAGGCCCAAAATAACCCAGCAAGACATGCCAAATTCGTGTAAGGCTCAAAGAGCCAAGAATCACTCAAAAATAGCAGGTTTTCAGTGTGTTGGATTTTTGTTTCATGGACATGAATGCCTTTGTTTTTGTTCCACATTTGTTTCTCCATTTCACTCCTCTATTTAAGCACAACAGCATCAGATCACAAAAACACGAAGGCTTCCTCAAAAGCTAGGTTTCAAAAATCACAAAAAGGTGCAAAATTAAATCAAATGATCCATCCACTTTCAGACCAAGCCACTCATTACAAATTATCCATGACGCACCTAAGAGTAAGAATAGATCAAAAGCCATGGTCATTAGTGCTTGAAATCAGCACATGCATCTTCTCCGATTCACTTTTTTTCCAAATATTCATATATTCATTTTCATGCATGATTAATATTTATTGATTGCCCAACTAAGTTTTTAATGTTGTATAGAACAGGTATGGATCAAAAAAATGAAGCTCTAACGTGAGAGTTGCGTTTTGTCATGGCTAGGGAAAAACGCTTATGTACCTTTGTATTTGTACTTCCAGGCCATTACAGGCAAAACTGATAGCACCATTGGACTCGCAACATATGATTTAGGAGGGTTAGGTTAATTTGGGGCTTTGATTCTTGTTATTTCGCAGGTTTTGGATTTGGAGCAACCGGAGAAGAAATAGTTGACCATCGTGAGGGGTGGTTGGACTCGCCTGAGCGCTGGCGTAGTAGGATGAAAGGAACCCATTGGCTCGTTCAAATAACAGGGTTCACTTATACACACGCATTTTTTGTTTGTCCAAGATTAGCTTTCATTTTATATTATAATGTTTTTGTTTGATTCTATATATCGGATGTACTGGCCGCCCCATCGGCGAGCGTATATCTGTTAAGGCGTTAGTGTGCCAGGGCAGAGGTTCGATCCCTGCCCCTGGCATGTTATTTTTCCTATTTTCCTTACATATCCCATACAGATCATGTCCAATGCGTGCACAATGTACTTCATATCCTGGCCATCAGATCTCATCAAGTCAGATCCAACGCCTCAAATGCATACCCCCCACCATGAGCCTTTGTGAATCATCCTCACCAGATCCAGCGCAGCAATCTGAGTTCATTTATTTAGCCTAGGGATTTCTATTTTCTCACCCCACCCATTTACTTACATTGGAGGCCCATTTATTTTCTTTTTTGTTTTAATTAATTATTTTCCTTTTAATTGATTTTATTAAATCATAAAAAATCACAAAAAAAAATTAGATTTAGGTTTTTTTTAATTAATTAATTAATTTAATTTTTATAAATAAAAATTAATTTAATTTAATCGCACTTTGTTTTATCTTATTAACTAATTGGTAAATCATTTTGAATTAGGATTTTACACTGAAAATATATTTCTAAACAAAAACAACAAAAATGTTTTCTTAAACGCTTAGAAATTTTTTTGGGTTTTTTTTAACATCTTTCCCTTTTCAATCTCCGCGCGCCTATTTATTTTTTCGCATTATTATAAATATTGTAACTACTAATGATCTGTAATAGCTTTAATTAGGTTTTGCTTTACTTTTTCCCCGATTTTTTATGGTGTGTACTCCCCATCCCCGAAGCATTGTAATAGCGTAGACTTTATTTTCCGCATTTTTACTTTTCGTACTTATGTATGAATGTATGTATACATTTAACTTCTAGTAATAGGATTGTATTGCAAAGACTAAAAGCAAACGCTAGATAACCATAAATCCAATATTAAAACAATGTAATCTCAACACACTTCGCACAGGCACACCTTAAGGGTGACCCTCACTTGTTGCCTCGGATAAAAAACAGTCATGACCCTCGAACGTGGGACGCTTTAGCAAAGACCCTTCAGTTAAAAGATTGCAGTCCTTCGATGACCCATTCAATGTTGCCTCGGTAAACAATCTTAGTCCCTTACGATAAAATTGTTAAAGTGTTCTATGAGCTGCCTTTATGACTGTACAATGACCTGCGTCTGTTCCTCAAACATCCAATGATAGGGCTTCCTACTAACTAATGGCAGGATAGCACTATCTAAGGGAAAGGAGGAAAAGAACGAAGACTTTTTGAGTAGGTAGATAGCTCGTAGTCGCTTGCTCATAAACAAAAAACATTTTTCACACATACACTCTTTTCTAAAATATTTTCAAAACAAACACTTTGTATGCGTTCTCAATGATACGAGAATCACTACAAAGTTTGCCACACTTAGGCATTTTTCAAAATATTTTTCGAACACACAAACACAATATTTTCAAATTGAGCTAACGATTAAGAGCTTGTAGATAACTATAGATGAAAAGGGTGCTCATACCTTCCCTTTTCATAACCTACATGTTATACCCCAATTTTTGCCCCTAAGATCTCTTCATCATACCATATTGATTCAATCACAACAAGATCACATTAGGGCTTTTGGTTCTCCTCCCTATCTTTAGCTTTGCTCTTTGAGGAATCACCAAGCACCTTGACTTATTTTTATTTTATGATCATGCATGTTTTTTTTTACTTTCCTTTTAATTAATAAAATGCAATGTTGGTTTGTCTTACTTGTTAAATATGTAGGTAAAGGCAATGTGGCTTAGCAAGTTAATCCATGGGTTCATGAGTTTATTTCTATGCCCTAGTAAATAAAGCTTGAGAAATTAAAACCTTTCCATTGAATTTGTTTTGGAAGGAATGGCATGGCAAGGTTTATTTTGGTTCACCATATTTCAAAGTTATCAAGATTGATTCAAAAGTACAAGGGGTTGATTGAAGAAGTTGTCATGGTGGGATAAGGCCTTGTTCCCATTGGTCACAAGTGCATATTTCTATCAATTCTCAAGATATGGAAGTGGTTTTGGTTGCTATGAGTTCTCATTATCATCCTCAATAACTTCTATCTACAAAGCAAATGTGTTGGTACAAGAAGGTTGTTTAAAATTGTCAAAGTTCCTCAAAGCATTTTCTTGATCTAGGAGCTAGGGTTTTGAACTTCAAAGAAGTATATCTTGCTCATATTTTGGTATTTTTGAGTGATTCCCAAAACATACTTATCTTCAAAGGGTTATTAATAAATCACTTCAAAAGTTTCAAGGAGTTTTCTTATGGAAGAAACTTGATGATGAAGAAAGATTACAAGTCCTCCAGATGAACCCCTAACTTCCCATGTGTGACTTCATATAATCATAACTTGGTCAATCTTTATCCCTTGAGCCCACTCTTTTTCCATAATGATCTTGAGGATTTGAACTTTATTCCTTCTTTTATATGCAAAGTGAGAAAATGGATGGAGGATGCCTTAAGGATACAAAAGATTATAGGTCATTTCATGATTTTTTGCCAACTTCAACAATCCATAACTCTCTAAATTTTTGGATATTTTGAATGGTTCAAGTTTCAAAATTTCATTCAAGAGGTCTATTTCATGCCATTTTTTTGGTCAAGAGGAAATTCCAGGAGGAAAGCCATGTTTGGATGCAGAACATTATAGGTCACTTTTGAAGAAAAACTTGAAATATTTCCAAGTATGGAAAGTCAACCTCTTTTTCCCAACTTTGACTCTGTTGTACCCCAAAATTTGCCATCCCATATTTCTCAAAATATTTCAAGAAAGATCCTCAAGTTGCTCAAGGTAGTCCAAGGGTTGGCCAAACAAGCTCTCTCCTAAGGCAGTCTACCTCAAATTAGGGTTTCATGTTGCATCAAGATACTTGAGTCCAAGGGACCCCAAATGATCAACATTGTCCCAATATGTTTTCAAGAAGATCCATGTCAAGTTTCAAGCCTTTTAGAGGAAATTTGCTCAATCAGTTGCTCAAAGGCCCAAAAATCGACTGTGTTAGGGCAAAAGTCAACTGTGGCCCACATACAGTCAAACTTCAAGATTTTTGGTCAACATTCTCATTTTGAAGCATATTTCATCATTTGATCAAGGTATGATCATGATTCATCAAGGATTGCTCATAATTCATCAAGAACCAAAAGTTGCTAAATTAGGGTTTTGTAGGAAAAGTCAACTCAACTTTGACCAACATTAACTTTCTCATACTTTATGAGAATTGAACCATCCAAAGCTCATTTTGAATAGGATGAAATTCTCTACAATCCATCTTCATCTCACAAGATAAAAATATTCACCCACAAGAAGTTATGAATTTGGACATTATAGGTCATTTTGAAAAGTCAGCAAAAACACCTTTTTTGTCAAAGCTTCATACATGATCATGGAATATCAAATTAAGATTAGACCAAAAGGGTTGATTACAGGACATCTCAATCTTTCTAAAAAGTCCAAGAACACCTCCAAAGAGTCAAAATTGAGGAAGTTATGCATTGGTGAAGTTGACCCTTTTTGCAAAATTGCCAAAAGTCAACTATGCCCAAAACTCCAATTTTTGCCAAATGGGCCCAATCTTTTTCACTTGTTTTGAGTTGGAAATATAGTCCACGAGATCTATCCCTTGCCACTTGTCCTTATCATGTTTTTATTGTTTATTTTTATTTTTATTTTTATTAATTCAATTTAAATCAAAACAAATCATATAAAGTCCAAAATATTGAAAACAAAAGATTTTGTGCTTGTTTCAGGTTTTAAATTACAGCTAGCAAATATTCAAATTTGTATCAAGGCATGGTGTGTACAAAAAGATTGAATTAAGCCATTTTTGGAAAGATTTTCAAGGTGTATCAAATCAAGATCCAATTCATTGATGGAGGAAGATTGAGATCAGTTATCAACCATAATGCATTCCTTGATACATATAGAAGGGAGGCAGACCAAAAACTAGGTTAGAAGCAGGCGCAGCATCAAGAACAAAAACTTGAAAAATCAAGAAAAAGTGCAAACTCGAATTCAGTGTTCCAGGCTTCCTCAAGGCATCCTAGTTATCTCAATCACTACCTGAGATTCCCAGCAAGCGAAAGCAATCGAAACCAAGCATTTTCAAGCCCTATATCTCACTGTAAGTCAGTCACGATACCTAACATTTCTTGAATTCGAATTCCATGATTTAGGCATTGATAGCATGAACTAATGGTATATTCTTGATCCTTAAGACATATGCAAGCTTGTTGTATTGTTTTATTGCATTTATATGGCCTATACAAGATTTTACCATTGCTAGGGTTGCTTGCTTTGATTTGGGATTTTCTTTTACAGGCTAAATTAGACCAAGAAAGGGCCACCATTACACTCAGGAGGTCCAGATGAATTGATTGGTGGCCCTAGTTTTTATTTATTTTGCTCATAGTTGGTTTTGAGAATACACAGGGTTGTAGTGACGGACAAACGTCCGTAGGTAAAAGTGTTTCACTTTTACCAACGGTTCAAGGAGGGAGATGAAGACGTGGCATCATCTTATTTGGCCATTTGAATTTCAGCACGAATATTCTATTATTTCTTTTGTTTATCATATAATAATTGTTATTGATTGTATATACAAATAAGAATAAGTGGTGCAGTGGTAGTGAGGGCGTGGAAATTGCTTCAGGACCTGGGTTCGAATCCCAGGTCCCCCAAATATTTCATGTATTTTTCCTTTTCATGATTTAGTGCATACACAAGCCAAGGGTCTATCATGTGACCTCAAGATCCAGTCTGCCAAGTGGCCAGATGGCCAAATCTGATGGCCATCCAGGAGGGAACACCAAAAGCCAAGTCAAACGCGTAGCATAGGATCTCACAAGTCAATGTAGGCTTCAGATTGTTGGGCCCAGAAAATGCTTCTCACACCCCCAAAGCTGCTAAACTCAGGCCCAAATTTCTTTCTCTATGTTTTTATTTATTTCATTTAATTTATTTTATTTATTTACTAACCAATTAAATTATTTTCTCTTTATCGAAAAAATCACAAAAAAATATTACTTTTCATAAATTAGGTCTAGATTTTATTTTTATTAAAAAATTAATTAATTTAATTAGGTTTGTTAATTTAGATAACTTTAAATTCTTTTTTTTTAAATTAAAACTAATTAGAACAATTATGTTTTATTTCTAATTTAATTATATTTTCTTTTTCCTAAAAAATAACCAAAACATAAAAAATAGGTCATGTATTTATTTTTATTAATTAATTTAATTAGCTAATTAATTTAGTATTTAATTTTAAAACCTAATCTTTTTCTTAATTAATTTAGTATTTAATTAATTTATAGGATGTTTTAGTGGTCGTCCTTTTGTCCAAAGATCAAAGTTGCCTCGGAAAGGTTGCTTCGGATATTGTTGCCTCGGATAAATGATCCAAGACATTAGGGTTATTACTAAGACATTCTAACATTGCTTTAGTGACCGTACGTCCCTTTCGAATTGACCCTCAAAACTCCAACGACGGTGCTACCTACTCACTAATAGTGGGATAGCGCTGTCTAAAGGAAACGAACATAGAACGATTCTTTTTCCGAGTAGGTAGATTAGCTCTTAAGTACTTGCTCAAACAAAACAAACTTTTTCACACTTACACTCCTTTACAAACAAAGTTTTCAAAACACTTCATTACCCTCTTGAAGACAAAAGCAAGAGTTAAATCGAAGTCAAAACAAAAACTTTTCAAAGCACGCAAACACAAAGAAAACAATTTTGAAAATGATGAGCAAGTACCTAAGAGCCCGTAGATAACTACGGATAGAAAGGGTGCTAATACCTTCCCTTTCTATAATCTACCCCCCTACTCAGAAATATCTCGAAAAAGGAATTTTTCTGTGCTTTTTTCCTTTCCTTGTTGGATAAAATAAAAGTCGGTGGCGACTCTTGCTTACCGCGACATTTTGCAAACACAAACGCAAAAAAAAACGCAAACCTGCAAATTCCTTAAAAAATAGGGAAACATGTCCCGGTTCTGGCCACCGTATCACAGACTCATTACAACTTTCAGCTCAAACATCCATTTTATTATATTCTTTTTCCTTTGCAAAGCTTGTAATCTCATCTTTATAAAGCATCAAGAACCATGCCCTAAGACCCCTTGAGCTGAGAATGCCATTGTTTCAAAAGTGGTAACTTGGAGTTGAGATTTCTCCAAAAGTCATAATTTGAAATCCTTAATTTGGCTTCTAAACACAAAATTGTTGCGCATTTTTCTTCTAAACATGTTTAGTGAACTTCCAGAAGTGATTAGCATAGCAAAACGCAAGGTTTGAATGAGTTTTAATTAAAATAGAAGTCACACTTTTCTTATTTACAAATTCACATGATTTCCCTCCAAACTTCATCATTTCACATGCTTGGATGTTCCATCATCTTCTCTATAAATAGTGGGTCATTCCCCATTCATTTTCTTAAGCTTTGAGAGCCAAAAACACCATGCCAAAACCTCACATGAACCCATCTTTTTTGAAATCAGTTTCTGAGATTTAAGCTTCTTTCTCCAAAATTCTTTGCACATTCATCATCCTTAAGCATCATACAAACTCTCCAACACTTAAACCAAGCAAAACGAGCCATAATTCAAGCGATAGAAGTCCATTTTCAGATCTTATTTCTTGAACTTCGAAAAGGTAGAATTCTCCATCATTTGGATCTAAATAAAGCACCAACCTATTCTACTCTTTCTCCTGATTCTTGTGCCTCCTACAAATTTTAAATCCATTGAGAATTAAGAGAGAAATCTCAAATTGAAGGTGCTCGCTATTTTTTGGGTTTTTGATTCATATCTCTTTGCATACCTTATATAAATTTGGTGCGATGGTGATGTTAGGATCGTCTTGAAGAGACGAATCCAATGATACTAGTCTGGGATCCTAATTTTTCCATTTGAAGAATCTCACAAAATCTCCATTGCAGGGCGTCTGGAGGTTGAAGTTGATGATATGTCTCGTCTCAGCCAATGATAGAGTGTCAAACGTTTTAATTTCACTGGTTGCCTTTTTTATGATCCTATGTGTATCTCACTAAGGTCCATATCAAGCACAACGCGTCCGGTCCATTGGATCAGCTTACTAATGCGTTTTGACTATGATCTGATAGCCCACATCTTTTTGGTTTTATTTTATTTTCTGATTTTATATTTTAATTGATTTAATTTTCAAAAATTCATAACTCTTTTATTTTTTTATTAAAAAATTATGAAAAAATTCACAAAAATACTTTGAATTATTTCTGATCTCATAACTATTTTTTCACATTTTTATTTTGACATTTGATTTTTTTAATATTTTTTTGCATTATTTGCTTTCTTTTAATTACTTTAAAAATAATTTCTGATATTTTTAATTCAAAAAAAAAATTCATAAATATCATTTTACATATTTTTGACTTTTTGAAAATTTTATGGAATTTTATATTGATGTTTACTATTTTTTGATCTATTTTCTATTTGTTTGAGCAATTTTAATTAGGTTAAAAATAGTTTCTGACTTTAAAAAATTACCAAAAATTTTATAAAAACATTTGATTCTATTTTTTATTTTTCTATGACCTTATTTCTTTTTTATGAATCAATTTGAATATAGTTGATTTTTTTCCTTTATTTTCATTTTTATTCATTTTAAAACCTTTTTCAACATATATATTAAATATAATATTATTTTGTGATTATTTTCTGGCTGATCCTGGGTTGAATTTTTTATCATGAACTTTGTTAACATCATTGGATCCATGGTGTTGAGTCTAACTCCATAAAAATGGATGAATGATTTTAATAATAGTTTGATTAAATTTTAATTCAAATGTGGTTTATATATTCTTTCCCACCCTTCTTCATGTCATCTCTTTCTTATTGCACTAAGTGTTATTTGAGCATTATCTCTATATCATGTCTCAAAACAAATGGTGCATAGATTGCTATTGACCGACCTCAAGATAGGTGCGACTTCTATATAATTCTACTTACGATTGCTTAACATAGCGCTAAATTTTGTCCCGATTAGAGAAAATGATCATTCGTGACCCAAACTTATGATTGCAAGCCCAAGATGTTATTTTTAACCCTTTGATCCAATAACCTTGAGATTCATTGTGTAGAGGCTTTGATTCTACCAATCTTCTGATGGATCTTCATCAATTTTGGTCAACGCGGATCACTTAAACATCATTGATCATTATATGTTACATTGAGGATTCTTAAATGGATGATATACTTGACATAAAGCAAATGCAATTCATTATGTAGAGGCTTTGGTTCTACCAATCCTCTAATGAATTCCAAATTCAAGATTCAAGATGGTCATCCAACTAACCACTAATTATTGACAATTTATTTTATTTTATGTTTCTACTTTATGCTTTATTTTATGCTCTTTACTTTATGCACCATTTACTTTAACATTTACATGTCATGCTATTTTTCATCTTTGCTCACTTGAGCCCCTTTATATTCTTGTCATTTTTATTTTTCTCACTTGAGATTTTCTTTTCTTTTTTAAGATACTTAATAATCAACATGAACCATAAAAAACTTTAATGATACTTGGACTATTTGGTTACTATCCTTGGCATTATGGAGTATTGGACTTCTTGGATTTAGGATTAGAAACCTTGGCCTATGTTGGAGACTTTGTGACCTTAATTGATATTTTGTCTGGAGTTCTTGAGGTTTACCTCAAGAAATTGGGTTGTTTGTTTGTTTTGTGTGCAGGTTATTGTGATTACATACTTTGTTTGTAATCTGGATTTCACCCATATACAGTCGTTACTCTGCCCAATTTTTACGAGGACTTAATACACTTAAAGTTTGATTCCCTCGAGAGGTCTAGTATCTTTGCTTGGTTTCAATCCAAAGAATGAGAATTCTATCTTGACTCATAATGTCAAGTATTGGCTTCTTGTTGGTTAGATGGTTCTTCTCCCTAGATTTTACCTCATGCTTTAGGATAGTCTCTTCTTCTACTCCCATCTTCTTTAATTTCAAAAATCTTCTCTCTCCTTTTGAAAACTCTTCTTGTTTTTAAACTTGAACTACTTTCATAATAAACTTTGACCTAGGTCCATGCATTTTCAAAACTTTTTCATAAATAAACTTCAATCAACTTAAATAATACCTTGACATTTTTTGTGAGAAGACTAAAAGTCAATCAATCTCATTTAAACCATTTTGCCACTTTGGCTTTTTACTTTAAAAACTTTTCTCCAAATATTGGACTCTTATCAATCCTTGTAGTGATGCAAACGACTATACTTCTACGATATGTAGCGAAGTGAGATACTTTCCACTTGGGTGTTGAGTGAGGCATTGTTGATTTTAAAATCCAAGCCATATCCTCCACTTTGAGATGATGTAAATTCTCCTTTCTCATGATTGTGGGTAGTAAGTATGTTTTCCACGCGGACAATGATGATGATGTCTTATCTCATAAAATTAACCAACACACTTGTGTTTTAAAATTTTTTAAAAGAGGAACTACGTGTACCCTGATCCCCTATTGCACGAAAGGTGGTACATAGGCACTAAAGGTTCGCAACCGCGGCGGGTACAAAAATCATAAAAAAATATTTCTTTTCTCACCTCCACCATCTATTTTTTTATACAACATTTTATAGGTTCCTGTGGAGTACCATAGATGTTTAGGGTGCTAATACCTTCCCTTTGCATAACCAACCCCCTTACCTAGAATCTTTTCCCCTCTTTTTGGGTTACTCTCTCTTTTCCCATTCCTTTGGAAACAATAAAGTGCGGTGGCGATTTTTATTTTGATCTATATAAGTCTAGTCAATCCAATGGCTTAGTCTTAAACATTTCTATCGCTACAGAAAAAATGGCGACTTCACTGGGGAAAGATTAACCTCTTGCTGGTCCATCCCTAAGTGGGTTAAACCTATCTTTGTTTATATATGTATATATGCTATTGTTTGTTATATATTATATGTTGTATATCTGTTTTTCTAGATTTTCCTGGTTTTCATAGTGCTTGGTGATTACTTATAAGTCTTATACCCGGACTTGGGCAAACTTTAAGATAGGACGGGCGGTATAGTCATGCTAACTTTGAGGGAGTAATCCCAATAAAGGAGGCATGAGATCCCACACTCAGTGGAGGCCCCTTTGACTGTAGTATCGTTTACCGAGTAATTGGGAAGACATACTGCTTTCGACCTGGGAGCCTGCTGAAGCTGAGGACCGTAGAATACCTAACCCCATCTTGGCCTTTTAGGTGTAGTGCGGAAGCTATGACGGAGTAATCCCGAAAATAGCTTTCATGCGATACTACGCTTGGCCGAGTTTTTCTTGAGAATATTACTAATTACTGAGTTAATCGGGAAGTTGGTAATATCCAAAGGAAGGATGTAGACTCTGGGAACCTCTAGAACCTTGTTTGGCAGGTGATAACTTTTAGACCATACCTTATGGGTAGTACCTTAGACCTCATGCTCGTGACGTTGAACCTATGAACCATATGTTTGTGATCTTGTGTGTGATTGTTGTATCTTACATCCATGCACTCATAAGCATCTTTTGAAGAAATTTTATTTCAATGGACTTGAAATTTGACCATTTGTGAACATCTCAGGTGCCTTTTAACCATGGATTCTGGAAAAAGAAAGACCAGAAAATGCGGTTTCAAAGATCCCAAGATAGATGAGTTGATCAGTCTAATTCCCGAGATTGAGTGTTCTGCAGATTTTCGGAAGAAGTATGGATCCATCATTCCTCTCATGAAGCTTAGGATGAAGGAGGGTATTCTCTCGACCTTGGTCTAATTCTATGATCCGATGTATTATTGCTTTACTTTCCCTGACTATCAGTTGATGCCTACACTAGAGGAGTATTCTTATCTTTTGGATTTATCGATTACCGATCGTGTTCCTTTTACTGGTTTGGAGGGTGAGCCAAAACCACACGAGATTGTTGCTTTGATCCATCTGGGAAAGTCTGAGGTTGAAGCCCATATGACTACTAAAGGAGGGATTAGAGGATTACCAGCTCAGCTCTTATTGGAGAAAGCTTGTTACTTTTCCAGGATGAAGAGTACAGTCGATTTTGAGGCCATCTTTGCTCTACTTGCTTACGGGTTGTTTTTATTTCCTATTGTGGATAAGTTTTTTGACATTAATGCTATCAGGATCTTCATGATTGGAAACCCAGTTCCTACATTGTTGGGTGATTCTTATTACTCTATTCATCTTCGGAATTCTTATCATGGGGGGGTGATTATCTGTTGCACACCTCTATTGTACCAGTGGTTTATTTCTCATATGCCTCAGTCTGATGCTTTCTGGGATGTCAGGAAGGAACCCCATTGGGATCCTAAGATCATGGCACTTACTCACTCAGATATTGATTGGTATCATCAGACTTACCATGATGTAGAGATTATCGACAGTTGTGGTAGTTTCCCCAATGTACCTCTTCTTGGTACAAAGGGAGGAATTAACTACAACCATGTTCTTGCACGATGACAGCTTGGTTATTCGATGAGAGATAAACCAAATAGTATTCATTTGAGTAGTTTCTTCCTGAAGGATGGAGAAGACTATAAGGAAGCTAGGGAGCAGATTGCAAAGGCTTGGTATCACATTCATAGGAAGAGTAGGAAAGACCTGGGACCTAGGGGCTGTTTCTTTGGAGCCTTATCTTTAGTGGGTCAAAACGAGAGCTATTCAGTTGAAGATGTCGTATTCCCGGGAAGCACCTACGTCTGACTTGTTTGTGAAGACCACTCCTCCCTTATTGGATGATGTGGAAGAGCTACAACTTGCTTTGGTCAGGATGCAACAGGAAAATGATGCTTGGAAGAATAAGTGCCAAACTTTAGAGATTTCCTATAGAGTATACTTGAAGGAGACAGGCGACTTGATTGAGATTCTTGAGAGTCGGGCTGTAGAGATTATGGAGAGGCAAGGGGATTTATTTTCTCCTAAGCCTCAGTCAGATGCTAGTTGCTCACTTCATGATTCAGGAGATTGTAAGGAGGTTCCCACCAGATATGCGGAAGAAAACCAAAGGTTGAAGGCTTAGATTGACAGGCTTACAGGGAAGCGCCAGCATATAGAGTGATCTCCATCAGCTTTACTTCTTAGGGTTTTAGACTTTATTTTCATCTTGTACTTGGGATTATTGAAACTTGTAGTCCATTTTGAAGTTATTATAATAAAAAAATTCAGTATTTTAAATGTGTTATTACTTTGATATTTGCAATGTGTCTATAATTTTTTAAGTCCCTTGAAATATTAATAAAATAAATCATGTGCATTTCATATCATGCATCATATTGCACATATTTCTTGCATTTATTATGCATATCTAGGTGTCTTACCAAGCTTCTTTACTCCGTTCAGCAAGCTATCTCACCACTACAATACTCGAGCTAATTTCAGAAGGAAGATGGACAACTTAGAACAAGATAATCGCGAGTTGTGCGAGGAAGTTTCTGCTCTGAAGGCCGGCATGGCCAATCTCACTTCTCTGATAGAATATCTGGTGGCTGCACAGAATCAGCCACTGAGTGTTCAACCTCAACAGACAAAGGTTACTACTGAAGCTCCGATTATTCTTGTGTCTGCCATTCTAGCTATTATTAAGAATCGCATGCCTCATGTTTGTCCATGGGGAATGCCAGAGAACTTTGTGCCTAAAGGTTTTAATCTTGGTCCTCAAGTTACTCCATTCGTTCAAACTATTGTTACTCCTACATCTCCTGTAGTGCATGTTACTCCTGTTGCACCTCCTTCGGTGAATATGGTCTCATTTGCTAATGATGATATGTATCGTCTTTTTCCTCCACCAAGTGAAGGCTTGGGTCTCTATGATAGAATGGATAATTTTCAAGATTAGTTTGACAATATGCAGAGGGAGATGAAGGCCCTCAGGGGAAAGGAATTGTTCAGGAAAAATGTGAATGATTTATGCTTAGTTCTGAATGTCAAGATACCTGCGAAGTTTAAAGTCCCGGAATTTGAGAAGTACAAGGGCAACACTTGTCCTCGTGCTCATCTTGTAATGTATATAAGAATAATGTCTACCCACACTGATGATCAACGTCTGTTGATTCACTTTTTTTAGGATAGTTTGACTGGTGCTGCGTTGAAGTGGTATATGAGTTTGGACAGTGTCAATATCCATACTTTCAACAACTTGGGAGAAGCATTTATCAGACAATACAAATACAACGTGGACATGGCGCCTGACCGTGATCAACTCAGGGCTATGGTCTAGAAGGACAAGGAATCATTCAAATAATATGCACAGAGATGGCGTGAGGTAGCCACCCAAGTGATTCCTCCCATGGAAGAAAAGGAGATGACAAAGATTTTCCTAAAGACTCTGGGTGCTTTCTACTATGAGAGATGGTAGCGAGTGCGCCAAGTGACTTTACTGAAATGGTGGGCATGGGTATCCGTTTGGAAGAGGCTGTAAGAGGGGGTCGTTTAACAAAAAGTGAAAGTTCCGGAAGTACGAAGAATCCGTCCTATGGGTTTTCCAAAAAGAAGGAAGGAGATACAAATGTTGTTATGCAAGAAAGGAAGGTTAATCTTCCTAGAAGAAATTATCAGCGTCATCAACAAGTCGCCTCAGTAACTCTAGTTGTTGGTGTAGCTCTAACCATCATTGCTTATCAGAGACCATCCCATCAGGGGAATCAAGGGTATAATCAGAGAAGGTAGAGTTATGACCTTATCCCTATGAGCTATGCAGAATTACTCTTGGCATTAATTCAAAAGAAGTTGGTTCAGACCAGACCACCTTCCGCTATACCATCACCATTGCCTTGGTATTACAAGATAGACCAAACATGTGCTTTTCATCAGGGAGCACCAGGGCACAATGTTGAGAACTGCTATCCTTTGAAAACTGAAGTACAAAAATTGGTGAGGTCTGGTATCTTATCCTTCAAAGATGTTGACCCTAATGTGAAAGATAATCCTTTGCCAAAGCATGGAGGAGCAAATGTTGTGAACATGGTGGTCAGTTGTCCAAGCGACTTCTGGATTTTTGATATTAAATTGGTTAGAGGAGATTTGGTAAAAATGCATGTGGACCTCTGAATTTAGCTATTATACGCATAACCATGCCGGTTGTGCTATTTGCAGTACGGATATATAGGGTTGTGATAAGATAAAGGCTGATTTGCAGGAGATGGTGGATGAGGGCCTCATCCACATAATCAGGCCTAGGGAAGAGTATGAAGAGGAAGTAAACATGGTTTCTGGATGTCCTGGAGAGTTCATAATCTTTGATGTGGAATATATTAATGAGGATCTTGTACAATTGCATGCTACTTTCTGCCACATGGCTGGTCAGGTAGAACATTAGTATGGATCTTGCCGAATTTGCTGTCGGGACTCCCAAGGATGTTCAATTGTAAGGAAATGTATTCAGTTGTTATTGGATAATGGAACTATCAAGGTTATAGGCCAAAGGGATAATTACCATGAGGTTGATGAGATTGAGGTTTGTTTGGCTGAAGAAGAGTTAGATGATGAGTATGCCTCTACGGGTGAGTTCTTCTCCTTAGATGAAGATATGTTTTCCAGAGATGACTATGTAATGACTGAATGTGTTGAACAGGGAGTAAATGTTATTGTGCCTTTTTTTGGTGCACCCACCCCTTTTGAAGTTGAATATCATAGCAAGCCAGCTATTACTCCATTGGTGATTAGCTTACTGGCTCCTGTCCCCTACAAGTCAGACAAGGTTATACCCTACAACCCTACAAATATAATGCTACAATTTTAGAGGATTGTGTGGAAGTTCCCATCCAGCCAATGCCTAATGTTGGAAATATTGATGAGACTAGCAGAGTGACCCGCAGTGGTCGTGTATTTGCACCACTTGTTCGTGGAGATGTTAGTACTGGAAAGAAAATTGTTGAAAATATTGAACTCAAGAAGGCAGTGGGTGAATCTAGTGGAGCTACGCTAGAAAAGGAGGTAGATGATATTTTGAAGATAATCAAGATGAGCGACTACATAATTATAGATCAGTTACTGCAAACTCCTTCAAAAATATCTATCTTGACTTTATTGATGAACTCCGCTACTCACAGAGAATCTTTGATGAGGGTATTGGACCAAGCTTTCGTGGAAAGTGATATGCCTGTAGACTAATTCAGCAGTGTGGTAGGGAACATTATAGCATGTACTAACCTGAGTTTCTGCGACGATAAACTGCCTGATGAAGGAAGGAATCACAATCTGGCCCTCCACATCTCTATGAACTGCAAGAATGATTCATTATCCAATGTGTTGATTGATAATGGATCCGCGTTGAACGTTATACCAAGGAGCACACTTATGAAGTTGAAATATCAAGGAACGCCCATGCACCCAAGTGGCATTATTGTGAAAGTGTTTGATGGATCAAGGAAATCTGTTATTGGTGAAGTGGACTTGCCTATTCATATAGGCCCACATTTGTTTCAGATTACTTTCCAGGTCATGGATATTATACCCGCTTACAGCTGTTTGTTGGACGGTCGTGGATATATGAGGCAGGGGCAGTCACTTCGACTTTACACCAGAAGTTGAAGTTTGTGCGTGAAGGAAAAGTGGTAATTATAAGTGAGAACAGACATTATTGATATCTCATTTGTCATTTTTCAACATTGTGGAGGCGGATGAAGCTGTTGTTGGAACCAAGTTCCAAGCTTTATCCATTGATAATATAAGAGGAAATGAGAATTTTATGGCTTCGTTTAAGGATGCTCGGCAGGTTGTGTGTAATGGCCATAGTGAAGTATGGGGACAGATTGTTGATCCACCTATAAACAAGAATAGAGTTGGCTTGGGGTTCTCTGTGAAGAATGATAAAGGTAAGAGCATGAAGCCGAAGTCTGCTGCAGGCAAGTATCAACACATCTTTCATAGCGGGGGTTATCTTCATCCAATTGTTTCTGGGATTAATGCCATTGTAGAAGATGAAGCAGAGCCAGAAATGCCAAATTATGTGACGCACGGAGTTAGGGTTCAGAACTGGATCATCATTGATGTTCCCTCTTGCATACATGTTTCGAAGTAATTTGTTTTTGTTAATCTTTTTTGAAAAGCTTTCACTCTGCCCAAGGTGAAAGTATTAATATTGTATGGGCTTATCGGTTTGCTTTGATTTTTAAAATCAATAATAAAAGTTGTCTTTGTTTTCCAAATTGTGTCTTTATTTTTTACTTTTTCTTGGAAAATGGTAATCAGAAAAAACCTTTCAAAATAAATAATAACTGAAATTCAATATGCATGATCACTTGTTATATGTGTCAGTTTCTAAAAAGCAATCATAAATCATATGTGCAGATTAATTAAAAAACCTATTGAATATAATGACCCTGCACCCTCTCCCAACTTTGAATTTCCTGTGTACGGGGCCGAAGAAGAAGACTATGATGAGATTCCAGAAGAAGTCTCACAGTTTCTTGAGCACGAGGAGAATTCCATTCATCCATATAAAGAGCCATTGGAAGTAATCAATTTGGGTTCAGAAGAAGATCCGAAGGAAGTCAAGATTGGAGCATTATTACATCGTGATGTAAAGAGCGTGTTGATTGAGATATTGAAAGAGTATGTGGATATTTTTGCTTGGTCTTACCAAGATATGCCTGGTTTAGATACAGATATTGTAGAACACCATTTTCCGCTGAAGCCAGAGTGCCCTCCAATCAAATAGAAGTTGCGAAGAACTCACCCAGATATGGCGGTGAAGATCAAAGAAGAAATTATAAAGCAGATTAATGTCGGTTTTCTTGTGACATCAATGTACCCTCAGTGGATTGCCAATATTGTCCCAGTACCAAAGAAAGACGGAAAAGTTCACATGTGCATAGGTTACAGAGATCTAAATAAAGCTAGTCCAAAAGATGATTTTCCATTGCCACACATTGATATGTTAGTGGATAGCACAACAAAATTCAAAGTATTCTCATTCATGGACGGATTTTCCGGGTATAATCAAATAAGGATGGCTCCTGAGGACATGGAAAAAACAATGTTTATCACACTCTGGGGAACATTCTGTTACAGAGTGATGCCCTTCGGGTTGAAGAACGATGGCGCAACGTACCAGAGAGCTATGACAACCTTACTCCATGATCTGATGCACAAGAAAATTGAGGTATATGTTGATGATATGATTGCTAAATCTCGGACTGAAGAAAGGCGTATAGAAGATTTGTTGAAGTTGTTTCAGCGTTTGAGGAAGTATCGTCTCCACTTGAATCCAAATAAATGTACCTTCGGTGTTTGTTCAGGGAAATTGTTGGGTTTCATTGTTAGTTAGAGAGGGATTGAAGTTGACCCTGATAAAGTCAAAGCAATTCAAGAAATGCCAGCGTCGAGAACTAAAAATCAATTCAGAGGGTTCCTCGGGCATTTGAATTATATTTCCATATTCATTTCCCACATGACTGCAACGTGTGAACTGATCTTTAAGTTGCTAAAGAAAGATCAAGGTTGTGTGTGGACATATGACTGCCAAAGGGAATTTGAAAGTATTAAAGAATATCTGGTTGAACCTCCTATCTTGCTCCGACCTATTAAAGGAAGACCATTGATTATGTATCTGACAGTGTTAGATAATTCCATGGGCTGTATTCTGGGACAAAAAGATAAAACAGGGAAGAAAGAGTACGCCATTTATTATCTCAGTAAAATTTTTACTGATTATGAACCACGCTATTCCATGCTGGAAAAGACATGTTGTGCTCTGGCCTAGGCGGAAAAACGTTTGCAGCAGTATATGTTGAATCACACTACTTGGTTGATCTCTAAAATGGATCCAATCAAGTACATTTTTTAAAAGCCTTCTCTTACTGGGAGAATTTCCCACTGGAAGATGTTGTTATCTGAATATGACATCGAATACGACACTCATAAAGCTATTAAAAGTAGTGTGTTGGCATATTATCTTGCTCACCAACTAGTTGATGATTATTAGTCTGTGATGTATGATTTCCCCGATGAGGATGTGATGTTTCTGAAAGTGAAAGATTGTGATGAGCCATTGCCTGAGGAAGGTCTTGATCCTGAATCTCGCTGGAGCATGATATTTGATGGAGCTGTGAATGCTTATGGTAAAGGAATTGGTGTTGTGATTGTCACTCCACGTGGATCACACATTCATTTTACTGCAAGGTTGACATTTGATTGTACTAATAATATGGCAGAAAATGAGGCTTGCATCATAGGTCTCGGGGAAGCTATTGATCTGAGAATTAAAATTCTTGATGTGTATGACGATTCAGCTTTGGTAATAAATCATATTAAAGGAGAGTGGGATACTCGTCACCCTGGCTTGTCCCTTACAAAGATTATGCTAGAAGATTGTTACCCTTCTTTAATAAAGTTGAATTCCATCACATCCCCAGAGAAAAAAATCAAATGGCGGATGCTCTGGAAACTCTGGCTTCTATATATCAAGTGAATACTTGGAATGATATACCTCGAACTATAGTTCGGCGACTGGATAGGCCGGCTCATGTGTTTACAACAGAGAAAACGAGAAGCCTTGGTATTATAATATCAAGCATTTTCTCCAGACTCAGGAATACCTGATTGGTGCATCGAATAAAGATAGAAAGACATTGAGAAGATTGGTTGGCAGTTTCTTCCTCAGTGAAAATGTGTTGTACAAGAGAAATTATGACATGGTCTTGCTCAGATGCGTGGATAGAGACGAAGCAGACATGTTGATGCATGAGATTTATGAAGGTTCATTTGGAACTCATGCCAATGGACATTCGATGAATAAAAATATGCTAAGGGCAGGTTACTATTGACTGACAATGGAATTTGACTATTACAAATTTGCAAAGAAGTGCCATAAATTCCAGATTTATGCGGACAAGATTCATGTGCCTCTGAAACTTATAAATGTTATTTCTTCCCCGTGGCCTTTCTTTATGTGGGGTATTGACATGATTGGAATGATAGAACCCAAAGCTTCGAATGGACACCATTTTATCTTGGTAGCAATTGGTTACTTCACCAAATAGGTGGGAGTTGTGCTTCATATGCTAATGTTACTAAGCAGGTGGTAGTGTGCTTCATTAAGAATAATCTCATATGTCAGTATGGTGTGCCGAGCAGAACTATCACCGATAATGGCTCGAATCTGAACAACAAGATGATGACAGAACTTTGTGAAGAATTCAAGATTGTCCATCACAGTTCATATCCGTACAGGACGAAGATCAATGGGGTTGTTGAAGCTGCTAATAAGAATATCAAGAAGATCATCCAAAAGATGGTTGTTACTTATAAAGATTGTCATGAAATGCTCCCTTTTGCTTTATATGGATATAGGACATCTGTCCGCACTTCAATAGGAGCAACCCTATTCTCCTTTGTGTATGGAATGGGAGTGGTGCTCCCAATCGAGGTTAAGATTCCCTCTTTGTGTGTGATAATGGAAACCAAGTTGTCAGAGGTTGAATGGGTCCATAACAGGTTTGACCAATTGAATTTGATCGAAGAGGAGAGAATGACGGCTTTGTATCATGGTCAGTTATATCAGAAGAGAATGAAGAAAGCTTTTGATAAGAAGGTCAAACCTCGTGAATTCAGAAAAGGCGACCTCGTACTCAGGAAGATCATGTCTTTTAACGCTGATTCTAGGGACAAGTGGACTCCCAATTTTGAAGGCCCATATGTTTTCAAGAAAGCCTTCTCTGGCGGTACATTAATTCTTGAAACTATGGATGGCGAGGAGTTCCCACATCCCATGAATGCCGATGCAATCAAGAAATACTTCGCCTAAAGAAATAAAAGAACAACTCGCTAAGTTGAAAACCCGAAAGGGTGGCTTAGGCAAAAAGGAGTGTCTCGGTAGGCCGAAAACCCGAAAGGGCGGTCTAGTCAATAATTAGAGACATAAATAGAATAAAATTTCCCGCTAAGTTGAAAACCCGCAAGGGCGGCTTAGGCAAAAGTTAGGGACTTTCTTAGCAAGTAAATACATCAGACAAGACTTGATCATTGAAGCAACAATTTTCTTGGATCCTCAGCATACTTCAACGGAAGCTGCTGCTCAGAATTTCAAATTTGTTAGAGGGAATAGTGGTCATTACATCTCAATGTATCTTTTCCATTATATATTACCTTTTTCCGAACTTTGTAATCATCCGTGGAGTCTCGCCATTCGCAGACTACCATTCTATCAATAAAATTTGAGCTTTTACCCAATTATTTGTAATTCTTATTTTATTCAGCTTACAAAGACTCCATTTATTATTGATAATAATTTTCAAAGCAAAAAGATTAAATAACAAAATTGTTTTTCAAAAAGAATTTACAACTTACTTTTACTTTAGATTTTGTGATTCAAGAGGAAAACAAAAGTGGTGATCCCAGGAATGGACGAACTCCAGTAATTTTGGGAAGTTTTGTTTCCTCCAGGAAGGTTTTCTCAGGTCGTTTTCGTTAGTATGCGCGTGATTTTTGTATATTGAAGACGATACCAATTGGCGTAAGGTGCAGTATTGGGCTGTGATCCCATTGTCCCCAGTCAAGTCTTGGTTCATTTTTTATTTTGGGTTTGCATGGTCTGAAGTCTCTATCCCAAATTCCTTAGCGAAGTCTTCCCTCATATGACGAAAGGTCTTGTTCCCTTGGTGTGCTGAGATGGAACTATTTGCAAAACGTCACTCTTTCTACAGTATTGGCATTATTGTTGGTATTTATTTCCCAGGAAACTAGACCAGGGCAGTATATTTTCTAAGAAGTGTTGAGACAATTGTCAACCCTTTGGGTTTTCACCCACCAAGTGTTGGGTTTGATTTAAAATCCCTATGAGTTTGACCTCTTTCTATAATGTTGACTTCTTGATTCCCCAAGAAGGCTATCCCAGGGCATCTTTTGTTGGAATAAGTTTGCATGATATGCAGACTCAATCTGAGATTCCCCAGTGAAGGCCTCGCTTATTTGATATAAGTCTTTTCTCCCCGTGCATGCTGAGTTGGACTTATTTGTGAAGTATCTCCCTTTCGGCAGTACTTGTATTTTGTTTGATTGCCCGATAATCGGGCAAGGGCAATGTTTTATTTAAGAAGTGTTGAGACAGTTGTCAACTTTTCAGGTTTTCATCCGCCAATTGCTAGGTTTAATTTAAAATCCCCATAAGATTGATTTCTTGTTGTAATGTTTGACTTCTTAACTCCCCAAGTTGTTATCCCTATGAGGTTTCATACTTTTTCCCCAAAGAAGTTGGTGCAATACTTACTCTCAATATTGAAGAACGTATCTTGGTTTCCTCTCTTTGATGTGGTGTTGACCTCCCCAATGAAGTCAGCACGAGGTCTCCCGTTGATATCTCGACGATGAGGCACTATCTCCTCTAGTGATCTCTGCATGATATTTCTCCAATGAAGTCAACACGAAATCCTCAGTTGATGTTTTGACGATATGGTTTCCATCTGCCTTATTTGAAGTCAGTATTGCAATCCCCAGTAGGAGTATGGACCGTGAAACATTTGTTTCACCATTGAAGTCTGAGTGCTATTCCCCGATAAATCCTGGAGAAGGATGTTATATCCCTATATATGTACTGTTTTGTCGCTATGATTTGTTTACTTCCGGATTATGTTCCTTCCTAGTGAAGTTAAGCCGCGAAATAGGATTTTGTTTCCTCGGTTGGTGCTTATTTTCTTATGGAATGTTCATCTTGGATGTGATTTAGCCGAGTGTTGATTGTGCTCGAGTTGGTTTTGCCTGGTTACTCCCAGTGTTATATGTTTGTTTTGTCAGCATATACATGATAACACTCATACATTCATACATACATCATGCATAGTTAAATTTAGCAAATCATCGCTCATTCACATTCGTTAATATTTTGTTGACATATTACCCTGTTTTGCAGAGTTGTGTTATCCTCTCTCCAATAGAGTGTCGGCCTTAAGCAGAAAGTGTATATTCTTTCAATTTCCCCACTGAGTTGTCCCCCGTGGAAGATTTTTGCTTTAGCCTTCCTTTACAGCTCTTTGTATGGATAGATTGGGTTTCCCTCTTGAGTTTATTTCTCAAAGGATGTATTTTGGTTGACTGTTTCACTCCAGTTTATTTCTGGTTTGAATCTTTGTTTCCCGACAATATTATTACTTTAGATTTCTGCAAGCTTCGACCATTGGTTTGAGAATGTGCATTTATTTTGGCACGAGAAAACTTTTATCTCCTCAGCAGGAATATATCGGCATTTCCCCAGTAAGTCATGATTCATTCCCTAGGAAGTCATATTTCTTTCCCCTAGAAGCCCTATTACTTTCCCCGGGAAGTCATTTTTACAATCCTTCATAACGGCAAGTACCAGGTCTCTTTATTTGAGCAACTGATACTTCCCTGTAAAAGTTAGTGTTACTTTTTTTTGCTATCTTCTCTATCAGTGGATAGTTTACAGTTTGTTGTGAAATCTTTACAAGTGGTAGTCTCTTTATTTGAGACAACTTATATATTACCCTTTCCAGACGGAATGCCTTGGTTAAAGAAGAAGTTGAGACCCGTTCTAGGTGAAACGCCAGAATTTTAAAGAAACTTGTTATTCTTTTTCTACCTTCAGTGAACATTGGTAGTTCACCGTCAGTGAACATCGGTGCTAT
The DNA here is from genome assembly GCA_948472305.1 of Vicia faba. Taxonomy (NCBI): domain Eukaryota; kingdom Viridiplantae; phylum Streptophyta; class Magnoliopsida; order Fabales; family Fabaceae; genus Vicia; species Vicia faba. Next base: position 385,872,809 of record OX451740.1, on the reverse strand, counting down.
GATATTTCTTTTCTCTCTACCTTTAGTAAAATTTGGTAGTTCACCATTAGTGAACGTTGGTGATTGTTATCTTTTTACTACCTTCAGTGAACGTTGGTAGTTCACCGTCAGTGAACGTCGGTGCTATGATATTTCTTTTCTCTCTACCTTCAGTGAAAGTTGGTAGTTCACCAGCAGTAAATGTTGGTGATTGTTATCTTTTTGCTACCTTCAGTGAAAGTTGGTAGTTCATCGCCAATGAACTTCAATGTTTGTCTCTCTACCTTCAATGAATGTTGGTAGCTCACTGTCAGTGAACGCTGGTGTTGTTGTTCTTTTCTCTTTCTACCTTCAGTGAACGTTGGTAGTTTCTCTTTCAGTAAAAGTTGGTGTATCCTTTGATCTTTTACCATCCTTTATGAGCCGATATCCTTTTGATCTTCTACCTTTAACTATGAGTTGGTAGTTTACTGTCATCTATGAGTCATTATCTTTTTTATCTTCTACCTCTGACTATTGAGTTTGGTAGTTCACAGTTGGTTGTCAATCGCTTGTATCCTGTACTATCTCCTCTTTAGCTGAGTTGATGCTACCTTATCTCTTCTTTGGGTGTTACACCAATAGAGTCGGGTCTTTTTGATTCACCAGTGATTTATTTTCCTGGTCGGGTTTCTCTTTTGATCCTTATTTCCTTTGCTACATCCCCAGTGGTGTTTTGCATCCCTTTGAAGTTGTTCATTTGCATTCATACTCATAAGCATTGCATGGCATCTTAGGACCAAAAATAGGGTTTGTTTTATATTTAAGTATCTCCGATCACATTGACATGAAGATTTTTAACCTTCGTATCTCCGGATAGAAGAAACTTAAATAAGGGCAGCTGTTATACCCTAATTTTTTCCCCTAAGATCCCTTCATCATATCATATTGATTCAATCACAACAAGATCACATTAGGGCTTTTGGTTCTCCTCCCTATCTTTAGCTTTGCTCTTTGAGTAATCACTAAGCACCTTGACTTGTTTTTCTTTTGTGATCATGCATGTTTTGTTTTGACTTTCCTTTTAATTAATAAAATGCAATGTTGGTTTGTCTTACTTGTTAATAATGTAGGTAAAGGCAATGTGGCTTAGCAAGTTGATCCATGGGTTCATGAGTTTATTTCCATGCCCTATTCAATAAAGCTTGAGAAATTCAAACCTCACCATTGAAGTTGTTTTGGAAGGAATGGCATGGCAAGGTTTATTTTTGTTCACCAAATTTCAAAGTTATCAACATTGATTCAAAAGTACAAGGGGTTGATTTAAGAAGTTGTCATGGTGGGACAAGGCCTTGTTCCCATTGGTAACAAGTGCATATTTCTATCAATTCTCAAGATATGGAAGTGGTTTTGGTTGCTATTATTTCTCATTATCATCCTCAACAACTTCTATCTACAAAGCAAAAGCGTTGGTACAAGAAGGTTGTTTAAAATTGTCAAAGTTCCTCAAAGCATTTTCTTGATCTAGGAGCTAGGGTTTTGAACTTCAAAGAAGTATATTTTGCTCATCTTTTTGTATTTTTGAGTGATTCCAAAAACCTCCTTCTCTTAAAAGGTTTATTAACAAATCACTTTAAAAGTTTCGAGGAGTTTTCTTGTGGAAGAAACTTGATGATCAAGAAAGATTACAAGTCCTCCAGATGAACCCCCAACTTCCCATGTGTGACTTCAAATGATCATAACTTGGTCAATTTTTATCACCTTGAATCCACTCTTTTTCCATAATGATCTTGAGGATGTGAACTTTATTCCTTCTTTTATATGCAAAGTGAGAAAATGGATGGAGCATTCCTTAAGGATACAAAATATTATAGGTCATTTCATGATTTTTTGCCAACTTCAACAATTCATAACTCACTCGATTTTTGGATATTTTGAATGGTTCAAGTTTAAAAATTTCATTCAAGAGGTCTATTTCATGCCATCTTTTTTGGTCAAGAGAAAACTCCAAGAGGAAGGCCATGTTTGGACGCAGAACATTATAGGTCACTTTTGAAGAAAAACTTGAAATATTTCTAAGTATGGAAAGTCAACCTCTTTTTCCCAACTTTGACTCATTGCAACTTTCAGCTCAAACATCCATTTGATTATATTCTTTTTCCATTGCAAAGGTTGTAATCTCATCTTTCTAAAGCATCAAGAACCATGCCCTAAGAACCCTTGAGCTGAGAATGCCATTGTTTCAAAAGTGGTAACTTAGAGTTGAGATTTCTCCAAAAGTCAGAATTTGAAATCCTTAATTTGGCTTCTAAACACAAAATTGTTGCGCGTTTTTGCTTCTAAACATGTTTAGTGAACTTCCAGAAGTGATTAGCATAGCAAAACGCAAGGTTTGAATGAGTTTTGATTAAAATAGAGAATTTTTTTTATTAATAACCATGTATTAAAAAAATATTTCGCAAATAACCGGGTTTCGGAAAAAATTACGCAAATAACCATGTTTGAGATGGCTCCACAAAGGAGGAGCCATCTCATTTGGCGCATGCACCTAGGGTTTTGCCCTAGGCGCCATCTCACTTGGCGCCTCCATTGGCTTTTAGCCAAGTGAGATGGCACATGCTCCTTAAAAAGGAGAGGAGGCGCCATCTCACTTGGCGCCTAGGGCAAAACTAGGGTTTTTTGCTGTTTTATAAATAATTCGTCCGTTTCTTTGAAATTTCTCACACTTTCTCGCACTGTATTTTTATTTTGTACTCCCTTATTTACGTAATGACGTCGCCTATGATTTTTAGCAGAGATGGTTACGTTATATTCTCCGCCACCAAACCTGCGATGAAAATGAAATTCTGGCACATTCACTCCATGGAGCGTCTGAAGCGGGAGTTGATGCGGTGGCTAGATGGAGACATCGCCGAGGGGGAAAAAATTCGAAGGATCCAGCGAAAACAAACAACAACCTCGCATGCGACAGGAAGACCTAATGTGTGGTTGGAGGAAGTCAAAACAGACAGTGATGTAATGCTGATGATGCATGGGTCAGATGAAATTGTGTTAACAGTTGTAATTTCCTAGATTGATTATCGTTAATCATTGTTGTATGCGAAAACCCTAATGTAATTTCCTATATTGAATTTCCTAAATTGTGTGAACAGTTTTATTAACGGAAAACCCATAATGTTTACAACACAAATATTGAAAATATTTATTGTATTACAAAATTTATGTGGTCGAGCCAGACGCCCGATTCGGACAATTTTTGCGATTGTGTCCGACCTGACGGCATAAACCACACTTTCTTTCCAACCTGTCAAGATCGTCCATTTCTGTTGTTATGCGCCTGCTTTTGGGACGACCCTTCTTGTTCCTTCGCATTTGGTCATTGTGCCAAACTATATCACCGTTGTATTCAGGCCAATAGTCCGGTTTTGCCACCAAAGGAAAGTTGTTGTTGTAAACAGTGAGCAACGTTTTAGATTTATAAACGTTTGAGAGCAGTTGAAGCGCGTCTTGATGGGTATGCGCACAAGCGGCAATGACATGAGAGCAAGGCATACGAAAAGCTTGAAACCTGCCACAATCGCACCATTGAGAAGGTAAAATGACCCTATATTCTTGTCTTGCCAGGCCTTCATTGTGGTCAATTGTCTCTTTCACAATGAAGTTGTGGCTATGGCGGTCAAACCGTGTAACCATGTGAGTGTTGGCTTTAGCACTTTCAGCCTTAATGTATTTCATACAGCTTTCACTCCATAGTTGTCCTGATTGCAAGACCGCATACCACATTTCACCTCTTTTGGCAAATAACGCAGCCATCCTAAAATACGTGGATTTCACCAAGGCAGTGATGGGGAGGTTTCGTATGCCCTTGAATACCCCATTCATTGATTCAATAAGATTTGTAGTCATATTCCCCCATCTTTGGCCATTGTCGTATGACCTAGTCCATTTTTCGACCGGTATATTGTCGATCCACGTACCGGCTTCTGGGTTAGACAAACGGATCTCGTTGCGGTAATATTTGAATGTGGGTTGTGTCAGTGCGTATCCCGCATTCATCACCGCTTTCCTCAATGTTTTGTCCTTGACCTCTCTCGAGAAATTCTGGACGATATGCCTGACGCAATAGACATGCGTAGAAGGAGGGTCATGCCAACCATTTGCCAGATTATTATAGGCACTTTCAATGGAGGCATGTCTGTCCGAGATCAAACAGAGATCTGGTTGAGGAGCCACGTGTGTACGAAGATTTTTCAAGAAAAAGCTCCAAGCACCACCGGTCTCCCCCTCGACAAGGGCAAACGCAACGGGGAAAATGTTATTGTTGCCATCTTGTGCAACTGCCATCAAAAGCGTGCCTTTGTACTTCCCATACAACCAAGTCCCGTCTATTTGTAGAATTGGTTTGCATGATGCAAACCCTGAGATGCATGGTTGAAATGCCCAAAAGACGCGACTGAATATTCCGTTGCCATGTAGTAGACTACCATCTTGAGCGTACGCTGGCAATGTTTCCAGAACATAAACACTACCTGGAGAATATGTCTTGAGTGCATTTAGGTAGCGGGGAAGTTCTCGGTATGACTCCTCCCAGTTTCCGTACACCCTTTCAATCGCCTTAGTCTTTGCTAACCACGCCTTACGGTAAGACGGAGTGTAGTTAAAAACCGTGGTGATGTGGGAGATGATTGTTTTCACCTTCAAAGAAGGGTCATTGCTGACCAGGGGTAGGATTTCTTGACAGATTAGATCATGGTTGAGTTTTCGGTGGTCTTGTGATTGAGTGGAACTTACACAAGTATGGGTAGTCATGGAACCTATGACCCAGCAGTCACCCCTTAGTCTGTATGAAGCGGTCAGCTTGAACATGCAGTCAGGGTGGACACACTTGATCTTGTACCTTTCCGGGTTTACACGATCCACCTTATAATCAACCGAGTTGAGCATGTGAAATTTTTTGATGGCCCTTATGCATTCCTCTCTATTACGAAACTTGTCCTTCTCTTTTAAATTTTCATCTGATTGCATATACGGTTGGAAAAACAAGTCCGTAGAAGGTTCATCTCCGCCCATGTTGAAGTTTGTCATGTGCGTAGGTGGTGTGTAGATTTTGTCGGTAGGAATACTTGGGATGCCATCATCGTCAGAATCGCCGTTCACCATTTCATCGAACTCTAACTCGTTATCTTCTTCTTCATCATCAACGGCATCCACCTCATCTTGCTCATTCTCCAAAGGATCAACCTCCTGTGTCACCGGAGGCTCTACCTCCTGTGTCACCGGAGGCTCTTGAAACAGAACGTACAACTCAATAGAGTCGTTTCCAGAATAGACATGGCTGGAAATCATGTTCTGGAAATCCTCGTCATCTTCAATTGCAACCTTATAAAATATGACTTGGTTGTTTCCAAAAAAGACTGGACTCTGATAAAATATTTGGGATACCGGGCCTCGTTCAAGTTTGGCCTCCAATCTTTTCTTAAAGTAGGAGAAATTTGCTTTCCCGTTTAAGAGAAATCAGACATTGTCGGTGTTTCTAAACAAAAACCCAACTGTGGGACACATGTATGTCTCACCGTTGAAATGTGCTTTGACAACAAATTATGGTGAAGAGGCCATTGTGTAGAATTGTTTTAGGTATGAAGGTGGGAATGTTTTGGGTTTATTGATTATATGAAGGTATGAATGCTGGAATGTTTGAAGGTTAGATGACTGATTCGAAGGTTGGAAAATTTTACAGTTTATGTGAATGAATGTTATGTTCAACCTAAGGCAAAATATTTCAATTAAGTAAGTGATGCAACCCCCCAAGGCTGCCAATAATATTACATGCATGGGCTTATGCTGCCACCTAGCCTGGCCCTATTCTACACACATAAAAGTTATGTGTAAGCCTGCCACCCATCAACTCCAATGGCCTTGCATGCAACAGAGAAAGGAATCCCAAAGGTTGTCACGTAGCCTGGGCCAATGCTGTAAAACGTGACACCTCTTATTCGCCAAATGGGGTGGCGACACCATTCATTTTTGTACTATTTCGCCAAGTGAGATGGCGCCTCCCTTACTGTCCAATCGTGATACATGCATGGGCTTATGCTGCCACCTAGCCTGGCCCTATCTTACACACATAAAAGTTTTGTGTAAGCCTGCCACCCATCTACTCCAATGGCCTTGCATGCAACAGAGAAAGGAATCCCAAAGGCTGTCACGTAGCCTGGGCCAATGCTGTAAAACGTGACACCTCTTATTCGCCAAATGGGGTGGCGACACCATTCATTTTTGTACTATTTCGCCAAGTGAGATGGCGCCTCCCTTACTGTCCAATCGTGATACATGCATGGGCTTATGCTGCCACCTAGCCTGGCCCTATCTTACACACATAAAAGTTTTGTGTAAGCATGCCACCCATCTACTCCAATGGCCTTGCATGCAACAGAGAAAGGAATCCCAAAGGCTGTCACGTAGCCTGGGCCAATGCTGTAAAACGTGACACCTCTTATTCGCCAAATGGGGTGGCGACACCATTCATTTTTGTACTATTTCGCCAAGTGAGATGGCGCCTCCCTTACTGTCCAATCGTGATACATGCATGGGCTTATGCTGCCACCTAGCCTGGCCCTATCTTACACACATAAAAGTTTTGTGTAAGCCTGCCACCCATCTACTCCAATGGCCTTGCATGCAACAGAGAAAGGAATCCCAAAGGCTGTCACGTAGCCTGGGCCAATGCTGTAAAACGTGACACCTCTTATTCGCCAAATGGGGTGGCGACACCATTCATTTTTGTACTATTTCGCCAAGTGAGATGGCGCCTCCCTTACCGTCCAATCGTGATACATGCATGGGCTGCCACCTAGCCTGCAAGAGTGACACCTTACATTATTTGTAAATGCATGCATGCATATGTGTAACTCCCTAAGCATGCAAATGTGACACCTCGCAGGCATGCAACCACTACATCAAAATTATTTGCCTATAAATACATACCTTATGAAACATCTCTCACACCCACACAACTCTCACTCTCTGCTACGAAATATTTCTTAAGTCTATCATACTCTCTATTTCTTCCTAAGTCTTTCATTCTCTCAAGCGTTCTGAAGAATGGCCCTTCTAACAATGGGAGATACTCACAGAGGCACAAGGGAAAACATTGCTGCATTTGTAAGTCTCTTCTTTGGTTATACATTTTCATACTTTAAAAAACGTGTTGTTCATCTTAATTAATCTTACTCTTGTTTAATTATGATCTCAGGATACACAAAGATTCAGAATCCGTTCGCACAAATACCTGGCTCCCGACCCTTTCATCGTCCCTTATCTGGAATATGCAGGTTTTGGACACGTGATAAAGATCTCCAACTGCACCATTGACTCCAAATTCATCCTTGCAATGTTGGAGAGGTGGAGACCGGAGACCCATACATTTCACCTACCAATAGGTGAATGTACCATCACTCTCGAAGATGTGTACATGCTACTGGGCCTCCCTATTGACGGTAAAGCGGTGAACGGGTCGGTTCAACAACCCAACTCACAGTGTGAAGAACTGTTAGGTAGGGACATGGTAGAAGGTGGTGGAGCAAGAGGGCAGGGAATACTACTCACTGACCTGAAACGGCATTATGCAAGTATGGAATTAAATGAAAATTCCTCAGAGAATGACCGAGTAGTAAAAGCCCGAACTTATATTATGATACTTTTTGGTACTTTTTTATTTCCCGAAAGTACGGGAAATAGTGTAAATTTCATGTACTTACATTTACTAACAAATTTTGATAAAACTAGAAAATTTAGTTGGGGTTCTGCAGTATTAGCCCACCTGTACAGTTCCTTGTGCAAAAACACAGTCAAGGAAAAATGTACATTTTATGGGTGCGCATTTTTACTACAAGCCTGGGGTTGGTGGAGGATGGAGTCCTTAAACCCCATCAACAACAACACTTTTGGTTTCCCTTACGCAACAAAGTAAGTCATTAAGTTATAGCATTTATAACTATTCTTCTCTTTCCAAAATATATGCTAAAAATAACATGTTTCTCATTTCCTATAGGTACTGCGTGAGGGGTATGGATTACGGCAAGAATCCCAGATTCAATGTCGCACTCTACCGGAATCTGTTGGATCACTTAGGCCCAGATGACGTAAGTCGTAGCTTTTAACTTTTGTTCATTTTAATTATTTATACATTACTTTTGCGCTTACCTGATTTAAATTTTATCGCAGTTCGTCTGGAGACCATATTTGGGTTTGGACCATTCTCCAAATCCAGAGGATGCAGCAACTTGGACTGCAAAGACTGCACTCATTCGGTTCAACATTGTGGAGATGCACCACAGCGACCGTGTGAAGATGCAGTTCGGAATGATCCAAGAGATACCAAGTGATCCAACAGATTTGTCCCCCTGGCATCTAAAAAGGGTCGACGCCCAGTGGAATCTAACCAACTGGAAAGACTTTGCTCCAGAATGGTGTAAAATGTGGCAAAGGCGTCACCGCTACATCTTGCAATCCCCTATTTTCCTTACTCAAGGTAACATGCGACACACCGATCAATATATGTCGTGGTACAGGTCGGTTAGTAACCCAGATATGCACGTGTCTCATCCGAGGTACTTGGTTGACCCACGCACACAATGGGCACAACCCTCGATTCCCCACCAACAAACCCAAAATCCATCAACCTCAAACCAACCCCCTAGAAGAAACAGACCAACAAACACACAACCACATTCCCCACCACAACACAACTACAACCAAATGCCGTACTACCAACCACAATCACCGCCAAACTACCAATACCCAGATATGCCTCAAACCCAACCACAATACCAACCCCAATACCAGCAAACCCACATACGCCATACACAATTTCAGTCTTCCACATATCCCAATATGGGGCCCTCAACATCCAGCCTTAGCCCTGATATGGGAATGTCAGAAGATTATGACCAACCCGACCAAACCTACCATCAACCACCATATCACCAAACAACCCAACATCCACAGTACCAAACACCCCAAGATCCATTTCCTTTCTACCCCCCATACTCAGACGACCAATGCTACCGACCAACCATGGAACCCCACCCACCGCCAACACGACCAAACTTCGAGGGTATGGGTAACCGACTGTACCAGAGCGGATCTTCGAGATATGGAGATCTTACTGATTTTATGGATTCGGATCGCATTGACTTCGCTGGGCCATCGACCTTGCCGCAACAGGAAACGAGACGGCACCCAGCAAGAGAAAGGCGAGGACGGGGATGCGGAACTGGGGGTCATTACCGGGTTCCTGGGGATCATTGATGTATCTTTTTTTTTTCCAGTATTTTTTGTATCTATTTTTTTACTGTTATTTAAATGTAAAACAGTTCAATGTAATTATTTTTTATCAAATAAAAAATCAATTTTGTTTATCTCTGTCTAATACGCAACGCGCAGGAAAGAAAAAAAAAATTTTTTTTTGACCTAACTTTGTACATAGGCGCCATCTCACTTGGCTTAGGGCTTGCCATTTGCCCTTAGGCGCCAAATGAGATGGCGCCTCCCTTATAAAAAGAGGAGGATGCGCCAAATGAGATGGCTCCTCCTTTATGGAGCCATCTCAAACATGGTTATTTGCATAATTTTTTCCGAAACCCGGTTATTCGCGAAATATTTTTTTAATACTTGGTTATTAATAAAAAAAATTCTAAAATAGAAGTCACACTTTTCTTGTTTGCAACTTCACACGATTTCCCTCCAAACTTCATCATTTCACACGCTTGGACATTCCATCAGCTTCCCTATAAATAGAGGGTCATTCCCCATTCATTTCCTTAAGCTTTGAGAGCCAAAAACACCCTGCCAAAACCTCACACGAACCCATCTTTTTTGAAATCGGTTTCTGAGATTTAAGCTTCTTTCTCCAAAATTCTTTGCACATTCATCATTCTTAAGCATCATACAAACTCTCCAGCACTTAAACCAAGCAAAACAAACCATAATTCAAGCTACAGAAGTCCAATTTCAGAGCTTCTTTCTTGAACTTCGAAAAGGTAGAATTCTCCACCATTTGGATCCAAATAAAGCACCAACTTATTCTATTCCTTCTCTTGAATCTTGTATTTCTTACAATTTTTAAATCCATTGAGAATTGAGAGAGAAATCTCAAATTGAAGGTGCTCGCTATTTTCTGGGTTTTTGATTTATATCTCTTGCATACCTTATATAAATTTGGCGCGATGGTGATGTTAGGATCGTCTTGAAGATACGAATCCAATGATACTAATATGGGATCCTAATTTTTCCATTTAAAGGATCTCGCAAAATCTCAATTGCAGGGCGTCTGAAGGTTGAAGATGATGACATGTCTCGTCTCAGCCAATGATAGAGTGCCAAATGTTTTAATTTCATTGGTTGCATTTTTTCTGATCCTATGCGTATCTCACTAAGGTCCATATCAAGCACAATGCGTCTGGTCCATTGGATCAGCTTACTAACACATTTTGACTATGATCTGATGGCCCACATCTTTTTGGTTTTATTTTATTTTCTGATTTTATATTTTAATTGATTTAATTTTCAAAAATTCATAACTCTTTTATTTTTTTATCCAAAAATTATGAAAAAAAATTCACAAAAAAACTTTGAATTATTTTTTATCTCATGACTATTTTTTCACATTTTTATTTAGACATTTGTTTTTTTAATATATTTTTGCATTATTTGCTTTATTTTAATTACTTTAAAAATACTTTCTGACATTTTTTAATTCTAAAAATATTCATAAATATCATTTTACATATTTCTGACTTTTTGAAAATTTTATGGAATTTTACGTTGATGTTTACTATTTTTTATCTATTTTCTATTTGTTTGAGCAATTTTAATTAGTTTAAAAATAGTTTCTAATTTTAAAAAATTACCAAAAATTTTATAAAAATATTTGAGTCTATTTCTGATTTTTGTATGACCTTATTTCTTTTTTATGAATCAATTTGAATATAGTTGATTTTTTTCCTTTATTTTCATTTTTATTCATTTTTAAACCCTTTTCAACATATATATTAAATGTAATGTTATTTTGTGATTATTTTCTGGCTGGTCTTGGGTTGATTTTTTATCATGAACTTTGTTAACATCATTGGATCCATGGTGTTGAGTCTAACTCCATAAAAATGGATCAATTATTTTAATAATAGTTTGATTAAATTTTAATTTAAATGTGGTTTATATATTCTTTCTCACCCTTCTTCATCTCATCCCTTTCTTATTGCACTAAGTGTTATTGGAGCATGATCTCTATATCATGTCTCAAAACAAATGATGCATAGATTGCTATTGACCAGTCTTAAAATAGGTGTGACTTCTATATAAGTCCATTTACAATTGCTTAACATAGCGCTAAATATTGTTCCGATTAGAGAAAATGATCATTCGTGGCCCAAACTTATGATTGCAAGCTCAAGATGTTAATTTAAACCCTTTGATCCAATAATATTGAGATTCATTGTTTAAAGGCTTTGGTTCTACCAATCTTCTAATGGATCTTCATCAATTTTGGTCAATGCGGATCACTTAAACATCATTGATCATTATATGTTACATTGAGGATTCTTAAATGGATGATATACTTGACATAAAGCAAATGCAATTCATTGTATAGAGGTTTTGGTTCTACCAATCCTCTAATAAATTCCAAATGCAAGATTCAAGATGGTCATCCAACTAACCACTAATTATTGACAATTGATTTTATTTTATGCTTTATTTTATGCTCTTTACTTTATGCACCATTTACTTTAGCATTTACATTTCATGCTATTTTTCATCTTTGCTCACTTGAGCCCCTTTATATTCTTGTCATTTTTATTTTGCTCACTTGAGTTTTTCTTTTCTTTTTTAAGATACTTAATAATCAACATGAACCATGAAAAACTTCAATGATACTTGGACTATTTGGTTACTATCCTTGGCATTATGGAGTATTGGACTTCTTAGATTTAGGATTAGAAACCTTGGCCTATGTTGGAGACCTTGTGACCTTAATTGATATTTTGTTTGGAGTTCTTGAGGTTTACCTCAAGATATGGGGTTGTTTGTTTGTTTTGTATGCAGGCTATTATGATTACATACTTTGTTTGTAATCTGGAATTCACCCATATACAGTCGTTACTCTGCCCAATTTTTGCAAGGACTTAATACACTTGAAGTTTGATTCCCTCGAGAGGTCTAGTATCTTTGCTTGCTTGGTTTCAATCCAAAGAACGGGAATTCTATCTTGACTCATAATGTCAAGTATTGGCTTCTTGTTGGTTATATGGTTCTTCTCCCTAGCTTTTACCTCATGCTTTAGGATAGTCTCTTCTTCTCCTTCCATCTTCTTTAATTTCAAAAATCTTCTCTCTCCTTTTGAAAACTCTTCTTGTTTTTAAACTTAAACTACTTTCATAATAAACTTGGACCTAGGTCCATGCATTTTCAAAACTTTTTCATAAATAAACTTCAATCAACTTAAATAATACCTTGACTTTTTTTTGAGAAGACTAAAAGTCAATCAATCTCATTTCAAACAATTTTGCCACTTTGGCTGTTTACTTTAAAAACTTTTCTCAAAAGATTGGACTCTTGTCAATCCTTGTAGTGATGCAAACGACTATACTTCTACAATATGTAATGAAGTGAGATATTTTTCACTTGGGTGTTGAGTGAGGCATTGTTCATTTCAAAATCCAAGCCATATCATCCACTTTGAGATGATGCAAATTCTCTTTTCTCATGATTGTGGGTAGTAAGTATGTTTTCCACACGAACAATGACGATGTTGTCTTATATCATAAAATTAACCAACACACTTGTGTTTTAAAATTTTTTAAAAGAGGAACTACGTGTACCCTGATCCCCTATTGCACGAAAGGTGGTACGTAGGCACTAAAGGTTCGCAACCGTGGCGGGTGCAAAAATCATAAAAAAATAATCTTTTCTTACCTCCACCATCTATTTTTTTATACAACATTTTATAGCCAAAATATACAGGTTTTTTTCAAAGAAGTTCCTGCGGAGTACCGTAGATGTTTAGGGTGCTAATACCTTCCCTTTGTATAACCAACCCCCTTACCTAAAATCTTTCCCCCTCTTTTTGGGTTACTCGCTCTTTTCCCATTCCTTTGGAAACAATAAAGCGCGGTGGCGATTTTCATTTTGATATGTATAAGTCTATTCAATCCAATGGCTTAGTCTTAAACATTTATATTGCTACACTACCCCCTTACTCAGAAAAATCTCAAAAGGTCTTTCATGTTCTTCTCACCCTTTCCTTTATTGGATGAAAGAAAAGTCGGTGGCGACTCTTGCTATCCACAATATTTGCAATAAAACATAAAACCTAAAAGTCAGTTCTCCCACCGTATTACATAAACCCTTGCTTTAATAACCACCATTGATATACACCATGAATGATCATTCTTGGATTAGATACTTTTGAAATTTTGGCACTTTCAAATAGATGTTAAGACTCATGTCCCAACACTAAAACACAATGTCAAGACAGATGTTAAGACATCATCTGCTTACAGAATACTTTTACCAAAACAATAAATTATGCATAAGTAATTTGCATAAGGTAAAATACATAATCAATTATTAATCCAATTCGATGCAACTCACATACTCTGGGGGCATTCAAGTCAGGAAGGAAATCCACTATGATAGTATTAGTTTAAAGCTAAACAACCATTCTTTACAACTTATGACCTAATCACTACCTTATGCAACTTATACTTAGGAACCTCCTAGATATGAGAACCCCCTCTTACTTTGCACAGTCACCTTATTGACAATAACGAAAGACCAAAAATAGAAGATCATACTTCCAATTACACATAATCCACTCTTTTCTTAAAAGCTCATAAGTTATTAACAATGAACAATCAATTTACCTTAATGTATTAGAAGATACATGAGTGACATACAAAAAACAACACATTACTCTAAAAAGACTCCCAAATCCTAAGACTCTTATAGAATAACTTCTCCTTATTTTTTACCACTTATCATTAGGTTTAGATTTTTCCTTTTAAAGACCTCAGTTGTCCATGGGCTTCTAATTCTCTTCCTAATTAATTATAGATCCACAAGCCGATGGTTGCACTAATTATGCAGAAAAATCTCCTCAAATCTTAGAACAAAATAACATAAGTTTCCTAAATTGTCTCAACATCCAATTTTAGAAACTAATGTACAGCTGGGGATAAAATCAATTTCTCCAAATAAAATCTTTTTGACCTACACAAGTAAGTGAGATGTATCCAAGAGAATCTCACATAATCAAATCAAATAAGTCATGAAAGTAACAACAAATATGTTATATCAGTTGGCAAAGATGTCATAACATCTTGCTCAACATCTGGAATCAGCAGCACCTGCTATTATAGTTGTTCAATATGTCACAACATCTTGTTCAACATCTGTCTGTGATACATGTTTTCCCAAATGAAACATGTTTTATCAAAATTATTGTAAATCATAAAATCACAAACCTAACCATTTTAAAATAAAAACCTATTATATACTCGAGAGTATACTCTTTACTTTATACAACTTTGTTTAATATGCTATAAGGCTTCATAAAAGTTGTAACACACCCCCTTCAAAACATACTAGGGTTTTACCTTTGGTACCTAAATTTTCTTGGGTCCCGGTGCGTTAGTAATTCTTGAAGATCTAGGGTTACTACCTCTAGACCTTTTCAATTTATCATGATAAAATGGCTCTAAGTGGTCAAACCTATTACAATGCCAACATTTATAAATGAGGCCATTCATTTTCTTCCTTTTTACTTCTTTACTATGTGTTTTACTAGATTTAACGAGGCACAAGTCTCACATGTTCCAACTGAGTTTATAATATTTGTAATTTCAAACTTAAGTGATTTATTACCCTCTTCTATATATTCAAGATAATTCTTAAATTCTAAGTTACATTTTTTTATGTTGGACAAGTTACTTCAAGCACAAGAGAGGGGGGGTGAATCGTGGTATTCAAAATTCGTGATTAATTTTAACTTTCTCAATTAAGATCGTATTAGTAATTTTTAGGCGAGTAATCACAGTGGAAATAAAACAATAAAAGTAAATTGCAGAAAATAAAAGGATAGGGTTAGAAAGATTTCACCAAAGATTTATATAGGTTTGGCCGAAAATTGGCTAATGACTTCTCGGCAAGTGTACTAATAGTTTCACGGTAATAAAATAAGATTGTATCCACAAAGACTACTATTTAACAGAACGATAGTTGTGCAAGTTTAGAAAAGTAACAAATGGGGTTTTTTTGAGTTTGTTTATGAAAAGTAAAAGTTATTCGGAAATAATGAGAAAATGGTCAGGTTGTTCATAGATTCCATTATTTCTCATGTGTTGATGTTTAATGTATTACATGAATGATAAAGTCATTATATTTCCACAACGAATTAACAAAGCCACTATACTCAATCCTTTGTTATATAATTCACTAATTTCTACTAGAGGTCTCCTAATCATATTTAACCAGCATAAGTGAAATTAGGGAATGCAATAATATGTTAATTCAAATGCCACTACTAGACGTCTCCTACTCCTATTCAACCAGCGTAAGCACAATAACTGCCTTAGTTCCAACATACAGGTTATTGGTCAGTATTCCCCATGCGCTCATAATCAGATTAACTGAGTATCTCAAATAAATAGCATTAAGCACAAGAAGCAATTAAATAGAAATATAACTTCAGTCATTCATGCATTGAAAAATTAAACATATGTCCCAATAAGTTCAAAATAAGTTCATCGTGCAAAACCTAACCTATAAGAGTTTAGCTACCCATATTGATACAAATAAATATTAAAAAAATAAGATGAAGGTTGCATGTGAAAATCATTGAATACTGACCTCTAATGGCTTCCAATGCTCATAAAATTGTCCTACAAGTACTCTTTGTCATCACTTCTAGGCCAAAAGTCCCCTTTTAAAGGTGTCCAATCAGTTCAGAATGCGTTAGAAAAGCCTAGAAAAAGAACCCATCGAGCATGTTATGGAACCTATTGCATGCGCGATGTTGCTCAGCTACTTTTTATCTCGCATGCGATGCTCTGTGTTATATTCCGTTACACGTATGATGGTGTGCGATGCTCCGCGTGATTATTCTAGTAACTTTCGCGTTTTTGATCATTTTTCATCCAGTTTTCACCAAGTCCATATTTCTTCATACTTAGTGATTTTTGCATCTTTCTTTGGCATTTATGCTTCATATTTGCTCATCTTTGACTAATTTTACTCTGATTTCTCGATAAAATATATGTAACAATTGAGTGTCATCACAACCCCAAACTTAATATGTTGCTTTTCCTCAAGTAACTTTCCTGCAACTGCACATTTCAAATAGAAAAATAAACTGCAAAAAAGCAACTAAACATAATCTATTCCATAATTCTTTTGTTACCTGATCATCAATCTAGTTCATAACTTAAATCTAGCAATTTCAGAAAACTATCCTCAATCTTCTCAAGTACTCATTTTTTCTTTCATCTCACTATAGCTCACTTAATTTGACAAGGTAATATCTCTATCAACATGCAAAACATTTTATACTGAGTTTGAACATGTTCTAACAAAATTCATCATAGTAATCAAAACACGCACATTTGATGACTTTTTTGGTTATAACTAGGCTTATGTTTAGGTAGGATAATTTTAGGAAAGTAGGATTAAACCTTTGGAGTTAAGCACCTAGTCCTCCTTTTAATATCACACCAACTCTTTTCCTAATTATCGCTACTAGAGATTTAACTTTTGTGGTCTTCACTATTCCTTTTGCATTCAATTTCTTTCTCTTTTTTTGAAGTTGTTTTAACTTTTTTGAATTTTTAACCAAATATATATAGTAGCTCAACCCCAAACTTTAAATTTTGCTCACTTCCAAGAACAACCCCAAACTTATTCTTTTCCATAATACAAAGAACTAAAAATTCTACCTAACTCCAAAGAGAGGATGGAAAGATTTAATCTTTTAAGTCAAATGGCAAATCATTAAGGATGTGTCACTGAAACAAAGGGCTAAGATCAAAGTAGTTGGAAAAAGGATACAGGTTGACTTAAAAAGGCTCAAAGTTTATCACAAACAATTGCCTCGGTGTGCGTAAATCAAACTAGATAAATTTAATCATAAATAACTGACAAAATAGTAATGCATGGATATACTAAATGAAATAAATTGTAAACAATAGAATTTTTTTGGCTCAAACCTTACTAACTAAAGTATCATGTTCTTTCAATTCGTAAGGAAACTTCCTGATAATAAAAATTATTTCTAATGATTCTTTTGGTTCATTTGTTCATCACTAAAGTTGTAATTTTTGTAAATCTGAAAGAAACAAACAACAACAAACTTGTTTATTAAAGACAAGTATAAAATAAATACTACAACAGAGAAGAGCATGTATTTATTACTCTTTGTTAGGCATAAAACAAAAACAATAAAAACTTGCTAAAAACTAAAACTTGCTACATGTTTCTTTTCATATGTTATCATTGTGGAAAAGGTTTTGCATTTCATTCATTATGTTGTTGAAGTCTTTGTTTTGTCTGGCTCATTCAAGTCTCAAATGTTCTCTTATTCTCTCTTGATCTAGATCTTGGTTTTTATAAGTAATTCTTCATGTCATCGGCACTTACGAAGCATGCTCTTGAGCTTTGGGAAGACATGTGGTCTTGTTGTTACTTGCAGAAGTCTTTGAATACAAGTGTGAATTATGAGGCTTTAGCGTACAAGGTAGGTGAAAGTATTGTTACCCACTTTGTCATTCCCGCTGTATGAACTTCCATCCTCCTTTGAAATTCAAATGCTTACTGATTATTTTGCATTTGCGCTCCATGTTGTTGCTCCTGAGGCTAGTAAAATTCTTCAACATCTCTACCATCTCTTCAAAGCCTTGCAAATCGTCACACACAAATGCCTTTTTCCTCACAATGTAGTAATCTACCAATTTGAGATACTTCTCCATATTAGCTTCAGTGAGAAATATTAGATTGGGAAAGGTTGAAACATCTGATGTAGGTTAAGGGTTTGAGGTTTAAGCTCTTGAAACATTGCTTCTCTTTGGAACCATTGTTACTGTAACAACATAAAACAAGAAAAAGAAAGAAAAAATAAAGTAGAAAGTAATATGGTCAGAGAAGAATGAGATTAAGAGAAGAGTATAAAATGTTGGTGTGAGAAAAGTGAATAGAAAAAATTATTTTCACCGTGTTTTATCATATGCGCGATGCTAACTGTAGCCCCCACCGGTTGGATCCAACGGTGATGCCATGTAACATCTCTATTCTGCGCGTTATGATTTACATCACACGCGCGATACATGCTTATCACGTATGTGATTCCCTACGCAATTATTCCATAAATTTTTCTTCTTTTCTCCCTTTCTTTTCCTTATTCTAATTCTTACACTTTATTTTTCTCCCAATTCCATTCATTACTTTGATAAACTACAAAAAAGAACATGATTATTTCAAATAACATAGAATGAAAATTGCAATAAAAATAAACTTACTAATGGGTTTCCACCCATTAAGCGCTTCTTTATCATAATTAGCTTGATGAGTAATTCATAAGGTATGTCAGACGCAAAGGGTGCCCTCATGCCAGATACATATCCTCTAATCATTCATTTATCCACCTTGGTTTATTTAGCCTCAATTTTATAATAGGTTTCCAGGTTGTCCGCATATTGTGTCCATTCATAAGCATTAAAAACAACATTCTCATTATTAAATTGTAGGCTAAGTTCACCTGGTAGAATATATATCACTACCTTCCTAGTTTCCAAGAATAGCCTTCTGATAATTAAGGAATCCTCAGTGTCCTCTTTCATGTCTACCACTATAAAATCTGCAGGAAAAACTAAACCGCCCACTTATACTAAAACATATTCTAAAATACCATAGGGATAAGTAATCGAAAGATCAACTAAGGTAAGAGTCATATCAGTAAGCTTTGGCTCTCCCAAATTAAATCCATTAGTTCTTTTTAGAGGAATCAAACATATGCTAGACCCTAAATCACATAAAGCATGCAGATTTTTCACTTCTCCGATAGTACAAGGAATATTTATCTTATCTGGATCCTTCAACTTGGGTGGAATATTTCTATGCAATATATCAAGGCACTTATCTGTCAAAACTTCCTGCTCACCCTCCTTTTTCGTATTTTTAACAGACAAAAACTTATTCATAAACTTAGCATATTTAGGCATTAGTTCTAAAACTTCATTAAATAAAATACTCACCTGGAGTTTTGCAAGCATCTCCTTAAAATTTTTAAACATCCTTGCGTCATCTTCATGATGATCGGATATGGTGAGTTAACATAGTGAGGCAACTCTGGACTAGGATAATTCAAAATCTGTTTGTTAGTCCTTCTCAAGGTTTAGTTTTAATCTATAAGCTAATTAATTATATCCCCTCTCATGGAGTAGTCACTCGTGTTTTCACTCACCTCTTTCTCTTTCCCAACTTCTACCTCTTCTTCTACATTCATTACCACTTCAACTATTTTATCATCTCTCAGGTTTGCGTTTACTCTAAATCTTGATTCTAAGGATTTACAAGTTTCATTCTTAGGATTGTCAATCATGTCACTACTAAATCCTCCACTAGAACTCGGTATATTGACTACCTAATGAGACAATTGACCAATTTGCATCTCTAAATTTTTTATGGATGCATCATGGTTTTTGTTCATGGTCTTGTGTTGTTTTCTTACCTGCTCATATCTTCTTTGAGTTTCTTGGATGAACTTGTTAAAAGTCTCTTTAAGGGGTGAAGGTTTCCTCTAAAATGGAATCGGTTGTGTCTGTTGAGTACCCTGATTTTTATTCAAGGTTTGATTGTTGCTCTAGTTGAAGTTTGAATTATCTTTCCAACCTGGATTATAGGTGTTAGAGTAAGGGTTATTTTTCTAGAAATTTGCAAATTATGCTTCTTCATTAGAGCCTTCTGTATAAAAAAATCCATTTGCATGTCTCTCTCTGCATAAATCTCATTTTAATGATTGTACCTGACTTGCGTTAGCTTGATCCAAGTTGCTTTCAGCTAGCTATTTATTTAATAATTAAATTTGAGCTAGTAATGCAGTATGAGTATCTAAAGTGAGTATACCTTTTGGTGTTCCCGTAGTTTCAACTTTTAATGCTCTTTCACTTTTCGAACGATATTCGTTTGAACTCATCTTTTCAATTTGGTATTTGACATGTGCTTCAGTCATAGTTCTAATTGTGCCTTTAGTGGAAACATCCAAGAGCATACATGTCTTGCTCTTGGGCCATTTGATAAAGTTATGTATTTGTTCCATGTTGCTCATATTATGATTTAGACATCTGGGTAATAAAAATTTAAATCTTTCCCAAGAATCGTAACGAGACTCAATCTCTTGCTGCTCAAAATCAGTGATTTCAACTCTTCTTTCAGCGAACTGCGTGGTAGTGAAGAATCTTTCTAAAAATTTGTCTTCCAACTCTTTCTAAGTTCCAATGGTTCCATTAGGAAGACATAGTAACCAGTCTTTGGCTCTTCCAATCAATGATAAACTGAACAACCTTAGTTTCACTTGATCTTTCATAACATCAGTTGGTCGGCACATTGAAGTTGTTTTGTAAAAGAGAGCAAGGTGCTCCCATAGATCTTGAATTGCACTTCCATCAAATGGGTTGTCCCTTAAACCTGAAAGCACAAAATTTTTAATATCGAAGTTAACAGGTTTATGGGTTACAAAGCCCCTAAAATATTTTCCTTCATCGGTTCTTTTGCAGTAGTCCCCCAAGGTTGGAGGTGGTGGTACGACTGCCATGGTTGTTTCTTCTTCGATTTCGATATCTAAAGAAACAAGTGAATTTTCCTCTACTAAGTTTTCCCGTGTTAGAGTAGCTTCTTTAACATCTTTCCGATTTTGTCGTGCAATTCTTTCAATTTGTGAATCAAAATGTATCAGTTATGATCCTGAACTGCGCATACACAAACAAAAATACTTTAGTAGTAGTGCGTGAGAAGAAAATAAAATAAATAAAAATTAAAAAAATTAAAAACTAAATGAAAACGTTGCACAAGGGTTTCCTTGTTGAAATTATCAACAGTCCCTGGCAACGACGCCAAAAACTTGATGACTTTTTGTCAAGTGTACTAATAGTGTCACAGTAATAAAATAAGATCGTATCCACAAGGACTGATATTTAACAAAACGGAAGTTGTACAAGTTTCGAAGAGTAATAAATGGGGGGGTCGAGTTTGTTTGTGAAAAGTAAAAGTTGTTATGAAATAACGAGAAAGCAGCCAAGTTTTGCAAAGAATCCCTTATTTCTTCCTCGTTGATGTTTAAAGTGTTACATGAATGATAAAGTCATTATATTTCCATGATGAATTAACAAATCCACTATACTCAATCCCTTGGTGTATAGCTCACTAATTTCTACTAGAGGTCTCATATCCCTATTCGACCAGAGTAAGTGAAATTAGGCAATGTAATAGTACATTAATTCAAATGCCACTACTAGAGGTCTCTTATTCTTATTCAATAAGCATAAACACTGTAATTTCCCTAGTTTTAACACACAGACTAATGGTCGGTATTCCCTATCTGCTCATAATAAGATTAATAGAGTGTCTCAAATAAAAATCATTAAGCACAAGAGACAATTAAATAGAAATATAACTTTAATTATTCATGCACTGAAAAATTAAACATATGTCCCAACAGGTTCAAATAAGTTCATCATACAAAACCTAACCTATAATAGTTTAGATACTCTTACTTATACAAATAAATACCAAAAAATAAGATGAAGATTGTGTTGTACCCCAAAATTTGCCCTCCCATATTCTTCAATATTTGTCAAGAATCATCTTCAAATGGTTCAAGATTACTCAAGGATTGCACAGTCCAAACCACCTCCTAAGCCAGTCAAAATTAGGGTTTTGGTTCCTTCAATAAATTTAAGGTTTTCAATGGCTCAATCAAGTCTCATAGGCCTATATACACCCTCAATTATCTACATACCAAGTTTCAAGGCTCACAAGTGCCAATTTGCACAGTCAAAAGCCATATTTGCTTCACAGTCAATTACAGGGGCAAATGGTTATTTTGCAGTCAAAAGTCAAAAAATTTGGTCAACATCTTATTTTGAGCTCACAATCATCATTTGATCAAGTCTTGATCATGATTCCATAAGCATGGCTCAAAAATCATCTAGATGCAAAAGTTTCTATTTTGGGACATCAGAAAAGTCAACTATAACTTGACCAAGGCATAACTTTTTCATGGTTCATTAGAAAACTCCCATCCAATGCTCATTTTGAATGGGATGACATTTCCTACAACTCATCTTCACATTCCAAGTCCAAGAAATGCTCTCACAAAAAGTTATCAATTTCTACATTATAGGAGAATTTCAAAAGTCAACAAAAATGCACTTTAAGTCAAAGACCATAACTTGATATTGGTAAATCCAAATGACATGGGACTAAAGGCATTGGTTAGAGGACTTCAAGACCTTTCCAAAATGTCCAAGAACATGTTCATATGATCAAAATTGAGCAAGATATGCATTGGAGAAGTTGGGAAATGTTTGTGAATTTGCAAAAGTCAACTTTGCTCAAAACACATCATTTTTGCTAATGGGCCTCAAATTCCTTCTTGAAACTTTGTCCAAGGCCTATGCACGACCCATTGAGATTAAATGGAATTATTTTCTTATTTTTATTAATTAATTGGATTTTTAATTGATTTTTAATTCATTTAATTAATTTAATTGTAGGAAAATACCAAGATATGATTTCTAAATCTTTTTGTGAAGCAAAAGTGGTCAACATATGCTGGAGATTTCGTGTACACATCAAGGGGACAAGGATCTCTCAATTTGGCAAGATTTTTCAATCAAAAATATGCAAAAAGATGTGATTGGAAATCAAATATTGAAAACATTATTCCATGGATTTTTGGACCAAGATATACCCTAATTACATTCTACTATATATGCATAACCTAAACCTAATCATGCACACGGGAGAACTGCTGCACAAAAGCCATAAGAACATTGAAAAATATCAAAGAAACTTGAAAACTGAATTCTACTTTCCACGCCAATTCAAAGCCTTTTATTGTTTCCAACACATTGCTGGAGGTGTAAGGAACATATTGCAATCAAAACTAAGCCTTAAAGCTGTCAGAATCACCAAGAACAGTTTAAGGGTTTGCGTTTTTTTTCTGGAATCGAGTTGTTTATTTCATGCAGCATTAACACAATTTATTGCTTGTTTTGCATTGTTTGAGTCCATAGGAAGCTAATGATGCAGGTTAATTAGATTATGATGCACGAAATCAAGAATCACCATTGAAGAAATCTAGGGTTCCTAAGCTTGAAATTTGGGGATTCAGTAACCAGGACAAATTAAGCTTCGTAAGACCTATGGTTGAATTCAGGAGATTCAGACGAATCTAACAGGACCCTCGCGAACAATTTATGTTAATCCTAGACGTAATCGCTATTATTCCTGGTTCTGCTTTGTGGGGGTTAAAAACCCTCGCTATTTGATATGTTTTTATGCAGGCAATTGAAGAAGACGAAGGACGTGTTCAATCCTGGTTGGGCCATTCAAAAAACAACGCGCGTTTTATTTGTTCTTCAGGATGTTATTTGTTTTTATATATTATAATTAATTGTCACTATATTAACAAAGCATGCAGCATGGTGTAGTGGTTGGTGATCTGTCTGGAAACCATTGGGACCTGGGTTCGATTCCCAGGTCCCCCAAACGCTTGTTTCTATTTTTCCTAACGTGTTCGCGTGCAGGCTTTACAATGCGTTCCATCATACACCTCATACAAACAGACGCCATGTGGCCTTAGGCACAGATCTAATGGCTACAAGGAAAGGGACACCATGCTCATGAGTCAATGCGTATCTGGACGATTCAAGAAAGTCAATAAAGGCTTGATTCTTAATGGGCTCAGATTGCTAATTCACCTCCATATTTGGGCCATCAACCCCCCCTGGTTCATTCCTTTTTCTTTTTATTTTCTATTTTCTCTTTTATTTATTTAACTATTTTTCTAATTATTATTCTTATCATTAAAATTAACATAATTAATTTTTCACAATAAAAATTCAGAAAATAAAAAATGTAAATATTTTTATCTACTAATTATTATTTTGTAAATAAATACCAACCAAATTGATTTAGTTTAATTAGATTAATTTTGACTATTTTTCACAATAAATAAAACAAACTTAGAATTAGGTTTTACTAACTTTTAATTTCTTTTATTTTATTTTCATTAAAGACATAAAAAACATAAAAATACTTTTTTCTTGTAATTAATTAATTAATTAGTTATTAGGTTTAATATTTAATTAAAATGCAAAAAAGGACCAAATTCAATTCTTTTCTCAAAAAGGGTCAAAACCCTAAGGACGTCCTGATTCAATTTCTTTGCGTGCACTTTATTATTTATTTTTGATTATATTAATGTATCTGCTCCGAGAATGTAATAGTTAATTAGGATCTTTATCACTTTCTTTTACTTTCCGCATTTATTTTCCAAAGGGTTATGTTTTTGGCGATGTATATACCCGCGCCTTGTAATAGCATAGATTTACCTTTCGCACTTTATTTTCCGCACTTTATTAAACTGTTAATATGCATGCAAGACTTGTCTGAAAAATAAAATCAAAGCGTAGCTCACAAATAACATGTATAAGATAATTTTAACCGAATTTGACACACGTGCACATGCCACTCCTAGGGTACGCCTCACTTGGTTGCCTCGAGGTGGTCGTCAAGTATAGGGTGTTTTAGAGGTCGCCCTCCTGTCTAAAGATCCAGTTGCCTCGAAACAGTTGCCTCGGATAAAAAGGATCTAGGACATTAGGGTTACCGCTAAGGCGTCCTACTATTGCTTTGGTAATCACACATTGTCCCTAATAATCGAATTGACCCGAATAACTCCAACGTCGGTGCTACCTACTTCTAAATAGTGGGATAGTACTGTCTAAAGGACTCTTACACAGCCTAATTCCTTAGAGTAGGTAGATTTCTCCTGGGTACTTGCTCTTTCAAAAAACAAAAACAATTTTTCACACCTACACTTTCAAAAAGTTTTCAAACAAATACTTCATACACTCTTGAGGACTGATACAAGAGTTACCTAGAAGTTTTCAAAACAAAACTTTTTTCAAAACCCACATACACAAGAAAAGCAAACAATTTTTGAAAACATAGTGAGCAAGTACCTAAGAGCCCGTGGATAACCACGGATAGAAAGGGTGCTAACACCTTCCCTTTCTATAAATCTACCTCCCGAACCGAGAAACATTCTCGAAAAGGAATTTTGTTGTGCTTTTGTCCTTTCCATGTTTGAGAACATAAAAGACGGTGGCGACTCTTGCTTACCACGACATTTCGCGAACCAGCTTAAAAAATAGTCAGTTCTATTTCCACCGATCACAGAACTTCCGACTCTGCTGGGGATCTTAATAAGTGAGGTGTACCTTAGGATTAGACCACTCTTGTTTTCAATTGCTTTGATTGCTTTTATATTTGTGGGCTTGCATCGGAGTTTCATAGATCCTAACTCGGATCTGGGGAATACCCTTTAGGTAGCATAAGCTGTGAGGGACCTGTCCGGCGTAGACTGACACGGGTGAAGCAGTGGCTACGTTGGTGTGACACCTTGGTCTATACCGATATCCCTTGTGTTGCAACGAGGAGAATATGGGTCTTCTGAGGAGTCATTAAGCACCAACCGACCTTAGAACCCTAAATTGACCCAACTTGGCCATAGAACAATAGTAGTATGCTACACTCATTGAGGCTAAACTCTCGCGATGGTTCTGGCCGCAAGAAAAGATTGCGACGCTGGAGTTATGACCGATTGAGGGTAGTCAGTGATATTGAGATCCTCTAGAACCCGGTTACTTTTAATAGGACAGGTCTTAACCAACGAAACTGAAAGAGGGTAGTACCTAAACTTCATGCTGGCCTAAACTCTAAGGGCTCTCTGTGTGACTTGTGTGCCTTCAAACTTGAATGACTTGCACATACTTGTTATCTGACAACGCGGGTTCCTTGCAGGTTTTGTTTACAGTCCTTAATCTGGACTCATAACAGGGTTCACTTACATCACTCCACACATAGCATCATACCATCATACCATTGCATACATCCTGCATAAGGACTAACCCATTTCAAGGATCTCAAGGGCTTGTGATGCAGGTTATGATGAACCAAAATGTCTAGCAAGGGGCAAAGGGGATTTATTTTCCTCTAGCCAGGTTGATGACTTGAGTCAGGGGCTATGACCCACTCGATATGGTGAGCTTTGACTCTTGAAGAAGGACTCTCAACAACATGAAGTTCCTTTAATCAAGCTACCAGATTCAAATTCTAACAATTTTCTTGTTTACCCCGCGAGATCCTTGAAAACATTGCATGCATACATACATATCATTGCATTACAGGTACCCCTTTTACAGGTCACTTACCTTCTTCGCTGTTTATTTCAGCAATCATCATGACTTCTGAACCTTCTGATGAATAAGCTATCAAGGCCCTCTAGGCCCAGAATGCCCAGTTCCAGGAGTTGGTTATGAGCCTAGCCCAGGGTCAACAGGATTTGAAGACTCTGCTTCTGAAAGAGAGGAAGAAGAAGAAGAAGAGGATTGTTTTGTTCAACACTAGACGCAGATCTGGGAATGGATCACCAAACGAGGTTGAACTGACTACCCCATCTGTTGGGAAAGACAGCCCACAAGGGAGAGAGGTCCTTAGTCCCGTGGTCTCCGACAACGAGACAGATTACAATGATGAACAGTACCCTCCTGCTGAGGACAGGTACAAACAGCTAGAGGACCGTCTAAGTGCTATGGAGATACAAAAAGTGCCCGGCCTGGACTTCGAAGATCTAGGTCTATCCTCTGGGGTGGTGATCCCACACAAGTTCAAGGCACCTGCTTTTGCAAAGTACGACGGAGCTTCCTGTCCTAAGCTGCACCTCCGGTCGTATGTGAGGAAGATCCAACCGTATACAGTTGACAAGAATTTGTGGATTCACTTCTTTCAGGATAGTCTATCAGGGACTCAACTCAAGTGGTTCTATCAGCTGAATGGAGCCAGTATCCGCAACTGGGAGGACCTTGCTGCTGCCTTTTACAAGCAATACCAGTACAATTCCGACCTCGCTCCTACGTGTACCCAACTCCAGGGTATGTCACTAGGGGCGAGTGAAGGATTCAAGGAGTATGCTCAAAAGTGGAGAGACCTTGCTGGAAGGGTGCAGCCACCTTTAACGGACCTCGAACTCGTTGATATGTTCTTGGGGACCCTGTCTGGTCCGTTCTTCAATCATCTGATTGGGAATTCTTTTGCTGGGTTCACAGATCTGATCTTGACCGGTGAGAGGATAGAAGCTGGTATCAAGTCTGGGAAGATACAGAAAGGTGACTCCTCGAACATTGAGAAGAAACCGTTCAAGAAAGAATCTAGTGTTGTCTATGGTTCAAGAGGGCAGAATGGGTCCGAACACCGCCAAGCTGTCAACGCGGTGGTTATTTCAAAACCGGCCAGTGCTCCTCAACATCGCAACCAACAAAGGGAAGAGAGACCTAAAAGTAAATTCACTCCCCTCAGCATGACCTTGTCCCAGATACTGCCACAGTTGCTGGAAACCAATTTGGTAACTCTAAGGGACCCTCCTAAGAATCCCAACAAGACACCTTCAAGGTATAACCCCAACGCCCGCTGCGCTTATCATTCTGACATCCCGGGGCATGCTACAGATGATTGTTGGACTTTGAGGAACATGGTTCAGGACCTGATCGATGCAAAGGAGGTCAAGTTCGAAACGCCCGAGACTCCCAATGTGATCACTGCTCCCTTGCCAAAACATGGCTAGGATTGAAAAACTCTTGTTCATCCGAATGTTCAAGTTGTATTTTTCTTTAATTGTTCAAACATTTTATTCATGTCAAACATTGTTATTTCATTAATGCATTACACGTGTCTGTTTTGAAGTAATTATGTTCACTATGCTTAAAACTGCTTTCATTTTTTGATGTTCAACTCTCGGAAAAAATTCTAAACCTTTTGAAGGAGGATGACGAAAACGATACCACGATCTTTACAGTATGCTTTTGAACAGACCCCGCTGACGATGTACATGCGTTGTTTCAAATCCTAAACACTAGAGTCATAAGGAAGATAATCCCTCGTCAACCCCTCTGAGCCAAAGAAGTTGGAGTTTTTCTTTTCGAAAATTAAAACCCTTAATCATAACCTGGGGCAGGGTAGTTCTCTCAATTGATCCAAGTGCACAACGAAGGGCACCAAAGAAGTCCTTACAAAACAAAAGACAATGATGGTTCCGAATAATCATAGAGACAGGCAGTCATTATCTCTCAAAATAAAAGCCCATTAAGTCAAGACTTGTGAAGGAGACTTACAAAACTGGGGCATCCCGCTGACTGTAAATTCAAAAAGAAACAGTTCAGGCAAAAAACAGGGATAACGAAATCAAAAAGAAAGAGGTCCTGCAAATCCTCAACAAAAAAGGAAATGACTGCCTATTCAAAATAAACTGTCAACATCTGAACCATCACTGGAATATCAGAGCAAAGACTCCAACAAGGTCTAACGCACGATTAGCTGAGTTTAGGATCGAAGAACATCACGAAGAATGGGTGGGTACAAATAAAATTTAAGCCTTTATCCTTTGTTTCTTAAACCGTGAACCAGGCCACGTTATAACCCTTAAAAGTTCTAGCTGAAGCATGGGTTAGTTCGAAAGCATACTGTTGCAAAAGGGTATCCTGACTCCTTAAGGCTCGCTGTAAAATCTTGAGTCGACATCATATTTTACAAAATTTGCTTGTTTTACTGAAAAATGCATTTTCAAAAACTTCAAGACAGACATAAGCTTTGCATTTTTAATATAACATTGTTTGCATATGGCTATTTGTTCGAACATCAGAGAAATTCGCACGACGGATATCTAGTGAACAAAGACCTTCTCAAAGGAGTCACCTCAAATGGAAAAAACACTTCCAATCAAGGGGCAGACATGACCATTGTCCATCATCTGGGGCAGTCAAGTCAAGATTCAGAGAATCTCTCAAAAGGTCAAGTAGCCTGGGGCAAATCTCCGCCTGAGACATTTGGGGCATTCCAGCAAT
Source organism: Vicia faba (assembly GCA_948472305.1). Taxonomy (NCBI): domain Eukaryota; kingdom Viridiplantae; phylum Streptophyta; class Magnoliopsida; order Fabales; family Fabaceae; genus Vicia; species Vicia faba. The sequence continues at coordinate 385,843,623 of OX451740.1, read as the reverse complement.
GGATCCTGCATGATCAAACATCTTCTGTTGGTATGGCAACACAACACTACTGACAGTGGCACCTCCCTACATCCTGAGAGCATGGACATGGTCGGGGAAAAAAAACACTACGCATAATCAAAGACCCGCTAGGTTGACACACCTAGGAAAAAATAAGGGCTTCCCGGCGAACCAAAAGGGTTCGGGCAAAAATAAGGGATGAAAATGAAAAATCTGTACACCCGGCAAGTCGAAAACCTGAAAAGGCGGCTTGGGCAAAAAAAAGGGGTATCCCGATGGACTGAAAACCCAAAAGAGCGGTCCAGGCAAAAGTTAGGGATCAAAAGCGTAAGACTATGTCCCATCATCTCATCACTTGCCTACCAGAAGAAGATTTGTCAATCGGCAGTTATCAAACACCTCCACAGGTACCTTCTCCAGCAGAAACTGGGGGCAATAAGAATTGTCCGAAATGAACAAGATGCCCTCCAGGCACAAGAATACCTTCACTCCCCAGGAGTAAGACAAGAGTCAGCCATGCTCTCTCCTCAAGCAGAGTTGGTCTCCTATCAGCCCCGAAAAGGCACAGTATCTCCAGCAAGTCAGCGATACTTTCCCCAAGCAGAGTTAGTCTACTGTCAGCCTTAAGGAAATTGGGTACCCCCAGAAGATCTCAACATTCCCCAGCGAAGTATGCAGATGTTCCTCAGCAAGCATCCCCGACAGTCTTAGTATAAGATTGTTCCCCGGCAGAATACAAGATACCCCCAGTGGAGCCACTTCCCCAGTACAGTCCAAGAGTTTCCCCAGGAGAGTTGAATCAATCTCCCCAGTAGATTCTAGAAGCTTATCCCCAGTAGAGTCTGGAAGCTGGTCCCCTGCAGAATGCAAATGTCTCTCCCCGACCATGTTTAAAGGTTATTCCCCACCAGGGTCTAACTGGGTTATCCTTAGCTAATTACCACGGAAAGATCGTCCTCGACGATGTTCTTCCTATTCCCCAGCGGAGTTCATCAAATTCCCCAACAAAGCTCATCAATGGAATCCCCAGCGGAATTCACATTAAAATCTCAGCGAAGCATCTCTTCCCCACAGAGTAATTCCCCGCAGAGTAATCTCTTCACCAGGTTTATTCCCCAACGGAGTCATCTTCTCCTACAGGTTTATTCTTGCAACCATCTCCGTTCATCATCCCCAGCGGAAACGAAGAACTCTACTCTTCAACATCAGCCCAGGATTTAACTTCCCGGCATGCGTCAAGGATTTATTTTCCTAGACGAAAATACATTCATAAACATCACATTGTCATGATACATGCATATACGCATCATATCATACAATCTCATTTATGTCGAGAACATCATTGCTTGATCCATATCATGCATTGCATATGACTGACCTTTACCTTTCAAGAAGGATACAGTTAAATGATCAGCTATGTCAAAGTAGACAAATACAGTCAAAAGAGACCAATCCAGTAAAAGAAGACAAATCCAGTTAATTCCAGTTCCTAAAGAGTTTTCTGATGCAAACCCGTCATTATAGACACCCGTCATTATAAACACCCGTCATTATAGACACCCGTCATTATAGACACCCGTCATTATAGACACCTGTCATTAAAGACACCCGTCAATGTAGACACCCGTTAATATAGACATCCGTCAATATAGACACCGGTCGTTAAAGACAACTCGTCAATAAAGACAACTCGTCGTTAAAGACAACTCGTCGTTAAAGACAACTCGTCGTTGAAGACAACTCGTCATTGAAGATAACCCGTCATTGAAAACAACTTGTCCATGAAGACAACACGTCCATAAAGACAACCCGTCCATGAAGACGACCCGTTAAAAGAGATAACTCGTCAAGAAATACAAAACCTCCTCTGGTTCAGTTTAAATCAATTCCTAAAGATTTTTCTGAGATAACCTGTCAGTAGAGACAACCCAGCAACCTTTTGAAGTTCTAGATTCGATACCTGTATCTAGCCAGGGCACATCTGTGGGTGACTAATTCCAGATTCAATACCTGTATCTAGCCAGGGCATATCTGCATGAAGAGTTTGAAGATTAATCCCTGTAACAGGCCAGGAAATTATCTTTCTTTCTGGGCACTCTAATGTTCAATCATCTTCCACCTTCGGATCACGAAAGGCACGCAAGCCAATCTACATCCTCAGGTTTAAGAAGATTGAACAGGGGAAACTGTTGTACCCCAAAATTTTCCCTCCCATATTCTTCAAGATTTGTCAAGAATCATCTTCAAATGGTTCAAGATTACTCAAGGATTGCACAGTCCAAACCACCTCCTAAGCCAGTCAAAATTAGGGTTTTGGTTCCTTCAATAAATTTGAGGTTTTCAATGGCTCAATCAAGTCTCATATGCCTATATACACCCTCAATTATCTACATACCAAGTTTCAAGGCTCACAAGTGCCAATTTGCACAGTCAAAAGCCCTATTTGCTTCACAGTCAATTGCAGGGGCAAAATGGTCATTTTGCAGTCAAAAGTCAAAAAATTTGGTCAACATCTTATTTTGAGCTCACAATCATCATTTGATCAAGTCTTGATCATGATTCCATAAGCATGGCTCAAAATCATCTAGATGCAAAAGTTTCTAATTTGGGACAGCAGAAAAGTCAACTGTAACTTGACCAAGGCATAACTTTTTCATGGTTCATCAGAAAAATCTCATCCAATGCTCACTTTGAAGGGGATGACATTTCCTACAACTCATCTTCACATTCCAAGTCCAAGAAATGCTCTCACAAAAAGTTATCAATTTCTACATTATAGGTCAATTTCAAAAGTCAACAAAAATGCACTTTAAGTCAAAAACCATAACTTGAGATTGGTAAATCCAAATGACATGGGACCAAAGGCATTGGTTAGAGGACTTTAAGACCTTTCCAAAATGTCCAAGAACATGTTCATATGATCAAAATTGAGCAAGATATGCATTGGAGAAGTTGGGAAATGTTTGTGAATTTGCAAAAGTCAACTTTGCTCAAAACACATCATTTTTGCTAATGGGCCTCAAATTCCTTCTTAAAACTTTGTCCAAGGCCTATGCACGACCCATTGAGATTAAATGGAATTATTTTCTTATTTTTATTAATTAATTGGATTTTTAATTGACTTTTAATTCATTTAATTAATTTAATTGTAGGAAAATACCAAGATATGATTTCTAAATCTTTTTGTGAAGCAAAAGTGGTCAACATATGCTGGAGATTTCGTGTACACATCAAGGGGACAAGGATCTCTCAATTTGGCAAGATTTTTCAATCAAAAATATGCAAAAAGATGTGATTGGAAATCAAATATTGAAAACATTATTCCATGGATTTTTGGACCAAGATTTACCCTAATTCCATTTTACTATATATGCATAACCTAAATCTAATCATGCACACGGGAGAACTGCTGCACAAAAGCCATAAGAACATTGAAAAATATCAAAGAAACTTGAAAACTAAATTCTACTTTCCACGCCAATTCAAAGCCTTTTATTGTTTCCAACACATTACTGGAGGTGTAAGGAACATATTGCAATCAAAACTAAGCCTTAAAGCTGTCAGAATCACCAAGAACAGTTTAAGGGTTTGCGTTTTTTTTCTGGAATCGAGTTGTTTATTTCATGCATCATTAACACAATTTATTGCTTGTTTTCCATTGTTTGAGTCCATAGGAAGCTAATGATGCAGGTTAATTAGATTATGATGCACGGAATCAAGAATCACCATTGAAGAAATCTAGGGTTCCTAAGATTGAAATTTGGGGATTCAGTAACCAGGACAAATTAAGCTTCGTAAGACCTATGGTTGAATTCAGGAGATTCAGACGAATCTAACAGGACCCTCGCGAATAATTTATGTTAATCCTAGACGTAATCGCTATTATTCCTGGTTCTGCTTTGTGGGGGTTAAAACCCCCCGCTATTTGATATGTTTTTATGCAGGCAATTGAAGAAGACGAAGGACGTGTTCAATCCTGGTTGGGCCATTCAAAAAATAACGCGTGTTTTATTTGTTCTTCAGGATGTTATTTGTTTTTATATATTATAATTAATTGTCACTATATTAACAAAGCATGCAGCGTGGTGTAGTGGTTGGTGATTTGTCTGGCAACCAATGGGGCCTGGGTTCGATTCTCAGGTCCCCCAAACGCTTGTTTCTATTTTTCCTAACCTGTTCACGTGCAGGCTTTACAATGCGTTCCATCATACACCTCATACAAACAGACGCCATGTGGCCTTAGGCACAGATCTAATGGCTACAAGGAAAGGGATACCATGCTCATGAGTCAATGCGTATCTGGACGATTCAAGAAAGTCAATAAAGGCTTGATTCTTAATGGGCTCAGATTGCTAATTCACCTCCATATTTGGGCCATCAACCCCCCCTGGTTCATTCCTTTTTCTTTTTATTTTCTATTTTCTCTTTTATTTATTTAACTATTTTTCTAATTATTATTCTTATCATTAAAATTAACATAATTAATTTTTCACAATAAAAATTCAGAAAATAAAAAATGTAAATATTTTTATCTACTAATTATTATTTTGTAAATAAATACCAACCAAATTGATTTAGTTTAATTAGATTAATTTTGACTATTTTTCACAATAAATAAAACAAACTTAGAATTAGGTTTTACTAACTTTTAATTTCTTTTATTTTATTTTCATTAAAGACATAAAAAACATAAAAATACTTTTTTCTTGTAATTAATTAATTAATTAGTTATTAGGTTTAATATTTAATTAAAATGCAAAAAAGGACCAAATTCAATTCTTTTCTCAAAAAGGGTCAAAACCCTAAGGACGTCCTGATTCAATTTCTTTGCGCGCACTTTATTATTTATTTTTGATTATATTGATGTATCTGCTCCGAGAATGTAATAGTTAATTAGGATCTTTATCGCTTTCTTTTACTTTCCGCATTTATTTTCCAAAGGGTTATGTTTTTGGCGATGTATATACCCGCTCCTTGTAATAGCATAGATTTACCTTCCGCACTTTATTTTCCGCACTTTAATTAAACTGTTAATATGCATGCAAGACTTGTCTGAAAAATAAAATCAAAGCGTAGCTCACAAATAACATGTACAAGATAATTTTAACCGAATTTGACACACGTGCACATGCCACTCCTAGGGTACGCCTCACTTGGTTGCCTCGAGGTGGTCGTCAAGTATAGGGTGTTTTAGAGGTCGCTCTCCTGTCTAAAGATCCAGTTGCCTCGAAACGGTTGCCTCGGATAAAAAGGATCTAGGACATTAGGGTTACCGCTAAGGCGTCCTACTATTGCTTTGGTGATCACACATTGTCTCTAATAATCGAATTGACCCGAATAACTCCAACGACGGTGCTACCTACTTCTCAATAGTGGGATAGTACTGTCTAAAGGACTCTTACACAGCCTAATTCCTTAGAGTAGGTAGATTTCTCCTGGGTACTTGCTCTTTCAAAAAACAAAAACAATTTTTCGCACCTACACTTACAAAAAAATTTCAAACAAATACTTCATACACTCTTGAGGACTGATACAAGAGTTACCTAGAAGCTTTCAAAATGAAACTTTTTTCAAAACCCACATACACAAGAAAAGCAAACAATTTTTGAAAACATAGTGAGCAAGTACCTAAGAGCTCGTGGATAACCACGGATAGAAAGGATGCTAACACCTTCCCTTTCTATAAATCTACCTCCCGAACCGAGAAACATTCTCGAAAAGGAATTTTACTGTGCTTTTGTCTTTTCCATGTTGGAGAACATAAAAGACGGTGGCGACTCTTGCTTACCGCGACATTTCGCGAACCAGCTTAAAAAACAGTCAGTTCTATTTCCACCGATCACAGATTGCATGTGAAAAACCTTGAAGACTAGCCTCCAATGCTCCCAAAATCGTCCTGTAGGTACTCTTACCCATCACTTTCAGTCAAAATTCGTAGAACTCCTAGATATTTGCAAAAAAATCTCCTTTTAAAGGTGTCAAATCGGTTCAGAATGCGTCAGAAAAGCTTAGAAAAAGGAATCATCACGCGTGTTATGGAAATTACCGCGCGTTTGATACTGCTCAACTACTTTTTATCATGAGTGTAATGCTTTGTGTTGTACCCAAAAATTTTCCATCCCATATTTCTCAAAACATTTCAAGAAAGATCCCCAAGTTGCTCAAGGTAGTCCAAGGGTTGGCCAGACAAGCTCTCTCCTAAGACAGTCTACCTCAAATTAGGGTTTCATGTTGCATCAAGATACTTGATTCCAAGGGACCCCAAATGCTCAACATTGTCCTAATATGTTCTCAAGATCATCCATGTCAAGTTTCAAGCCTTGCAGAGGAAGTTTGCTCAATCAATTGCTCAAAGGCCTGAAAATCGACAGTGCTAGGGCAAAAGTCAACTGTGGCCCACATACAGTCAAACTTCAAGAGTTTTGGTCAACATCCTCATTTTGAAGTATATTTCATAATTTGATCAAAGTTTGATCATGATTCATCAAGGATTACTCATAATTCATCAAGACTCAAAAGTTGTTAAATTAGGGTTTTGCAGGAAAGGTCAACTCAACTTTGACCAAGAATAACTTTCTCATACTTTATGAGAAATGACCCATCCAAAGCTCATTTTTAAGAGGATGAAATTCCCTACAATCCATATTCAGCTCCCAAGTTCAAAATATGCACTCACAAGAAGTTATGAATTTGGACATTATAGGTCATTTTGAAAAGTCAACAAAAACACCTTTTTTATCAAAGCTTCATACATAAACATGGAAGACTCAATTGAGATGAAAACAAATAGGTTGCTTAGGGGACATCCTAATCTTTCTAAAAAGTCCAAGAACACCCTCATAAGGTTAAAATTGAGAGAGATATGCATTGTCAAAGTTGGACAATTTTTGAAAAAATGCATGAAGCAAATATTGACCAAACTTGGATTTTTTTCCAAATGGGCCTATCTTTTCAAGTTTGAAACTCATTCCTAACATGGTCCACGACCTCTAAGCCCACCCATATATTTTTCTACTATTTATGTTATTTATTTTGATATTTTATTCATTAAAATTCAGAATTAAATAAATAAATAATATAAATAATATAATTTTTGATGTGAATCCATTTTGGGAAAGTTTTATGCTGGTTTATGTCAATTGATTTCGTGAAATAACTCTTCAAATATGTCCAGGTTCATCCACATGTGAAAATGGCATAAAATCATCAAATATTGCTTTTTTTTCAAATTTTGATCATGGTCTTAAAACACAACATCATGAGGGAGATTCTTTCCATGCTTTCTTGTCTCCTCATTCTCCTCTATAAATATAGAGCCATACAAGCTTGAAATGGACGAAAATCCTCTCTAAAAAGCTCTCAAAAAGCTCTTCAAAAATCTCTCTAAAAGCTCTTCAAAAAGCTCTCCAGAAATCAAAGAATTGGTGCAAGTCATATCTCGAGGTTTCGGTCTCTCTCAATTGACATCAAGCCTCAAACCATCCTCTTGAAGTCCTCAAGAGTCCTACAAGTCCCAAGAGCAATCCATCACACGCCTAGCACGCTCCCCATTTGACAACACCGGTTTGGTAAAATTTTAAACTTTGAATCTCTAACTTTAATCACATTTTATGGTATGCTAACGTTTGTTTGAGTTTATATAGAACAGTTACAGATGGTTGAATCATAGGTTCCATGCAAGAATAAAAAAACACCATAGTTAGAGCATGAAGCTTTCGAAGATTCGGGCCTAGGGATTTCTGATGATTGCACCCCCTGTTTACTTTTGCTACTAGGCCCATCTTTATTTTCATGTTTTATTCGTTTTATTTATTTCTTTTAATCCCTTTTTTTTATCAATAAACAAATATAAAAATCACATAAAAATAGATTTAGGATTTTTTCTTAATTAAATTTTAATTTTAGGTAAAACTTTAATTTCTTTTTGTAAATAACTTAAAATAATTAGAATAAATAGGTTTTATTACTAACTTAATTATATTTTATTTTTTTCCTAAAATAACCGAAGAAACCAAAATAGGTCATGTAATTATTTTTATTAATTAATCTAATTAACTAATTAATTGCATATTTAATTTAGAAAATTTATTTCTTTTATTAAAAACAACAAAAAAAAACAATTTTTCTTTTAATTAGGTTAGAAGGGTCAAAACCTTAAATTCTCGTCGATCTTAATTCTTCTCGCGCGCTTTATTTTTATTATTTACCATATTGAATTGATGTAACTGCCTACAGTTTTTAATAGTTTAATTAGGACGTTTATTTACATTTATCGCTTTATTTTCAAAGGGTTTATTTTTGGCTATGTAAATACCTGAAGCCTTGTAATAGCGTAGTTTAAATTCCGCACTTTAAATTCCGCAAATTATTAACTGTTAGATGTATGATAACAGGATGTATGACAAGAATGTACGATTAATTTTAAAACAGTTAGATCAGCCTAAATGTGCAAAGATAAATAAACTGAAATTGAATCATTCGCACATGCGCACTCCTAGGGTACACTCCCACTTGGTTGCCTTTGGTAAATGGTCATTGAGTATAGGATGCTTTAGTGGTCGTCCTTTTGTCTAAATAAAGATCAAAGTCCCGATTCAGAAAAGTTGCCTCGGAATGGTTGCCTCAGAATTGTTGCCTCGAATAATTGATCTAAGACATTAGGGTTATTACTAAGACGTCCTAACATTGCTTTAGTGATTGTGCATCCCTTTCGAATTGACCCTCAAACTCCAACGACGGTGCTACCTACTCACTAATAGTGGGATAGCGTTGTCTAAAGGAAACGAATACAGAACGATTCTTTTTTCGAGTAGGTAGATTAGTTCTTAAGTACTTTCTCATTCCAAACAAATTTTTCACACTTACACTCCTTTATAAACAAAGCTTTTAAAAACACTTCATTACACTCTTGAAAACAGAAGCAAGAGTTAAATCGAAGTCAAAACAAAAACTTTTCAAAGCGCACAAACACAAAGAAAACAATTTTGAAAATGATGATCAAGTACCTAAGAGCCTGTAGGTAACTACGGATAGAAAGGGTGATAATACCTTCCCTTTCTATAAATCTACCCCCCGTACTCATAAATATCTCGAAAAGGGAATTTTTCTGTGCTTTTTTCCATTCCTTGTTGGATAAAATAAAAGGCGGTGGCGACTCTTGCTTACCGCGACATTTTGCAAACACAAACGCAAAACGCAAACCAGCAAATTTCCTTAACGAAATAGGGAAACCACGTCCCGGTTCTGGCCACCGTATCACAGAACTGGCGACTCTACTGGAGATATTATATAAGTGGGGTGTACCTTAGGATTAGTTCATCATATTGTTTTCAATTGTTTGATTTGTTTGCTTTATATTTATGGGCTTTGTATCGGAGTTACTATAGATCCTAACCTGGATCTGGGGATACCTTTTAGGTAAGTAGCAATAGACTGTGAGGAAACTGTACGGCGTAGACCGATACGGTTGAAGCAGTAGCTACGTTGATGTGGCACATTAGTTGGTACCGATATCCCTTGTGGAGCAACAAGGAGGGTATGGGGCTGCTAATGGGTCATTAAGCTTCAACTGACCTTAGAACCTATAATTGACCCACTTGGCCATAGAAAAGTAGCAGTATGCTACACTCATTGAGACCATACTCTCGCGATGATTCCGGCCGCAAGAAAAGGTTGCTAAACTGGAATTATGACCGATCGAGGATGGTCAGTGATATTGAGAACCTCTAGAACCCGGTTACTATTACTAGTACAGGTTGAACCAACTAAACTGAAAGAGGGTAATACCTAAACTCCATGCCAACCTGAAATTTAAGGGCTATTGTGTGACTTGTGTGCTTTCAACTTGAACTACTTGCACATGTTTGTTACCTAACAACTAGAGTTCCTTGCAGGTTTTGTTTACAGTCCTTATCCAATTCCTTGGATTTCTTTCCGGATTTACTTATTTACATTACCTCTTAATTTTGCTTAAACGCATAACATACACATCATAACATCATGCCTTAACATTTCCTTAACTATTTCAAGGATCTCAAAGGTTTGTGATGCAGTTTATGGTAAATCCAACATCTAGAAATGGGCAAAGGGGATTTATTTTCCTCTAGCCAATGTCATCTAGAGATCAAAACACGATAATTTGAGTCAGTGGCTATGACCCACTCGATATGGTGAGCTTGACTCTTGAAAAAGGACTCTTGATGACACGAAGTTTCTTCAATCAAAGCTGCAAAATTCAAATTCTAACAGTTTCTTGTTTACCCTACGAGATCCTTAAAAACATTGCATACATATATCATACATATCATTGCATAACAGGTCTCCCAGTACAGGTCTCTCATGTTCTAGCTATTTATTTCAGCAATGGCTCTCCAACAAGACACCATAGATCTTCAAGAAACTCAGTTCAGGGAAATATTCCTAAACCTGTCCAAGGGGAAGGAAGAGTTGAAAACACTCCTTGTTGGGGACTTGGTCAAGAAAAGTCCTGAAGACAATAAGGACGAACAGCTAGAACAACTGCAAGATGAGGTAGATGCAATAAGAACCTAAATGCTGGGGCAGACGGGCCTTATCCAAAGCTTATCCCGGGAATAAGAAGAGCTGAGAATCATTATCAACCAGCTTCATCAAGACAGATACAACAGTATAAAGCAAATAGTCGAGGCCGGGGACCAAGTCATTTATCAGTCTCCAAGAAGACAAGGGTTTGGTTTGGTGAAGGGTGGACCTTTCCAAATTGCTACTACATCACGGGTCCAACGGCAACCTCGCCAAAAGCAACGGGTTAATCAGAGTAAGCCAGATACGCTCAAAAGGCAGTTCACCGAGCTTAACATGCCGCTGTCTCAAGCTTTACAACACCTGTTGAGATTGAATCTGGTGACGTTAAGGGACCCTCCTCAGAATCCCCACATAGCCTCCCCAAACTACAATCCTGATGCAAGGTGTGCATACCATTCCAACAGCCTGGGGCATGATACTGATGATTGTTGGGCATTGAAAAACAAAATTCAAGACCTGATCGATAAAGGAGCATTGGAATTCATACAAGATGGTCAACTGGAATGTTTTTTCCAATCCTCCAAGGCTCACCATTTGAAGTGACAAGTTCGGAGACAAGAAGACTTTTTGTTCATTAGAATTTTCAATTTGTAATTTTCTTATGATTGTTCAAACATTTAGTCATGTTAAAACTTTATTACTTTATCAATGCATTGCATATGTCTGTTTTGAATCAATCCATTCGTATTCACTATATTCAAATTGCTTTCATTTTTGTGATGTTCAACTCTCAATTAAAAAACTCTAAGCCTTTAGAGGGAGGATGACGAAAATGATATAAAAATCTCTACAGTATGCTTTTGAACAGACCCCGCTTACGATGTACAGGCGTTGTTTCAAATCCTAAATAGTGGAGTTATAAGGAAGATAATCCCTCGTAAACCCCTTTGAGCCAAAGAAGTAGGAGTTTTTCTTTTCACACAAATTAAAACCCTTAATCACAACCTGGGGCAGGGTAGTTTTCTCAGTTAATTCGGGTGCACAATGAATGGCATCAAAGAAGTCCTTCCAAAACAAAAGACGGTGACGGTTCCCTATAATCGTCAAGACAGGCAGTCATTATCTCTCAAAATAAAAGCCCATTAAGCCAAAACCTATGAAGGAGACTTAAGAAAAAACGGGGGCATCCCGCTGACTGTAATCACAAAAAGAAATAGTTCAGGCAAAAGACATGGATAATAAAATCAAAAAGAAAAAGGTCCTACAAACCCTTAACAAAAGAAAATGACTGCTTATTCAAAATAAACTGTCAGTATCTGAACCATCACTGGAACATCAAGGACAATATTCTAGAACTCAACTGGGGTTCTAAATGCACAATTAGCTGAGTTTAGGATCGAAGAACATCACGAAGAATGGGTGGGTACAAATAAAATTTGAGCCTTTATCCTTTGTTTCTTAAACCGTGAACCAGGCCACGTTATAACCCTTAAAAGTCCTAGCTGAAGCATGGGTTAGTTCGGAAGCATACTGTTACAAAAGGTATCCTGACTCCTGTAGGACTTGCTGTAAATCCTGAGTTGACATCACATTTTACAAAATTTGCCTGTTTTACTGAAAAATGCATTTTCAAAAATTTCAAGACAGACATAAGCTTTGCATTCTTAAAATAACATTGTTTGCATATGACTATTTGTTCAACAGCAGAAAAATTCCCATGACGAATATCTAGTGAACAAAAACCTTCTCAATAAAAAGGATCACCTCAAGTGGAAAAACACTTCCAACCAAGGGGAACGGCATGATCATTGTCCATCATCTGGGGCAGTCAAGTCAAGATTCAAGGAATCTCTCAAAGATGCCAAATAGCCAGGGGCAGATCTCCATCTGAATCACTTGGGGCATTGGACATGAATTCCAACAATGAATCTTGTATGATCAAGCGAACATCTTCTGGTAGTGTGGAAACACAACACTACCGACAGTGACAACTCCCTACACCCTGAAAGCGTGGACATAGTCAGAAAATACTACGCATGAACAAAGACCCGCTAGGTTGATAGCCTAGGCAAAAATAAGGGCATCCCGACGAACCAAAAGGGTTTGGGCAAAAATTAGGGATAAAAACAAAAAAAAAATTGTACACCCGGCAAGTCGAAAACCTGAAAAGTCGGCTTGGGCAAGAAAGGGTATCCCAGTGGACTGAAAATCTGAAAAGACGGTCCAGGCAAAAGTTAGGGATTAAAGCGTACGACTATGTCCCGTCATCTCGTTACTTCACTACCAGAAGAAGATTTGTCATTTCAATCGGCAATTACTAAGCACCTCATAGGTTGGAATAATACTCGATCCACAAGGCCTCCGCAGGCACCTTCTCCCGCAGATACAGGGGCAGAAAAGTCTCGATGCAAATTCATTGTCATATCCTCAGCCCGCGTCCCAGTAACATCTACACTCCCCGCAGATTAAGAAAAGGACAGTGGTGTTAATTCTCCCCAGTCGAGGCTCACAACCACGAATGGGTCAGTAACATTCTCCCCAAGCAGAGTTTATCTATCACCAGCACTGGAAGATTATCCCCAGTGGAGTCTGGAAGATTATCCCCATTAGAGTCTAAAATATTATCCCCAGTGAAGTCGCCATTGGAAAATCATCCCCAGCGGAGTTCATTCCTTTCACAGACAGAAATTCAATCCCCAACAGGGTTCACTGTCACCAGCAACAGTAATTCATCCCCAGCTGAGTTTTATTTCTCCAAATCAGCAGATCTTCTAGCAGAGTATATACTCCCCACAAAGTCATTTCCTCCTCAGTCTTAATGCAGTTCTACCCAAACTCTTCACAAAGCAACCTTACCCAGGTTCCTTCTCGGTTCAGATGCAGTTTTACCCAAACTCCTCACAAAGCAACCTTACCCATGTTCCTTCTTGGTTCAGATGCAGTTTTACCCAAACTCCTTACAAAGCAACCTTACCCAGGTTCCTTCTCGGTTCAGACGCAGTGTTATCCAAACTCCTCACGAAGCAACCTTACCCAGGTTCCTTCTCATAACCCTACTATCCAGTATTCTTTTATCTTATCTCCAGACAGTAGTCCACAACACTGTAAGACCCAGACCTATCAAACATGATCGGTTTCACCTTTCCCTAGTAGGTCGCGGTGCAGCCTGTACACAACTAGATACGCAGTTCACTTTCACTTCCTCAAGCCGGAGTTAATTCCTCAGTTGAATAACAAATGACTGAAGTTTCTAAATGTCAGCAGAGATGGTTCCTCAGTTGAATAATGGATGACTGAAGTTCCTAAATGTCAACAAAGATGTTTTCCTCAGTTGAATAACAGATGACTGAAGTTCCTAAATGTCAGCAGAGATGTTTTCCTCAGTTGAATAACAGATGACTGAAGTTCCTAAATGTCAGCAGAGATGATTCCTCAGTTGAACAACGGATCACTGAAGTTCCTAAATGTCAGCAGAGATGGTTCCTCAGTTGAACAACGGATGACTGAAGTTCCTAAATGTCAGCAGAGATGATTCCTCAGTTGAACAACGGATGACTGAAGTTCCTAAATGTCAGCAGAGATGATTCCTTAGTAGAATACGGACGACCGAAGTTCCTAAAATTCAACAGAGATGTTTCCTCATTGGAATACGGATGACCGAAGCTCCTAAAATTCTACTTCTCTCAACAAAGATCAACCCTCCCCGGCGGAATCTTCCTCAACAACGGGTATACAAGCTCTCGCTAAGGAATCTCTTATGCGATCGACACTTCTTCAGATGGCATCTTTAAGCCCATCCCCTTGTTAGCAATTTACAAATGGAATCTGTAAGCCCATTCCTGACATCATGAGACAATTACCACTTCATGCGAGTGCAAATTTCTGGGCACTCTAGTGTTCAATCCTCTTCCACCTTCGGGTCACGAAAGGCACGAAAGCCAACCTGAATCTTAAGGTTTAAGAAGATTGAACAGGGGCAGCTGTTGTACCCAAAAATTTTCCATCCCATATTTCTCAAAACATTTCAAGAAAGATCCCCAAGTTGCTCAAGGTAGTCCAAGGGTTGGCCAGGCAAGCTCTCTCCTAAGGCAGTCTACCTCAAATTAGGGTTTCATGTTGCATCAAGATACTTGAGTCCAACGGACCCCAAATGCTCAAAATTGTCCTAATATGTTCTCAAGATCATCCATGTTAAGTTTCAATCCTTGCAGAGGAAGTTTGCTCAGCCAATTGCTCAAAGGCCTGAAAATCGACTTTGCTAGGGCAAAAGTCAATTGTGGCCCATATACAGTCAAACTTCAAGATTTTTGGTCAACATCCTCATTTTGAAGTATATTTCATCATTTGATCAAGGTTTGATCATGATTCATCAAGGATTGCTCATAATTCATCATGACTCAAAAGTTGCTAAATTAGGGTTTTGTAGGAAAAGTCAACTCAACTTTGACCAAGCATAACTTTCTCATACTTTATGAGAAATGACCCATCCAAAGCTCATTTTTAAGAGGATGCAATTACCTACAATCCGTATTCAGATCCCAAGTTCAAAATATGCACTCACAAGAAGTTATGAATTTGGACATTATAGGTCATTTTGAAAAGTCAACAAAAACACCTTTTTTATCAAAGCTTCATAAATGAAAATGGAAGACTCAATTGAGATGAAACCAATGAGGTTGCTTAGGGGACATCCTAAGCTTTCTAAAAAGTCCAAGAACACCCTTATAAGGTTAAAATTGAGAGAGATATGCATTGTCAAAGTTGGACAATTTTTGAAAAAATGCATGAAGCAAATATTGACCAAACTTGGATTTTTTCCAAATGGGCCTATCTTTTCAAGTTTGAAACTCATTCCTAACATGGTCCACGACCTCTAAGCCCACCCATACATTTTTCTACTATTTATGCTATTTATTTTGATATTTTATTCATTAAAATTCAGAATTAAATAAATAAATAATAGAAATAATATAAATTTTGATGTGAATCCATTTTGGGAAAGTTTTATGTTGGTTTATGTCAATTGATTTCGTGCAATAACTCTTAAAATATGTCCAGGTTCATCCACGTGTGAAAATGGCATAAAATCATCAAATATGGCATTTTTTTCCAGATTTTGATCCTGGTCTTAAAACACAACATTATGAGGGAGATTCTTTCCATGCTTTATTGTCTCCTCATTCTCCTCTATAAATATAGAGCCATACAAGCTTGAAAGGGACGAAAATCCTCTCTAAAAAGCTCTCAAAAATCTCTCTAAAAGCTCTTCAAAAAGCTCTCCAGAAATCAAAGAATTGGTGCAAGTCATATCTCGAGGTTCCGGTCTCTCTCAATTGATATCAAGCCTCAAACCATCCTCTTGAAGTCCTCAAGAGTATTAAAAGGCACAAGAGCAATCCATCACACACCTAGCACGCCCCCCATTTGACAACACCGGTTTGGTAAAATTTTAAACTTTGAATCTCTAATTTTAATCACATTTTATGGTATGCTAACGTTTGTTTGAGTTTATATAGAACAGTTACGGATGGTTGAATCATAGGTTCCACGCAAGAATAAAAAAACACCATAGTTAGAGCATGAAGCTTTCGAAGATTTGGGCCTAGGGATTTCTGATGATTGCACCCCCTGTTTACTTTTGCTACTAGACCCATCTTTATTTTCATGTTTTATTCGTTTTATTTATTTCTTTTAATCCCTTTTTTTTAATCAATAAACAAATATAAAAATCACATAAAAATAGATTTAGGATTTTTTCTTAATTAAATTTTAATTTTAGGTAAAACTTTAATTTCTTTTTGTAAATAACTTAAAAATAATTAGAATAAATAGGTTTTATTACTAACTTAATTATATTTTATTTTTTTCCTAAAATAACCAAAGAAACCAAAATAGGTCATGTAATTATTTTTATTAATTAATTTAATTAAATAATTAATTGCATATTTAATTTAGAAAATTTATTTCTTTTATTAAAAATAACAAAAAAAAAACAATTTTTCTTTTAATTAGGTTAGAAGGGTCAAAACCTTAAATTCTCGTCGATCTTAATTCTTCTCGCGCGTTTTATTTTTATTATTTACCATATTGATGTAATTGCCTACAGTTTGTAATAGTTTAATTAGGACGTTTATTTACATTTATCGCTTTATTTTCAAAGGGTTTGTTTTTGGTTATGTAAATACCCGAAGCATTGTAATAGCGTAGTTTAAATTCCGTACTTTAAATTCCGCAAATTATTAACTGTTAGATGTATGATAATAGGATGCATGACAAGAATGTATGATTAATTTAAAACAGTTAGATCACCCTCAATGTGCAAAGATAAATAAACTGAAATTGAATCATTTGCACATGCGCACTCTTAGGGTACACTCCTACTTGGTTGCCTTCGGTAAATGGTCATTGAGTATAGGATGCTTTAGTGGTCGTCCTTTTGTCTAAACAAAGATCAAAGTCCCGATTCGGAAAAGTTGCCTCGGAATGGTTGTCTCGGAATTGTTGCCTCGAATAATTGATCTAAGACATTAGGGTTATTACTAAGACGTCCTAACATTGCTTTAGTGATTGTGCGTCCCTTTCGAATTGACCCTCAAACTCCAACGACGGTGCTACCTACTCACTAATAGTGGGATAGCGTTGTCTAAAGGAAACGAATACAGAACGATTCTTTTTTCGAGTAGGTAGATTAGTTCTTAAGTACTTGCTCATTCAAAACAAATTTTTCACACTTACACTCCTTTATAAACAAAGTTTTCAAAAACACTTCATTACACTCTTGAAGACAGAAGCAAGAGTTAAATTGAAGTCAAAACAAAAACTTTTCAAAGCGCACAAACACAAAGAAAACAATTTTGAAAATGATGAGCAAGTACCTAAGAGCCAGTAGATAACTACGGATAGAAAGGGTGCTAATACCTTCCCTTTCTATAAATCTAACCCCCCCCCCCCCCCCCCCCCCCCGTACTCAGAAATATCTCGAAAAAGGAATTTTTCTATGCTTTTTTCCTTTCCTTGTTGGATAAAATAAAAGACGGTGGCGACTCTTGCTTACCGCGACATTTTGCAAACACAAATACAAAACGTAAACCAGCAAATTTCCTTAACGAAATAGGGAAACCACGTCCCGGTTCTGGCCACCGTATCACACTTTGTGTTATGTTTTTTTAAACGTGTGATGGTGTGCGATGCTCCGTGTGATTATTCCAGTAAATTTTGCATTTTGCTCCTTTTTTCATCCAATTTTCACCAAGTCCTTATTTCTTCATACTTGGTGATTTTTACATCTTTCTTTGGCCTTTATGCTTCATATTTTCTCATCTTTGACTGATTTCTCGATGAAATATATGTAATGATTGAGTGTCATCACAACCCCAAACTTAATATGTTGCTTGTCTTCAAATAACTTGCCTGCAACTGCACATTTCAAATAGAAAAATAAACTGCAACAATAAAAAATGAACATAACCTATTCCATAATTCATTTGTTACATAATTAACCTAAACAAAGCTAATTTTGGGAAAGCTTAAGAAACCAAATACTTAGATTTCATGACAAGTTTATCTCAAGAACCAAACTCAATCTCTTAAGAGTATCACACTCTTAAGAATTTAAACGACCAACACATCACTTACACACTCTTCCTCGTGAGTAAAGTTTCACTCTAAAAACACTAAGGCAACCTTAAGTGAAGAGAAATATTTCTAGTGAGAGAAAGAGAAAAAATAGAGAGATAATTTCCAATGAAAATGTAAACTGTTGGAATATGGTATGATTTGAAGTGGATGTGTGCATCCTTTATATAGGAGTTGGAAAAACCAAAAAAGGAAATGATTCATGGGAAAAATGATTATCTAATCGATTTTCATTACGTTCTAATTGATTATATAAGTCATTTTTAATCAGTTACTATGCCCAAATAGGAAATATTGGATATAGATCCTTTAGATATCATTAAGATGATGTCCACATCACTTGGTTAATCGATTAGCACTTTCTAATCAATTAGCATAACATTCTAATCAATTAGATAACAACTTTTTTTATCGATTGGCATGCCAAAGAGGTAATATTTGATATATACTCGTCCTATATCATTATGTGTTATCCCCATCGCTTGGTTAAAATATTATTTATTTTCTAATGGGTTGGCATAAGATCCAATCCATTAGATAAAAGAAAAAGTTTTGTCAATCGATTAACTTAAGTATCCAATCGTTTGGTTAATTCAAAAAGGCATTGTAAAGATATTGGATATCGTCTTAATCACTTGGCTTGGTCTAGAAAACATTTTGCATGACAAAAACATTTGAAAAATATTTTTAAGGTGTGCGTGAATTTCCTTAGTACTCTTAAGTTACTACCTTACTTTTACAGTTCTCGGTTTACTCAAATAGACCAGCAATCGTGACTTGGAGAGCTTTCACACCTTTCTCAAAATAAGATTCAAGACTTTTGCTATATAGTATCTGATTGTATAAGCACTTGGTCTTGATTCCTCTTGATGATTAGTCATGAGATGCTTAGGTTACCGTCATGGTTGAAAACTATTGGCATGCGTTGTCGTCATCAAAACTTCATATGTTGGTCTTCATTACTTGCAAGCTCATAGACCCATATTCTCTCTCTTTTTGGTGGTGACAACACATCTCTCAATGGAGGTGGTAAAATAAAGCCAACACATATATGTTTGGAGTAATTAACTCTCTCTGACTTAACTAGAGAGTGTACTCTACTCCCCCTGAGAGTATTCTTCTCCCCCTTTGCCATTATAAAAAAGGAGTAACATAATCAAAGCACATAGATTCCATGGAAAAAGAAAAAGTTAACTTATAAATATGAACATTAGCAATCCATAGTAAGGTATAGGATCTAAAGTCTTATTTCTCCCTATGAAAATTAACATCAAGATTTTAAAACATCTGGTAGGTAAACTTTGGAGAATTTCTTCCCCTTGAGGGAATTTTTCTTTCTTAGATTTCTCCAAGAGATAACTGTTCCCCTTATAAGTGTTTCAATAACCTCTTTATAGTCTCCTTAGGATTTTGAATAATGTTGGGCTATAGGTTTTTAACATCACTTTTCTCCACAAACACTCAAGGTCTCAAGATAGCTTTGAGAAACTTCCCTTGACAAGTCATCATGGGAGGATGTACCTTAAGTCATAGTGTAGCTAAAGCCACACCAAATGTTTTTCATTTTTCATATATATATATATATATATATATATATATATATATATATATATATATATATATATATATATATATATATATATATATATATATATATATATATATATATATATATATATATATATATATATATATATATATATATATATATATATATATATATATATATATATATATATATATATATATATATATATATATATATATATATATATATATATATATATATATATTCCTCCTTCAAATAATTATTTCTCTTCCTTTCACTCTTTCATGCTTTTCTCTCCTTTCAAACTTCATCACCTAATGTTTTAAAAATTGGACCGATCATCAAATTAGTGAGGGTATTAAGGTTACTAGTTCATATTGGTCGAATCACATAATTAAACCGGACTAAATAGAATAATTTAGTTAAATAAATAATTTTTTATAACAAAACTATATATTTGTTAAACCGGTCAAATTGAATGACTTGGTCTCTAAAAATAATCATGACACCTATCAAATTTCAAATTTTCAAAATATCATAATTTTACAAGCTCATTTTTTAAATTAAAATTCTAAATATAATCTTTGCTTACAAAAAATAGTACAAAATATAAATTCAAATAAATTATAAACAAAGTCTAACTACAAAATATATTGAATAACAAAATATTTATAGTGTCTAAAAAATTGAATTCCAAAAAGGGAAAGTTGTTCCAAATAATTTTTGAACAAAGTCTACATTTATTTAATTTTATTTATTTTTTAAATAAATTATCAAAATGGCGACGTTTTGTCAGAGAAAAAAAGCATCTAACCCATTGATTTTTTACCAATTTTGGACGGTTCTGACTGGTTCTCACTCGCTCAATAGTTTACTCGACCCAACAATCAAATCAGACTGATGACCCCTTTTGTTCCTGATTCGATCAGCCAGTCCGTTCCTATTTTGAAATATATCACCATCTCTCAAATTTCTCTCTCACTCATTTTCTAATCCCTCATCTTTGGTAGACAATTTTCATTACAAATGTATTGCATTAATAATATTATTTCTTATTTTTAGTATAATTTAGTTCATAACTTATTTCATATTTAGCCACACTAATATATAATGTCTGAATCCATCCCTGCAAGTCATTGTTGGTCTTCCTCCTCTATGAATAATTTGATACAAGAATTGGTCCAATCATAAGACTAATAAATCCATTACACATTTATTACCTTAGCCTCTCGTGAGCAGCATTATTATTTTGATCATTTATGTTAAAAGACATAATTAATGTCTTGGTTAAATATATCAGGTTGAAAATTACTTCTTCTTCTAATCTTAAAAGAGCTTTCTCATATTTCAATCTTGCTAAGTGAGTGTTTAGATGAAATTCCTTAGAAATGTCTCCATTAACATTCTGAATGAAATGGTCCTTAACGATCCTCCACTCTTAAGATAGACTTTCTTGAGTTTCTCTATTTGGACTTTGGACTTCCTCTTGTCTTTGATATTTTTATTTCCATTTATTTTCATCTTTAAAGGATGTTCTTTCTGGGATACCTGCAAAATTAACAACCTCTACTTCTGCCTACTAGGGGTTAGTTCATCAAAAGTAATATGTATGAGTTCTTCCATAGTCATGGTCCTTTCAACAAGACGTTAATAAAAGATTTTTCATTAATTTTTTATAAACCATGCATAGAAAGGAGTCATACTTTATTAACTTTGTTACACAACTTAATCAATGCTAAGTAACTCGTGCAATGATGCTTTATTAAAATAAAACAATTAAATGGTAAGATTAAAATCTTACCAAAAATCAAAGATTCATTGTTTTTGTCTCGTTGTTATTAGTTGAAGAGATTTCTTCCCTTGTAGAAGTGGCGTAATAGGACATATTTGTTTCTTCAGTTGTGTCACTTGAGGAACAACTATCAGTATCATCATCTGCATCACAACTTTATTTTTCTACCCTTGGTACCCATATCTTTTTGGGTCCTTTGATGTTAGCAGTAGACATCTTTTATTTTTACGTTTACAAAGCTCTTTATAAAAGTATGAAAGAGGATGTCTTTCTTTGCTCTGATGAATCTTTTTTATGAAACATAACATCATAACATGTTTGTCTTTATTATAGTAATAACATTTAAGAGTTTGTATTCAGATGTTGGTCATGCATTGCAAATATTGCTAAAGCTTTTACTATTGTTCTTAGGTTCACAACCAAGATCAACATTATTGTAAGACGACCTTTAGTTTACTACCAAAATATTCAAGTTGTTTGTCCTTTTAGTTAATTTATCAAGTTTGTTTTAAAGATCAAACTTTTTTTTAAACTGTCATATTGATCACACTTGATAGATTCGTCTAAGGCTTTATGAGATGAGGAGTGCGAGCAAGCCGAGAAGAGAGAATATCAAGCATCCAGAAGAAGGGAGTTATTGGTGTAACACCCATTTTTTAACCCCAAGCAATTAAAAATAATATCAGAGTAAGATATCATGCATAATATCAAAAGGGAGTCACATGTCGTTTTCCAAAACATAGAAAACCAACCAACAATCATCAACATACACCTGGTTATAATCATAAACATATTTAAACTCCATGTTTCCATAAACTGTACACATCACAGCATAATAATTCTTTACTCAATTAATAACAATGATTATATCTCATACTATAATCATAAGCCAACATAACAACTAATTCATAACATAACAAGTCATATGAATCCAAACATTGGACACCAAGGCCACTCAACATACAAATAACAAATACGAAAGTATAATAATATCTCTCAATACCAAACATGAGTTCAAAATATCCCCCCAGTGTTACATGACCAGAGCATTGACTTACTACCTAAACAAGTGAATAGACTGAACTAAGCTCCTCAACTATCCTCGTGCGAAGCACCACTATCTTCGGTACTTGCGCGATGTCGCATAAAACATCATTCCAACATAAGATTGAGAATTCAAATCATTATTGAAATATATATAATACGGAATAATGCATAACAATATTCATCAAAAGAATTCTCCACACTTCATATGATCATCCATACAACATAGCTTGATAACTCAAGTAATAAATAAATCAATATAGAAACATTATAAGTATATGAATACATGTATTGCTCGCATATAGCAAAAATACCATCAACGTAACATTCATGTACAATTTACCAATTATCACATGATGTAATTCGAAACAATATCATATAATGACTCATGAGACTTCCAATGCAACTCAATGCGACTAATGCATGTGGTACCAACGTGAACATCAAGCTCATCTCACTCTTGATTCAGTATCTAGAATCAGATCCATGCTTCCGATCCGGACAAGATTAAAGCCCATCATTATGAACATATAGTCCACCGTTTCTATTTCCATACAAGGATCAAAGCAACCATCATTATGAACATATAGTTCACTGCTTCTATTTCTACACAAGGATCAAAGCAACCAACCAGAGTTCAATATCCCCATGAATGTGTATGCAATTTCAAATAAACATATGCAATTAAGACTGTTGTACCCCAAAATTTTCCCTCCCATTTTACTCAACATATGTTCATTAAGATACTTAACTTGCTCAAGGATGCCCAAGAGTTGACCAGACAAACTCTCTTCTAAAGCAATGAACCTCTAACTAGGGTTTCCATTCCATCAAGATGGGTGATTCCCAAGGGCCTCATATGATCTCCATAGTCCTAATATGTTCTCAAGACCATTTATGCCAAGTTTCATGCCTTGCACAAGAAGTTTTCCCAGTCAACTGCTCAGATGCTTGAAAATCAACTATATCAGGTCAAAAGTCAACTGGGGCCCACATACAGTCAAACTTCAAGATTTTTGGTCAACATCAACATTTTGAAGTTATATCCATCATTTGATCAAGGGTTGATCATGATTCCCAAAGGAAGGCTCCTAATTCATCAAAACTCAAAAGTTGCTAAATTAGGGTTTCTTAGGAAAAAGTCAACCAAACTTTGACCAAGTATAACTTTCTCATACTTTATCAGAAATTTCTCATCCAAGGCTCACCTTGAAGAGAATTTAGTTCCCTACAACTCATCTTCAGTCCTCAAGTTCAAGAAATGCACTCATGAAAAGATATAAATTCAGACATTATAGGTCATCCCAAAAAGTCAACAAAAACACCTTTTGGGTCAAAGCTTCTTACATGAACATGGAAGATCCAATTGAGGTGAAACCAAAAAGGGTGTTTAGGGGACATACTAATCTTTCTAAAAAGTCTAAGAACACCCTCTTAGGATCAAAATTGACGGATATATGCATTGTTAAAGTTGGCCATTTTTGGAGAATTGTCAAAAGTCAACAATGCCCAAAATTGCATTTTTTGGCAAATGGGCCTAACTTTTTATGCTTGCATCTTACTTTTAACAATGCCCACGACCCAAACACTCTTCCATATTTTATTGAATTTATTTATTTAATTTATTTTGAATTTAATCATTTAAAAATAAAATTAAATCAAATAAATGATATAAAATATGGAAGATTTGTTTTTGATCTAATTTTGAATGATATGCAATCCATTTATGCTGCCAAAACAGAATCAAATCGTGCCAAGGTTGATTGGTGTGAGAATGGAATGATTTAGCTTGATTGGGAAAGAAATAATGCAAGATTGGAATGAAATCAAATCTTAATAATTGGCAAGGATTTGGAGCTTTTTTGTTAACCTAATTCAAAGAGATACATATACATAACGAATCCCAAGCACAAGGAGGCAGAAAAAATCGTGTGAAACGGCCAAGAATAAATTGTGCTTTTTGTAAAAAAAAAATTGATTGGAATCCCAGATTACAACCATTCTCAAGTAGGTTTAAAGATTTCAATACATTCCTGGACGTCTCTGGAAGCTTTTCCAACCCTTGCCAAGCTCGAAGCATCAAGAATCACGCTCCATATACATCACAGTTTGACATATTTTTTTATTTTGATTACGTGCATACAGGCTTTTTCCATGAAATTTAATCATGTATTCTGGTTTGTCATAAGGATTCGATGCTTGTTGAATGCTTAAATTGAGTTTTGAGTGCAGGGAAGAAAGATTGTCATTCTTAGGGTTTCCAAGCTTCGTTTTGGGGCTTCCCTATATAGGCAAAATTAGATCAAATTATGGGCACCATTGAACCCAGGACATGATTTTTGACCGTCCTATACCTTTGGTTTAAATTTATTTGGCTTGTGTTGCATTTTTAATTATTGCAGGTTTGTAGCCATGGATAAAAACTCTCACTATAACCTTTAGTGACAGTTTTGTCCGTAGGTAAAAGATGGCCATCTAAAACAACAATCCCGAGGAAAGAGCCAATTGCGTGGCTGACTTCCATTGGTCCATTTAAATTCACACGCGTGTTTTGGGACATGAGGCATTGTTTCCCTTATATTATTATTTCGTCATATATATCAACGAATGACAACTTAGCCTGGTGGTAAGGAGGAACGTATTGGAGGCGAGAGTCTTGGGTTTGAGACCCAGGTTTGGCATTTTTATTTTCTAACAATCTGATTGCAGATCCGGTGTGTCTCATCTTCCTAATACCTGGCACGCGCCCCAGATTCTTCCATTAGATCATCACCATCACAGATCCAACGCTCAACATACGCAGGTCCACCATGAAGCCTCAGAAGATGGTCTCAACAGATCAGACGCCAGACTCTGGGCCATCCTTCTGGGCCCATTATAAATTTGGCAAGGCACCCCCTGGAATGCTAACTGCATCAGGCCCATCTCTTTTTCTTTCTATTCTTTTTATTTGTTTTTTCTTTTAATTTATTATTTTAATTATTTTCACAATAAAAATCATTTTTTAATTAAATCATAAAATCATAAAATCATTAAAAAATTAGATTTAGTTTTTTTTCTTTTCTTTCATAAAATATTTAATTGCTATTAAATAATTAGCTTAATTAGATTAATTCAAATTCTTTTTTATAATTAAAATTAATTAGACAAATTAGGTTAAGATTTCAAATATTTTTCTCAATAATAAAATGCAAAAAAAAATTCTTTTTAATTGATTAGATTTTTTAGGACTCAGACTTTATTCCCGTACTTAATTCGTCGTGCGCGCCTTTACTTTCTTTTAATTCAAATTATTGTAATTGTTTCAAGTTTGTAATAGATTAATTAGGATTTTAATTTCCGCATCTTTATTTTTCAGTCAAATATTGGTGTATCTGTCCAAAAGCCCTGTAATAGCGTAGATTTTTATTTTTTCTCTTTTAATTTCCGCAATTGTTAACTGCCTAGATGTATAAATAATATGATTGAATGGCAAGACAAATAACTTTAAAACGGTAGATAATCCTAATTGTGCAAAGATGATTAACTAAAAAAACACTTGCACATGCTCACTCTTAGGGTTGCCCCACTTGGTTGCCTCGAAAACAATGGTCGTGTCCCTCGAACGTAGGGATACCTTAGCAATGACCCACGATTTTAAAAGTCATCATAAAGATCATAGTCCCTGCTTGTCCCTTGAGTTGCCTACGAATTAATCTTATGACGATAGTCCCTTCGAAATGCTAAGGTATCCTTGCTTGTTGCCTTCAGAGACCATTTCGTCCCTTCGAACGTCCCTTTAAAATTCAAACGATGGAGCTACCTACTCCTTAATAGTAGGATAGCATTGTCTAAAGGAAACGAAAACGAACAGAATTTTTTTCGAGTAGGTAGAAATCTTAAGTACTTGCTCAAAATAAAAAACTTTTCACACAAACACTTTTCAAAACAAGTTTTCAAAACAACTTCGTCACAATCTTGAGGACCGATACAAGGGTTATCACGAAGTAAACAAAACTTTTTCAAAGAAAACACACACAAGCAATTTAAAAATGAGTAATTACCTAAGAGCCCGTGTAAAACCACGAATAGAAAGGGTGTTAACATCTTCCCTTTCTATAATCTACCCCCCGTACTCAGAAATATCTCTAAAAAAGGTTTTTTCTGTTCTTTTTCCTTTTCCTTTGTTGGATGAAATAAAAGTCGGTGGCGACTCTTGCTTACCGCGACATTTGTGAATACAAAATGTAAACCAGTATTAACAGCCGGTTCTGCCACCGTATCACAGAACTGGCTACTTTGCTGGGGAGTTAATAAGTGGGGTATACCTTAGGATCTAGGTCATTTTTTAAATTGCTTTCTTGTTTGCTTTGTTTGCTTTGCCTGCTTTATCTTTAAGGGTTTTGCTTGGGTATTATTGAAGATCCTACACCCGGATCTGGAGACACTCTTTAGGTAAACAATAATAGATCAAGGAGACTGTACGACATAGACCAGTATGGTTTAAGCGATGGTTGTGTTGGTGTGACACTTCGGTCGGTACCGGTATCCTTCGTGTGGAAACGAGGAGAATACGGGGCCGCAGTGTGGTGTCGTAAAGCACTAACGGACTTTAGAACCTTAGTTGAACAAACTTATCCATTAGAAAGTAGTGAGATAGCCGGCCTCGGTATAAAGCTGAGGATTGGTTGATACTCGATGCTACACTTATTGAGGTCAGACTTTCGGGATATTTCGGCCGCAAGAAAAGATTTCCTAAGCTGAAACAATGCCCGATAAAGGATGATCAGTGATATTGAGAATCTTTAGAACCCGGTTACTTTTCTAAGACAGGTTTGAAACCAACTAAACTTCAAGAGGGTACCTACATTTAACCTCATGCAAGCCTTTGAACCTAAGGTCTATTGTATGCTTTGATTATGTGTGATTTACTCTGTTTGAACATAACATCATGCAGCATAACATAGTATTGATTCTCATTACACTAACCATTTCAAGGACCAAGGGAATTTATCTTTGTTCTATTTTGTAGATCATGGCTTCTGCTCGTAGAAACACTATCTGGATCATCTTTGTGAGAATATCTCCCCAACTCAAGGAACCAGTATCAAGGGTTCCTGAAACTTCTTCGTTCATTAAGAGATATGGTCGACTTCTCAACCTGGTTACTTCAAGTTTTGATGAAAAGATGATGGGTGTACTCTTTCAGTTCTTTGATCCCGAGCACCACTACTCCACCTTTCCAGACTATCAGTTGGTGCCTACTATGGAAGATCTCTCTTAGTTATTGAATCTACCTATTCTGGACCAGGTGCCTTTCACAGGTTTAGAAGAGGTTCCTAATCCATAAGTCATTGCCTCAGCTTT
Organism: Vicia faba; assembly: GCA_948472305.1. Classification (NCBI taxonomy): domain Eukaryota; kingdom Viridiplantae; phylum Streptophyta; class Magnoliopsida; order Fabales; family Fabaceae; genus Vicia; species Vicia faba. The sequence goes on along the minus strand of OX451740.1, from coordinate 385,815,754 downwards.
GCATCTGAAACGGGACGACGTGGTATCCAATTGGGAAACAAGAAGCGGATTCAAGGGTTTTCTAGCCAAGTTCCTAATAGACAAGACCCAATTGTTTTGGGATGATTTGGACTTTCAAGCTTTTGAGGAGGTCTTGGCCCTTCTAATCCATGGGTTAGTACTGTTCCATAATCCAGACTTACTCATATATGTGAATGCTATCAAGATCTTCCTCTCTCGCAACCTCATACCTACCTTTCTTGGAGATATCTTGCATGCTCTTCATACTCGTACCATGAAGAGAAGAGGGGTTCTTATGTGCTGCATGCCATTATTGTCGAGGTTGTTTATTTCTCACCTCCCTAAGTCAGTGTTGAAGAATGAAGAAGGTTTGGGTTGGTCGCAAAGGATAATGTCACTTCCGCACGCGGATATTCTCTGGTATTCCCGATTTGTGGGAGATATTTCTATTATTGACCACTGCAGGGAGTTCCCTGATGTCCCACTACTTGTCATTAGGGGAGGCATAACTTACAATCCTTTTTTGGCTCTGCGAGAATTTGGTTACGCTCGAAGGGATGGTCCTCATGAGATACTTATCTAGGGAATTGTATTTAACTGTGGGGATGATGTTCAAGGGTATCGCCAGAAGTTCATAAGAGCTTGGGGCATGGTAAATAGATCTGACGCCAAGACTTCGGGGCCGAAGAATTCCATCCCTATGGAACCTTATCTCCAATGGATATGAGCTCACACTCAGAAACTTGTGATGCCCTACATAGTTGTCTTACCAGTGATTGTGGAGCCCATTATTGAAGGGGATATTCCCTACACGGTTCTTCATCCTGATATGCCCACCGATCTTGAAGAACTATAGAGGTCCTGGATTCAGTTGAAAAAGGAGCGGGATACTTATAGGGGTCAGTTTTATGCCCAGGAGAAGAAAGTTTTAGATCTCACAAAGCAGCTTCATGAGGAAAGAAACCTTAATTCCTATCTCGGCACAAAGAGGAAGCATCCATGGGAAACTTGATTTCTTTTAGTTTTTAGAATTTTCAATTGTAACGCCTAAAATGCAATTGTATTTTGAATTCTACTAATAAAATCTTTGTTTCATTTTGGTTCGCAAATTTAAATTTCCCAAAGTCCTTGAAATTATTGCATACGCATCCCATCCATAGCATTGCATAAACAGGTACCATTACAGGTTTCTCATCTTCTTCGCTGTTTATTTCAGCAAAAATGTCTTCTGAACAAAGCATCAAAGATCTTCAGGCATAAAATGCCCAATTTCAATAGATGTTCATAACTCTGGCAAAAGTGCAGGAGGATCTAAAGGTCCTCATCCTGAAAGAGAAGAAGAAGAAGAAGAAGAAGAAGAAGAAGAAGAAAAAGAAGAAGAAGCCCGCTGGTATCCTTAATATGGGCAGAAAATTCAAAGGGCCGCTAAAGCAACCAGTCGATCTAACCTCCTCGTCCGAGGAAGTGGAGAATCAAGAGAGGGAGACAAGGGAGGAGGACCCCAGTCCCGAGGTTTCTGATAATGATACATACTACAATGATGAGCAATATCCTCCCACTGAGGATAGATACAAGCAGTTAGAAGATCGGTTGAGCGCTATGGAAGTACAGAGAATACTTGGGTGGGACTTTGGAGAACTAGGATTGGTGTCGGGAGTGGTCATCCCGCAGAAATTTAAGGCTCCGGTTTTTGTAAAGTATGATGAGGTGTCTTGCCCAAAACTCCATCTCCGTACCTATGTAAGGAAGATCCATCCCCACAGCGCTGATAGAAACTTGTGGGTTCACTTCTTTCAAGACAGACTGTTAGGGACTCAGCTTGAATGGTTCTACCAACTGGAGGGAACCAATGTCTGGAAGTGGGAGGATTTGGCTGCTGCTTTTTATAAGCAGTATCAATACAACATCGACCTTGCCCCTACTCGTACTCAACTCCAGAGTATGTCCATGGGTGCATGTGAAGGCTTTAAGGACTATGCGCAGAAGTGGAGAGACTTGGCTGGGAGAGTCCAACCCCCCTTATCTGACAGGGAGTTGGTCGACATGTTCCTGTGGATGCTGTCTGGTCCATTCTTTAATCATTTAATTGGCAGCTCATCAGCTGGTTTCACCGATCTGATATTGACAGGAGAAAGGGTAGAGGTTGGGATCCAGAGCGGTAAAATACAGAAAGACACCTCTTCGAGTTCAGTAAAGAAGCTTTTCACTGGTAAGAAGGAGGCCAGTGCCATTTATAGCCCGAGAGGTCAGAGCAGAGCTGAATATCGTCCAACGGTAAGTGTTTTAATGATACCTAGGCTTGCGGTTGCCTCACAACACAACAATCAGTAAAGGGTAGAAAGACCACAAAGGCAGTTTACCCGGATTAACATGACATTGATAGAGGTTCTACCCTATCTGCTGAGATCCAATTTTGCAACCTTGAAAGAGGCTCCCAATAATCCTAATACCATATCTCCTCAGTACAATACAAGCGCTCGGTGTTCCTACCATTCTGAGAGTCTCGGCCACGATACAAATGATTGTTGGGCTCTGAGAAATAAAGTACAAGATCTGATTAAAGCCAAGGAGATTGAGTTCGATGCTCCAGACAAGCCCAATGTCATAACTGCTCCCATGCCTAAGCACAACCGAGGAGTTAATGTCGTTGATACCGATCTGTTTGTGACCTCAGTTGATGAAGTTTCTACTCCCCTTATGACTGTTAAGAAGAATTTATTGCTGGCCGGTTTATTTCTGGGTTATGGTGAAGGTTGCCACATGTATTCATCTCTGCCTTCTAATTACTATTTGCTAAAGACAGGTGTCCAGCGCCTGATGGACAGCAGAGAAATTTTGTTTGAGAAAACTTTGATTCCAATTATTCTGTTCGAAGATGTTACTATTATAACCATTTCCGCCAATCCTTCCAAGGTCTCCTCGAGAAGACCTGTTATGATTACACCCGCTCCGAGAGTTGCTCCGCTAATAATCACCTTTCCTGGTCTTATCCCGTACGCCTTGGACAAAGTTGTCCCTTGGCATTATGGTGCCGATGTTTACTATCATGGCGTTAAACAAGATTTGAAGAATGAAGAGGTTGATCCCGATGTCAGTAACATTGTCGGGACCAGTAAGATTACTAGAAGTGGAAGGGTTTTCTCTCCTGAGATTTCCTCGAAGACTGTCAATAATCCTGTTGTTATTTCACCTGCTATTCCTATCGGTACTTCAGCTACTACTCCTGTTCTTACTCTAATCATTACTCCTGTCGTCGAGTCATCTGGGACCCGAGGCAAAGAAGCTATAGGTGAGCCTGCCCGGACGGAGGCACCTAGAAAGATTTTCCTAGAAGCCTTTAAGCAAGAGATAGAGGAAATATTAAAAATAATTAAAAAGAGTGACTACAATGTGGTCGAGCAGCTGGGGCAGACCCTTCGAAGATATCCATGTTGTCTCTGTTGTTGTGTTTTGAGGCCCATGTGAAGGCTTTAATCGCATTCCTCAAGACTGCATATGTGCCGCACGAGACCTCGGCTGATCAATTCAAACTATGTAGCCAGCTTGACTGCTGACAATGGGCTGGGTTTTTTAGATGCCGACTTGACACCGAAAGGGAGGAAGTATAATGATGCTCTGCATGTCTCGATTGAATGCCGGGGCACCACTATGGCTCATGTGCTGGTGGATATTGGGTCTTCGTTGAATGTTCTGCCTAAGAAGGATCTCAATCGGCTGGATTATGAAGGCCTGACCTTAAAGCCTATTAACATTGTGGTAAGGGCTTTTGAAGGGTCGAAGAGAATGGTGCATGGGTAGGTGGATATCCATGTCAAGATAGGCTCTCAGACCTTTGAGTCCACCTTATATGTGATGGACATCAGGCCATCGTACTCTTGTTTGTTGGGTCGTCCATGGATCCATGAAGCTGGGGCTGTTACTTCTACACTGCATCAAATGCTGAAGTATCCAGTGAAGGGGAAGATCGTCACTGTGTGTGGCGAAGAGGAGTATATGGTGAGTCACCTGAACTCCTTCAGGTATGTGGAGATGGACGGGGAATTCATAGAAACACCTTGTCAAAACTTTGAAGAGGTTCCCCAGATTTTAGCGTCGACCGAAACTACCACCAACAATAAACCTCATTTAAAGATGGCTTCCCTCAAATACGCCAGAGCAGTGGTCGAAGAAGGCGGGTGTACCAACTGGGGACAACTCCCTGATTTTACTCACAAAACTGACAAATTTGGTTTGGGCTTTACTTCAGGATCTCAAAGGGTTGTTCGAAACGCTCGGGCTGGAGGACTTCCCCTATGCATCAGCAATCATGGGGTCAATGTTATTGAAGATAGTGAGGACGACTCTAACATTGACAGTTGGATATACCCGACTACCAACGGTGGACCGAGTAATTGGACAGCTAGGGATTTTATACCAGTTTCTTTTATTCCGCAGTAATTGTCTTACTTATTTTAAGTTTGTAATAAAAAATTTAAACTTTATGGCCTTGTGTATTACCCGAGGCACAATGGTTCTATCTGTGAGGGATATTGTGTCATTTCATATATCATCAATAAAACATTGGACGTTCTTTACATTCAAATTTTGTGCTCTCTATTTTCCTTTTCTGCCTTTACTTTATCAATACAGTTATGCTCATACACATACTCATGTATCAAACTGCAGATCCATATCCACTCTGGATCCCATTGATAACAATCCTGCTATTGCCTTTATGACTTCGAAAATCCGATCAACCAAGCCGAGGACGAAGGTGAGGACGATTGTGAGGTGCCTGGAGAATTGGCTAGACTGTTACAACAGGAAGAAAGGGCTATGCAGCCTCATGAAGAGCCAGTTGAGACGATAAACTTGGGCACGAAGGTGGACAGAAAAGAAGTCAAGATCAGCGCAAATCTGGAGACTAAGATCAAACAGCGATTGATACAGATGTTGCACGACTACGTTGAGATCTTCGTCTGGTCATATGAAGCCATGCCTGGTTTAGACACTAATATTATGGTACACTATCTGCCAACCAAAGAGGATTATCCTCCGGTTAAACAGAAGGCCAGTCGTATGCGCCCTGAAATGTCAGAGAAGATCAAGGTAGAGGTTATGAAGCAATTTGACGCAGGGTTCTTAGCTATCACCTCCTATCCGCAGTGGGTTGCTAACGTCGTTCTGGTACCTAAGAAAGACGACAAGGTACGGATGTGCGTGGATTACAGAGACCTGAACAGGGCAAGCCCCAAATATGACTTCCCGCTTCCCCACATTGATGTTCTGGTTGACAACACCACACATCACAAAATCTTCTCCTTCATGGATGGTTTTTCTGGATACAACCAGATCAAGATGGCTCCTAAAGACATGGAGAAGACAACCTTCGTCACACAGTGGGGCACCTTCTGTTACAAGGTGATTCCTTTTGGGTTGAAGAATGTTGGGGAAACCTATCAGCGAGCCATGGTCGCTTTATTCCACGATATGATTCACCATGAGATCAAGGTTTATGTTGATGACATGATAGACAGGTCTCAAACTGAAGAGGAACACCTTGATCATCTATGAAAGTTATTCAACAGGTTGAAGACGTACAAGCTGAGGTTAAATCCGAACAAATGCACTTTTGGGGTAAGGTCAGGTAAGCTTCTGGGTTTCATCATCAATGACAAAGGTATTCAGGTAGACCCCGCAAAGGTAAAGGCCATACAAGAGATGTCGGCTCCCCATACATGATGGTTCCGAATAATCATAAAGACAGGCAGTCATTATCTTTCAACAACAAAAGCCCAATAAGTCAAAACCTATGAAGGAGAATTACAAAAAACTGGGGCATCCCGCTGACTGTAATCACAAAAGAAACAGTTCAGGCAAAAGACAGGGATAACAAAATCAAAAAGAAAGAGGTCCTATAAACCCTAAACAGAAAAGAAATGACTGCCTATTCAAAATAAACTTTCAGTATCCGAACCATCACTGGAGTATCAGAGCAAAGACTCAAACAAGGTCTAATGCACGATTAGCTGAGTTTAGGATCGAAGAACATCACGAAGAACGGGTGGGTACACATAAAATTTAAGCCTTTATCCTTTGTTTCTTAAACCGTGAACCAGGCCACGTTATAACCCTTAAAAGTCCTAGCTGAAGCATGGGTTAATTCGAAATCATACTGTTACAAAGGTATCCTGACTCCTTAGGGCTTGCTGTAAAATCCTGAGTTGACATCACATCTTACAAAATTTGCTTGTTTTACTGAAAAAACTGCATTTTTCAAAAACTTCGAGACAGACATAAGCTTTGCATTCTTAAAATAATATTGTTCGCATATGACTATTTGTTCGAACAACAGAGAAATTCGCACGAAGAATATCTAGTGAACAAAAGCACTTCCAATCAAGGGGCAGACGTGATCATGGTCCGTCATCTGGGGCAGTTAAGTCAAGATTCAGAGAATCTCTCAAAGATGCCAAACAGCCAGGGGCAGATCTCCATCTGAGTCACTTGGGGCATTGGGCATGAATTCCAGCGATGAATCTGGTACGATCAAACATCTTCTGGTAGTATGGCGACACAACACTACTAACAGTGACAACTCCCTGCATTCTGAGAGCGCGAACATAGTCGAAAAAATACTACGCATAATCAAAGACCCGCTAGGTCGACTGGCCTAGGCAAAAATCAGGGCTTCCCGGTGAACCAAAAGGGTTCGGGCAAAATGAGGGATAAAAATGAAAAAATGTGTACGCCCGGCAAGTCGAAAACCTGAAAAGGCGGCTTGGGCAAAAAAGGGTATCCCGATGGACTGAAAACCTGAAAGGGCGGTCCAGGCAAAAATTAGGGATCAAAGCATACGACTATGTCCCGTCATCTCGTCACTTGCCTACCAGAAGAAGATTTGTCAATCGGCAGGTATCAAGCATCTCATAGGCCTTCTTCTCCCATAGAAGTTGGGGCAATAAGAATCGTCCGAACTGTACAAGCTACTCTGTCCTCGAGGTACCAAGGCAAGTTCAGCTGAAGAATGTAACCAAGATACCTTCGCTCCCCGCAGAGTAAGACAAGAGTCAGCCATGCTCTCTCCCCAAGCAGAGTTGGCCTCCCATCGGCCCTAAAAAGGCACAGTATTCCCCAACAAGTCAGCGATACTCTCCCCCAAGCACAGTTGGTCTACCATCAGTCCTGGAAAGTCGGATACCCCCAGAGGATCTTAACATTCCCCAGCGGAGTATGCAGATGTTCCTCAGCAAGCATCCCCGGTAGTCTTAATATTCCTCAACGAAGTATAAGATTGTTCCCCGGCGGAATACTAGACACCCCAGTGGAGCCATTCCCCAGTGCAATCCAAAAGTTTCCCCGGGAGAGTTGAACCATCTCCCCAGTAGATTCTGGAAGCTTATCCCCAGTAGATTCTGGAAGCTTATCCCTAGTAGATTCTGGAAGCATGTCCCCTGCAGAGTACGAACGCATCTCCCTGGCTTTATTCAAAGGTTATTCCCCACCAGGTTCTAACTGGGTTATCCTCAGCTAATTACCACGGAAAGATCGTCTTCGGCGAAGTTCTTCCTATTCCCCAGCGGAGTTCATCAAATTCCCCAACATGACTTATCAACGGAATCCCCAGCGGAGTTATCATCAAAGTCTCAGCGAAGTATCTCGTCCCACAGAGTATTTCCCCGCAGAGTAATCTCTTCAACAAGTTTATTCCCCAACGGAGTCATCTTCTCCTACCGGTTTATTCTTGCAATCATCATCCCCAGCGGAAACGAAGAACTCTACTCTTCAACATCAGCCCAGGATTCAACAATTTCCCGGCATTCGTCAAGGATTTATTTTCCCAGACGAAAATACATTCATAAACATATCACATCTCATACCTCTTATTTACATACATGATAAAGTGCATACGACACTATCTCATTTTGAACATCATGACATCATGCATCTCATACATCATGACATTGCATACAACTGATGTTTTGCCTTTTCAGGAAAAAGGTCAACCCAAAGATGATTACTATCAACTGTCGCAGTTCCAGATTCGATACATGTATCTAGCCAGGGCATATCTGTGAAAGATTGATTGTGGATTCGATACATGTATCTAGCCAGGGCATATCTGCATGAAGAGTTTGAAGTTCTAGATTCGATACCTGTATCTAGCCAGGGCATATCTGTGAGCGATTGATTATGGATTCGACACCTGTATCTAGCCAGGGCATATCTGCATGAAGAGTTTGAAGTTCCAGATTCGATGCCTGTATCTAGCCAGGGCATATCTGTGAGCGATTGATTGTAGATTCAATACCTGTATCTAGCCAGGGCATATCTGCATGAAGAGTTTGAAGTTCCAGATTCGATGTCTGTATCTATCCAGGGCATATTTGTGAGCGATTGATTATGGATTCGATACCTGTATCTAGCCAGGGCCTATCTGCATGAAGAGTTTGAAGTTCCAGATTCGATACCTGTATTTAGCCAGGGCATAACTGTGAGCGATTGATTGTAGATTCGATACATGTATCTAGCCAGGGCATATCTGCATGAAGAGTTTGAAGTTCCAGATTCGATACATGTATCTAGCCAGGGCATATCTGTGAGCGATTGATTGTGGATTTGATACCTGTATCTAGCCAGGGCATATCTGCATGAAGAGTTTGAAGTTCCAGATTCGATACCTGTATCTAGCCAGGGCATATCTGTGAGCGATTGATTGTGGATTCGATACCTGTTCTAGCCATGGCATATCTGCATGAAGAGTTTGAAGTTCCAGATTCGATACCTGTATCTAGCCAGGGCATATCTGTGAGCGACTGATTAGAGGTCTACACCTGTATCTAGCCAGGAAAGTTATCTCGATCAACCTTTTGAAGTTCCAGATTCGATACCTGTATCTAGCCAGGGCATATCTATGGACGACTAATTCCAGATTCGATACCTGTATCTAGCCAGGGCATATCTGTGAGCAATTGATTGTAGATTTGATACCTGTATCTAGCCAGGGCATATCTGCATGAAGAGTTTGAAGATCAACCCCTGTAACAGGCCAGGAAATTATCTTTCTTTCTCAGGTACGCAAGTTCTCGCTAAAGAATCTCTTACGCGATCGACACCCCCGGATGGCATCTACAAGCCCATCTCCACAACCATCCATTACATTTCCAAATGGAATCTATAAGCCCATTCCCGACAAGGATCTGTCATATCTCCAGATGGCATTTATAAGCCCGTCCTCCTATCCACCATCTTTCCAAATGGCATCGGTAAGCCCATTCCCGACATCACATTGTTGATATTCTAGTATGCGAGTGCAAATTTCTGGGCACTTTAGTGTTCAATCATCTTCCACCTTCGGATCACGAAAGGCACGCAAGCCAATCTACATCCTCAGGTCTAAGAAGATTGAACAGGGGCAACTGTTGTACCCCAAAATTTGCCCTCCCATATTTCTTCAAAGTTTGTCAAGAATCATCTTCAAATGGTTCAAGACTACTCAAGGGTTACACAGTCCAAATGCCTCCTAAGCCAGTCAAAATTAGGGTTTTGGTTCTTTCATGGAATTTGAGGTTTTCAATGGCTTAATCAAGTCCCATAGGCCTCTATACATTGTCAAGCATCTACATGTCAAGTCTCAAGACTCACAATGTCAAATTGCACAGTCAAAAGCTCCATTTGCTTCACAATCAACTGCAGGGGTAAAATGGTCATTTTACAGTCAAAAGTCAGAATTTTTTGTCAACATCTTATTTTGAGTCCACAATCATCATTTGATTAAGTCTTGATCATGATTCCACAAGGATAGCTCAAAAATCATCAAGATGCCAAAAGTTACTATTTTTGGACAGTAGAAAAGTCAACTGTATCTTGACCAGGGCATAACTTTTTCATGGTTCATCAGAAAAATCCCATCTAATGCTCATTTTGAAGGGGATGACATTTCCTACAACTCATCTTCACATTCCAAGTCCAAGAAATGTTCTCACAAAAAGTTATCAATTTCTACATTATAGGTCAATTTCAAAAGTCAACAAAAATGCACTTTAAGTCAAAGACCATAACTTGAGATTGGTAAATCCAAATGACATGAGACCAAAGGCATTGGTTAGAGGACTTCAAGACCTTTCCAAAATGTCCAAGAACATGTTCATATGATCAAAATTGAGCAAGATATGCATTGGAAAAGTTGGGAAATTTTTGTGAATTTGCAAAAGTCAACTTTGCTCAAAACACTTTGTTTTTGCTAATGGGCCTCAAATCTCTTCTTGAAAATTTGTCCAAGGCCTATGCACGACCCATTGAGATTAAATTGAATTATTTTCTTATTTTTTATTAATTAATTGAATTTTTAATCAATATTAATTCATTTAATTCATTTAATTGTAGGGAAATATCAAGATATGGTTTTGCAATCTTTTCATGAAGCAAATATGACCTACATGTGCTGGAGATTTTGTGTACACATCAAGGGGACAAAAATATCCAAAATTAGCAAGTTTTGTCAATCAAAAAGATTGAAAATTATTTGATTTTCAATCAAATATTGAAACATTAATGCAATGGATTTATTGGCAAGATTGTAACCTAATTCCCTTCCATTATATATACAGAAGCTAAACCTAATGCCTGACACGTGAAAAGCTGCTGCAAAAAGCCATAACCAATTCCAAAAAACTCAAGAAAATTTGAAAACAGTTTTCCACATTCCAAGCCAATTCAAAGCATTATAGTGTTTCCAATACATTGCTGGAGGTGTAAGGAACATATTGCAATCAAAACTAAGCCTTAAAGCTATCAAAACCACCAAGAACAGTCCCACGGTTTGTCAATCTTTTTCAGAATCGTAACTCTAAATTTATGCATCATTAACATTATTTTCTGTGTGTTTTGTGTTGCTGGCAATCATACAAAGCTTTTGGCATAGGTTAATTGGACTGAAACGCCCTGAATCACAAATCACCATTGACAAATATTAGGGTTCCGAAGCTTTGATTTTGGGGCTTTCCCATACAGGAAAAATTGGACCTTCTCATGCATATGGTTGTAATCGTTGCAACCAGACGAATTGAATGCAACCCTCGCGAACAATTTATATAGCCTCTACGCCTATTCGCTATTTTTGGTCGTTCCATATTGTGGGGGTTAAAAACCCCCGCTATTTGATTTGTTTTTGCGGGTATTCAGCGAAGAAGACAATAGGTGTAAGCGCATGATTGGTCCATTCAAATAAAAAGGCGCGCGTGCTTTGTTTACAGTATATGCGTTGGTTTTCACATATTATCATTGTTTATCATTATATTAACAAACGCGTTCAGTTGGCCTAGTGGAAGACGTGCTGGCATGCAACCATTGGGACCTGGGTTCGATTCCCAGGTCCACCCCATATTTGTTTCTATTTTTCATAACCTAATCATGGGAAGGCTATCAAAAACATTCCACCATGGACTCCAAGCATCAGCCTTCCATGTGGCCACTAGCACCAATCCAATGGTCAAAAAGTGGAGAACACCATACTCCCAGTCAAAGCAACGTGCAGACAATCCCAGAGGTCAAACAGGCCTGGAAGCTTAATGGGCTGGAATTGCTAACATAACTCCATTATTGGGTCAACACCCCCCCTGGTTAATTGCTTTTCTTTTTTTTCTTTTAACTAATTATTTTTATTATTAATATTATTATTATTTAATTAACTTAATTAATTTTCATAATAAATTCAGACCATTAAAATGTAAATATTATTTGTTTTTATTATTTATTATTTTCACCTTTAATTATTATTTTGTAAATAAATGTAAATTAATTAATTTAGGCTTTTTATTAATTAGGTTAACTTTGGCTCTTTTTTCACAAATATAAAATAAATTTAGAATTAGGGTTATCTTGATTTTTAATTTCTTTTTTATTTTTATTAAAACATAAAAAACACATAAAAAAATACTTTTTCTTTTAATTAATTAATTAAATCAGTTAGTAGGTTTAATATTTAATTAATTGCAAAAAGGACAAATTTCTTTCTTTTCTCAAAAAAGGGTCAAAACCCTAAGGACGTCCCGATTCAATTTCTTTTCGCACTTTATTATTTTGATTATATTTTTGTAACTGCTCCGAGAATGTAATAGATAATTAGGACCTTTATCGCTTTATTTATTTTCTCGCAATTTATTTTTCAAAAGAGTTATGTTTTTGGCGATGTAAATACCCGACGCCTTGTAATAGCGTAGATTCAATTTTCCGCACTTTACTTTCCGCATGATTATTAACTGTTAATTATGCATGCAAGACTTGCTTGAAAAAATAAAATCAACCTGTAGCTCACAATGATGCATGCTCAAAGATAATCTTAAATTGAAACCTGACACGCGTGCACATGCCACTCTTAGGGTACGCCTCACTTGGTTGCCTCGAGGTGGTCATCAAGTATAGGGTGTTTTAGAGGTCGCCCTTCTGTCTAAAGATCCAGTTGCCTTGAAACGGTTGCCTCGGATAAAAAGGATCTAGGACATTAGGGTTACCGCTAAGGCGTCCTACTATTGCTTTGGTGACCACACATGTCCCTATAATCGAATTGACCCGAATAACTCCAACGACTGTGCTACCTACTTCTCAATAGTGGGATAGTACTGTCTAAAGGACTCTTACACAGCTTAATTCCTTAGAGTAGGTAGATTTCTCCTGGGTACTTGCTCTTTCAAAAACAAAAATAACTTTTCGCACCTACACTTTCAAAAATGTTTTCAAACAAATACTTCATACACTCTTGAGGACAGATACAAGAGTTACCTAGAAGTTTTTCAAACTAAACTTTTTCAAAACCCACAAGTACTTGAAAAGCAAACAATTTTTGAAAACACAGTGAGCAAGTACCTAAGAGCCCGTGGATAACCACAGATAGAAAGGGTGCTAACACCTTCCCTTTCTATAATCTACCTCCCGAACCGAGAAACATCTCGAAAAGGAATCTTGCTGTGCTTTTGTCCTTTCCATGTTGGAGAACATAAAAGACGGTGGCGACTCTTGCTTACCGCGACATTTCGCGAACCAGCATTCCAAAACAGTCAGTTCTATTTCCATCGATCACAGAACTGGCGACTCTGTTGGGGACACTTTTTTAATAAGTGAGGTGTACCTTAGGATTAGATCACTATGTTTTCAATTGTATGCCTTGAATGCTTTAATATTGTGGGCTTGCATCGGAGTTTCATAGATCCTAACCCGGATCTGGGGATACCCTTTTAGAAGTAGCAACAAACTGTGAGGGAACTGTGCGGGGTATACCGACATGGTTGAAGCAGTTGCTACGTTGATGTGGCACTTTGGTGAGTACCGGTAACCCTTGAGTCAAGTCAAGGAGAGTACGGGGCCGCCGCGTGGTGTCGCGAAGCATCAACTGACCTTAGAACCTTACTTGACCATCCTGGCCTCTTTAGGGGTAGTGAGATGACCGACTTTGGTGCAGTCCGAAGTTGGTAGATACTCGATACTACACTCATTGAGGGTTGTTTTCTTGGAATATTTTGGTCGCCAGTCAAGTGGATAAATCAAAACAATGAACATAGAAAACAATCCAATGATATTGAGCTCCTTAGGACCCGGTTACTATTTTCTAGGACAGGTTTTGAGCCAACTAACTTCAAGAGGGTACTTACCTACGAACTCCATGCCAGCCTAAACCTAAGGTTATATGTGTGACTTATGTGCCTTCAAAATTGAACTACTTGCACATTCTTGTTATCTGACAGCATGAGTTCCTTACAGGTTTTGTTTACAGTCCTTAATCTGGACTTATTACAGGGCTTACTTACACCTCACACCTTTGCATCCACGTACATAACATCATACGCATCATAACATCATACCATAGCATTTCCTTAACCATTTCAAGGATCTCAAGGGTTTGTGATGCAGGTCACGATGGATCAAATGTCTAGCAAGGGGCAAAGGGGATTTATTTTCCTCTAGCTAAGTTGTCCAGAGATCAAAACATGATAACTTGAGTCAGGGGCTATGACCCACTCGATATGGTGAGCCTTGACTCTTGAAGAAGGACTCTCAACAACATGAAGTTCCTTAAATCAAGCTACTGGATTCAAATTCTAACAGTTTCTTGTTTACCCCGCGAGATCCTTGAAAACATCGCATGCATACATACACATCATTGCATAACAGGTACCCTTGTTATAGGTCACTTACCTTCTTCGTTGTTTATTTCAGCAATGGCTTTCCAACCAGACAACTAGGATCTCCGTACTCAAGAGACTCAGTTCAGGGAAATCTTCCTAAACTTATCCAAGGGGCAGGAAGAGTTGAGAACACTCCTCATGGGGAATCTGGTCAAGAAAAGTCCCAAAGATGATAAGGACGAACAGCTGAAACATCTGCAAGCTGAGATAGATGCAATGAGAATCCAGATGCTGGGGCAAATGGCCCTTATCCAAGGATTAGCTCGGGAGCAAGAAGAGTTGAGAACTGTGATCAACCAGCTTCAGCAAGACAGTATGAAGCAAGTAGTCAGGGTTGGAGACCAAACCGGTAATCAGCCTCCAAGAAGACAAGAGTTTGGTATGGTGAAGAATGGACCTCTCCAGGGTGCCACTACCTCAAGGGTCCGACAACAACCTCACCAAGAGCAACAGGTTGATCAGAGCAAGCGAGACAAGCCCAGGAGGCAATTCACCAAGCTCAACGTATCACCGTCTCAAGCTTTACAACGTCTGTTGAGATTGAATCTGGTAATGCTAAGGGACCCTCCTAAGAATCCCAACACTTCCTCTTTCAGGTATAACCCGAGTGTGAGATGTGCCTACCATTCTGACAGTCCCGGACACGACACCGACGACTGTTGGACTCTGAAGAACAAGATCCAGGACCTGATTGATGAAGGAGCAGTGGAGTTCACCCAAGGTGGTCAGGCTGAGTTGTTCTACCATCCCTCCAAGGTTCACCATTTAAAGTGACAAGTCCTGAGACTAGAAGATTTTTTGTTCATTGGAATTTTCAAGTTGTATTTTTCTTTGCTTATACAAACAATTATTGTCATAGCAAACTTTATTACTTTCATTAATGCATCGCATATGTCTGTTTTGAATTAATCCATTCGTATTCACTATATTCAAATTCTTTCATTTTTTGTGATGTTCAACTCCTGATCTAAAATTCTAAGCCTCTTGAGGGAGGATGACAAAAACGATACCACGATATTTACAGTATGCTTTTGAACAGACCCCGCTGATGAGGTACAGGCATTGTTTCAAATCCTAAATAGTGGAGTTATAAGGAAGATAATCCCTCGTCAACCCCTTCGAGCCAAAGAAGTTGGAGTTTTTCTTTTCAAAAATTAAAACCCTTAATCATAACCTGGGGCAGGGTAGTTCTCTCAGTTGATCCAGGTGCACAATGAATGGCATCAAAGGAATCCTTCCAAAACAAAAGACAGTGATGGTTCCGAATAATCATAAAGACAGACAGTCATTATCTTTCAACAACAAAAGCCCAATAAGTCAAAACCTATGAAGGAGACTTACAAAAAACTGGGGCATCCCGCTGACTGTAATCACAAAAGAAACAGTTCAGGCAAAAGACAGGGATAATAAAATCAAAAAGAAAGAGGTCCTATAAACCCTCAACAGAAAAGAAATGACTTCCTATTCAAAATAAACTTTCAGTATCTGAACCATCACTGGAGTATCAGAGCAAAGACTCAAACAAGGTCTAATGCACGATTAGCTGAGTTTAGGATCGAAGAACATCACGAAGAACGGGTGGGTACACATAAAATTTGAGCCTTTATCCTTTGTTTCTTAAACCGTGAACCAGGCCACGTTATAACCCTTAAAAGTCCTAGCTGAAGCATGGGTTAATTCGAAAGCATATTGTTACAAAGGTATCCTGACTCCTTAGGGCTTGCTGTAAAATCCTGAGTTGACATCACATCTTACAAAATTTGCTTGTTTTACTGAAAAAACTCCATTTTTCAAAAACTTCGAGACAGACATAAGCTTTGCATTCTTAAAATAATATTGTTCGCATATGACTATTTGTTCGAACAATAGAGAAATTCGCACGAAGAATATCTAGTGAACAAAAGCACTTCCAATCAAGGGGCAGACGTGATCATGGTCCGTCATCTGGGGCAGTTAAGTCAAGATTCAGAGAATCTCTCAAAGATGCCAAACAGCCAGGGGAAGATCTCCATCTGAGTCACTTGGGGCATTGGGCATGAATTCCAGCGATGAATCTGGTACGATCAAACATCTTATGGTAGTATGGCGACACAACACTACTAACAGTGACAACTCCCTGCATTCTGAGAGCGCGGACATAGTCGAAAAAATACTACGCATAATCAAAGACCCGCTAGGTCGACTGGCCTAGGCAAAAATCAGGGCTTCCCGGTGAACCAAAAGGGTTCGGGCAAAATGAGGGATAAAAATGAAAAAATCTGTATGCCCGGCAAGTCGAAAACCTGAAAAGGAAGCTTGGGCAAAAAAGGGTATCCTGATGGACTGAAAACCCGAAAGGGAGGTCCAGGCAAAAATTAGGGATCAAAGCGTACGACTATGTCCCGTCATCTCGTCACTTGCCTACCAGAAGAAGATTTGTCAATCGGCAGGTATCAAGCATCTCATAGGCCTTCTTCTCCCATAGATGTTGAGGCAATAAGAATCATCCGAACTGTACAAGATACTCTGTCCTCGAGGTACCAAGGCAAGTTCAGCTGAAGAATGTAACCAAGATACCTTCGCTCCCCGCAGAGTAAGACAAGAGTCAGCCATGCTCTCTCCCCAAGTAGAGTTGGCCTCCCATCGGCCCTAAAAAGGCACAGTATTCCCCAATAAGTCAGCGATACTCTCCCCCAAGCACAGTTGGTCTACCATCAGTCCTGGAAAGTCGGATACCCCCAGAGGATCTTAACATTCCCCAGCGGAGTATGCAGATGTTCCTCAGCAAGCATCCCCGACAGTCTTAGTATTCCTCAACGAAGTATAAGATTGTTCCCCAGTGGAATACTAGACACCCCAGTGGAGCCATTCCCCAGTGCAGTCCAAAAGTTTCCCCGGGAGAGTTGAACCATCTCCCCAGTAGATTCTGGAAGCTTATCCCCAGTAGATTCTGGAAGCTTATCCCCAGTAGATTCTGGAAGCTTATCCCCAGTAGATTCTGGAAGCATGTCCCCTGCAGAGTACGAACGCATCTCCCCGGCTTTATTCAAAGGTTATTCCCCACCAGGGTCTAACTGGGTTATCCTCAGCTAATTACCATGGAAAGATCGTCCTCGGCGAAGTTCTTCCTATCCCCCAGCGGAGTTCATCAAATTCCCCAACATGACTTATCAACGGAATCCCCAGCGGAGTTATCATCAAAGTCTCAGTGAAGTATCTCGTCCCACAGAGTATTTCCCTGCAGAGTAATCTCTTCAACAAGTTTATTCCCCAACGGAGTCATCTTCTCCTACCGGTTTATTCTTGCAATCATCATCCCCAGCGGAAACGAAGAACTCTACTCTTCAACATCAGCCCAGGATTCAACAATTTCCCGGCATTCGTCAAGGATTTATTTTCCCAGACGAAAATACATTCATAAACATATCACATCTCATACCTCTTATTTACATACATTATAAAGTGCATACGACACTATCTCATTTTGAACATCATGACATCATGCATCTCATACATCATGACATTGCATACAATTGATGTTTTGCTTTTTCAGGAAAAAGGTCAACCCAAAGATGATTACTATCAACTGTCGCAGTTCCAGATTCGATACCTGTATCTAGCCAGGGCATATCTGTGAGCGATTGATTATGGATTCGATACTTGTATCTAGCCAGGGCATATCTGCATGAAGAGTTTGAAGTTCTAGATTCGATACCTGTATCTAGCCAGGGCATATCTGTGAGCGATTGATTATGGATTCGACACCTGTATCTAGCCAGGGCATATCTGCATGAAGAGTTTGAAGTTCCAGATTCGATGCATGTATCTAGCCAGGGCATATCTGTGAGCGATTGATTGTAGATTCGATACCTGTATCTAGCCAGGGCATATCTGCATGAAGAGTTTGAAGTTCCAGATTTGATGCATGTATCTAGCCAGGGAATATCTGTGAGCGATTGATTGTGGATTCGATACCTGTATCTAGCCAGGGCATATCTGCATGAAGAGTTTGAAGTTCCAGATTCGATACCTGTATCTAGCCAGGGCATATCTGTTAGCGATTGATTGTAGATTCGATACCTGTATCTAGCCAGGGCATATCTGCATGAAGAGTTTGAAGTTCCAGATTCGATACCTGTATCTAGCCAGGGCATATCTGTGAGCGATTGATTGTGGATTCGATACCTATATCTAGCCAGGGCATATCTGCATGAAGAGTTTGAAGTTCCAGATTCGATACCTGTATCTAGCCAGGGCATATCTGTGAGCGATTGATTGTGGATTCGATACCTGTATCTAGCCAGGGCATATCTGCATGAAGAGTTTGAAGTTCCAGATTCGATACCTGTATCTAGCCAGGGCATATCTGTGAGCGACTGATTAGAGGTCTACGCCTGTATCCAGCCAGGAAAGTTATCTCGATCAACCTTTTGAAGCTCCAGATTCGATACCTGTATCTAGCCAGGGCATATCTGTGGACGACTAATTCCAGATTTGATACCTGTATCTAGCCAGGGAATATCTGTGAGCAATTGATTGTAGATTCGATACTTGTATCTAGCCAGGGCATATCTGCATGAAGAGTTTGAAGATCAACCCCTGTAACAGGCCAGGAAATTATCTTTCTTTCTCAGGTACGCAAGTTCTCGCTAAGGAATCTCTTACTCGATCGACACCCCCGGGTGGCATCTGCAAGCCCATCTCCACAACTATCCATTACATTTCCAAATGGCATCTATAAGCCCATTCCCGACAAGGTTCTGTCACATCTCCAGATGGCATCTATAAGCCCATCCTCCTATCCACCATCTTTCCAAATGGCATCTGTAAGCCCATTCCCGACATCACATTGCTGATATTCTACTATGCGAGTGCAAATTTCTGGGCACTTTAGTGTTCAATCATCTTCCACCTTCGGATCACGAAAGACACGCAAACCAATCTACATCCTCAGGTCTAAGAAGATTGAACAGGGGCAACTGTTGTACCCCAAAATTTGCCCTCCCATATTTCTTCAAAGTTTGTCAAGAATCATCTTCAAATGGTTCAAGACTACTCAAGGGTTGCACAGTCCAAATGCCTCCTAAGCCAGTCAAAATTAGGGTTTTGGTTCCTTCATGGAATTTGAGGTTTTCAATGGCTCAATCAAGTCCCATAGGCCTCTATACATTGTCAAGCATCTACATGTCAAGTCTCAAGACTCACAATGTCAAATTGCACAGTCAAAAGCTCCATTTGCTTCACAATCAACTGCAGGGGTAAAATGGTCATTTTACAGTCGAAAGTTAGAATTTTTGGTCAACATCTTATTTTGAGTCCACAATCATCATTTGATCAAGTCTTGATCATGATTCCACAAGGATGGCTCAAAAATCATCAAGATGCCAAAAGTTACTATTTTTGGACAGCAGAAAAGTCAACTGTATCTTGACCAGGGCATAACTTTTTCATGGTTCATCAGAAAAATCCCATCCAATGCTCATTTTGAAGGGGATGACATTTCCTACAACTCATCCTCACATTCCAAGTCCAAGAAATGTTCTCACAAAAAGTTATCAATTTCTACATTATAGGTCAATTTCAAAAGTCAACAAAATGCACTTTAAGTCAAAGACCATAACTTGAGATTGGTAAATCCAAATGACATGAGACCAAAGTCATTGGTTAGAGGACTTCAAGACCTTTCCAAAATGTCCAAGAACATGTTCATATGATCAAAATTGAGCAAGATATGCATTGGAAAAGTTGGGAAATTTTTGTGAATTTGCAAAAGTCAACTTTGCTCAAAACACTTTGTTTTTGCTAATGAGCCTCAAATCTCTTCTTGAAACTTTGTCCAAGGCCTATGCACGACCCATTGAGATTAAATTGAATTATTTTCTTATTTTTTATTAATTAATTGAATTTTTAATCAATATTAATTCATTTAATTCATTTAATTCATTTAATTGTAGGGAAATATCAAGATATGGTTTTGCAATCTTTTCATGAAGCAAATATGACCTACATGTGCTGGAGATTTCGTGTACACATCAAGGGGGAAAAAATCTCCAAAATTAGCAAGTTTTGTCAATCAAAAAGATTGAAAATTATTTGATTTTCAATCAAATATTGAAACATCAATGCAATGGATTTCTTGGCAAAATTGTAACCTAATTCCCTTCCATTATATATACAGAAGCTAAACCTAATGCCTGACACGTGAAAAGCTGCTGCAAAAAGCCATAACCAATTCCAAAAAACTCAAGAAAATTTGAAAACAGTTTTCCATATTCCAAGCCAATTCAAAGCATTATAGTGTTTCCAATACATTGCTGGAGGTGTAAGGAACATATTGCAATCAAAACTAAGCCTTAAAGCTATCAAAACCACCAAGAACAGTCCCACGGTTTGTCAATCTTTTTCAAAATCGTAACTCTAAATTTATGCATCATTAACATGATTTTCTGTGTGTTTTGTGTTGCTGACAATCATACAAAGCTTTTGGCATAGGTTAATTGGGCTGAAACGCCCTGAATCACAAATCACCATTGACAAATATTAGGGTTCCGAAGCTTTGATTTTGGGGCTTTCCCATACAGGAAAAATTGGACCTTCTCATGCATATGGTTGTAACCGTTGCAACCAGACAAATTGAATGCAACCCTCGCGAACAATTTATATAGCCTCTACGCCTATTCGCTATTTTTGGTCGTTCCATATTGTGGGGGTTAAAAACCCCCGCTATTTGATTTGTTTTTGCAGGTATTTAGCGAAGAAGACAATAGGTGTAAGCGCATGATTGGTCCATTCAAATAAAAAGGCGCGCGTGCTTTGTTTACAGTATATGCGTTGGTTTTCACATATTATCATTGTTTATCATTATATTAATAAACGCGTTCAGTTGGCCTAGTGGAAGACGTGCTGGCATGCAACCATTGGGACCTGGGTTCGATTCCCAGGTCCACCCCATATTTGTTTCTATTTTTCATAACCTAATCATGTGCAGGCTATCCAAAACATTCCACCATGGACTCCAAGCATCAGCCTGCCATGTGGCCACTAGCACCAATCCAATGGTCAAAAAGTGGAGAACACCATACTCCCAGTCAAAGCAACGTGCAGACAATCCCAGAGGTCAAACAGGCCTGGAAGCTTAATGGACTGGAATTGCTAACATAACTCCATTATTGGGTCAACACCCCCCCCTGGTTAATTGCTTTTCTTTTTTTCTTTTAACTAATTATTTTTATTATTAATATTATTATTATTTAATTAACTTAATTAATTTTCATAATAAATTCAGACCATTAAAATGTAAATATTATTTGTTTTTATTATTTATTATTTTCACCTTTAATTATTATTTTGTAAATAAATGTAAATTAATTAATTTAGGCTTTTTATTAATTAGGTTAACTTTGACTCTTTTTTCACAAATATAAAATAAATTTAGAATTAGGGTTATCTTGATTTTTAATTTCTTTTTTATTTTTATTAAAACATAAAAAACACATAAAAAGATACTTTTTCTTTTAATTAATAAATTAAATCAGTTAGTAGGTTTAATATTTAATTAATTGCAAAAAGGACAAATTTCTTTCTTTTCTCAAAAAAGGGTCAAAACCCTAAGGACGTCCCGATTCAATTTCTTTTCGCACTTTATTATTTTGATTATATTTTTGTAACTGCTCCGAGAATGTAATAGATAATTAGGACCTTTATCGCTTTATTTATTTTCTCGCAATTTATTTTTCAAAAGGGTTATGTTTTTGGCGATGTAAATACCCGACGCCTTGTAATAGCGTAGATTCAATTTTCCGCACTTTACTTTCCGCACGATTATTAACTGTTAATTATGCATGCAAGACTTGCTTGAAAAAATAAAATCAACTCGTAGCTCACAATGATGCATGCTCAAAGATAATCTTAAATTGAAACCTGACACATGTGCACATGCCACTCTTAGGGTACGCCTCACTTGGTTGCCTCGAGGTGGTCATCAAGTATAGGGTGTTTTAGAGGTCACCCTCCTGTCTAAAGATCCAGTTGCCTTAAAACGGTTGCCTCGAATAAAAAGGATCTAGGACATTAGGGTTACCGCTAAGGCGTCCTACTATTGCTTTGGTGACCACACATGTCCCTATAATCGAATTGACCCGAATAACTCTGACGACTGTGCTACCTACTTCTCAATAGTGGGATAATACTGTCTAAAGGACTCTTACACAGCTTAATTCCTTAGAGTAGGTAGATTTCTCCTAGGTACTTGCTCTTTCAAAAACAAAAACAACTTTCCGCACCTACACTTTCAAAAAAGTTTTCAAACAAATACTTCATACACTCTTGAGGACAGATACAAGAGTTACCTAGAAGTTTTTCAAACTAAACTTTTTCAAAACCCACAAACACTTGAAAAGCAAATAATTTTTGAAAACATAGTGAGCAAGTACCTAAGAGCCCGTGGATAACCACGAATAGAAAGGGTGCTAACACCTTCCCTTTCTATAATCTACCTCCCGAACCGAGAAACATCTCGAAAAGGAATTTTGCTGTGCTTTTGTCTTTCCATGTTGGAGAACATAAAAGACGGTGGCGACTCTTGCTTACCGCGACATTTCGCGAACCAGCATTCCAAAACAGTCAGTTCTATTTC
Source organism: Vicia faba (assembly GCA_948472305.1). Taxonomy (NCBI): domain Eukaryota; kingdom Viridiplantae; phylum Streptophyta; class Magnoliopsida; order Fabales; family Fabaceae; genus Vicia; species Vicia faba. The sequence goes on along the minus strand of OX451740.1, from coordinate 385,792,981 downwards.
CACCGATCACAAGGGGCATCTGGAAATGATAAGAAGTTTCTGAGAAGGTTCACTGCGAAATTCTTCCTCAGTAATGGAATTCTCTACAAGCGCAACCATGACTCTACCTTACTGCGGTGTGTAGACAAGAGCGAAGCAGAGAGAATTATGACAGATCTACATGAAGGTACCTTCGGAACCCATTCCAGTGGATATACCATGGCTAAGAAGATCCTACGGGCAGGATACTACTGGTCCACTATGGAAGCAGATGGTTATCAGCACTCCCGAACTTGTCATAAGTGCCAAATCTACGCTGATAAGGTGCATGTGCCTCCGGTTCCTTTGAATGTCTTGACAGCTCTGTGGCCCTTTGCAATGTGGGGCATTGACATGATCGGAGAAATTAGGCTTACTGCCTCCAATGGGCACCGCTTCATCCTGGTAGCAATTGTTTACTTCGCGAAATGGGTTGAGGTTGCCTCATTTGCTACCGTTACCAAGAACGTCGTGGCGCAGTTTATATGACATTATTTGATCTGTTGGTATGGTGTTCCAGAAAGAATTATTACTGACAATGGTACAAATCTCAACAACACGATGATCACCGAGCTCTGTAAATAATTCAAGATACAACATCATAACTCTTCTCCCTACCGGCTGAAGATGAATGGCGTTGTTGAAGCGGCTAACAAGAACATCAAAAAGATTATACAGAAGATGACAGTGACATACAAAGACTGGCATGAGATGTTACCATTCTCTCTTCATGGGTACCGTACCTCAACACGGACGTCGACAGGGGCAACACCCTACTCTCTGGTATATGTCATGGAAGCAGTCCTACCCATTGAGGTCCAGATTTCTTCTTTGAGGATTATGAAAGATGTGGGTTTGAACAAAGACGACTGGATCCAGACTCGACTTGATCAACTGAATCTGATCAACGAGAAGAGGCTTGCTGCTGTCTGTCATGGTCAGACGTATCAAAAACGAATGATCAAGGCTTTCAACAAAAAAGTCAGACGTCAAGAATATCAAGTCGGGGATCTAGTAATCAAGCGCATCATACTGCCGCAAGGTGATCCCGGGGGCAAATGGACTCCCACCTATGAAGGGCCATTTGTGATTAAAAACAGTTTCTCGGATGGAGCCATGATTCTAACCACCATGGACGGTGACGAACTTCCTCACCCTGTCAATGTGGACATAGTGAAAAGATACTACGCATGATAAAAGACCCGTTAGGTTGACTGACCTAGGAAAAAATAAGGGCTTCACGGTGAACCAAAAGGGTTCGAGCAAAAATAAGGGATGAAAATGAAAAATCTGTACACTCGGTAAGCCGAAAACCTGTAAAGGCGGCTTGGGTAAAAAAGGGTATCCCGGTGGACTGAAAACCCGAAAGGGCGGTCCAGGAAAAAGTTAAGGATGTAAAGCGTATCACTATGTCCCATTGGATCACCTTGCGATCAGACCTTATTATCAACTATCAAGCTCGAACGGCACAGATCGATCTAATCAGCTTCAGACAAGCAGCAAAGTGATGAGACACTCAAAGACATAGGGTCAATAGCAGAGTTGGAACTCAATAGGATTATTGCACATAGCTGTTTTCTTTTTACACAATATTGTATAGCTTCTATTTTTACAGCGGCATTCTCTTATTAGAGCGTCAGTCTCCTTGTACAAAAACTCCTATTACAGGCCAACTTCGAAAATCAATACAAATCATTTTTACACAAAAACTATGTGTTTTTTTCCTTTCCTGTTTTGTTTTGCAAGAACGTCCAATGATTTATTCTTGACATATGCATTTGAATATGATTGCTGCTCATAAATATTTACATAAGAAACGAAAAGACAATTGATCGTAACTTAAGAAACAGGGGTGTTGTACCCTAAAATTTGCCCTCTCATATTTCTCAAGACATTGAGAGAAAAATCTCCAAGTTGCTCAAGTTTGCTCAAGAGTTGGTCAGACAAGCTATCTCTTAAGGCAGTCAACCCCAAATTAGGGTTTTGTGTTGCATCAAGATCCTTGAGTCCAATTGAACTCAAGTTCTCCCCAATGTCCTAATATGTTCTCAAGGTCATCCATGTCAAATTTCAAGATTGCAGAGGAAGTTTGCTCAGTCAATTGCTCAAGGGTCCAAAAATCGACTGTGTTAGGGCAAAAGTCAACTATGACCCAAATACAGTCAAACTTCAAGATTTTTTGTCAACATTCTCATTTTGAAGGATATTTCATAATTTGATCAAGGGTTGTCCATGATTCATCAAGGATTTCTCAAAATTCATTAAGACTCAAAAGTTTCTAAATTAGGGTTTTGTAGGAAAAGTTAACTCAACTTTGACCAAGCATAACTTTCTCATACTTTATGAGAAATGGCCCATCAAAAGCTCATTTTGAATAGTATGCAATTTCCTACAATCCATATTCATACCCCAAGATCAAAAAATTCACTCACAAGAAGTTATGAATTTTGACATTATAGGTCATTTTTGAAAGTCAACAAAAACACCTTTTTTGCCAAAGCTTATAACTTGAGCATGAAATATCAAAATTAGATGATACCAAAAGTGTTGGTTAGAGGACATCTCAAGCTTTCTAAAAAGTCAAAGAAAACTTCTAAAAGTTCAAAATTGAAGAAGTTATGCATTGTTGAAGTTAGACATTTTTGCAAAATTGCCAAAAGTCAACTATCCCCAAAACTTCAAATTTTGTCAAATGGGCCCATTCTTTTCCACTTGATTTGAGCTTGCATAGTTTCCCACGTGTCCTAGCTTCAGCCATGAGCTCATATTTCATTTTTATTATTTAATTTGATTTTTTATTGAATTTATTCATTTTAAATCAAATAAAATCATAGAAAATCCAATACTTTGATAACATGAGATCTTTTGGCTATTTCAGGATTTGATTACCATCATTAACATCATCAAAATCGAATCAGACCAATTCATGTGCAAAAAGATTGAGATTTGGCAAATTTGGCAAGTTGTAAAGAGGAGATTAAATCAAATTCCAAGGCATTGATATGGGAAGATTCAATCCATAATTCTTACCCTAATACACTCCATAGTACATAAGCAAGCAAAAGCAATCGAAACGAGGGTTGACAATTGCAGAGGGAGGCAGAACAGAAATTGAAAAAAGCACCCAAAAAATGGAGATCAAAACCATAGCTAGAGGCACTTTCAGAGGCTGAGACCTGTCATAATCTCTTCCTGGGTGTTCACACAAGCGATCTGGATCAAAAGCAAGCGTTCTCAGACCTTCACAAGCGTTGTAAGTGTCACGATATCTAGCTCTGTTCTTGAAATCGTAACTCTCCATTCTTGCATCATTTGAACAAATTATTGGCATATTTGTAATCCTCACAACATTTCCAAGCTATGTGCATCATTCAATTTTGTTTATCTAACCTGTATTGTGATTCACCATAGCTAGGGTTTCAAGGTTTAGTTTAGGGGTTTTCGTTTCAGGTAAAATCAGCCTTAGTAATGGCTATAGGTATGACCGGGAGAGGAATGCGAGTTTAACCATGGCATCAGGAGGCATTTTTATGGCCTATAGCGGATTTTGGAATATGCACGACTTGTAGTGACGGCCTGTGTCCGTAGCTATAGGTTTTATAGGGTTTTAGCCACGGACGACAGGTTGAAGACGATGCGTGGCGCCCCCTCATTGGGCCATTCAAACCACGCGCGTTTTTTTTTATTTTTGCTGGCAATAGTTTTTGTTTTCATATAATATATATTATTCTTATTGTATTAACAAACAAGGAAAGATGGCCTAGTGGAAAGGCAAGCGCTCCAAACTCCTTCAGGACCTGGGTTCGAATCCCAAGTCCCCCACTTTCTTTGATAATTTTATTCTTCAGGTGATTCAGTGCATATGCCTAGCTATAACATACCATGCGCCCTCAGGCATCCAATGGCCAGATGGCCAAAGGCCAAATCTGAGAGTCTCAGGCTGAGGGTCCACCATAGGCAAGGTCCACGCACGCCCACCAGATCCAAGAAGTCAACCAAGGACCAGCGTTTTGGGCTTCCAATTGCTGTTCACACGCCCAAATTCAGGCCCATACTCCCTTCTACTCATTTATTTTATTTTGTTTATTTAATTGTTTTATTATTTTCATTTGATTTACTAACCAATCAAAAAAAATTCTTTTCTTTATCAAATAAAAAACCACAAAGTATTTTTATTTAATCAAATTTTTATTTTTATTAATAAACACTAATTAATCAATTTAGGTTTTAATTAGAATAACTTTAACCTATTTTTTGTAAATAATTAAAATTAAATTAGATTTAATTAGGTTAATTACTAACTTAACTATTTTATTTTTCTTTCTTAAAATAACAAAACCCCAAAAATGATTTATTTTTAATTAATTTATTAATTCAATTTAGTAATTAATTTAGGATTTATTTCTTTCTTAAAATAAAAAAAAACAACAAAAAAGATATTTTCTTTAATCAAAAGGGTCAAAACCCTAAACTCGCACTCGATCTAATTTCTCGCGCGTTATTTATTTATTTTTATCCAATAATGTACTTGTTTCCGGATTGTAATAGTTAATAGGACTTTTATTTATTTTTTATCGCTTTATTTATTTTTAAAGGGTTTGTCTTTGGCGATGTAAATACCCGACATCTTGTAATTTAAAGTCCGCATTTTATTTCCGCAAATTATAACTGTTAGATGTTTGATAATAGGGTTGCATGACAAGACTGGATGTTTTAACCTAAAATCAACTTAGATCACCATTAACATGTACAAAGACAAAAAAATAACTGAAAATAACACACTCGCACATGCGCACTCTTAGGGTACACACCACTTGGTTGCCTTCGTACGCGGTCATTAAGTATAGGTCGTTTTAGAGGTCGCCCTCTTATCTAAAAGATCATAGTCGCCTCGAAATGGTTGTCTGAGATATTGTTGCCTCAAACAAATGATCTAAGACATTAGGGTTACCGCTAAGGCGTTCTAACATTGCTTTAGTGACCATAAGTCCCGCATTCGAATTGACCCTCAAACTCCAACGACGGTGCTACCTACTCATTCATAGTGGGATAGCATTGTCTAAAGGACATTAGTATAGAACGATTCCTTTTTCGAGTAGGTAGATGGTTCTTAGATACTTGCTCTTTCAAAAAACAAAAACTTCTCACACTTACACTCCTTTTCGAACAAAGTTTTCAAAAACACTTCATACACTCTTGAGGACAGAAGCAAGAGTTAAATCGAAGTTCTTTTCAAACAAAAACTTTTTCAAACCCACAAGCACAAAGAATGCAATTTTGAAAACATTTGAGCAAGTACCTAAGAGCACATAGATAACTACGAATAGAAAGGGTGCTAATACCTTCCCTTTCTATAATCTACCCCCCGTACTCAGAAATATCTCGAAAAAGGAATTTTTATGTGCTTTTTTCCTTTCCTTGTTGGATAAAATAAAAGTCGGTGGCGACTCTTGCTTACCGCGACATTTTGCAAAAAAAACGCAAAACGCAAACCAGCATTCCAAAAATAGTCAGTTCTTCCCACTGTATCACAGAACTGGCGACTCTGCTGGGGAGTTTATAAGTGGGGTGTACCTTAGGACTAGTTCATCATAATGTTTTCAATTGCTTGATTTGTATGCTTTATCTTTGTGGGTTTGAATTGGAATTACTATAGATCCTAACCCGGATCTGGGGGATACCCTTTAGGTAAGTAGCAATAGACTGTGAGGGAACTATACAGTGTAGACCGATACGGTTGAAGCAGTAGCTATGTTAGTGTGGCACTTTAGTTTGTACCGATATCCCTTGTGGCACAACGAGGAGAATATGGGTCTGCTAATGGGTCATTAAGCACCAACTGACCTTAGAACGTATAATTGACCAACTTGGCCATAGAATAGTAGCAGTATGCTACACTCATTGAGACTAAACTCTCGTGATGATTCCGGTCGCAAGAAAAGGTTGCTAAACTGGAATTATGATCGATCGAGAGTAGTCAGTGATATTGAGATCCTCTAGAACTCGGTTATTATTTTTAGGATAGGTTTGAACCAACTGAACTGAAAGAGGGTAGTACCTAGACTCCTTGTCAGCCTGAAATCTAAGGGCTCTCTGTGTGACTTGTGTGCCTTTACCATGTTTACTATTTGTGGATACTTGTGGTGTGTTTTCTATCATGACATAATGACATCATAACATTGCATGCATCTTGCATTGGACTAACCTATTTCAAAGACAGGAGGGATTCATCTTTGTTCTGTTTTGTAGGTCATGGCACCCATGCGTAGAAACACCATTCGGATCAACTTTTTCTAGATTCCCACTCTGCTTAAAGAATTGGTTGCAAAGATGCTAGATACTACCTCCTTCATCAGAAGACATGGGCACCTTCTTGGTTTGGTCACTTCCAAGATGGATGAACAGATGATGAGTGTCTTAGTCTAGTTCTTTGATCCACTGTACCATTGCTTTACTTTTCCGGACTACCAGTTGGTCCCTACCTTGGAAGAGTTCTCTGATCTGCTTGTATCTCTATTCTGGAGCAGATCCCGTTTACAGGTTGGGAGAAGATCCTTAGGCCGGAAGAGATTGCTTCAGCCCTCTATTTGACAAAGGCTGAGGTAATGTCTAATTGGGAAACTCATAGTGGAGCAAAGGGCTTCTTGACTAAATTTTTGGTTGGTAAAGCTAATCAGTTCTGGGACAGTCTAGACTTACAGGCATTTGAAGACATTCTGGCTCTTCTCATATATGGTTTAGTGTTGTTTCTTAACTCCGATTCCTTTGTTGATGTGAATGCGGTAAAGATCTTCATATTCGGTAATCCTGTGCCCACTCTCTTGGGCGACATTCTTCATTCTCTTTATGTCCGTACTGCTCGGAAGCGGGGAACCCTTATGAGCTGTGCACCGTTGTTGGCGAGGTGGTTTATTTCTCACCTCCCCAAATCAGTCTTGAAGAACAAGGAAGGCATGGGTTGGGCCTATAGGATTATGTCTCTCTCTCATAATGACATCATTTGTACTATTAAGGGTATGGAAGATGTGGCTATTATTGATCGCTATGGGGAATACCCCAATGTTCCACTGATAGGAACCAATGGAGGGATCACTTATAATCCGTGCTTGGCCTTACGTCAGTTTGGGCGAGCTAGAAGGGAAGGACCTCATGAGTTGCTAATTCCTAGTATTGTTTTGATTTCCAAGGAGATAGCGACGAGCAACGCCGCAGATTCATAAGAGCTTGGGATAGGGTACACGTGTCTGATCCACACGAGTTGGGTGCGAAGACTTCTCTACCAATGGAACCATATCTCCGATGGGTTCGCATACGTGCCCAAAAGCTGGGAATGCCCTATGAAGCTGTCTTGCATATAATTGTTGAAGTTTCTGATTGTTGTACCCCAAAATTTGCCCTCTTATTTTATCAACATTTCTCATCACAAGGCTCTTTGAACTCAAGATCAAGTTAGGGTTTGCTCTGCCCAAGACATCTCCTTGCACTGTTGACCTAAATTAGGGTTTGAGTTTGCACAGGTATTTTTGGATTTCTAATGCTCAAAATGGCTTTCATACTTCACGTTGTACTTACAAGATTACCTCTACCAAGTTTCAAGCCTTGAATCAAATTTTTGTTCAGTTAATTGGACAGTTGACCTAGAAATCAGCTGTATTGGGGAAAAAAGTCAACTGTGGCCAAATTACAGTCAAACCTCATAAATTTTGAACCACATCAACATTATGAACTCATATGAACCATTTGATCAAGTTTGGACCACAACTCCACAAGCAATTTGATCAGATCACCAAAAGGGCAAAATGGTCATTTTTAGGGTTTTGACTGCACAAGGGCAATTTCTGATTTTTGACCTAGCCAACGGCAAATTGGGTTCAAGCATGGAGTAAAGGACTAAATGGCATCATCTTGACCTATTCACAAGTTTCAAAAGATCTCAATTGCATTGGATTGACAGATGAATTTTTCAGTCAACTGATCAAATTTTGACTGTACACTGAAAAGTCAAACTTTGACTTTTTGGTCAAAATCAAGTGCCAAGGGTTATTTTTCATCAAAATATGTCAAAACATGAAACTTGTTCATCAAGAAACCCATTTTTGCAAATTAGGGTTTAAAGTTGAAAATTTTCATAACTTAGAATTTTTCTAAGTTATGAAATTTTCTTAATTTTTCCTAACTTTGCCCAACATTTTCACCATGATGCATTTGGATTCAAACAAAACTTCCAACATGAAAGTTGTAGTCCTCCACAAATTATACAACTTTGGTTCACAAAGTTTTCCCAAAAGAAGCTTGTATCTCAAGTTATGATTTTTGTAACAAGGGTCCCTAAAACTTTTAACTTAGTGAAATTTTGCCCTAGTTTAGGCAGGATTTTGACCTATCTTCATGGCCATTTTTCACAAAGTTCCACTTGGAATCTAAAATTTCATTTCAAATATGGATTGTATAGCATGTTGCAAGCTTTCCAAAATGTCCAATAACTCTCCAAACTCATTTATGGTTAGGGAGAATCGAAGGCTTGAAGTTGGCAAAAACTCACTTTTCATCCATGGCATGTTCATTGTGATACAAGTTGCAAATTCAAATCAGCTTGCTTTGCACTAGATTACAGGACTCAAAACCATTCCACACTCCATAATTAAGTGCAAAACCATCAGTCTAAGGCATTGTTTTGGTCATTAGGGCATTGCACATTAGATTAATCCTTAAGTAGAAAAAGGTACATTACCATTTTTGCCATAATCTTGCTTTATGTCAAACCACAATCTTTGAGCATTGGTCCAGATCTTAGGCAGCAAATCAAATCCACAAATTAGAGGGGACAAAAGGAAAAGGGTGCAAGTATATGGATAGCTTATACAGGCCTGTTTCAATCACTTCACGCACTTTGCTTCATAACCAAGATTTGTATCCAAAACACTAGAACTTGAACATCTCTGAAAACCAACCTTGGCAAGCATTTGAGACATCTTTCTCACACCCCTTTGAGCCAGAAACACGACCCTTTGAGCCCTCAAACATCCCATAGCTCAAAATCACCTTCCATTGGCAAAACAGGGCATCATCTGCAACTTGAGTTCTATCTCACATTTTGCTCGTGCGTTTTTCCCCAAGTTGGTTCAAACATCTTCCACATAACTCATCCAAGCTATCCCAAACCTTAAACACCAACTGTAACTCCACTTACAGGGTTTGCCATTTTCATTTTGAGCTTGTGCAGGTTGAGTTCTGTAGGCTTGTTCAAGCATATTCAAGGCAAGCAGGGTATTGGAGAAGGTCAAGTGAAGTTCAAGCAAGCTCCCAGACATCTCAAGCCTTGTTGAAAAGCTCCACATTGCCATACACGAAGTCAGCTGAAACAGGTTTTTATCAACTTCCTATCTCTCTATTTAGGAACATTTAGACTTAGGTTTGTGAATAAGAAATGTAGTATTCATAGCCATGAAGCTGTACATATGCTCAATTTTCATTTTTATTAAGCATGCTAAGAGAATTTGGTCCATGAACATACTGAAAAAATTAGGTTAGATTTTAGGGCCAGAGAAATTCTCTCTGGTCTTTGAGAGTTATGACAAGTTTTTTATGTGGTTGAATTTGTCTTGATGAGCTCTACAACTTTGATGTTATATATTTTTGCAATAGAGCTCGTATGCAGGATATTCGTGTTTGGTACAGGCGCGCGCGTTTTTGAAAGTCAGAGGTTGAAGATGAAGTGTGGTGGGCTGGGCTTGGTCCTGGCTCACTATTGACACCCCCATTTTACTTTTTGCACCCCCCTGGCCCATTTCTTCATACTTTTGTATTTTTCCATTTTATTTTCATTTCTGATTTTGTTTTCTTATTTTCTAAATATAAAAATACCCAAAAAAATATTTTTATAATTTTTTACATTTTAATTTACATTTTATTTTATTTCTTTCTAACATAAAAACAATTTAATTACTTTTATCTTATTTATTAAAAACTTGAAAGTAATATATAAATTATAATTTTATTTTTATTCTTTATTTTTATTCACACTGAAAATATTATTCTAAATATATTTTTATTTTTGTATATATTTTATTTTATTTTATCATATTTAATATAATTAATAAATATATATATATATATATATATATATATATATATATATATATATATATATATATATATATATATATATATATATATATATATATATATATATATATATATATATATATATATATATATATATATATATATATATATATATATATATATATATATATATATATATATATATATATATATATATATATATATATATATATATATATATATACTTTTATTTTATTAGATATTTTAGAATAAAAATATAAAAATATTACACTTTTATTTTTATTATTATTTATACTTAAAAAATACTTTTTTCTAAATATCTTTTATTTTTTTTACATATACTATTTTATTTTATTGTATATAAATAATATAATTAATATATTTATTTTCTTAAAGAAAATTAGGGTTTTACCCTTAACCAAAAAATAATCTTTTATTTCTTTCTTTCTTTTTTACATTAAATATTTTTACATACATAGAAATAAACAAAAACCTTTTTTGCATATTCATATTATTTTGTATATTTATTTAATTTATTTATTTGAATATTGTTCATTTATTATTCATGCCATTTGATTCAATTTGGATGTAATAGTAAAACTATGGTTTTAATTTCTTGTCAAATAATCCCCATTCAAAATTGTATCCCCCATCCCCATAATCGTGTTGTAATAGTATAGATTTATTTTACGCATTTACGCTTTCAATTATGCCATGATTAGAGATTAGGGTTTGTATGCAAAAATCCAAAATTAACAAGTAGCTTGACTAATACAAAGACAAAATGCATGAAAATCAATACACAATACACACTTGCACTCCTAGGGTTTCATCCACTTATTGCCTTAAAAATGGGCCATGTTATGCATGTTGGGTACTTTGGCAAAACAAAAACAAAACAAAAGATCATAGTCCCTCGATGATGCTATCTTGATTGCCTAAACAAAATGATCTAGTCCCTCGAAAAATTTGCCAAAAATACTTAACACAATTGCTATCATGGTCTATACGATGACCCATGCATGTCCCGTTTAACATCCTAATACAAGGTTGTTTACCAAATGCAATGGTAAAACAACACTGTCAAAAGGGTTAAAAACATATAGGAAAGATCTTTGAGTAAAATAGGGTAGATAACTTTTAGTTACTTGATCAAAAACTTGCAAAACATCTTCGCTATTTTCAAACACACTTCACCACACAATTTCAAAATATTTCCCAAAAACAAACTTTCAAACATTGAAATCTTTTCAAAAGACAATACACCTCTGTATACATTCAAACAAGAATCATTACAAAGGTTGCCACAACGATGGCCTCTTTTCAAAACATCTTTCAAAACCACACACAAAGCACCATTTCAAACAATTAAAAAGCAAAAGCAAGTGATCTAAACAAGTAACTAATAGCCCATGGATAACCATGGATGAAAAGGGTGCTTGCACCTTCCCTTTTCATAATCTACTCCCCGAACCCAAGAAAATGTCTCAAAGGTCTTTCCTATGCTTTTTGACCTTTCCTTAGGATAAAATGAAAAGTCGGTGGCGACTCTTGCTAAACCGAAATATTTGCAAACATAAACGCAAAACCTCAAGTCAGTTCTCCCACCGTATCACAAAACTGGTGACTCTGCTGGGGATATGTTAAAAGTGGAGTAAACTTAGGGTTTAGATCACCTTTGCATGCTTATCTTGTTTACTTTGATTGCTTTACATTTGGATCTATTGTTTGTGCTTGAAATCCTCTACCCGGATTTGGGAAACATTCATAGGTAAATAGCAATACGTTGTGGAAACTGTGCAAGGTATACCGACATGGTTGAAGCAATAGCTATATTAGTGCAACATATTTGTGGGCACCGGTAGCCTTTGAGTCAATCAAAGAGAATACGGGGCCGCTGAGTGATGTCATGACGGACTAATGAACTCTTAGAACCTTTACTTGATCATCTTGGCCTTTTTAGGGGTAGTGAGATGACCAGCTTTGGTGCAGTTCGAAGTTGGTAGATACTCGATACTACACTCATTGAGGGTTGTTTTCTTGGAATATTTTGGTCGTCAGTTAAGTGGCTAAACTAAAACAATTAATACAGAAAATAATCCAGTGATATTGAGCTCCTTAGAACCCGGTTACTATTTATAGGACAGGTTGAGCCAACTAACTTCAAGAGGGTACTTACCTATGAAACCCCATGCAAGCCTTAAACTTGGATCTTGTGTGACTTGCTTGCACATATGCTTGTGCATACATCATGAACATCATAAAGCATCATATGCATCTACTAACCATTTCAAGGGTTTGGATCTTCATCTTTGTTCTTGTTTTGTAGGTCATGGAATTTCTTCGCAGGAAAACAATTCAAGTCAACCTTGTGAGAATCCCTCCTCAACTCAAGGAGCTTACTTCCAAAATTCCAAAGAATTCTCCTTTTAGTGAAATACATGGTAGACTTCTCAACTTGGTCAACTCCAACATTGAAGAAGACATGGTGAAAGTTCTCTTCCAGTTCTTTGACCCCCTACACCATTGCTTTACACTTCCTGATTACCAACTAGTACCTACTTTGGAGGAATTTTCTCAACTCCTGATGATTCCTATTCTCCACCAACTACCCCACAACGTTACGGAAAGAGAACCAAAGCCTGAAGAGGTTGCTCAAGCATTACACTTGCAACCATCTGATATCAAAGGTCATTGGGAAACCAGAAGTGGTGTCAAGTGTTTCTTGGCAAAGTTTCTGTTTGAGAAGGCACAAGACTGCTAGAATTCTTTAGATCTGCAAGGTTTTGAGGAGATTGTAGCACTTCTCATCTATGGGTTGGTCTTGTTCCCAAACCCTGATCAGCTTATAGATGTGAATGCTGTCAAGATTTTCATATCGCGGAATCCTGTGCCTATATTGCTTGGGGACATCCTACACTCATTTCACACACGAACAATGAGGAAAAGAGGTGTTCTCATGTACTGTACTCCTCTTCTAGCCAGGTGGTTTATTTCTCACCTTCCCCAGTCAGTCTTGAAGAATGAACAAGGCTTAAGGTTGTCACAACGATTGATGGCCCTCACACATTCTGATGTTCATTGGTGTTCTCGATCCATAGAAAATGTCATCATCATTGATCGTTGTGGGGAATTCCCTAATGTCCCATTACTAGGGATTAGGGGAGGCATTACCTACAACCCCTGTTTAGCTCTGAGACAGTTTGGGTATGCCCGAAGGGATGGCCCTCATGACATGTTGATTCCTGACTTGGTTTTTGACTTCGACAACGATGCTCAAGGACTTCGACAAAGGTTTATCTGAGCTTGGAGGATGCCCAACAAAGTGGATAGTAAGACACTGGGACACAAGAATTCCATCCCCCTTGAGCCTTATCTCAAGTGGGTACGAACCCGCGCCCAGAGTCTTATGATGCCTTACCCCCACATTTTCCCCGTGATCAAAGAGCCTGTTATGGAAGGAGAGGTTCCATACACCCTCCTACATCCTGACATGCCAACATCATTGGAAGAATTGCAAAAGAGTTGGATACAGCTCAAGGAAGAGAGAAACACTTTTGAAGCCAGCTTCTATGCCAGTGAGAAGAAGGTTTTGGAGCTTACCCGCCGACTTCATGAAGAGGGGACTCTTAACACTTACATCGCACCAAAGAGGATGCGCAATGTCTTTTTACATTAAGAATTTTGTAATATTTTGCCCATGGGGAATTTATGTACTAACAAATTTCTTCTTATTAATATGACGTGTGTTCTTTTTGTTTGCAACAACTTTGAATTTCTGAATCCTTGAATGCATTACATGAATACATATCATTCATCATATGCATAAACAGGTCTTCACACCAGGTTTCCTTATCTTTCTGTTGTTTATTTCAGCAAGATGGATATAGAGCAGACGGTCAAAGATCTGCAAGCACAAAATTCTCAGTTCCAACAACTCCTCATAACCCTGGCAAAGGGTCAAGAGGACCTTAAAGCACTGTTAGAGAAATAGAAAGAAAAAGACAAAGAGAAAAAGAAGAAAAGGGCTAGTGTGGCCACTATGGGAAGAAGATTTGAGAACCAGGCTAGAAGAGTTATGGAATTCCCCTCGACGTCTGACGAAGGGGTTGGTAAAGGTAAGGGAGTTGCAATGCCCTCTGAATCTGAAGCTGAAGAGGAAGAAGAAGAAGAGGAGGAAGATTACTCTGAGCAGCAATATCCTCCTGCGGACGATAAGTATAAAAATCTAGAAGAACGGTTGGCGGCCATGGAAGTACAAAGGGTTCCCGGGTTGGATTTCGAAGAATTAGGGTTGGTTGTTGGGATCGTCATTCCCCCCAAGTTCAAGGTGCCTACATTTTCCAAATACGACAGTTTGTCCTGTCCGAAGATGCATCTGCGGTCCTACGTCAGAAAGATCCAACCTCACTCTTCTGATAAGGATCTGTGGGTCCACTTTTTTCAAGATAGTCTTTCGGGTACACAATTGAACTGGTACTATCAACTTGAGAGATCTGATGTTCATAACTGGGAGGACTTAGCTGCTGCTTTCTACCGACAATACCAATATAACACAGATTTAGCGCCTACTCGTACTCAACTAGAGAGTATGGGTATGGTTTCTAACGAGGGATTTAAGGAGTATGCCTAGAAATGGCGGGATTTGGATGGAAGGGTGCAGCCACCATTGTTGGATAGAGAGCTGGTTGATATGTTTTTGGGGACCCTGTCAGGTCCATTCTTTAATCACTTAATCGGGAGCTCATCTGCAGGGTTCACCGAATTAATACTGACAGGTGAAAGGGTCGAAGTTGGCATTAAGAGTGGTAAAATTCAGAAGGATGCAGCTACTTCCACTGCTGTCAAGAAGACCTTCCCAGCCAAGAAAGAAGCTTCTGCTGTTTACTCCCAGAGAAATCAAGGAAGAACAGGGCGCCGACCAACGGTGGGGGCTGTGATGATCCAGAACTCCTCAGCCGAGCAAACTCGAAGCAGTCAACCTAGGGCTAACCGAAATAGGGTGGAAAGGCCACAACGACAATTCACTCGGATCAATATGACACCGGCTCAGGTCCTCCCTCATCTGTTAAAGTTAAACCTTACCAACTTGAAAGAAGCGCCGAAAAACCCAAATACCTCTTCTCCCTATTATCATTCAAATGCAAAATGTGCATATCATTCGGACAGTGTGGGGCATGACACCAACAACTGTTGGGCCCTTAAAAACAAGATCCAAGATTTGATAGATGCCAAGGAGGTAGAGTTTGATGCTCCTGAAAAACCTAATGTGATATCCACTCCTATGCCAAAACATGGTCATAATGTCCATGCTATTGTAGAAGATCTTCATGTTACCGTTGTTGATGACTTAATGACTCCATTGCCAATGATCAAGATGAATCTGTTGAAAGACGGGATCTTCCCGGGCTGTGAAATAGATTGTTACTTATGTTCAACCTTGCAATCCGACTGTCCGCTGTTGAAATCAGGCATCCAACGCTTGATGGATACTCAAGAAATCCTCTTTCAGAAAACTCTTGTTGATACTATTACTCATGTTACTCCTGTTACTCCTGTTACTCCAATCAATGATATTGCCATAATCACCATTTCCGACAATCTTTCCAAGACCTGCAAAAGGCCTGTTAAGATTACACCTGATCCAAAGTTTGTACTGCTGAAGATTACCATGTCGGGGCCTATCCCATATAAGTCCAACAAAACGATACCATGGAATTATGGAGGAGAGATCTTCTACCATGGTGTCAAGAAGATCGAATCAGCCAAAGAGAATTCCGATGAAGAAACTCCTGATGTGGGGAATATTGCGGGGACGGGTAAGATAACTCGTAGCGGAAGAATCTTCTCTCCGGAGATTGCTCCTCCAAGGGCAGTATTCGGACCCTCAAGTGCTCCTGTGGCTGTAAGATATTTGTGCAAAGTCCAGTGATTGAAGAAATTGTTACTCCTGAAGATGTACCCTCAGCTGTTACTGCTGATAAAGGTAAGGGAATCGAAGAAGCGCCCGTCAGGACGAGGGCTCAGACTTTGGTTTTCCCTGAGACCACCCAAAAGGAAATGGAGGAAATCTTAAAGATAATTAAGAAGAGCGACTATGATGTCGTAGAGCAGTTGGGGCAAACCCCTTAAAAAATCTCCATGCTGGCCCTATTGCTCTGCTCTGAGGCTCATGCCAAAGCCTTGATCAAATTCCTGAAGACAGTGCACGTGCCTCAAGAAACTTCTGCAGATCAGATTCAAGAGTGTGTAGCCAGCCTTACAGCCGACAATGGTCTGGGCTTTTCTGACGCCGATCTGACGTCCAAGGGAAGAAAGCATAATGATGCGCTGCATGTCTCGGTAGAGTGCAGAGGGACCACACTTGCTCATGTTCTGGTTGATATCGGTTCATATTTAAATGTCCTACCAAAGAAAGCGTTGGACAGATTAGACTGTGAAGGTTTAACCCTAAAGCCCAATAATATCATTGTTAGAGCCTTCGATGGTTCTAAGCGGATGGTTCACGGAGAAGTGGACATCCCAATTAAGGTGGGAACAGAAATTTTCAACTCTACATTTTATGTGATGGACATCCGTCCTTCATATTCATGCTTGTTGGGAAGGCCATGGATCCACAATATTGGGGCAGTCACTTCTTCTCTACACCAGATGCTCAAGTACCCAGTCCAGGGTAAGATCATAATAGTTCATGGTGAGGAAGAGTATATGATAAGCCACCTTAACTCTTTCTGCTACGTGGAGTTAGATGGTGAATTCATAGAAACACCTTTTCAACACTTTGAAGAGGTTTCTCCTGAAGTTGCGGTAGCCAAGACAATGACTGATGTGCCCATCATTACCAAACCTGTGTCCCGGATGTCATCCCTTAAGGATGCAGAGGCTGCAGTCAAAGAAGGAGGAAGCACAATATGGGGTCAACTTCCAGATTTTCCTCACAAGACAGACAAGTTCGGATTGGGTTTCACTGCTGCTAGCCAGAAAGTTGTGCGTCGCTCCCGGGCTGGAGGACCACCCTTAAAGATCACTCATCATGGAGTTCATGCTTTAGAAGATGATGATGAAGAAGGCAATTTTGAAGATTGGATCTTTCCAACCATTGAAGGGGGACTGAACAACTGGGAGGCGAAAGACTTTGTTCCTATTACTTTCATCAATCAGTAATTTATCTTTTGAACATTTCCTGTTTGGTCTGTAATAATTACTAAACAAATCGTACACTCTTTTTGCCTTATGCCTTACCCAGGGCATATAGGTCCATTTGTAAGGGTTTTGATTCTTCATTTTCATATGCCATTTTTAATGAATCATGGACGTTTTCATCTATAAACTTTTGTGTTCATTTTCTTTCCTTTTACATTTTATTTTGTTTAAGGATGGCTATCCCTTACACACACCCACACTCACAAAATGCAGGTACCCATCCACTCCGGATTCCATGGGTGACTATTCTTCTTTGGCCTTCAGTGACTCTGAAGAATTGGTCAACCATGCCGAGTACGAAGGTGATGAAGACTGTGAAGTGCCTGGAGAGTTAGCTAGACTTTTGCAACAAGAAGAAAGGGCTATTCTGCCCCATGAAGAGTTGTTAGAAACTATCAATTTGGGAACAGAGGAAGACAGAAAAGAGGTTAAAGTGGGTGCCAACCTGGAGCTAAGTGTCAAAGAGCGCTTAGTTCAGTTGTTGAATGAGTTTGTTGAGAACTTCGCCTGGTCCTATGAAGACATGCCGGGACTGGATACAGATATCGTGGTTCACCATCTCCCTACAAGAGAATATTGTCCACCAATCAAACAGAAAGTCCGCCGAATGAGGCCCAACATGTCTGAAATGATCAAAGCTGAAGTGATGAAGCAGTTCAATGCTGGCTTTCTGGCTGTTACTTCCTATCCACAATGGGTTGCTAACATTGTGCCCGTGTCTAAGAAGGACGACAAGGTCAGAATGTGTGTGGACTACAGAGACTTAAACAGGGCTAGCCCTAAAGATGATTTTCCACTACCACACATTGACATCTTGGTTGATAACACAGCTCAACACAAAGTATTCTCTTTCATAGACGGATTTTCAGGGTACAACCAGATCAAAATGGCCCCCGAAGACATGGAGAAGACTACTTTTGTTACGCAGTGGGGTACCTTCTGCTATAAAGTGATGCCATTCGGACTGAAGAATGTCGGGGCAACCTATTAGCGAGCCATGGTAGCTTTATTTCATGACATGATACATCATGAGATTGAAGTCTACGTAGATGACATGATAGCCTGTTCACAGACAGAAGAAGAACACCTCGACCATCTGCAAAAGTTGTTTGTCAGATTGAAGGAGTATAAGCTCAGACTGAACCCTAGCAAGTGCACTTTCGGAGTTAGGTCTGGTAAACTCTTGGGATTCATCGTCAACAACAAAGGCATTGAGGTTGATCCTTATAAAGTTAAAGCTATACAAGAAATGCCTGCCCCCTGCACTGAGAAGGAGGTCAGAGGTTTCTTGGGATGCCTAAACTACATTGCAAGGTTCATTTCTCACCTAACATCTACCTGTGAACCAATCTTCAAGCTGTTGAAGAAAGATCAGGTGGTTAAATATAACGATGACTATCAAGCTGCTTTCGATAAGATCAAGGAGTATTTGCTAGAACCTCATATCTTGATGCCGCCCGTCGAAGGAAGGTCGTTAATCATGTATCTGACTGTTTTGGATAATTCAATGGAGTGCGTACTGGGCCAACATGACGAGTCTGGTCGAAAAGAGCATGCCATTTATTACCTTAGCGAAAAGTTTACCGACTATGAGACTCGTTACTCACTGCTCGAGAAAACTTGTTGCGCTTTGGTATGGGCTGCTCGTCGGCTAAGGCATTATATGTTGAAACATACCACTTTGCTGATTTCTAAAATAGATCCAATCAAGTACATCTTCGAGAAGCCTGCTTTATTTGGAAGAATCGCTATATGGCAAATGATCCTGACTGAGTACGACATCCAGTACACAACCTAAAAAGCTATAAAGGGGAGTGTACTAGTCGATCATCTGGCTCATCAAGCTGTCGAAGATTACCAATATATGAGGTTCGACTTCCCTGACGAGGACATTATGACATTGGACAACATTGAAGGTAACAGACCGTATGACGGACCTGAAAAAGGATCCCGATGGACCCTGTACTTTGATGGTGCTTCAAATGCACTTTGCAACGGTATCGGTGCAGTACTTATTTCTCCAGAAGGTTGCCATACACCTTTCACTGCCATACTCTGCTTCAGCTGCACCAACAACATGGCCGAATATGAAGCTTGTATCTTTGGTCTCAAGGCTGCAATTGACCTAGGAATCAAATCTTTGATTGTGTTTGGGGACTCAGCTTTGGTTATCAGTCAAATCAAAGGAGAGTGGGACACTAAACATCCTAACCTCATCCCGTACAAAGAACATGTCCTGACATTGTTGCCTCATTTCGAGCAAATTACCTTCGAGCACTTCCCGCGAGAAGAAAATTAGCTAGCGGATTCTCTAGCCACAATGTCTTCCATGTTTAAACTTAATTGGGGTAACAAGGCTCCCCAAATTACCGTCGAGCGAATGGACGAACCTGCACACTGTCATGAGATTAATACCGAAGAAGTAGTGGAACAACCCTGGTTTCATGAAATCAAAAAGGTATCTCAAGACTCGAGAATACCCTGAAGGAGCTTCAGTCAACGACAAAAAGTTCTTAAGGAGATTTGCTGCCAAGTTCTTCCTGAGCCATGGTATCCTATATAAGCGCAGCCATGATTGTGTTCTACTTCGTTGTGTGGACAAGGTTGAAGCTGAGCTAATCATGACTGAATTGCATAGTGGCACATTTGGCACCCATTTGAGCGGACATACGATGGCTAAGAAGATTCTAAGGGCAGGCTACTACTGGTCTACCATGGAAGCTGATTGTCATCAATATTCCCATATTTGTCACAAATGCCAAGTCTATGCTGACAAGGTACATATTCCTCCAGTTCCTCTCAATGTCCTAACAGCTCCTTGGCCATTCGTGATGTGGGGAATCGACATGATTGGAGAGATCAAGCCTACGGCATCCAATGGACATCGCTTCATCCTGGTGGCTATCGATTACTTTACCAAATGGGTCGAAGCAGCTTCCTTCGCCTCCATTACAAATAATGTGGTTGCCCGCTTTATCAAGCAGAACCTTATATGCCGGTATGGTATCCCCGACAGGATCATCACGGACAACGGTACAAACCTGAATAACACTATGATCACCGCTCTGTGTGAGCAGTTCAAGATTCAACATCACAATTCATCTCCCTTGTAGGTGTTTAGGTATTGGCTTGCATTTTTGGTAAATCCCAAGTGTATGTGTGAATGTCATGACTGATGTCATAACATTCTAGTTCAGTTTGTACTGACTCATTAGGTACCTTTGCAGAAAAATATTGTAATTCAAATACTGATGTTTATAAGTGTGTATCTGAGCATTTTGCAAAATGATCACATTTTGCTAAATCAGTAGACAGGTTTTCTCAGATGTCATAACAGATGTTATGACATCCTGTCCTGAACTAACAGGATTGCAGGATTGGATAAGTCTGAGTTTTTTCAGGAAATAACTCAGTCCTTCCTGAACAGAATCCTGCGTTTTCTGAGGGGTAACCTAGCTCAACCCTAACCTGGTTAATAAAGTCCTGTGACCTGGTCTTTAGGTCAAACGGAATTAACCCTAGGTTTTTGGAAACCCTAACTGAAGTTGCAGCTGCTATATATTCAACAGAGCTGCTGTTTTTCAAGGATCGCTCTTTATTGATTAGAAGATCATTTGTAATCTGTATAGATTTGATTATTGTACTCCAAGCAATTATCATTTGTGATAAGTGCCTTGGAATAGGTTTCAAATTGTAAGGGTTGTGTAGCACTCAAAGCTTTGAAGCAAGAGTGTTTGAATGTTCCTTGACTAAAGCTGTGAAGCAGAGTCAAGATAGGTGTGTGCATCACTCAAAGCTGTGAAGCACGAGTGATTGTGTTGCTTGATTAAAAAGCTGTGAAGCTTAATCAAGTGTTTGTTTTTAAAGAGTGTCTTCATCAATTCTTAAGTCAAATTGGTTTATGTATCACTGCTGTGATTGAGGGGGAGTGAGTAGGAACTCAGGTTTAAGTTGTACTTAGATTGGAATTGCATTGGGTAGGTCTTAAGTGAAGGAGATAAACTGGTTGGTTTATTCCTGAATTAAAATCACTTATAGTGGATTTCCTCCCTGGCTTGGTAGCCCCCAGAGTAGGTGTTGTTGCACACTGAACTGGGTAAACAATTGACTGTGTTCTTTATTGCTTTTGTATTTACTGTCATATAGTAAGTCAGATACGGTGTCATAACATTGAACGTGACATTGAGTATCTGCAGCCAGAATTTCAATTGGCATCAGAGCAGGCACCCTGCCTGTATTACTGGGTGAGATCTAGGGATATCACTTTCTGGCACTATGGACAAAGAAGGAGTTTTTGGAAATAGACCACCCATTCTGGACGGAACCAATTATGACTACTGGAAACCTCGTATGATTGCCTTCCTAAAATCTCTGGACAAAAAGGCTTGGAGAGCTGCTGACAAAGGATGGATTCATCCCACCATAACTGAGATAGATGGGACAATCAGTCTGAAGCCTGAGGAAGATTGGAGTAAAGAAGAAGATGAGTTAGCTCTGGGAAATTCAAAAGCTTTAAATGCCTTGTTCAATGGAATTGATAGAAACATTTTCAGACTAGTACATCAATATGAACTGGCCAAGGAAGTTTGGGACACTCTCAAAACTACTCATGAGGGCACTTCCAAAGTAAAAATGTCAAGGCTTCAGATGTTGACTACCAAATTTGAGAATCTAAAAATGATAGAAGATGAAACCATTCATGAGTTTCACATGAACATCTTGGAGATTGCCAACACCTCAGGAGCACTGGGAGAAAAGATGTCAGAAGAAAAACTGGTGAGGAAGATTCTCAGATCCTTGCCTAAAAGATTTGCAATGAAGGTAACTGCCATAGAGGAAGCCCAGGACATTAGCAAGTTGAAAGTGGATGAACTTATTGGGTCTCTTCAGACTTTTGAGATGGGGATCACTGATAATGGTGACAAGAAGAACAAAAGCATAGCACTTGTATCCAACACTGATGTTGAATACAAGGAGGATGAAGAGGAAAACATATCAGAAGCTATTGCTATGCTTGGAAGACAGTTCAACAAGCTCATCAAAAGAATGGACCCAAAGTCAAGGTCTAATGTTCATAACATTCCCTCTGACATTGACAGTTCCAGCAGAAGACCAAGGTCAGAAGATAAGGGAAACCAAGGCAGAGGTATTCAATGCCATGGATGTGAAGGATATGGACATATTCGAGCTGAATGTCCTACCTTTCTTAAGAAGCAAAAGAAAGGAATGACTGTTACTTGGTCTGACTATGATTCAGAAAGTAATTCTGAAGAAGAATCTGCCAAACTAGTTACTGCCCTAACTAGTGTTTGTACTTCTGAGAGTGACACTAGTGATGAAGGAGTGACATTTGAAGAACTGGCTGATACCTACAAGAAATTGTGTATCAGAAGTGCTGAAGTCTGTGTGCAGAATGAGAAACAATCAAAACTCATTATAAAGCTGGAGGCTGAAAAAAGGGCAAATCTTGAAACTATAAGACATCTAGAAGGAGAAGTTCAATTGCTGAACTCACAACTGAATCAAATGACCAAATCTGTCAAGATGTTGACCAATGGAACAGACAAATTAGAAGAGATCCTTCAGGTTGGACAAAATGTGGGAAATAAATCTGGACTAGGATTTATAGAAGCAAAGAAATCTGGTACTGGTAAGCAAATGTCAAAATGGATGTCTCAACACAACTCTCAACATCAGGAACAGAGACATATGAAGAAAAGGTACCAAAGATGGAAATGTCATCATTGTGGGAGATATGGTCACATAAAGCCCTTCTGCTTCAGACTACATGGATATCCTAATCAGAACTCAGGTGTCAAACCTAAGTCTAAAAAGGTACCTCATGCTCCTAAATGGAAGAAAAAGGCTACTGCACTGATAGCTCACACTTCCCTGAGGGTCTCTGCAAAGGAAGATTGGTACTTTGACAGTGGATGTTCCAGACACATGACTGGATTCAAAAATCTCCTCAATAATGTTATGCCTCACACCACCAGTTTTGTGACCTTTGGAGATGGTGCTAAAGGTGAAGTCAAAGGAGTTGGTAATTTGGACTGCCCTGGAGTTCCAAGTCTGAATAAAGTACTGCTGGTAAAAGGGTTGACTGCTAATCTCATTAGTATCAGTCAATTATGTGATCTAGGATTCAAGGTCAACTTCTCAAGATCTGAATGTCTAGTAATTAATGAAAAACTAGAAGTTGTAATGAGAGGAATCAAATCCAAAGATAACTGTTACGTGTGGCAGCCTGAGAACACTGATATCTCCACTATGTGTCAAATCATCAAAGAAGAAAAAGAGATGAAACTGTGGCAGCATAAGCTTGGTCTCCTTCATCTAAGAAGAATGAAAAGAGATATTTCTATGGAAGCTGTCAGAAGAACTCCAAAACTACAGGTTGATAATATCTGTGATATGGCAAATAAACTTGAAGAAGAATGTGTTGTCAGAACCTTAAGTCATCTTGACAAGGATGTTGGAAATAACAAGTCTAATAAATTCTGTTCTCAAAACATCTGGTCAAAACAGATGCTCCCTGAGTACAATGTTACACAAGATGTTGTGACATTGTGTTGTGACAATCTGAAAACAATCAACATTTCCTTGAACCCTATTGACTTTGAAGAGAAGAAGTCATTTAAACTGGAACATAGTTTCTCTAAGCTTCAGCTGACTGATTCTTCTACCAAGGCTCTTGTTGGAAATAAACTTGAAAATTTGAGGGGCAGGTTGGGTATTCACCAACATGAGAAATTATAGCAATTAATTTTGCTTAAAACAAGGGTTGAAGGGATTAATTTTATTAAGTCTATATTTAGTGGGTTAATCATATTCTTTCACAATTCCTTCAAAAGCTTTAAGAAGTTGAAGAGACTCCCTTTTACCCCCTACCTCTCTCATCCTTGCAACCTGTTTCCTCCTCCCAATCAAAGATTTTTCTCAAACTGCTACCATTACTCAAAGTCAATCAAAATGTCTCAGACATCGTCTTCAACCATGGCGACTTCGTCTTCCTCATCATCGTCATCATCTGACCAAGATTCTAGGGCAATCACTACATGCATAGAATCTGAAGTTCTTGAGGTCACTCCTCTCAGGGAGATGGCAACTGACCCAGCCAGAGTCAAAAAGCTCAGAACCAGACATGCAGGAAGAGCTCAAGCTACAGCCTCTGGTAATTCTTCTCATCCTTCGTCTTCTGTACCTAATAGAGAAGGATCAGTTTAAGTTCACCAAGTTATTGCTAGGCTGGTTACTAGTATACTGAGTGGCAACCAATCTGTACCGGGGATTTCTATCCCTTTAAATCAATCAGAAAGTCCAAATGTGGAAGTTTCTGAAAATGTAGATGTCACTGAGAATGTTGTGACACCAAAAGACAACATTCAGAACCCCTCTGAAAAGGCTGCTGATCCACCTATCATTGATGTGGATGAAGATTACTCAGATAATGAACTGATTGCTAATGTGAACCCTAGCATAGCTAGGAGATTGATGAAAAGAAAGAGTAGTCAGAATGATAAACCTGATGCTAAGAAATCCAAGGCTGAAGGCATGGCTGAGAAAAGTATTCAGACAAAAGGGAAGAAGGCCCAGGTGCATACTGCTAGACAACCAATCTCTAAGAAGAGTAAAGAACCTGAAACTTCTGATTCTGATGAGGAATCAGAATTTGAGATTGATATTGAAGAAACTCCCATCAGAAGGAAGCTCCCCCCCCCAGCAAGATTGCTAGAGTACCTGAAGTGCCAACAGACAACATCTCTTTTCATCATCCTGACAATGCAAACAGATGGAAGTATGTTTGCTTAAAGAGAATAGCCTTAGAGAGAGAACTCAACAATGATGCCTTGGAGTGCAAAGACATCATGGACTTGATCAAGAATGCTGGGCTAATGAAGACAGTGATAAAGTTTAACAAATGTTATGAAAATCTGGTCAAGGAGTTTGTAGTGAACTTGTCAAATGATTGTGCTGATGGAAGGTCAGCTGACTTTGAAAGTGTTTTTGTTAGAGGAAGAAGGGTCAAGTTCTCTCATCAGAAATCAACAAGTTTCTTGGAAGAACAAATGAGGATTGTCCTGATCTAGAGGCAACTGACAATGAAGTTTGTCTAACCATCACAGCCAGTCAAGTAAAGTGTTGGCCCTTGAAAGGGAAGCTGAATGCTAGTAAACTCAGCATGAAATTTGCCATCTTGCATAAAATAGGTGCAGCCAACTGGGTGCCTACAAATCACAAATCAACTATCTCCACAGGATTGGGGAGATTTATCTATGTTGTGGGAACCAAGACTGCTTTTGACTATGGGAGGTACATCTTTGAACAAACTTTAAAGCATGCTGGCAGTTATGCTGTCAAAGGACCAATTGCTTTTCCCTCCCTCCTTTGTGGAATCATCCTTGCACAATTCCCTGATATCCTTGTGGCAAGAGATACAGTCTGCAAAAGAGCTCCTGCCCTTGGCCTGCACTACAAATTGTTTCAGGGATCTCATGCTCCAGACATTGTCATAACATCAGTTGAGACATCGTCTGTAAAGACCCAGTCCAAGACATCAGATGTCATAGCTGTTTTAAAAGAAACTTACAAAGAGTTGGATGCTAGAAAAAGGACCCTAGAAATTCTAATTGCCAGGCTAGAAAAGGAGGAAGCTGAAGAAAACAGAAGGGAAGAAGGTGAAGGACATCTCAACATTGAAGAAACTAGCTCTTCTGAGTCTGATGACAGTGCTTGAAGGTTGATTGCTGTTTGGTGGTGCTGCTGGTTGGTGCTGATATCTGGTGGAGTTTGGAAGTGTATTCAGTTGTTTTCTGCTGCTGCTCTTATTATTTTGCTTTGGATAACTGTATAATTTTATGAACATGTATCTTTGGCCCATTTGTGGCTAAAGAGGGGGAGAATATTTTGGTACTTACTTAATTAGTACTTGACATTCTATTTTTCTGCTGTCACTTATTTCTGCTGCTATCTATCTCTGATTGTTTAGGGTCTTTAGCCAAAAATCTGCCAAAGGGGGAGTTTGTAGGTGTTTAGGTATTGGCTTGCATTTTTGGTAAATCCCAAGTGTATGTGTGAATGTCATGACTGATGTCATAACATTCTAGTTCAGTTTGTACTGACTCATTAGGTACCTTTGCAGAAAAATATTGTAATTCAAATACTGATGTTTATAAGTGTGTATCTGAACATTTTGCAAAATGATCACATTTTGCTAAATCAGTAGACAGGTTTTCTCAGATGTCATAACAGATGTTATGACATCCTGTTCTGAACTAACAGGATTGCAGGATTGGATAAGTCTGAGTTTTTTCAGGAAATAACTCAGTCCTTCCTGAACAGAATCCTGCGTTTTCTGAGGGGTAACCTAGCTCAACCCTAACCTGGTTAATAAAGTCCTGTGACCTGGTCTTTAGGTCAAACGGGATTAACCCTAGGTTTTTGGAAACCCTAACTGAAGTTGCAGCTGCTATATATTCAACAGAGCTGCTGTTTTTCAAGGATCGCTCTTTATTGATTAGAAGATCATTTGTAATCTGTATAGATTTGATTATTGTACTCCAAGCAATTATCATTTGTGATAAGTGCCTTGGAATAGGTTTCAAATTGTAAGGGTTGTGTAGCACTCAAAGCTTTGAAGCAAGAGTGTTTGAATGTTCCTTGACTAAAGCTGTGAAGCAGAGTCAAGATAGGTGTGTGCATCACTCAAAGCTGTGAAGCACGGGTGATTGTGTTGCTTGATTAAAAAGCTGTGAAGCTTAATCAAGTGTTTGTTTTTGAAGAGTGTCTTCATCAATTCTTAAGTCAAATTGGTTTATGTATCACTGTTGTGATTGAGGGGGAGTGAGTAGGAACTCAGGTTTAAGTTGTACTTAGATTGGAATTGCATTGGGTAGGTCTTAAGTGAAGGAGATAAACTGGTTGGTTTATTCCTGAATTAAAATCTCTTATAGTGGATTTCCTCCCTGGCTTGGTAGCCCCCAGAGTAGGTGTTGTTGCACACTGAACTGGGTAAACAATTGACTGTGTTCTTTATTGCTTTTGTATTTACTGTCATATAGTAAGTCAAATACGGTGTCATAACATTGAACGTGACATTGAGTATCTGCAGCCAGAATTTCATCCCTATCGGCCAAAGATGAACGGTGTTGTTGAAGCTGCGAACAAAAATATCAAGAAGATCATTCAAAAGATGACAGTCACCTACAAGGACTGGCATGAGATGTTACCGTTTGCTCTGCACGGATATCGTACCATGGCACGTACTTCAACTGGGGCAACTCCCTTTTCTTTGGTATATGGCATGGAAGTTGTTTTACCCATGGAGGTTCAGATTCCTTACTTGAGAATCATGAAGGATGTTGGTTTAAGTGAAGACGATTGGATTTAGACCCGGCTTGATCAACTTAACTTGATCGACGAGAAGTGACTTACTGCTGTTTGTCATGGTCAGACGTGTCAAAAACGGATGATCAAGGCTTTCAACAAGAAAGTCAGACGTCAGGTGTATCAAGTCGGAGATCTTGTAATCAAGCGGATCATCTTGCCGCAAAGTGAGCCCAGGGGAAAGTGGACTCCTACTTACGAAGGACCATTTGTGATCAAAAACATATTTTCTGGTGGGGCAATGATCTTGACCACCATGGACGGTGATGACCTGCCGCACCCTGCAAACGCAGACATAGTCAAAATATACTATGCATAAACATCCCGGTGAATCGAAAACCCGAAAGGGCGATTCAAGCAAAAATTAGGGATAAATAAAAAAAATCTGTACACCCGGCAAGTTGAAAACCCGAAAGGGCGACTTAGGAAAAAAAGGGTTTTCCTGGTGGACTGAAAACCCGAAAGGGCGGTCCAGGCAAAAGTTAGGGAATTAAAGCGTATGACTATGTCTCGTCGGATCACTTTAAGGACAATCTCTTCACGGACAACCTCCAGGCTTCTGATCAATCCAATCATCTGCGAACAAAGCGACGAATGGACAAGATACTCAGAGTTATGAAGGCTATAGCAGGATGGGAACCCCATGGAATTATTACACATAGCCATCTTTCTTTGTATAAATTTTTCTCATTTTTTATGACAACATCCTCTTACTAGGATGTCTGTCTCCTTTGTACGAAATACTTACACAAAGTTAATACAAAGATACTTCGAAGTGCAGAAATTTGTTTGCCTTTTCTTTCTTTTTACACCTGTGTTTTTATTTTAAAACGTCCAATAATTTATTAAATGAGCATATGCATTTGAATATAATCACTGCTTACAAATAAAACGAAATGAGAAAGGATAATTACTGATAGTTTGAAAGTATAGGAAAATGTCTTTAGGCTGTTCCAGAGGAAATCCCCTGCAGTACATCATCCCAATCCTCAACAAAGCTAAGAACTTGAAATACATATCCCCGGCGGAGTTAAGTTTCAAAATCGCCATCAGATCTAAGTTTCTAAACTCCCGATCCCCATCGGAGTTCTCCTCAAACAACAAAACAGGAATCCCCAGTAGATTGGCATACAACCCAAACTCCTGATTTCTCCAGCAGGATAAGCATCCTCCCTACAGAGTTATTTCCGAGTAGAACGAAGATTCTTGTTCTCATTTCTCCAAGTTGAAGCCTCCCAAGTTTTAATTCACCAGTAGAGATTGTCAAAGCTTTCCTTATTTTCCAGGAAAGTCATGAAGGATTCTCAATTCCCCACAGAAGTTGTCAAAGTTCTTGTTAATCCCTACAAGTCACCAAGGATTTTCAATCCCCAACAGTGGTACAAGGATTTCTCATTCTCAACAATCAAAGATTTTGAATCTCCAACAGCAGTCAAGGATTTATTTTCCCCGACAGCAGTCAAGGATTTCATTATCTCCAGTCATCAAGGATATATTTTCCTCAACAAGACAGCTAATCAGCTTACATGCGCATACATTATATTCATATATCATAAACATTGATGAAGCACACTTTATTGCATCATACATATCATGCAACATAATTTTGTGTTTTTGCTAACATTTTACCCTTTTTAGGATAAGATTAAAAGCTACCTTTAACAAATGTTCAAGGATTTCAGATACAGTACAGATACACCCCAGACACGGCGGTCATTCTACTACTCGTTCAGACTCCAGCAATCAGATACAGACTAGATACGTTCCAGACATGGGAGCCATTCTATTTATCATTCAGATTCAACTATCAACTTCAAGTTCAGATACACTCCAGACACGGAAGTCATTTTGTCACTTGTCCAGATCCCAGTTATAGTACGGATACATTCCAGACATGAAAGTCATTCTGCTACTCATACAGATCTCAACTTCAGATACATTCCAGATACGCTCTAGACACAGTTGCCATTCTGTCACTCATTCAAACCTATTCCCCAGCCCATAGGTACTCCAGACACGGATGTCTTTCTGCCGCTTATTCAGATTTCAGATTTCAGATACAATACAGATACACTCCAGACATGGCAGTCATTCTGATATTCATTCAAGAATCAAATACAGTTAAAGCTCGGATACGCTCCAGACACGGACGCCATTCCTTTGCTCATACGAATCCAATCTCCAGATACAACTCAGATACGTTCTATGTACGGATACCATTCTGACTATCATGCTCCTGATTTTCAACAAACAAGTTGTGGATGGCATCTTTTAAGACCATCTCCAGCAAGATTCTATCATCTCCAAATGGTATCTTTAAGCCCATTCCCTCAGTTACATTTTGATGAGTGCAAATTTACGGGCACTCTAGTGTCCAATCCTCTTTTACCTTTGAGTCACGAAAGGCCAAACTCGCAAATCTAACTCTTCAGGTTCAAGAAGATTGAACAGGGGAAATTGTTGTACCCCAAAATTTGCCCTCTTATTTTATCAACATTTCTTATCACAAGGCTCTTTGAACTCAAGATCAAGCTAGGGTTTGCTCTGCCCAAGACATCTCCTTGCACTGTTGACCTAAATTAGGGTTTGAGTTTGCACAGGGATTTTTGGATTTTTAATGCTCAAAATTGCTTTCATACTTCATGTTGGACTTACAAGATTACCTCTACCAAGTTTCAAGTCTTGAATCAAATTTTTGCTCAGTTAATTGGATAGTTGACCTAGAAATCAGCTGTATTGGGGAAAAAAGTCAACTGTGGCCAAATTACAGTCAAACCTCATAAATTTTGACCCACATAAACATTATGAACTCATATGAACCATTTGATCAAGTTTGGACCATAACTCCACAAGAAATTTGATCAGATCACCAAAAGGGCAAAATGGTCATTTTTAGGGTTTTGACTGCACAAGGGCAATTTATGATTTTTGACCTAGCCAATGGCAAATTGGGTTCAAGCATGGAGTCAAGGACTAAATTGAATCATCTTGACCTATTCACAAGGTTCAAAAGATCTCAATTGCATTGGATTGACAGATGAATTTTTCAGTCAACTGATCAAATTTTGACTGTACACTGAAAAGTTAAACTTTGACTTTTTGGTCAAAATCAAGTGCCAAGGGTCATTTTTCATCAAAATATGTCAAAACATGAAACTTGTTCATCAAGAAACCCATTTTTGCAAATTAGGGTTTAAAGTTGAAAATTTTCATAACTTAGAATTTTTCTAAGTTATGAAATTTTCTTAATTTTTCCTAACTTTGCCCAACATTTTCACCATGATGCATTTGGATTCAAACAAAACTTCCAACATGAAAGTTGTAGTCCTCCACAAAGTCTACAAATTTGGTACACAAAGTTTTCCCAAAAGAAGCTTGTATCTCAAGTTATGATTTTTGGAACAAGGGTCCCTAAAACTTTTAACTTAGTGAAATTTTGCCCTAGTTTAGGCAGGATTTTGACCTATCTTCATGGCCATTTTTCACATAGTTCCACTTTGAATATAAAATTTCATTTCAAAGATGGATTGTATAGCATGTTGCAAGCTTTCCAAAATGTCTAAGAACTCTCCAAACTCATTTATGGTTATGGAGAATCGAAGGCTTGAAGTTGGAAAAAACTCACTTTTCATCCATGGCATGTTCATTGTGATACAAGTTGCAAATTCAAATCAGCTTGCTTTGCACTAGATTACAGGCCTCAAAACCATTCCACACTCCATAATGAAGTGCAAAACCATTGGTCTAAGGCATTGTTTTGGTCATTAGGGAATTGCACATTAGATTAATCCTTAAGTAGAAAAAGGTACATTACCATTTTTGCCATAATCTTGCTTTATGTCAAACCACAATCTTTGAGCATTGGTCCAGATCTTAGGCAGCAAATAAAATCCACAAATTAGAGGGGACAAAAGGAAAAGGGTGCAAGCATATGGATAGCCTGTACAGGCCTGTTTCAATCACTTCACACACTTTGCTTCATAACCAAGATTTTTATCCAAAACACTAGAACTTGAACATCTGTGAAAACCAACCTTGGTAAGCATTTGAGACATCTTTCTCACATCCCTTTGAGCCAGAAACACGACCCTTTGAGCCCTCAAACATCCCATAGCTCAAAATCACCTTCCATTGGCAAAACAGGGTAGCATCTGCAACTTGAGTTCTATCTCACATTTTGCTCGTGCATTTTGCCCCAAGTTGGTTCAAACATCTTCCACATAACTCATCCAAGCTATCCCAAACCTTAAACACCAACTGTAACTCCATTTACAGGGTTTGCCATTTTCATTTTGAGCTTGTGGAGGTTGAGTTATGTAGGCTTGTTCAAGCATATTCAAGGCAAGCAGGGTATTGGAGAAGGTCAAGTGAAGTTCATGCAAGCTCCCAGACATCTCAAGCCTTGTTGAAAAGCTCCATATTGCCATACACGAAGTCAGTTGAAACAGGTTTTTATCAACTTCCTATCTCTCTATTTAGGAAAATTTAGACTTAGGTTTGTGAATAAGAAATGTAGTACTCATAGCCATGAAGCTGTACATATGCTCAGTTTTCATTTTTATCAAGCATGCTAAGAGAATTTGGTCCATGAACATACTGAAAAAATTAGGTTAGATTTTAGGGCCAGAGAAATTCTCTCTGGTCTTTGAGAGTTATGACAAGTTTTTTATATGGTTGAATTCGTCTTGATGAGCTCTACAACTTCGATGTTATGTATTTTTGCAATAGAGCCTGTATGCAGGATATTCGTGTTTGGTACAGGCGCGCGCGTTTTTGAAAGTCAAAGGTTGAAGATGAAGTGTGGTGGGTTGGGCTTGGTCTTGGCTCACTATTGACACCCCCCTTTTACATTTTGCACCCCCCTAGCCCATTTCTTCATACTTTTGTATTTTTCCATTTTATTTTCATTTCTGATTTTGTTTTCTTGTTTTCTAAATATAAAAATACCCAAAAAATATTTTTATAATTTTTTACATTTTATTTTATTTCTTTCTAACATAAAAACAATTTAATTACTTTTATCTTATTTATTAAAAACTTGAAAATAATATATAAATTATACTTTTATTTTTATTCTTTATTTTTATTCACACTGAAAATATTATTCTAAATATATTTTTATTTTTGTATATATATATTTTTATTTTTGTATATATATATATATATATATATATATATATATATATATATATATATATATATATATATATATATATATATATATATATATACACTTTTATTTTATTAGATATTTTAGAATAAAAATATAAAAATATTACACTTTTATTTTTATTATTATTTATACTTAAAAAATACATTTTTCTAAATATCTTTTATTTTTTTTACATATACTATTTTATTTTATTGTATATAAATAATATAATTAATATATTTATTTTCTTAAAGAAAATTAGGGTTTTACCCTTAACCAAAAAATAATCTTTTATTTATTTCTTTATTTTTTACATTAAATATTTTTACATACATAGAAATAAACAAAAATCTTTTTTGCATATTCATATTATTTTGTATATTTATTTAATTTATTTATTTGAGTATTGTTCATTTATTACTCATGTCATTTGATTCAATTTGGATGTAATAGTAAAACTATGGCTTTAATTTCTTGTCAAATAATCCCCATTCAAAATTGTATCCTCCATCCCCATAATCATGTTGTAATAGTATAGATTTATTTTACGCATTTACGCTTTCAATTATGCCATGATTAGAGATTAGGGTTTGTATGCAAAAATCCAAAATTAACAAGTAGCTTGACTAATACAAAGACAAAATGCATGAAAATCAATACACAATACACACTTGCACCCCTAGGGTTTCATCCACTTGTTGCCTTAAAAATGGGCCATGTTATGCATGTTGGGTACTTCGGCAAAACAAAAACAAAACAAAAGATCATAGTCCCTCGATGACGCTATCTTGATTGCCTAAACAAAATGATCTAGTCCCTCGGAAAATTTGCCAAAAATAATTAACACAATTGCTATCATGGTCTATATGATGATCCACGCTTGTCCCGTTTAACATCCTAATACAAGGTTATTTACCAAATGCAAGGGTAAAACAACACTGTCAAAAGGGTTAAAAACATATAGGAAAGATCTTTGAGTAAAATAGAGTAGATAACTTTTAGTTACTTGATCAAAAACTTGCAAAACATCCTTGCTATTTTCAAACACACTTAACCACACAGTTTCAAAATATTTCCCAAAAACAAACTTTCAAACATTGAAATCTTTTCAAAAGACAATACACCTTTGTATACATTCAAACAAGAATCATTACAAAGGTTGCCACAACGATGGCCTCTTTTCAAAACATCTTTCAAAACCACACACAAAGCACCATTTCAAACAATTCAAAAGCAAAAGCAAGTGATCTAAACAAGTAACTAAGAGCCCATGGATAACCATGGATGAAAAGGGTGCTTGCACCTTCCCTTTTCATAATCTACTCCCCGAACCCAAGAAAACATCTCAAAGGTCTTTCCTGTGCTTTTTGACCTTTCCTTAGGATAAAATAAAAAGTCGGTGGCGACTCTTGCTAAACCGAAACATTTGCAAACACAAACGCAAAACCTCAAGTCAGTTCTCCCATCGTATCACACTAATGAATAGGGGGTTCCTCCTACCATCATACACCCTTACATGCCTACTGACATTGGAGCATTAAAGAGATCGTGGATGCAGTTGACAGAAGAACGGGATACATATAGAGAAAAGTATCACGAGCAAGAACAGAAGATCCAGAAGCTGACAAGGCAGCTGGAGAACGAGCGGATCCTCAATGACTATGTCCACACTAACAAGAAACGACCATGGGAGCACTGATTGTCTTTTTGATTATTTCTAGTTTTAATTTACTTCTCAGTTTTTCTTTCTTGTAACGCCTTAAAGGCATTTGTTGAACAATTAAATTCAAAGTTTATCTAATAAAAGTGTGTTTCATATTTTGTTTACGAATTTGAATCTCTCGACGTCTTTGAAATCATATCATACGCATTTCATTCCATGCACCTCATAACAGGTACCCTTACAGGTTTTCTCATCTTATTCACTGTTTAGTTCAGCACTCATCATGTCTTCTGAATCATCAACTGAACAAGCAATCAAGGCTCTGCAAGCTCGAAACGCCCAATTCCAGGAGTTGTTCATGAATCTGGCTAAGGGTCAGCAAGATCTGAAGGCCCTTATCTTGAAAGAGAAGAAGAAGAAGAAGAAGAAGAAGACGGCCCTATTTAATATGGGTCGCAGATTTGGAAACAATTTGCGAGAAGAGGTTGATTTGACCCACTCATCTGGAGGGGGAGATAATCAAGAAGAAAGGAGGGCTCCTAGCCCTGTGGTTTCAGACAACGAGACTGACTTTGACGAAGACCAGTATCCTCCGGCTGAGGATAGATATAAACAATTGGAAGACCGGTTGAGCGCGATGGAAGTTCAGAAGGTGCCTGGTCTGGACTTTGGTGACTTGGGTCTGTCATCTGGGGTGGTAATTCCCCACAAGTTCAAAGCACCAGCCTTTGCCAAGTACGACGGGGTTTCTTGTCCAAAACTGCACCTCTGCTCGTATGTTAGGAAGATTCAGCCATACACCGCTGACAAGAAGCTCTGGATCCACTTCTTTCAAGACAGTCTCTCAGGGACTCAGCTTGAATGGTTTTACCAGCTGGAAGGAGCTAGTATCCATAGTTGGGAAGATTTGGCTGCTGCTTTCTACAGGCAGTACCAATATAATGTCGACCTTGCTCCCACGTGTACCCAACTCTAGGGTATGTCTATGGGTACGGGTGAAGGTTTCAAAGACTGCGCTCAGAAGTGGAGGGACCTTGCTGGAAGAGTGCAACCACCCTTGGCTGATAGGGAGCTAGTGGATATGTTTTTGGGGACCTTGTCTGGTCCATATTTCAACCATCTGATTAGAAGTTCTTCGTCCGGGTTTACGGAGCTGATCATGACCGGGGAAAGAATTGAGGCTGGTATCAAATCTGGCAAAATACAGAAGGGTGCTTCATCAGGCACCGAGAAGAAGCCTTTTAAAAAGGAGTCATGTGCTGTTTACAGTTCAAAAATCCACAATAGACCTGAACACCGCCAAGCTGTTAATGTGGTGGTTATATCAAGACCTGCTGGTACTCCTCAGCGCAACAATCAATCAAAGGCCAAAAGGCCACAAGACAATTCACTCAGCTCAACATGACTTTATCCCAAATTCTGCCACAATTATTGAAAACCAACTTGGTGATTCTGAAGGAGGCCCCGAAGACTCCCAACACTGCATCACCCATGTACGATCCGAATGCCCGCTGTGCTTTTCATTCCAATAGCCTGAGGCATGATACAGATAATTGTTGGGTCTTAAAGAACCAGGTACAAGACCTGATTGATGCAAAGGAGATTAAATTCGAAGCACCTGAAAGACCTAATGTTGTGACTGCTCCCATGCCCAAACATGGAGTGAACGCTATAGATGAAGACTCATTTGTGGTTTCTGTGAAAGACATTGTTACTCCCTTGATGATTGTAAAGAAGAACCTTCTGCTAGCCGGTTTATTTACGGGCTGTGAAGAAGGTTGTCGTATGTGTTCCATCCTACCTACCGGTTGCCCTCTTTTGAAGTCAGGTGTCCAACGCCTGATGGATAATAAAGAAATTTTGTTTGAGAAGACTATTATTCCTTTGGTTCCTACTAAAGAAGTTGCTATAATCACCATTTTCGACAATTCTTCCAAGGCTTCCTCGAGAAAGCCTGTTAGAATTACATTTGTTCCAAGAATCGCACCATTGATCATCACTGTTCCTGGGCCTATCCCCTATACATCCAATAAAGTTGTCCCGTGGCATTATGGGGCTGACGTATATTATCACGGAGTTAAGCAAGACTTGAGTGCTGAAGAGTTTGATACTGATGTCAGCAATATTGTTGGACCTGCTAAAGTCACCCGCAGCGGAAGGCTTTTCTCCCCTGAGATCTCTCCACCAGTGGTTCGGACTCCTGTTGTCATTACGCCTGCCAATGTACCTGCTACTATTCCTGTTCAAGTTCCCATTCTTACCCCTGTTGCCGAGTCATCTGACACTCGGGGCAAAGGGACCATTGATGAGCCTGCCCGGACGGAGGCGCCAAAGACAATTATAGTTGAAGCCTCTAGACAAGAGATGGAGGAAGTTCTGAAGATCATTAAAAAGAGCGACTACAATGTAGTCGAGCAGCTGGGGAAAACCCTGTCCAAAATCTCTATGTTGTCACTGTTTCTATGCTCAGAAGCTCATGCCAAGGCTCTGATTGCTTTCCTGAAGACTGCACACGTACCGTAAGAAACATCAGCTGATCAGTTTAAAGATTGCGTGGCTAGTCTGACTGCTGATAATGGGTTGGGTTTCTCTGACGCCGACTTGCCTGCAAAGGGGAGGAATTACAATGATGCCATGCATGTCTCCATTGAACGCATGGGCACTACTCTTGCTCATGTATTGGTGGATACTGGTTCCTCATTAAACGTCTTGCCTAAGAAAGCTCTAGACCGGTTGGACTGTGAGGGTTTGGAGTTAAAGCCAAGTAACATTGTTGTCAGGGCCTTTGATGGGTCAAAGAGAATGGTACATGGAGAAGTGGATATTCCAGTGAAGGTTGGTTCTCAGATCTTTGCGTCTACTTTTTATGTGATGGACATTCGGCCATCCTATTCTTGTTTGTTGGGTCGCCCATGGATCCACAAAGCTGGAGCAGTCACTTCTATGCTCCACCAGATGCTGAAGTACCCAGTCAAGGGGAAAATTGTTACGGTACGAGGAGAGGAGGAGTACATGGTGAGCCACCTCAACTCTTTCCGATATGTAGAGATGGATGGGGAGTTCATTGAGACCCCATTTCAGCATTTTGAAGAGGTTCCCCAGATGCTGGCATCAGCTGAATCTGTTACTGAAGATCCTCCAATGAAGATGGCTTTCCTAAAGGATGCCCGGGCTGTTATTGAGAAAGGTGGGTGTGCAAATTGGGGCCAACTCCCTGATTTTTCACATAAGACTAACAAATTCGGTTTGGGTTTCACTGCAGAAGCTCAGAGGGCTGTTTGGAGTGCATGGATCAGAAGACCTCCCCTGTTTATCAACAATTCAGGAGTAAATGCCATTGAAGACGATGTTGAAGAATTTGAGTTCGACAGTTGGATCTATCCTACTACTGATGGTGGACTAAGCAACTGGACAGCAAAGGACTTCATCCCAATTTCTTTTGTTACCCAGTAATGAGACTTTTGTTTTGTATTTGTAACAGACAATGTTTTAAACTTTACGGCCCGGTGTCTTACCCGGGGCACTGTGGCTTCATTTGTGAGGGATTTATGTGTGTTATCTACATATATCATTAATAAAAGCATTGGACGTTTCTTGCATTTCAAATTTTTTGCTCCTTGTTTTTCTTTTATTATATATTGCAAAACAGCTATTTTACACACACTCACATACACAGGTCTACATCCACTCTGGATCCCACTGATAACGACTCTGCTACTGCCAGTTATGACTTCGAAAGTCCAATCAACTTAGCCGAAGACGAAGGTGAAGATGATTGTGAAGTTCCTGGTGAACTTGCTAGACTGTTACTTCAGGAAGAGAGGGTTATTCAGCCGCATGAAGAGCTGGTGGAAACAGTGAATTTGGGAACGGAGGTAGACAAGAAAGAGGTCGAGATCGGTGCAAATCTGAAGCTAGTGTTAAACAACGGTTGATTCAGATGTTGCATGACTACGTTGAGATCTTTGCCTGGTCTTATGAATATATGCCTGGGTTGGATACCGATATTGTGGTTCACCGATTGCCTACAAAGGAAGACTGTCCTCCAATGAAACAGAAGGTCCGCCGAATGCGCCCGGAGATGTCTGATAAAATCAAGGCTGAAGTTATGAAACAGTTTGACGTCGGTTTTCTAGCAGTTACTTCTTACCCGCAGTGGGTGGCCAACGTGGTTCCAGTTCCGAAGAAAGATGGTAAGGTTTGAATGTGTGTTGACTATAGGG
This sequence comes from Vicia faba, assembly GCA_948472305.1. Lineage (NCBI taxonomy): Eukaryota > Viridiplantae > Streptophyta > Magnoliopsida > Fabales > Fabaceae > Vicia > Vicia faba. Next base: position 385,754,250 of record OX451740.1, on the reverse strand, counting down.
ACCTGAACAGGGCAAGACCCAAAGATGATTTCCCTCTACCTCATATCGACGTTCTGGTTAACAACACCGCTCAACATAAGGTCTTCTCCTTTATGGATGGTTTCTCAGGTTACAATCAGATTAAAATGGCTCCCGAAGACATGGAGAAGACAACCTTTATTACTCAATGGGGTACCTTTTGCTACAAAATCATGCCCTTCGGATTGAAGAATGTTGGGGCAACGTATCAGCGCGCTATGGTCGCCTTGTTCCATGACATGATCCATCATGAGATTGAGGTATATGTTGATGATATGATTGCAAGATCCCAGACTGAGGAAGAACATCTTGACCACCTTCAGAATCTATTTGACAAGTTGAAGTTGTACAAGCTGAGGTTAAACCCGAACAAGTGCACCTTCGGGGTGAGATCTGGTAAGCTGCTGGGTTTCGTCGTAAGTGATAAAGGCATTCAAGTGGATCCTGCAAAGGTGGAGGCTATACAGGATATTCCAGCTCCCCGAACAGAAAAAGAAGTCAAGGGATTTTTGGGACAGTTGAATTACATTGCCCGATTCATCTCGCACCTGACTGCTACTTGTGAGCCAATCTTCAAGCTACTGAAGAAAGATCAAGTGGTAAGATGGAACGATGAATGTCAGGCTGCTTTCGAAAGGATCAAGGAGTACCTCCAAGAGGCACCTATTCTGATGCCACCAGTTGAAGAGAGACCTGTGATCTTATACTTGACAGTACTCGACAATTTAATGGGGTGTGTGCTGGGTCAGCATGACGAGTCTGGCCGAAAAGAGCATGCTATTTATTACCTTAGCAAAAAATTTACCGACTGCGAGACCTTATACTCGTTGCTCGAGAAAACTTGTTGCGCTTTGGCATGGGCTGCTCGCTGGCTAAGACAGTATATGTTGACTCACACTACTCTATTGATATCAAAGATGGATCCAATCAAGTATATCTTCGAGAAGCCTACCTTGTCCAGAAGAATAGCAAGATGGCAGATGATCTTGACTGAGTATGACATTCAATACACGACCCAGAAAGCAATCAAAGGAAGTGTGTTGGCAGACCATTTGGCACATCAGGCAGTGGATGATTACCAGTCTATGAACTTTGAATTTCCGGATGAGAATATCATGATTGTGACTGACTGCGAAACACCTGGACCGAACGAAGGACCTGAGGAAGGATCCCGATGGTCTATGTACTTTGATGGAGCTTCGAACACTTTGGGTAATGGCATTGGCGCCGTGATGATATCTCCTAAAGGCTCTCATACTCTGTTCACCGCCCGACTATGTTTCAACTGCACCAACAACATGGCGGAGTATGAAGCATGCATCATGGGTCTTCGAGCAGCAATTGACCTAAGGATTACGTTCTTGAGTGTCTTTGGAGATTCTTCTCTCATAATCAGTCAGATCAAGGGCGAGTGGGATACGAAACAACCTAATCTTATTCCTTACAAGGAGTATGTGTTGACATTGCTTCCGCACTTCGAGGAGATAACCTTTGAACACTTCCATAGAGAGGAGAATCAGTTGGCGGATGCGCTGGCTACAATGTCTTCTATGTTCAAAGTTAATTGGGACAACGAAGCTCCCCGGATTATCATTGAAAGGTTGGATGAACCTGCACATTGCTGTGACATTGAGACTGAAGAGGTAGCAGATAAACCCTGGTTTCATGAGGTGAAGAGGTATCTTGAAGCTCAAGAATACCCCGAGGGTGCATCTGTTAATGACAAGAAGTTTCTGAGAAGGTTCGCGGTGAAGTTCTTCATCAGCAATGGCATCCTTTACAAGCGTAATCATGACTCAACCTTACTGGGTTGTGTGGATAAGAACGAAGCAGAAAGGATTATGGCGGAGTTACATGAAGGTACTTTCGGAACTCATTCCAGTGGACATACCATGGCAAAGAAGATCCTTCGGGAAGGATATTATTGGTCTACAATGGAAGCTGAATGTTATCAGCATTCTCGAACCTATCACAAGTGCCAAGTTTATGCTGATAAGGTGCATATACCTCTAGTTCCTCTGAACATCTTGACAGCTTCGTGGCCTTTTGCAATGTGGGGCATTGACATGATCGGAGAGATCAGACCTACGGCATCTAACGGGCATCGTTTCATCCTGGTAGCAATTGATTACTTTATGAAGTGGGTTGAAGCATCTTCCTTTGCTATGGTAACCAAGAACGTCGTGGCACGGTTCATTCGGCACAATCTGATTTGTCGATACGGTGTACCAGAAAGGATCATTACAGATAATGGTACAAATCTCAATAACAAGATGATCACCGAGCTCTGCAAGCAGTTCAAGATACAGCATCACAACTCTTCTCTCTACCGGCCGAAGATGAATGGGGCTGTTGAAGCAGCTAATAAGAACATTAAGAAGATTGTGCAGAAGATGGCGGTGACATACAAAGATTGGCACGAGATGTTACCATTTGCTCTTCATGGGTACCGTACCTCAGCACGGACGTCAACAGGGGAAACACCCTATTCCTTGGTTTATGGCATGGAGGCTGTCTTGCCCATTGAAGTTCAGATACCCTCTCTTCGGATTATGAAGGATGTAGGTTTGAGCGAAGATGACTGGATCCAGACCCGGCTTGATCAGCTGAACTTAATTGACGAAAAGAGGCTTACCGCTATTTGTCATGGTCAGACGTACCAAAAGCAGATGGGCAAGGCATTTAACAATAAAGTCAGACGACAAGAGTATCAAGTTGGAGACCTGGTTATCAAGCGCATTATCTTACCTCAAGGTGATCCTAGGGGCAAATGGACCCCCACTTACGAAGGGCCATTTGTGGTTAAGAGTATTTTCTCAGGAGGAGCTATGATTCTAACGACCATGGATGGTGACGACCTTCCTCACCCCGTCAATACAGACATAGTGAAAAAATACTACGCATGAATCAAAGACCCGCTAGGTTGACTGGCCTAGGCAAAAATAAGGGCTTCCCGGCGAACCAAAAGGGTTCGGGCAAAAATAAGGGATGAAAATGAAAAATCTGTACACCCGGTAAGTCGAAAACCTGAAAAGGCGGCTTGGGCAAAAAAGGGTATCCCGGTGGACTGAAAACCCGAAAGGGCGGTCCAGGCAAAAGTTAGGGATTAAGGCGTAACACTATGTCTCATTGGATCACCTTGCATCCAGACTTCGGTATTGACTATCAAGCTCAAACGGCACTAATCAATCTGATCTACCTTCAACCAAGTAGCAAAGTGATGAGATGCTCGAGGACATAAAGGCAATAGCAGAGTTGGAACCCAGTGGGATTATTCACATAGCTATTTTGTTTAGTTTTTCACAAATTGTGTGAATTCTATTATTCGGTGGCGTTCCCTTTACTAGGACGTCAACCTCTTGTACAAAAACGCCTATTTACAGGCCAAACTTCAAAAATCAATACAATTCATTTTCAGAGAAATTTCAAACTGTTTTTTTCTTTATCTGTTTTGCTTTGAAAAGAACGTCCAATGTTCATTTTTGATATATGCATTTGACATTAATTGCTGCTCATAAATATTTACATGCAAAACAAAATACCATTATTTGTAATATCATAAACAGGGGCAAATAAGAATCGTCCAAACTATACAGTTGCTCTGTCCATCAGGTACAAGATAAGTTCAACTGAAGAATATGGTTAAGATGCATTCACTCCCCGCAGAGTAAGACAGTAATATTAACCCTCCCCAGTTGAGACTTACAACTGTGAATGAATCGGTAATATCATCCCCAAGCAGAGTTTATCTACCATCAACACTGAAAAGGTTTAGTATCCACGGCAGTCTTAATATTCCCCAGCGGAGTATAAGAATATTCCCCGGTAGAATACAAAATATCCCCAGTGGAGTTTTAATTTTTCCCAATGCAGTCTGAAAGCTTCCCCAGTAGAATTTTGAGAATCATCCCCAGTAAACTTTGGAAGATTGTCCCCAGCAAGTTCAAAGGATTATCCCCATAAGAGTCTAAAAGGTTATCCCCAGTGAAGCCGCAACTGAAAGGTCATCCCCAACGGAGTTTTGTCCTTTCACAAACAAGAAGTCAATCCCCAACAGGATTCAATATCACCAGCAACGGTAATTCGTCCCCAGCGAAATTTATCGGTGGAATACTCAGCAGAGCATCTCTTCCCCATAGAGTAATCTCCTCATCAGTTTATTCCTCAACGGAGTTATCCTCTCCTGCATGTTTATTCTCGCAATCATCTTTGTTCACTATCTCCAGCGGAAATGAAGAATCCAACTCTATTCTCCAGCAGCTATCCGGGATTTATTTTCCCAGCTAAAAGCATTACATTTCCATACATCATGACACATGCATATACGCATCATACAACACAATCTCATTTATTTTGAGAACATCATTGCTTGATATATATCATGCATTTCATACGACTGACCTTTACCTTTCAGGAAAGATGCAGTTAAGTTCTCAGTTATGTCGAACTACTGACCGGTTCTTAAATCTCAACTGAATTAGTCTCGGTTGAATTACAGATAAGGTTCTAAATCTCGGCAAGTTTCCTCCGTCGAAGTGTGGATGAGTTCTTAAATCTCAACAGAATTATCCTCTGTTGAAGTACAGGCAGTCCTAGATCTTGATGAAGATGTTTCCCTCAGTCGAAGTACTGACCGGTTCTTAAATCTCAATTGAATTATTCTCGGTTGAATTACAGATAAGGTTCTAAATCTCAGAAATTTTCCTCCGTCGAAGTGTGGACGAGTTCTTAAATCTCAACAGAATTATTCTCCGTTGAAGTACAGACAGTTCCTAGATCTCGATGAAGATGTTTCCCTCAATCGAAGTACTGACCGGTTCTTAAATCTCAACTGAATTAGTCTCGGTTGAATTACAGATAAGGTTCTAAATCTCGACAATTTTCCTTCGTCGAAGTGTGGACGAGTTCTTAAATCTCAACAGAATTATTCTCCGTTGAAGTAGAGACAGTTCCTAGATCTCGATGAAGATGTTTCCCTCAATCGTAGTACTGACCGGTTCTTAAATCTCAACTGAATTATTCTCAGTTGAATTACATATAAGGTTCCAAATCTCGACAATTTTCCTCCGTCGAAGTGTGGACGAGTTCTTAAATCTCAACAGAATTATTCTCCGTTGAAGTACAGACAGTTCCTAGATCTCGATGAAGATGTTTCCCTCAGTCGAAGTACTGACCGGTTCTTAAATCTTAACTGAATTAGTCTCGGTTGAATTACAGATAAGGTTCTAAATCTCGGCAATTCTCCTAAGTCAAAGTACTGACCGGTTCTTAAATCTCAACTGAATTAGTCTCGGTTGAATTACAGATGAGGTTCTAAATCTCGGCAATTCTCCTTAGTCGAAGTACTGACCGGTTCTTAAATCTCAACTAAATTAGTCTCGGTTGAATTACAGATAAGGTTCTAAATCTCAGCAATTCTCCTCAGTCGAAGTACTGACCAGTTCTTAAATCTCAACTGAATTAGTCTCGGTTGAATTACAGATAAGGTTCTAAATCTCGACAATTCTCCTCAGTCGAAGTACTGACCGGTTCTTAAATTTCAACTGAATTAGTCTCGGTTTAATTACAGATAAGGTTCTGAATCTCGACAGATTTCCCTCAGTTGAATTACTGACAAGTTCTTAAAACTCAGCAGAGATTTTCTCTCAGTTGAAGTACATGCAAGTTCCTAAATCTCAACAAAATTAGACTTCCCCAGCGGAATCTCCCACAACAACAGGTATGCGATCTCTCCCTAAGGAATCTCTTATGCGATCGACACTCATGCAGATGGCATCTTTAAGCCCATCCTCTCGTTATTAATCTCCAAATGGCATCTGTAAGCCCATTCCCGACATCACAAGGCTGATACCACTTCATGCGAGTACAACTTTCTGGGCACTCTAGTGTTCAATCATCTTCCACCTTCGGATCACGAAAGGCATAAAAGCCAATCTACATCCTCAGGTTTAAGAAGATTGAACAGGGGCAGCTGTTGTACCCAAAAATTTTCCCTCTCATATTTCTCAAGACATTGCAAGAAAAATCTCCAAGTTGCTCAAGTTTGCTCAAGAGTTGGTCAGACAAGCTATCTCCTAAGGCAGTCAACCCCAAATTAGGGTTTTGTGTTGCATCAAGATCCTTGAGTCCAATTTACCTCAAGTTCTCCCCAATGTCCTAATATGTTCTCAAGGTCATCCATGTCAAATTTCAAGCCTTGCAGAGGAAGTTTGCTCAGTCAATTGCTCAAGGGTCCAAAAATCGACTGTGTTAGGGCAAAAGTCAATTGTGACCCAAATACTGTCAAACTTAAATATTTTTTGTCAACATTCTCATTTTGAAGTATATTTCATCATTTGATCAAGGGTTGATGATTCATCAAGGATTGCTCAAAATTCATCAAGACTCAAAAGTTGCTAAATTAGGGTTTTGTAGGAAAAGTCAACTCAACTTTGACCAAGCATAACTTTCTCATACTTTATGAGAAATGACCCATCCAAAGCTCATTTTTAAGAGGATGAAATTTCCTACAATACATATTCATACCCCAAGATCAAAAAATGCACTCACAACAAGTTATGAATTTTGACATTATAGGTCATTTTTGAAAGTCAACAAAAACATCTTTTTTTTTCCAAAGCTTATAACTTGAGCATGGAATATCAAAACGAGATGAGACCAAAAGGGTTGGTTAGAGGACATCTCAAGATTTCTAAAAAGTCCAAGAAAACTTCCAAAAGTTCAAAATTGAAGAAGTTATGCATTGTTGAAGTTGGACATTTTTGCAAAATTGTCAAAAGTCAACTATCCCCAAAACTTCAAATTTTGTCAAATGGGCCCATTATTTTCCACTTGATTTGAGCTTGCATAGTTTCCCACGTGTCCTAGCTTCAGCCATGAGCTCATATTTCATTTTTATTATTTAATTTGATTTTTTATTGAATTTATTCATTTTAAATCAAATAAAATCATAGAAAATCCAATACTTTGATAACATGAGATCTTTTGGCTATTTCAGGATTTGATTACCATCATTAACATCATCAAAATCGAATCAGACCAATTCATGTGCAAAAAGATTGAGATTTGGCAAATTTGGCAAGTTGTAAAGAGGAGATCAAATCAAATTCCAAGGCATTGATATGGGAAGATTCAATCCATAATTCTTACCCTAATACACTCCATAGTACATAAGCAAGCAAAAGCAATCGAAACGAGGGTTGACAATTGTAGAAGGAGGCAGAACAGAAATTGAAAAAAGCACCAAAAAAATTGAGATCAAAACCATAGCTAGAGGCACTTTCAGAGGCTGAGACATGTCACAATCTCTTCCTGGGTGTTCACACAAGCGATCTGGATCAAAAGCAAGCATTCTCAGACCTTCACAAGCACTGTAAGTGTCACGATATCTAGCTATGTTCTTGAAATTGTAACTATCCATTCTTGCATCATTTGAACAAATTATTGGCATATTTGTAATCCTCACAACATTTCCAAGCTATGTGCATCATTCAATTTTGTTTATCTAACATGTATTGTGATTCACCATAGCTAGGGTTTCAAGGTTTAGTTTAGGGGTTTTCGTTTCAGGTAAAATCAGCCTTAGTAATGGCTATAGGTATGACCGGGAGAGGAAGGCAAGTTTAACCATGGCATCAGGAGGCATTTCTATGGCCTATAGCGGATTTTGGAATATGCACGACTTGTAGTGACGGCATGTGTCCGTAGCTATAGGTTTTACAGGGTTTTAGCCACGGACGGCAGGTTAAAGATGATGCGTGGCGCCCCCTCATTGGGCCATTCAAACCACGCGCGTTTTTTTTATTTTTGCTGGCAATAGTTTTTGTTTTCATATAATATATATTATTCCTATTGTATTAACAAACAAGGACAGATGGCCTAGTGGCAAGGCAAGCGCTCCAAACTCCTTCAGGACTTGGGTTCAAATCCCAGGTCCCCCACTTTCTTTGATAATTTTATTCTTCAGGTGATTCAGTGCATATGCCTAGCTACAACATACCATGTGCCCTCAGGCATCCAATGGCCAGATGGCCAAAGGCCAAATCTAAGAGTCCCAGGCTGAGGGTCCACCATAGGTAAGGTCCACGCACGCCCACCAGATCCAAGAAGTCAACCAAGGGCCAGCATTTTGGGCTTCCAATTGCTGTTCACACACCCAAATTCAGGCCCATACTCCCTTCTACTCATTTATTTTATTTTGTTTATTTAATTGTTTTATTATTTTCATTTGATTTACTAACCAATAAAAAAATATTCTTTTCTTTATCAAATAAAAAACCACAAAGTATTTTTATTTAATCAAATTTTTATTTTTATTAATAAACACTAATTAATCAATTTAGGTTTTAATTAGAATAACTTTAACCTATTTTTTGTAAATAATTAAAATTAAATTAGATTTAATTAGGTTAATTACTAACTTAACTATTTTATTTTTCTTTCTTAAAATAACAAAAGCCCAAAAATGATTTATTTTTAATTAATTTATTTATTAATTCAATTTAGTAATTAATTTAGGATTTATTTCTTTCTTAAAATAAAAATAAAAAACAACAAAAAAGATATTTTCTTTAATCAAAAGGGTCAAAACCCTAAACTCGCACTCGATCTAATTTCTCGTGCGTTATTTATTTATTTTTATCCAATAATGTACTTGTTTCCGGATTGTAATAGTTAGTAGGACTTTTATTTATTTTTTATCGCTTTATTTATTTTTAAAGGGTTTGTCTTTGGCGATGTAAATACCCGACGCCTTGTATTTTAAATTCCGCATTTTATTTCCGCAAATTATAACTATTAGATGTTTGATAATAGGATTGCATGACAAGAATGATTGTTTTAACCTAAAATCAACTTAGATCACCATTAACATGTACAAAGACAAAAAAATAACTGAAAACAACACACTCGCACATGCGCACTCTTATGGTACACCCCACTTGGTTGCCTTCATACGCGGTCATTAAGTATAGGTCGTTTTAGAGGTCGCCCTCTTGTCTAAAAGATCATAGTCGCCTCGGAATGGTTGCCTCAGATATTGTTGCCTCAAACAAATGATCTAAGACAATAGGGTTACCGTTAAGGCGTCCTAACATTGCTTTAGTGACCGTAAGTCCCGCATTCGAATTGACCCTCAAACTCCAACGATGGTGCTACCTACTCATTCATAGTGGGATAGCATTGTCTAAAGGACATTAGTATAGAACGATTCCTTTTTCGAGTAGGTAGATGGTTCTTAGATACTTGCTCTTTCAAAAAACAAAAACTTTTCACACTTACACTCCTTTTCGAACAAAGTTTTCAAAAACACTTCATACACTCTTAAGGACAGAAGCAAGAGTTAAATCGAAGTTCTTTTCAAACAAAAACTTTTTCAAACCCATAAGCACAAAGAAAGCAATTTTGAAAACATTTGAGCAAGTACCTAAGAGCCCGTAGATAACTACGGACAGAAAGGGTACTCAGAAATATCTCGAAAAAGGAATTTTTCTGTGCTTTTTTCCTTTCCTTGTTGGATAAAATAAAAGTCGGTGGTGACTCTTGCTTACCACGGCATTTTGCAAAAACAAACGCAAAACGCAAACCAGTATTCCAAAAACAGTTAGTTCTTCCCACCGTATTACAAGGGGAAACAACAAGAAATGTCAAACCCGACAGTTACTATGTCCAACAGGTACCAAGGCATAGACAACTTTGAAACATAATCATCAGTGCATACAACCTTGTAACATTTACACTCCCCACAAAGTAAAAGCAATCAAGGCATTTGATATCAGCTTTTCCAAAACAGGAAGTAATCTCCCAAACCAGGGTCTTTCAGACACCTGACATTTATATCCCCAAGCCAAATTTCATAATCGCGAGCGGATCATCATAAATTTTATCTCCCGAGCAGAGTTTATTTCTCTAAATACAGAAGCTCAATCCCCAACAAAGCTTATTACTTTAGCTACGGAAGTTCATCTTCCAACAGATTTTTTCCCCTGCAGAGCTATTCTCGAACAGAGTCTCTCCCTGAAAGAATAGTCACAAACAACAAGGAGTAATTTCCCAACATAATCATTTCCAGTCATCATCCCCAGCGGAAGTAGAAGAACCATGATCCTCTATAACAGTCAAGAATGATATACTCTCCAGCAGCAGTCAGGGATTTATTTTCCTAGACTCGGACATGTCCCAATAGCATTTCATGTTCATACATCATGACATGTGCATACATATCACATACAACATAATATCATTTATTTTGAGAACATCATATCACAATGCATTGCATGCATTGCATATAATTAACCCTGGTATCTTTTTAGGAAAGACAATTATCTCCAACGATTCTAACAGTTATACATGTCATATATGCAGACAACTAATCTACATGGCCAAATGAAGTAACTCTACCATCCAGGTTCCTTCTCATAGACCTACTATCCCGACTTTCATCTCGAAGTAACCCTAATATCCAGGTTCCTTCTCATAGCCCTACTATCCAAGCTTTTATCTCGAAGTAACCCTATTATCCAGGTTCCTTCTCATAGCCCTACTATCCAGGTTTTCATCTCGAAGTAACCCTACTATCCAGGTTCCTTCTCATAGCCCTACTATCCAGGATTTCATCTCGAAGTAACCCTACTATCCAGGTTCCTTCTTATAGCCCTACTATCCAGGCTTTCATCTCGAAGTAACCATACTATCCAGGTTCCTTCTCATAGCCCTACTATCCAGGCTCTCATCCCGAACTAACCCTACTATCCAGGTTCCTTCTCATAGCCTTACCATCCAGGCTCTCATCCCGAAGTAACCCTACTATCCAGGTTCCTTCTCATAGCCCTACTATCTAGGCTCACATTTCGAAGTAACCCTACTATACAGGTTCCTTCTCTTTTATCTCCAAACAACAATTTACAACATTGTAAGACTTGGACCCGACCGGATACGGTCAATTTCACAATTCCCCAGTAAGTCGTTGTGTAGCCTGGACCCTGACCAGATATGCAGTTTACTTCTGCCTTCTCAAGAGTTAATTCTCCAGTAGAGTAATGGACAACCGAAGCTCCTGGACTCTACTTCCCAGGACATAAATCAACATTCTCCAGTGAAGTCCTCCCCAACAGCAGGTACAAGAATTCTCGCAAAGAAATCTCATGCAACTGATATCTTTTCTAGATGGAATCTTTAAGCCCACCTCCGACGACTCTCTGTCGACTCCTAAAAGGCATCTGTAAGACCATTCCCGATATCACTGATCAGTGTTACTTCATGCGAGTGCAAATTTCTAGGCACTCTAGTGTTCAATCATCTTCCACCTTCAGATCATGAAAGGAAGACCAACCAATCTACATCCTCATGCTTAAGAAGATTGAATAGGGGCAGCTGTTGAACCCCAAAATTTGCCCTCCCATTTTACTCAACATATGTTCATTAAGATACTCAACTTGCTCAAGGATGCCCAAGAGTTGACCAAACAAACTCTCCCCTAAAGCCATGAACCTCCAACTAGGGTTTCCATTTCCATCAAGATGGGTGAGTCCCAAGGGCCTCATATGCTCTCCATAGTCCTAATATGTTCTTAAGACCATTTATGCCAAGTTTCATGCCTTGCACAAGAAGTTTGCCCAGTCAACTACTCAGATGCTTGAAAATCAATTGTATTAGGTCAAAAGTCAACTAGGGCCCACATACAGTCAAACTTCAATATTTTTGGTCAACATCAACATTTTGAAGTGATATCCATAATTTGATCAAGGTTTGATCATGATTCCCCAAGGAAGGCTCCTAATTCATCAAAACTCAAAAGTTGTTAAATTAGGGTTTCTTAGGAAAAAGTCAACCAAACTTTGACCAAGTATAACTTTCTCATACTTTATCAGAAATTTCTCATCCAAGGCTCACCTTGAATAGAATTTAGTTCCCTACAACTCATCTTTAGTCCTCAAGTTCAATAAATGCACTCATGAAAAGATATAAATTCAGACATTATAGGTCGTCCCAAAAAGTCAACAAAAACACCTTTTGGGTCAAAGCTTCTTGCATGAATATGGAAGATCCAATTGAGGTGAAACCAAAAAAGGGTGTTTAGGGGACATCCTAAGCTTTCTAAAAAGTCCAAGAACACCCTCTTAGGGTCAAAATTGTAGGAGATATGCATTGTCAAAGTTGGCCATTTTTGGAGAATTGTCAAAAGTCAACAATGCCCAAAATTGCATTTTTTTGGCAAATGGGCCTAACTTTTTATGCTTGCATCTTACTTTTAACAATGCCCACGACCCAAACACTCTTTCATATTTTATTGACTTTATTTATTTAATTTATTTTGAATTTAATCATTTTAAAATCAAATTAAATCAAATAAATGATATAAGATATGGAAGATTTGTTTTTGATCTAATTTTGAATGAGATGCAATCCATTTATGCTGCCAAAACAGAATCAAATCGTGCCAAGGTTGATTGGAGTGAGAATGGAATGATTTAGCTTGATTTGAAAAGAAATAATGCAAGGTTGGAATGAAATCAAACCTTAATAATTGGCAAGGATTTGGAGCTCTTTTGTCAACCTAATTCAAAGAGATACATATACATAACGAATCCCAAGCACAAGGAGGCAGAAAAAATCGTGTGAAACGGCCAAGAACAAATTGTGTTTTTTGTCAAAAAAATTCGATTAGAATCCCAGATTACAGCCATTCTCAAGGAGGTTTAAAGATTGCAATACATTCCTGGACGTCTCTGGAAGCTTTTCCAACCCTTGCCAAGCTCTGAAGCATCAAGAATCACGCTCCATACACATCACAGTTTGACATATTTTTTATTTTGATTACGTGCATACAGGCTTTTTCCATGAAATTTAATCATGTATTGTGGTTTGTCATAAGGATCTGATACTTGCTGAATGCTTTAATTGAGTTTTGAGTGCAGGGAAGGAAGATTGCCATTCCTAGGGTTTACAAGCTTCGTTTTGGGGCTTCCCTATATAGGCAAAATTAGATCAAATTATGGGCACCATTAAACCCAGGACATGATTTCTGACCGTCTTATACCTTTGGTTTAAATTTATTTGGCTTGTGTTGCATTTTCAATTATTGCAGGTTTGTAGCCATGGACGAAAAATGTCACTATAACCTTCAGTGACAGTTTTGTCTGTAGGTAAAAGATGGGCATCTAAAACAACAGTCCTGAGGAAAGAGACGACTGCGTGGCTGACTTCCATTGGTCCGTTTAAATTCATGTGCGTGTTTTGGGGCATGAGGCATTGTTACCCTTATGTTATTATTTTGTCATATATATCAATGAATGACAACTTGGCCTGGTGGTAAGGAGGAACGTATGGGAGGCGAGAGTCTTGGGTTCGATACCCATGTTTGGCATTTTTATTTTCTAACACTCTGATTGTAGATCCGGTGTGTCTCACCTTCCCAATACCTAGCACGCGCCCAGATCCTTCCATTGGATCATCACCATCACAGATCCAACGCTCAGCATACGCAGATCCACCATGAACACTCAGAAGATGGTCTCAACAGATCAGGCGCCAGACTTTGGGCCATCCTTCTGGGCCCATTATAAATTTGGCAAGGCACCCCCCCTGGAATTCTAACCGCATTAGGCCCATCTCTTTTTCTTTCTATTCTTTTTATTTGTTTTTTCTTTTAATTTATTATTTTAATTATTTTCACAATAAAAATCATTTTTTTAATTAAATCAGAAAATCAGAAAATCATTAAAAATTTAGATTTATTTCTTTTCTTTCATAAAATATTTAATTGCTATTAAATAATTAGCTTAATTAGATTAATTCAAATTCTTTTTTATAATTAAAATTAATTAGACAAAATATGTTAAGATTTCAAATATTTTTCTCAACAATAAAATGCAAAAAACATTTTCTTTTTAATTGATTAGATTTTTTAGGACTCAGACTTTATTCCCGTACTTAATTCGTCGTGCGCGCCTTTACTTTCTTTTAATTCAAATTATTGTAATTGTTTCAAGTTTGTAATAGATTAATTAGGATTTTAATTTCTGCATCTTTATTTTTCAATCAAATATTGGTGTATCTGTCCAAAAGCCCTGTAATAGCGTAGATTTTTCTTTTTTTCGCTTTTAATTTCCGCAACTATTAACTGCCTAGATGTATGAATAATAGGATTGAATGGCAAGACAAATAACTTTAAAACGGTAGATAATCCTAATTGTGCAAACATGATTAACTAAAAAAAAATACACTTGCACATGCTCACTCTTAGGGTTTGCCCCACTTGGTTGCCTCGGAAACAATGGTCGTGTCCCTCGAACGCAGGGATACCTTAGCAATGACCCGCGATTTTAAAAGTCGTCATAAAGATCATAGTCTCTGCTTGTCCCTCGAGTTACCTACAAATTGATCTTATGACGATAGTCCCTTCGAAATGCTAAGGTATCCTTACTTGTTGCCTTCAGATACCATTTTGTCCCTTCCAACGTCCCTTTAAAATTCCAACGATGGAGCTACCTACTCCTTAATAGTAGGATAGCACTGTCTAAAAGAAACGAAAACGAACAGACTTTTTTTCTAGTAGGTAGAAATCTTAAGTACTTGCTCAAAATAAAAAACTTTTCACACAAACACTTTTCAAAACAAGTTTTCAAAACAACCTCGTCACACTCTTGAGGACCGATACAAGGGTTATCACGAAGTAAACAAAACTTTTTCAAAGCAAACACACACAAGCAATTTAAAAATGAGCAAGTACCTAAGAGACCGTGGAAAACCACTGATAGAAAGGGTGCTAACACCTTTCCTTTCTATAATCTATCCCCGTACTCAGAAATATCTTGAAAAAAGGTTTTTTCTGTTCTTTTTCCTTTTCCTTTGTTAGATGAAATAAAAGTCGATGGCGACTCTTGCTTACTGTGACATTTGCGAATACAAAATGCAAACCAGTATTAACAGTCGGTTATGCCACCGTATCACAAAGACCATCTCACAATCTTAATCATCCAAGCATATCACAATAATTCAACATATTGAATTATCCACCAACAATTGCACAAAACATGATGTATCATATAAACATCGTTAACAATACATTTACATAGTATTAATCATCATCATAACTCAAAAATAACATATAGCATATAAGCCAACCTATATCATTATCAACAATCACCAAAATACAACATACATATACTAAAATCAAGTATCATGTATTCATCGAAACACATCCAAAACCAATCCAAAATACATCGAATAAATTACTAAAATTCATGTAAACTGATAATAATTCATAAGCATGCAAACCCCTAAGCCATTCATGCAAAAATAGAAATTATGTATCCAGGTACCCGCGCTAAGCATCCCTACTCCTGCTAAGCGCGTTTTGCGTTATGTAGAAAAATCTGTTGCGAACAGCTTCTGTCCAAACACGAAAATCCTTCCCAAATCATGTTCTAGTGTCCATTTTTCACCAAATAAATGTCTTCTAGCATGTATCTATCACATAACAACTATTTCTAACATAAAAACATGATTTACAAAGATAAATTTAGGATTCTAATTTCAACCTAGGTGAATCAAAAACCTAGAAATTGAAATACCCAATCCTAGTTCATGTCACTAATCATCACCCAATCATATACAAACCCACAATAACAAGGATCCCCCCCCCCTTACCTTGATTGTAGCCATCTTAGGGTTCTTCCTCCTTCTTCTCTTCTTTTCTCCTCTTTTCCTATTTTCTTCTCTTCTCTTCTTTTCACAAAATGAGGATTTTAATCTTTGTTTTCACATAACCCTTACTAACTATTGTTTCTCTTATTGGGCTTAGCAACTCATACCCTCTTATTACTTATATTTCTCATAATTAGGCCCAACTAGTTATTTCATTCATTAATACACCTAATAACCCAATTATTCAAATAACACATATATTCAAATAATTAAATATTTATCATGCCACATAATAAATAAATAAATATATAAACAACTAGTAAAATAGCTAATAAAAATCAGGATGTTACAACTCTCCCTCACTTAAAAGATTTTTGTCCTCGAAAATCACCTCAAACGAACAACTCAGGATACAAACCCTTCATCTGACTCTCAAGCTCCCAAGTCACATTACCATCTTTCGGTCCTCCCCAAACCACTTTCACCAAATCGATCTCTTTACCTTGGAGTTTCTTCACTTCTCTATCCTCTATCCGTATAGGTGATGTCTCAACGGTCAAATTATCTCTTACTTGCACATCGTCTAATTGGATAACATGAAACGAATTCGCAATGTATTTCCTTAACTGAGACACATGGAACACATCATGAAGATTAGAAAGTGATGATGGAAAATTAATCTAATAAGCCACTTCACCTACTTTCTCGGAAATCTGATAAGGTCCAATAAAATGCAGCGTCAACTTACGCGACTTCAAAGCTCGACCAACACCCGTTATCAGAGTAACTCTAAGAAAAACATGATATCCCTTCTCAAACTTAAGATCTTTCCTCCTCTTATAATGATAACTCTTCTGATGACTTTGAAAAGCTTTCATCTTCTCTCGAATCATCTTAATCTTATCTATAGTTTGTTGAACTATCTCAGGTCCAACCACAACACTCTCACTGGATTCATACCAACACAAAGGTGTCCCACACCTTCGTCCATACAAAGCCTCAAACGGTGTCATTCCATTACTTGAATGGAAACTGTTGTTATAAGTAAACTCAATCAAAGGCAAAAAGTTATCCCAAGCACCTTTGTGCTCCAAAACAAAAACTCGCAAGAGATCCTCAAGTGACTGAATTATCCTCTCAGTCTGACCATCTGTTTGCAGATGATATGCCGAACTCAAATGTAACTTCATACCCAAAGCACTTTACAAACCTTCCCAAAAATTTGAATTAAACCTTGGATCTCTATTGGAAATAATACTCGATGGAACACCATGAAAACTCACAACTTTCTTAATATATAACTTAGAAAACCTTTCCATCGCATAATCCATCCTGATTAGAATAAAGTGAGTAGATTTCGTCAACCTGTCCACAATAACCCAAACAACATCACAGTTACCCGGAGTCCTCGGAAAACTCGAAACAAAATCCATAGAAATTCTATCCCACTTCCACTCGAGAATGGATAATGGTTGCAATAACCCAGATAATTTCTAATGTTCAACCTTATACTTCTGACAGATCAAACAAGAATACACAAACTCTGCAATATCTTTCTTCATACCAGACCACCAAAATAATTTCCTCAAATCTTGATACATCTTAGTAGCTCCATAATGAATACTTAAACCACTATGATGTCATTCATAAAGAATCCTTTTCTTCAAATCTACCACATCCATAACACAAACTCTATCGCGACACCTCATGATACCATTCTCATCAATCCTAAAATCACCACCTCGAACTTGATTGGTCAATGTCAACTTATCCACAAAAACCAAATCAGATTTCTGACCTTCTCAAATCTCATCAAGAATACCACTAGTAAGCTTCAACATACCAAGCTTAACACCAGAAGAAGTCTCTTCACAAACCAAACTCAAATCTCAAAATTGATCTATTAAATCCAACTCTTGCACCATCAACATCGACATATGCAAAGACTTCCTACTCAAAGCATCAGCTACAACATTCGCTTTACCCAAATGGTAGTTCAAACCAAAGTCATAGTCCTTCAAGAATTCCAACCGTCTTCTTTGCCTCATATTCAACTATTTCTGATCAAACAGATACTTCAAACTCTTGTGGTCACTAAACACATCAAACATTGATCTGAACTAATAATGCCTCCAAAGTTTCAAAACAAATACAACTGCAGCCAACTCTAAATCATGCGTCCGATAATTTCTCTCATGAACATTAAGTTGCCTTGAAGCATAAGGTACCACTTGTCAATTCTGCATCAACACACCTCCTAAACCCATCAATAAAGCATCACAATACACCACAAATGGTTTTTCCGGATCATGCAAAATCAAAATAGGTGTGGTTGCTAACCTTCTCTTAAGCTCTTGAAAACAGCTTCATATTACGAAGTCCAAATAAAAGCTTGACCCTTCCTTGTCAACTACGTCAATGTAACTCTAACTTGGAATAAGCTTCAGTAAACTTTTGATAATAACCTGCTAACCCAAGAAAACTTCTAATCTCATAAACAAAATTTAGAGCTTACCATTGAGATATAGCCTCAATCTTCGCCGGATCAACGAAAATACCACCACTCAAAATCACATGCCCAAGGAAACTCACTTCCTTCAACCAAAACTTACACTTAGAAAGCTTAGCATATAATTACTTTTCCTTTAACATAGACAACATAATCCTCAAATGCCTAGCATGATCATCTTCACTCTTAGAATAGATCCAAATACTCATGAAAAATCCTATTCATATATTCCATAAATACACCAGGTGCATTGGTCTCACCGAACGACATTATAGAATACTCATAATGACCATACCTCTTTCTAAAAGCAGTCTTCTGAATATCTCCAGCCTTCACACGAATCAGATGATACCCATACCTCAAATCAATCTTAATGAACACACATGCACCAACCAACCGATCCATTAAATTATCAATCCTCATAAGTGAATACTTGTTCTTAATAGTAACCTTGTTCAGTTGTCACACATAACCTCATAGAACCTTCTTTCTTCTTAACAAGCAAAACAGGTGCACCCCACAGCGACACACTCGGACAAATAAACCTCTTCTCAAGCAAATCCTCAAGTTAACTCTTCAACTCTTTCAACTCAGAAGCTGACATTCGATATAAAGCCATCGAAATTGGACTAGTTCTAGGAATTAAATCGATGGCAAACTCCACTTTACGTTCTGGTAATAATTCACTTACATCTTCAGGAAACACCTTAGGAAAATCACAAACAATAGGTAACTCACACATAGTTCTCTTTTCACCGAGATCTAATGTTTCCAATAAAGCAAATAACACAGCATCATCTTGCACAAACTCATTTACTTGCTTAGCAGACAAAAATGAATCCCTCATGACACCAGAATCAAGAAAGATAATCGCCTTATCGAAACAGTTGATATAAACATGATTGTATTCCAACCAATTCATACCAAGAATCACATCAAGTTGATCTAATGGAAGAAAAACTAAATCAATCCCAAAGTCTTTACCGAAGATACTCAACGAACAATTCAAACACACAACAAAAGTATACACAGAACCCATAGCAAGAGTATCAATAACCATATTTCCATGCATATCAGAAAATTCGAGATTCAACCTTTTAACACAATCCAAAGAAATGAAAGAATGTGTTGCACCAGTATCAATGATAGTAATCAAAGGGGTACCATTAATAAAGCATGTACCTCAGATTAGTCTATCCTCAGCAGCAGTCTCAGAACCAGATAATGCAAACACTTTACCTCTAGCTTGTTCCTTCTTTGGCTTGTCACACTTGATACTAATGTGTCATTGCTCACCATAGTTGTAGCAAGTCACACTCGAACAAACCTTGCAATCAATAGCTTTGTGACCTGGCTTGCCATACTTGAAACACTTCCCCCCGCTCAGATTTTTTCCATGACCATCTTGTTGTTTCCTCTTATAATCATATGGATTCCCATAGAATTGACCTTTCCCTTTCCTATCATGAAAATTCTTACAGTAAGAAGCACTCTCTCTACTATCCTCATCATAAATCCTACTCTTGTTCACCAACTCAGAAAAACGATCAATCTGTTGGTAACCAATAGCCTTCTTGATATCAGGTCTTAAACTATTCACAAACTTAAGACACTTAGACCTCTCAACATTAGCAGTATTGTAATGAGGACAATACTTAATCAACTCTTGAAATCTTGCAACATACTCAGCTACAGTCACATTACCCTGCTTCAGCTCAAGAAATTCCACCTTTTTCTTCCCATGCACATCTTATGGAAAATACTTTTCTAGAAAAGCATCATGGAAAAGAGCCCAAGTAACCACAATATCATCTTCATCAAATCTCTGAACAGTGTTGCTCCACCAATCCTCAGCTTCCTTCTCCAGCTTATGAGTACCAAAATGCACCTTCTACGCATCAGTACAACTCATGACTTGAAAGATCTTCTCAATATCCTTCAACCATGCTTGCGCCTTGTCAAGTTCATTGGAGGATTGTTCCTTTGGAATTTCCTCAAAGCATGTAACTCATCATCCTTATCTCTATTACCATCATTCACTTGTGAAATCTGCCCAAGAGATCCAGCTAACAATCTCAAGGCCTTAACAATAGTATCATCATTCCTTCCTGCAACCATCATCCCAAGACATCCAACAAACAACAGACAAACAATATCGATTATATCAGATACACAAATCTAATACAAAGGGAATAAAGACATTAATAATTTGGCCAACTGGATGGCCATGCTCTTATACGACTAATATAATACCACTTTTTTAACCCCAAGCAATTAAAAATAATATCAGAGTAAGATATCATGCATAATATCAAAAGGGAGTCACATGTCGTTTTCCAAAACATAGAAAACCAACCAACAATCATCAACATACACCTGGTCATAATCATAACACATATTTAAACTTCATGTTTCCACAAACTATGCACATCACAGCGAAATAATTCTCTACTCAATTAATAACAATGATTATATCTCATACTATAATCACAAGCCAACATAACAACCAATTCATAACATATCAAGTCATGTGAATCCAAACATTAGGCACCAAGGCCACTCAACATACAAATAAAAAATACGAGAGTATAACAATATCTCTCAATAACAAACATGAGTTCAAAATATCCCCTCAATGTTACATAACCAGAGCATTGACTCACTACCTAAACAAGTGAATAGACCTAACTAAGCTCCTCAACTATCCTCGTGCGAAGCACCACTATCTTCGATACCTGCACAATTTCGCATAGAACATCATTCCAACAAAATGGTGAGAATTCAAATCATTATTGAAATATATATAATACAGAGTAACGCATAACAACATTTATCAAAATAATTCTCCATACTTCATATGATCGTCCATACAACATAGCTTGATAATTCAAGTATCAAAGAAATCAATATATAAATATTACAAGTATATGAATACACGTATTGCTCGCATATAGCACAAATACCACCAACGTAACATTCATGTACAATTTACCAATTATCACATAATATAATTCAAAATAATATCATATAATGACTCATGAGACTTCCAATACAACTCAATGCGACTAATGCATGTGGTATCAACGTGAACATCAAGCTCACCTTGATCTCGATTCCATATCTAGAATCAGAGCCACACTTCCGATTCAAACAATATCAAAGCCCATCACTGTGAGCATATAGTCCACCGTTTCTATTTCCACACAAGGATCAAAGCAACCATCATTATGAACATATAGTCCACTGCTTCTATTTCTACACAAGGATCAAAGAAACCAACCGGAGTTCAATCTCCTCATGAATGCATGTACAATTTCCAATAAAAATGTGCAATTAAGACCGTCTCACAATCTTAATCATCCAAGCATATCACAATAATTCAACACATTGAATTATCCACCAACAATTATACAAAATATCATGTATCATATAAACATCGTTAACAATACATTTGCATAATATTAATCATCATCACAACTCATAAATAACATATAGCATATAAGCCAACCAATATCATTATAAACAATCACCAAAATACAACATACATATACTAAAATCAAGTATCATGTATTCATCGAAATGCATCCCAAACTAATCCAAAACACATCGAATAAATTATTAAAATTCATGTAAACTAATAATAATTCATAAGCATGCAACCCCCCTAAGACATTCATGCAAAAATAGAAATTATATATCCAGGCACCCGCGCTAAGCGGCCCTACCCGCGCTAAGCGCGCTTCGCATTATGCAGAAAAATTTATTGCGAAC
The DNA here is from genome assembly GCA_948472305.1 of Vicia faba. NCBI lineage: Eukaryota > Viridiplantae > Streptophyta > Magnoliopsida > Fabales > Fabaceae > Vicia > Vicia faba. The sequence goes on along the minus strand of OX451740.1, from coordinate 385,732,307 downwards.
AACTTCTGTCCAAACACCAAGATCCTTCCCAAATCATGTTCTAGTGTCCATTTTTCACCAAATAAATGCATTATAGCATGTATCTATCACATAACTACTATTGTTAACATAAAAACATGATTTCCAAACATCAATTTCAGATTCTAATTTCAACCTAGGTGAATCAAAAACCTAGAAATTGAAATACCAAATCCTAGTTCATGTCACTAATCATCACCCAATCATATACAAACCCACAATAACAAGGATTCTCCCCATTACCTTGAATGTAGCCACCTTAGGATTCTTCCTCCTTCTTGTCTTCTTTTCTCCTCTTTTCCTCTTTTCTTCTCTTCTCTTCTTTTTACAAAAATGAGGATTTTAATCTTTGTTTTCACATAACCCTTACTAACTATTGTTTCTCTTATTGGGCTTAGCAACTCATACCCCCTTATTACTTATATTTCTCACAATTAGGTCCAACTTGTTATTTCATTCATTAATACACCTAATAACCCAATTATTCAAATAACACATATATTCAAATAATTAAATAAATATCATGCCACATAATAATTAAATAACTAGTAAAATAGTTAATAAAAATCAAGATGTTACAATTGGACCTGACAAAGCATCCCTAGCCAGACGAGTTCGTTTGGGATTCCCCTCTTCAAAAGGGGGAATGTTGGTCTTCATCTTGGCCCCTCTTTGTCAAAATGGGAAAATGAGTGTATCCTTCTTTAAAAAAATGGCCATAACACTAATCCGTTGGTTGACCTCGAGGGCATCAACAGTGGTCCTGGTGGCTGGGATATGGGTAGTGATTGTCAGAGTGTGCGTCACAACCTAGCTGGTGGGGTCAATATTAATTTCTCGAGCATTGGCGAGTTCGTAGATCATCTTTAATTTATCCATATTATTTGCAATATGCAATCACACATGTTAAAAAAATATGAGACTTTGTCCTCACCAAAGATTTATTTCCTCCCTGACCGACCTCACTCACGATGGCATAAGTGTCATTTCTTCCTCAACTCGGAAGAAGGAACCTTCCCGAGGCCAAACCCTTCTTCATAGCTAAATCCTTGGAACCCAACACGTAGGTTGTCCTTCATTAATACCTCATCAGGGGATAAATGACCTAACTTTATGCGGTAGAAATAAATGTTATGGTGGAAGTAAGGTCAGGACCATCAGTTCAAGATTCTTCCTTTATAAAAACGAGAATATGTAGTCGAGGAGTAGCAGAAGGTGAGACAAGCCTCTAGATTAAGGGGTTTTACCAGCAAGAAATGTTGTAGGAAATCGCCTTAGTCATGGGTGGAGTGGTCAAACCAAGGATCATCTGGGTGGAAAAGCATAAGCCATTGGTCACAGGTGTTTTCCTAATAAGCGCCACCGTGTAGAACATACTGAAGAACTACCCAATGGGAGGCTTCTAAGACTTATACTTAACACAAAACTGGAAAACCTTCATATACACCCAAGCCCCTGATGAAGCTGGGAAATGGAAACCTTCAAATGCTTAAGAAGACCACTTTAAAATCAGAAAAGGGCATTCATAGTCCAATTTTTATGAACAAACACTTGTAGAACGAGACTGTGCATTCGTGAAAAAGTTGCATATCTTCTTATCCTGACCCACATGAGAAGTCGACCAGTCCAGAGGGTTGCCGACTATGACACTAGCAACATCTATTTCCACTCCATTACTCAAAACAGATGGGGTACCCACCACTTCTACGTCCACACAACTGTCATTGACTGAGTTTGCCGACTCCATCAACGTCACGCCTCTATGGGACAAGTAGTCGACTTTAGAATGCTCCCCAAGTGTAATGTAAGAAACTACATGTGGCCTACCACAAAGCTCCAAGCGGGTATTCATTTCAGCATCACTAGGTTTGCAGTTATTGGTTCTCAGATAAGGTTGGATGAAATCGTCAACGCGTTCTATCATCTGTTTGTTAGCTTGTATTTCCCGCTTAGTCAAAATGGGAGGGGGCACGGGGACTTCAATATGATTTCCCTCTTCACTGTCATATGATAGACGTGCTTTGAAACAATTGAATGCCAAACCTCCCTCGTTATGTGAGTTCCCATATTACCCTTTCAAAATAAAAATCATTAGATAGGGATATAACTTCTTGGCTCAGGAAATCGCGAGCAAGAGGAGGAAGATGAAAGTTAGGGGATACCCCTATTTCTACAACAAAAGAAATATCACTCTCAAAATCACTCACTAGGTGAACAATACTATCACTCATCTTAGCTAGGAAACAGGAAATGTTGAAGGCAAAATCTTGAGTTGAGAAGGGTACCTAGTTTTATGAGATTGATGAAGCGAAGTTAATGAAGAAAGGTAGAGAATTTGATCAAAAGGCTATAATCGCTGATGAACGCTTTCAAGAAGGAAGAGAAGAATATGTTTGCTAATAAGAGCGAGTATGAATAAAATTGAATCCAAGGATTTCGAAAGGTTTCCTCATGGCATAAATCCCCCTATTTATATGCAAATTGATTAAATGATCCAAATCAACGATGGAAAGGAGTTATGGAATCAACAACTGAATTTCTCTTAGGGAATGCAAGAAAACTTAAGTGCACTTGAGTGCACTATATAAGCAGTAGCATGCCCCGACTAATAAGGTGAACAAACATGTTAGAAGAAAGCAGTGAAACGTTCTAATGATGAAAACACATTTAATGCGCTTGTTTCCCACTACTTTTTCAACTGACTTCAAGCGTTTCGCTTCTAGTTCTCATCGAACAACATCCTTGAAGGTTGGACAAAATCACTAAAGGTTTCTGCGACTCTCTTGGTGTCCGACAAAGTCTTGGGAGAAACTGTTCTGAACCGGTCAAAGATCCAAATAGGTAGGGCCCAATTCAATCAAATCCAATTCACTTGGTCCAAGATATAAAAGTTAGTTCACACAGAAAACAAAGTACATTCTCTAATATCCAATTTTTGTTATACTCATCTTAAATAATAAATTGACTTGGACGTTAGAATATTAACCTTGCAGGTTCATCCCGCACCGCCATTCTAAAGATCAGTCCCATTTATTCAAAATTCTTATTGAACCAATACATTCAATTCTGATTCTAAAACGGAACAATTGCATTATAATCTATTCCATTTAATTTTAACTAATTCAAACAATAAAAATTTATTTCGTTCTATTGCATTTCGTGGATTCAAACAAAGTCTTTGATTCCTTGATTTAGTAGAAATCTTTCAAAAAGATATAATAGAATTGTTATTAAAAAAAAAAAAGAATGGGCCGACATAAGAAAGAGACTACAGAAAATACGATGGGCTGTGTGGTTCTTATGTCTCTACAATGTTGTGTATTCCATCCCATCCCATCCCATCCCCAAACCAAATCTGTCTTCCTTCTTGGCCCAGTTTTCTTTCCACAGAACAATAATAACCTGAAAAGGAAAAAAATTCTCTTATTCATCAATTAAGCATCCAATCCAAAAAACCGAATATTTCACTTTTCACAATTCCTTCACGTTTACCATTATTCGGTTCCTCGTCCTGCGAATGAGGAATAGCCACAAGAATCATCGGTGAGTGAGAAACCAAGGAAAAAAGAAATGGGTAGTAGTAGTGTTGAATCGTTGTTGGAGAAGCACGCGGTGGTGAAGTGGGTTGTCGGAGTTATGATCGTGGGTGTATCAGTATTGGGTATATATGCTTCTGGGCCATTTGGGTTGTGGAAAAGGAATGGTGGTAGTAGAAGAAGGAACAAAAAACCGATTCGTGTTTACATGGATGGGTGCTTTGATATGATGCATTATGGTCATTGTAATGCTTTGCGTCAGGCTCGTGCTCTTGGTGATCAATTGATTGTTGGGGTTGTTAGTGATGATGAAATTATTGCTAATAAGGGTCCTCCTGTTACCCCTTTACATGAAAGGTTTCATTTTTATTATTCCCTTTTTGGCATTTGTGGTATATTCTTTCAATTTCATTAACCATTTCTGAGTAAAAAGATGTTTTTTTTCTCATTATTTTATATGGTTTTGATTCATTGATTGCACTAAAATGGAAGATATGTGTTTTTTTATTTTTATTTTATTTTTATGTATGGTATTTGTTTAAATGTTGAAACTCATTTTTGATTTGGCATTTGTGATGTATTTGGTTGGTATTTATTTGAGATATTGATGATGGTGATGTGTGTGTGATAGGTTGATTATGGTGAATGCTGTGAAATGGGTTGATGAGGTTATTCCGGAAGCTCCGTATGCGATAACGGAGGAATTCATGAAGAAGCTTTTTGATGAGTATAATATAGATTACATTATTCATGGGGATGATCCTTGTGTTCTTCCTGATGGAACGGATGCTTATGCTCATGCCAAAAAGGCTGGCCGTTATAAACAGATCAAGCGCACTGAAGGAGTTTCTAGCACTGATATTGTTGGTTAGTAGTCTTAGAGTAATATTTCTTTATTTGGTAGCGGTGCTATTCGGCATGTTGTTTCTCTTCGATATAAATTATTGCATTAGAGGTACTTTGATGTGTTTAATTTGAGTGGAATGCTCTCGTGTTGTTTAAGATCTTTCTCATGGTCGTTTCAAGGGAGTTGTCATCATGCTATTTAAGATGAGTATAAATTGTTCTGTGGACTATGGTGTTCTCACTCGACAAGCAGTGGTGTTTGTTGATTACTCCATTGTAGATGGTTCTCTTTGTTCTGCAAGCATGCGATTGCTTTTTTCTCCTTGACGATAGGGTTGCTTGAGAATATATACTAGTATGTAACAATGTATAACTAATGTTATACGACAATTTCAAGTGCAGGTCGAATGCTGCTCTGTGTAAGAGAAAGGACTATTACCGATTCCCATAATCATTCTTCTTTACAAAGACAGTTCAGTAATGGCCGTGGTCAGAAGTTTGACGAAGGTGTTGTTGCTAGTGGAACCCGTGTATCTCATTTTCTGCCTACATCTCGTAGAATTGTTCAGTTCTCAAATGGGAGGGTATGTTTATTTAAAAATCTTTATTCTGATTTCCAACTGCATGTAAGCTTGTTATCAAATTTTTATTGTTGCAAAGAACCCCTTGTCGTCCGAATTCCTTGTAGTTTTCATTGTTTTAATAAATCCATTCATGTAACAACCTTGTTTATCGCACTTAATGGTGTTGGAAACCTGAGTCAAATCAGGGTTAACCAAGTTCCAAGTTATCCTTCTACGCCAGGGGAAAAATGGGTTAACAATGGGAGCAACTGATGTCCAGTAGCATTGCTATGGAACTTCCCTTCCGTTAGCTAGGTTGTATGCATTGGGTTATTAGAAATAGGAAAGAAGCAACATTGGTGGCGTACAATTTACAAACCTAATGATCGATTTAACTCACTTGACCGTCTGGAAATTCATTTCTTAGTTATATCCTTCATTTGGATTTGTGTTGATCTGAAGTTGTGATCACCTATAGTAGTTAATAAGTAGTGACGTGACAGCCATGAAAAACCGTAAAAAGAACTACACACCCACGGTCGCTAGACTTTCTTGGTGTGTGAGACATGAATGACTCATCTAGCTAGTCTCTTTTTTAGGCAACTCGTGTTATTTTTGTGAACTTGTTTGTTTGGCTTGCTTTTTTCTAACTTCTTGGTAAAGATGAAGAGAGGAGTATATGAAGGATGATTTGAAAGTCTTTTTTTTTTAAAATAAATTTTCTGATCTCTTTTCATGGTTGCTATATTGATTTCTTGCAACTTAGGGGCGGTGTAACATTTTTCTCACAATTAAAACTTGCGTATTTCAGTAATTTCTTCATATCATGTGATAATCTACTCTTGTTTTCTGTTCCAGAGTCCAGGACCCGATGCACGCATTGTATATATAGATGGCGCTTTTGATCTCTTTCATGCCGGACATGTGGAGGTATTGTTTGCATACCTTATTATTAGTTGCTTAATAATCCATTGCATATCCTATAGTATTTTGGTTTTGCTCGATCATTACCTAAAAATAGCTTTTTTGTAGTTCAAAAGCTCATTCATTTACATGTTTATAAGCTGTTTCAATGCAAACTAAGCTAATCCAAACAAGATCCAGTTATCGCTGGTTATAACCTATATAGAATGTGATGTAGATCCCTTTAGTTTCAAATTGTTTTTATGAAGAAAAAAAACACTTTTAAATTTTTTTATGAAGTTTTCCTTGTTTAAATGGATGTGTAGCTGGGATATTGTGCCTTTTATTAACAGACCTTCATTTTATATAGATCTTGAGGCTTGCCAGGGCTCGTGGAGATTTTCTTCTTGTTGGGATACACACGGATCAGACAGTCAGGTTGCATACCTTTTACATCTCTGCCTTTTCATACCTGCTTTTAAAAAAAAAATATTTCGAAATATAATCGATGTTACCGTAAGTGAAAGGCAGTTAGCAAAAAATCTGTTTTAGGTTTTTTTATATTGGACTTGACTAGTCCTGACAAAACCGGTTTGTAAGATGAAGAATGTCAGTTTTTATAAACTCATTTCATACATTATCTTTATTCAATGGTACTTGGGTTTGTCTCAATACATATCTTCACGCCCAACACTACTAGGCTTGGTTCATTGATATAATAGTGGTGATCTGATTGATGGACAACCTCTAATACCATATCAGGATTTGTAAGGTTGAGTTAGACCAACTCATTCTAAGAAACTATCTATAGAAAATTTGAGAAGAATGAATATTCCGTTTCTGAAATTATTCTTACTATTCAATCGCTGTTACCATTACTGTTGGATAATATGTGTAGGGTGTATCATAAGCTATCATGAGCTGGAGTAAACATACTCCCTTAATAATTTGAGCATTTATGATCTGTAATTGTTAATGTTTATATGGTGCACATGGTGACAATGTTTGATTTTTTTTGGCTTTGCAGTGCAACTAGGGGATTGCATCGTCCCATCATGAGTCTTCACGAAAGAAGTCTAAGTGTCTTAGCATGTCGCTATGTGGACGAGGTTATAATTGGTGCACCGTGGGAGGTGTCCAAGGATATGGTTAGTCTAACTTTTGCTCGTTTATTTTTTTTATTCTTTGTATGCGATGATTCTTTTCTCTTGTTATAAACACTTTTGAGCTATTCAACTTTTTATCATTATCAAGAGAATTTGATTTTCGTCCGTTGAGGTTACAGGATTAGAGTTGTGGATTGTTGTAATGTGACACATTGTTCAAATTCTTTGAATACAGATCACAACGTTTAACATCTCGGTAGTTGCTCATGGAACATGTGCAGAAAATACTGATTTTCAGAAGGTAAATTGTATACTTCTGCTTCAATGATGTATTCATCACTTATACTTTTAATAATATAAGAGGGTGTTAAGTCGCATCTGCATTTACAGCTTTGCTTTTTTACTATTTGTTATTGACACTAGCTTTCATACAGGAACAATCGAATCCGTATGCGGTTCCCATTAGCCTTGGCATATTCCAAGTTTTAGATAGTCCTTTAGATATAACAACTACTACAATAATTAGGAGGATTGTGTCGAATCATGAGGCATACCAGGTATGTTAGACCTTGTCGTTTTTATTTGGTTAATTCATACTGTTGGATTCTCGAGCTTATCATTTTTCATTTTCTTATTGTCACTTTAAGAACATAAGCATTTTTTTTTATCATAATCGTTTAGTTCTGTGCCAAGCCAAGACACTTTTTCACTCAAAGCACTATATATAACGTTTTATTGTTGAAGAGTATGCTTCTTTTCTTGAATTGGAACTTTTTGAGTGGTACTTGTTGAGGCATTACTGAGAAAAGTGATCAAATAAGATTGAAAGGAGTACTGAAGGAAGACTGTAGTAGTTGATCTATGTAGTAGAAATTATTTTGAAAAAAATTAATCTAAACGGTTTTAATGAAAATTTAGCTTTTGGTAGAGCTCAATAACATCAATACCTATGTACCTAAAGCCATCTAGTGGGATAAGACTCGAGTGTTCTTCGTTTTTCGTTTTGAGATGATGTCTGCTCTACAAAACTGTTTAATACAGTTTAGTTAGTTATGCTTAGTTAACTTGCTTCATTGGGGGCAGTTGTCTGATTTGCACTAAGGTTTAACACTAAGTTCCTACCTTTTTTATATTTAAATTTTGGTTGTATTCACATAACACATCCAAGATGTATGCTTTTTGCGGATAATATAGTTCTACTTAGAGAGTCGAGTGAGGATTTAAATGAGTGGTTGGAGACTTGGAGATGAGTCTTAGAAAAGTATAAGACGGAGTATATGGATATAAGTTTAGCAAAAAGAGAAACATTTTTATTCTAGAGGTGAAAGTTGAAGACCATATCATCCCACAATCATCCCACAAGTCATTATCTTGGGCCCGTAATACAATGGAGAAATAGAAGGGATGTAAATTGTTGAATGTTGAATTCAATCTGGGTGGTTGAAATGGAGGAGAGCCTCGTGGGTTTTATGTGACATAAATGTACTAAAGCTGAAGGGAAAATTTTATCGGATCGGTCATCGGTAAGACCAATGGTATTGCACGAGACAGAATGTTGGATAGTTAAGAATTGATACGGGAATAAAGTAAGTGTAACAGAGATGAGGATGGGATAATATTAGAAATGACAATATTAGAGAGAGTTTTGGGGTAGCACCTATAGGAGAAAAGTTGGTGAAAGTTTAGATGGAGAGGAGTCAAACCGGTGTAAGCAGTATCGCGAGTTGACTTGCAAAATCGCCTGAGTTAACATCTCAGTGGCATGCCAGCATGCTGAATCGGCAGTAAGCTCGGTAGCTGAAACTTGGTAAACTCACCCGAGTCCAAAATGTGACTCGTTTCAATTTTGCAGAGCGGTGCTGCATTTTTAAGGGGAAAAACCCAATTTACTAAACTGGGCCTGGATCGGTCGGGTATTATAAATACTGGTTTATTATTATTTTAATAAAATAAGAATTCTTGAATACACCATCAAACTTTCTCTTTTTCAAGGATAAATGGGGTCGGTTATTATTAAATATTGATTTATTATTATTTTTATAGAATAGGAATTCTCAAAGGAGAAGTGTTATTTGAACTTCTAATATTTGACGCCGTATCTGACACCGTATATCAACCGTATACTAATGTCTCTATATCTTTGCTATTTTTTCATTTCATACACTTATACGAATTTCAATAATACACTACTACACCTAAAAATTACATTTGACACCTTTTTTGACACCCAAATTTAGGTGTCAAAATATCACTTCTCTTCTTAAAGGCACTATTAAAATTTCTCTTTCGCAAGGAAAACTTATCATACCTTGGAATTGAATAACTTAACCGTTACCAAATTCTTGCAACATAAATTCTCTTTCACATTCAAGCTTTCCCTTTCATTCAACAAGACATAGCCGTCGACGACGCCTATATTTTTCCACCCGTAGTAGGATCTTATGATCCGTGTTACGATCCTCGAGTTACGATTTTTGAATCCTCTACCGATTCTGCGTAAACTCTCGAGTATTTAAACATTGAGTCAAACAACTAGAGGCACACAAAGACTTGAGAGAAATTAACGAATTGGATATAAAGTTTCTAGTATTAATGCCTTAAATCAGTAAGGCACCACTTTTTGGCACCTTTCCCTTCACTGAAAAGAAAATGGGACTTGAATGAGACGATGAAGATGTGAGTTTTGTTATTGCATGTTTCTAGTTCTGTATAAATTGCTTCTTTTGAAAAGGTTATGTAGTGCTTTGTAGTTAGTATATCACTTTCATCTATCAAGTCTTGTGTATTAAATGGAAGATGGTGAGATAGTATATCACTTTCACAACTACTAAATCAAATAGTTTTCATTAAAGATTTCTATTTGTACAGAAACATAATGAAAAAAGGTACTCTTTTTGCAATTAAAAAAATACTAACAAATATCAAAATCATTTTCTCCAACCAAAAAGGACTGACTTTTGCAAGATCTTAGGCTCATTACTTCCCCTTAGGCTGCACCTCCTTTGAACACACCATGTGCATGAATCTTGGAAATATATCAAGAATTTCTCATTTTCATCATGAACATGCGAGTGCGGAACTCTGTCTCTTTGTTATTGTCTTTCTTACTTTTTACTCTTTGTTTGCATGCAGAAACGCAATGAGAAGAAAGGTGAGAGTGAGAAAAAATATTATGAGAGCAAGACTCACGTGTCTGGAGACTGATTCATGTCTGTCATATGGAGACATAAACATTGGGGGGTCACTACCAGGATTTCACACACTCCAATTTATCTATCTTATCTTTATTTTGTTTGTTTTTTGTTTTTGTTTTCGGAGAATATGACAGTTTTGCTCAGCCATGAGCACAAGTTCGGCTTTGTGGTTCGTGCCTCTGATTTGTTATTTATTATACTGATTTTAACCATATGAATATGTAAGTGTTTGTCATATGAAATTTGTGGTTAGCTAAGTTTTTTTTAATTAGTTTCATGAATGGTTAACCATATGAATGTGCGATGGTGTTTGATAACAAATTTTACAAGGCTCTCATCAACACTTCAAAATTATTTTTTGTTTTAATTGATCAGATCCAAAAATAAATTTATCTGCAGTTTTGATTGGTTTAAAAAATCCGGTTTGATCTGATAATTTAATTAAATATGGATTTTAGATATCAAAATTATAAATTATATTTGTAATTAATATCATAAAAATATCACTCCTAATAAATAATATTTATATAATATTTAACTAGTAACGGATCCACATATATACATCAACTTTTAAGTATTGATCTATACTTATAAGTATTGATCTATATTTATAATAAATCGTATATTTGATTTTTTAATTTCAATTATATAAAATAACAGTAAAAGAAAAATTTAAAAGATGAATATTTAAATGACAATTCAAATGAGTTAATAAATTTCACTTGAATCTAAATAAGTTAATTCTAAAAATTTATTAAATATTTTTTTAGATATTAATCTATTTTTTCAAACCTAAAATATATACAATTTTCTGTCAAATTTAAGTTTTAATGTTTGACAACTCTTTATTAAATTTAAAATTTAAAACCTTGGTATAAGATAATGAAAGTAAATATTATAAATCAAACTAATAAATAATATTAAAAGAATAATTCTTATTATAATATATTTTATTAATATAAAAATATACATGCAGTTTAGATTGACTTTAATTTTTTTTTAAATAAACAAGTATTAAAAATGTATGCATTTGGTTTAGGTCGACTTTAAATTTTTTCAAAAATAAATGGCTATTAAAAAATTTAAATTTATTTAAAAGTAAATAAGTATTATATGATTTGATTTGGTTTAGATCGTTTTTAAAAAATTAATCTAAAATTTAATATGAAATGAGTGGTTTTTACAAATAAACATTTAAACATATTTAATAAATATCTAATTATTTTCTTGCAAATTTTTTATTTAATTTGTAATTTTTATTTAGACCTTTTAGTTTTCACTTCTCTTTAGTAAAGAGTAATAGTGAGACATTGTTGGGGAAAAATAAATACGAATATGCTTCAGAATTCAACAAATTTTAATCTCTTTGTTGAATGGACATCAAATCTATCAGGTCATTCACTCACCAATGAAACATGGATAATAATGAGGTTTTACTTTAATTCATTGACGGTTGTTAATTTTCCAGTGGAATAATAATGTTAAGAACCCACTTTTTAAGAAACAAGTACTGTATTTTTTATTATTAAAATTTAAAACTAATATGTGTCTCATCAATAAAAAAAATACTCGTTAAAAAGTGTGGCTGGTATTTTTCTTATTTTGTGATTAAACAGAGTATCAACTTCACCCATTGGTCCACCATAAACTAATTATTAAAGTGATCCACTGTACACCATTTATTGATATTCTTAATAATAGAATCTGCCACTGTTAGTTAAAGTAGATTAGTTAAACGACGAAATCAATTTAAGATTGTATAGTATTCAATTTCTAACCTTATTAATCACGAGCATTAAAACTGTTACAAACCGTTATCATTTTGTTCTGGACCACATTAAGCATAAAATTGAAAACCCAATAGATCACTTGAAAAATGAAACTCTAAATGGGATGAGATTGTTAAAACATGACAAGACTCTCTTGCACACCAAGTTTACCTAACAATCAAAAACCAATAGACTTGCAGGTTCAAGCAACCTCTGTTGTGAAGAACCAAGAAAATTTGTTCTGATGCCACCATGATTACAACGACAGAAATTTCGGCAAACAATAACTCCCGTCAAAATGAACAGAATATCAAACAATGATACAAAAATCATCCACCAGGGCTTCTTGTCGCCATAATATACCATTTACAAAGCAACAAATACAAGGGTGAAGTGAACTCACATTTTTAACAGCAAATACTATTACTTGACAAGTAGCACACCAGACAGATTTGTAGGATGAAACTATCATCTGACCCGTAAAGCTGCAGCAGGACCTGGCGAGCAGTTTGGGTTGGGAGATCGACAAGTAGCACCTGGGCCAACGTTATTTGAAAACTTGTGACGCATTCGGTAATCGGAGATTTTGTTCATGGCAAAAGGACCGCCACTCCCACTATTTGATCCTGATAATGAGACTTCGTCTGCACCAACAGTAGAACTTTGTAAGGGTTCCAATGTCTCGACTACATCGCTCATTAGTGGTCTTGCTTTAGGATTTTGACTCAAGCAGTAGTAAGCCAGGCTACATGCTTTCTGTGCCGCCCTCACTGAATACTGATTCTCCAATCTAGGATCAACTATTTGTAGGAGCTTTCTCTTGTCGTTGAGCTTTGGACGTGCCCAATCTACCAAGCTTTGTTCCTTCCCGGGTCTGGTCTTGTCAACAGACTTCCTTCCGGTTAAAAGCTCCAAAAGAACAACCCCAAAGCTATATACATCACTCCTAGCTGTTAGGTGGCCTGATGAATTCCACATATGCCAAGTTTAGATATGCATCCATTCATGCTCAAACATATGCACCATGACAAGAGCACATGCACACAAAGGCCCATGTTATCTGGCATGCTCAATGGGTACACGTAAGCAAATAACTGATTTGTGCTATGAACTACTCACATTGGAATGAAATTTAGGCAAAAAAGGACATCTGAAAAATTGATATATGTTGTCTTAATTTTTAACCAGATATGTCAACTTTTCACAAACCACGTTTACTTATATTTCATTCCGGAGGGAGTATGAGATAGTACAATGTAAAAAAAAACTTATTGTTTATTACAAAACATACACAAGGAAAGGACACATAGTACACAAAAATTAATCAATTGTATTATGATCTATGTGCTGTCAGCCAGCCACATAATATTTAAATTAATTTGTTATTAATTATCAAAGATGTATTAGCCTCAATTTCAAATCACAGCATATGATGATTAAGACCAACTTTATGGTGTCAAAATTTTCAAGTAACTTTTCCCATCTATTTACAAAATGAGAATGTGCATTGGGGTCATACCAGTCATTACATATTCAGGGGCAGCATAACCATATGTACCCATGACTCGGGTGGATACATGGGTTTCATCACCTTGAGGCCCTGCTTTAGCTAACCCAAAATCAGAAAGCTTGGCTGTATAGTCCTGTAGAGTCAAAGGCGACACGAAGTGAATAAATTAAGATAACAAATCCATTATTAAACAGCCATAAAAAAATACCAGACACTTACAGAGTCCAATAATATATTAGACGTCTTGAAGTCACGATAGATTACCGGCCTTTCAGCATTGTGGAGAAAGGCAAGCCCTTTGGCAGCACCAAGAGCAATCATCATTCTTGTAGCCCATGTTAAAGGAACAGTTGCCTCTGGAAACCTCAGGAAAATTCATATCAATGAGTTGAAATTTGAAAAAGCACATCAAGAAACTAGAAAAAAATCTAATTTCATAACTAGTACAACAACAGTAATCATCTATAGATTAGAAAGAAATCACATAAATTTCAACACTTCAATTAGAAACTTCAGAGAACAAGTGCAACCAAAAGCAAACTTATGAGAGAAATTCTTATGTATTCTGTCTCATGAAATATTTTCTTAAAATTTAACATGAAGAACTAAAACACTCATGAAACAACACCATTTACAAAACATTTCAATTAAATTGGTCATTCAGTAACACATTAAGCTCATCCAAAGTCAAACACCTAAGATGCAGTGTTGTCAATCACAGATTCTAGAAAATAGTACTTGTTCAAACTCTGCCATTAGATGACAATACTTGATACAAAATTGTGTACAGCAGAACAAAAGTGGTAGGTTAAAATTCCATTTATAGCCGCTATTTGACAACACTGCTAAGAAATCCTCCTTACTCAGATCCAAAATCATTCCATTCAATTCCTACCAAAACATAAGAAATTACCAAAAGAAACAAAAGAAAATCAAGCATACTTCGGAATAGATGATTTTCCAAACTTCCTCGAAACATGAATTCATAGACAAGCAGCCTATGATCATCCTCACAGCAGTAACCAATCAACTTCACAAGATTAGGATGCCTAAGCTGTCCAAGAAAATTGACCTCCGTCTACACCAAAACAAAACAAAAAATCAAGAAAATCACAAGAGAAAACAAAAATCTACAAACACCAAAACGAAATTAGAAACTTACGAGCCACTCGCGATGACCTTGAAGTCCTTCTTTATTCAACACTTTAACAGCCACAGGAAGAGATTTAAGTCCAACCCTAACATTCTCATCAATGTAGCCTTTATAAACAGTACCAAACCCTCCTTCCCCCAAAATATAATCAGCGCGAAAGCTTTTCGTTATGGTTTCAAGCTCGTAGAGCGTGAAAGCTATAACGTGCGTATAAAGAAGTGTATTATTATTATTAGCGTTGTTCCAGCGCGGCGTTGAACACGACTCGCTCAGATCCGAAGCGGAATCGGTTAGATGATGTCTGAGACTGGAGTTTTTCCGTTCAATAGCGCCGCCGGTGCCGGTGCCGGTGGTTTGGTTTCTAGCTCCGGCAGCAGGATGTAGCTGCTGAACTGTAATAGAAAATAATGCAGAGTTAGTTAGGAGTTAGTTACGAGTTTGTTGAAATTTAATTTAATGTGAATTTGAATTTGAGATTGATGATGGGGAAGGAGAAGAGTAGATCTGAATGAAAGAGAAAGTGAAAATGAACCTTGAGCATTGGAAACAACGGCGGATTCTTCTCTGGTACCACAGTTGCCCATTCGTTAAACGACGTCGTTGAAGGAGAAAATGTTGCCGAGAGGATTTTGTTTTTGTTGTTGTTGTTGTTGGTATCCACGAGGATCACAGATTTTCATTCTTTCTTCTGTTCTTCACCTTTTTCTCCTTTCTTTTCCGTAATTCTTTTCAGATGAGCTGACTCACTCTTTAATATCTTTATTTATTTATTTATTTATATAAAATTGAATATTTTTTCGCACAACAGAGATTAACCCTCAAAAGATTTAGTACCTCTATTTAAAAATATAAGACATTTTCTTGTCATCTATTTTAAATCATTTGTCTACAAATATTTAATTCTATAGATTTTTTCATAGGGAAAGTATAAGTTGATCCTCTTTGGTAAGAGATAAGATTTTATTATTAATTATTGATAAATTAATGCTATTATTAGTTTTTTTTTAATATTTGTGATTTAAATTTTGAGATTGTATATTTAAAGATAAAAATAAATACTTTTATTGTTATTATTATAAATAAATAAATTATTTTATATTAATTAATAATATAATTAAATGTAACCAATCATTTAAATTTTATATAAAACATTGGACAAATATATTAAGAGTTTAATGGTACTGCATGACCGGTATAAAGAAATATTACAAAGACATCGAACCAGAATATTTTAAAGTGGTAAATTATATATTAATTTAAATTTTACAGTCTAATTTGACGGGATATATTGTTTTCATTAGTTGATAGTTTAAAAATAATTTACATGGTCACTGCATCATCCATTTTCTCATATATTAAATGGTTTTTTTATAATTTATCAAAAAAAATACAATTAATTATTAATATTAAATGTTTTTTTATTATAAGAAGTATATTAAAAATAGTAGCATTAAATAAGTTAAAATATTTTTTTTATAATAATGATAAAAAATTATTGATTTAAAACAATGATACAACAACAACCAAGTTTTATCCTACTAAGTGAGGTCGTCTACATCGATCAACTTTTACCATAATTATTTATCTAGGATTGTGTTTCTATCTAACTCGTTAATCAAGATAATTCTTAATAACTTGTCTTATATTCTTTTTAGATTTTCTTATTCTTTTAATTGTTTGACTTCTCTCAATCATAGTTACTCTTCTTACTACATAATCTACACGTATTGTCTCTACATGCCCAAATCATCTAAGTTTATTTTCCACAATCTTCTCTACTATAAGTGTTACTTTAACACACACACACACACACAAACACACACACACACTCTAATATTTTTATTTCTAATCATATCTTGTCTAGTCTTACCATACATTCAACACATCATCTCATCTCTGCTACACTAACTTTATTCTCGTGTTGATTCTTAATCGCTCAATAGTTTGTCTTGTACAACATCGTATGGCTTCATAGATTTTTTTGGTCATAAAATCCATGAAATCCTTCTCCATTACAGCCATTCAGCGTGAATTTGATAGTTTACGTCCCTTTTTATTTCTCCATCATTTTATATTACGGACTCAAGATATTAAATTGTGTGACTTAAGGGTGATATGGTCTCGAAGTTTCACCTATAGATTAGAAAGGCTTATTCTTTTATTGAATTTACATTTCATATACTATGTCTTACTTATGTTTAAACGAAAATCATGTGTTTCTAAATCTCGTCTTCAAGCTTGCATTTAAATCCTCCTTCGAGTCTCTAAGTAGGATTATAATTATTTGTAAAAAAACATGCATCTCGGTGCTAGCTTGTGGATGTGTTCCATGAGTACATCCAAAATTAAGATAAAAAGATAGAGGCTTAGTGTTGGACCTTGCACCTATTATAGTAGGGAAATCATTTGTCTCTCTACCTTGTGTTTGTACACTAGTCGATACCCCTTCATACATGTCTTGGATAACTCAAATATATGCAACCCTAACCATTTTCTTCTATAGAGATTTCCATAAAATCTCTCTAAGCGCTCTATCATATGCCTTCTCCAAGTCAATAAAAATTAAGTGTGTCTTATTGGTCCATATAATATTGCTCCATCACACGTCATAGTAGATAGATCGTTTCTATGGTCGATCTTCCAGGCATAAAACCAAATTGATTCTCAGTTACTCGAGTCCTTTTTCTTAGTCTATGTTCAATCATTCGTTCTCATAATTTCATGGTATGACTCATAAGTTTAACCCCCTACACAATTTTGTATATCCCTCTTGTTCTTATAGATTGGAGCTAAAGTGTCTCTTCTCCATTTATCTGGAATTTTCTTAGATTTATAATTTTATTAAATAGTTTGGCGAGCCACTCAATATATAACACCTTTAACACCAAAACTTATATATTAAGTATTACACGATAATTTAAGGTGTCACCAACGAAAATCCTTTAATAAATCAAGCATTTAAGAAATATGCAGCGAAAATAATAACGTCATACAACACCTTTCATTGCACATTCACCTTTACTTAGGGTATCATTACAGCGGTATCGATTTAATTTCATAAGACATTGTAAGTTAGACTTTTAGTCTCAACTTTAAATTATAATAAACAGTTTTAAAAAAATAAAGAGTTCATATTCAACTCTTAATAACTACAACATAAACAAAAAAAAAACAATTAAACTCCAACAAACATAATAAGTGAGCAAACATTCCAAACCTCGATGTTATAGGATTAAAGCAATACTTCTAAACAATAATAAAACTAAACGAAGTAACTCCAGGAGCTAACTTCCACTTACATCAGCAAATTCTACTCTTGAGTATCTGCAAGATGTCCATGGTGGACAATATCAAAGCAAAGGGGTGAGAAACAAAATTCAATATAAATAGTGTATAGAATTCTAAGGTAGAGAAATGTACAACAAGCGCACATTCATTACACAATTAACAACAACATGGTCTCACGCCCATTCATAATAACATACTTTTATTTTAAACCAATCAACAACAACATGAACAATCAACCACATATGAAGCCATGTATGCAATGTACTCTACAATTGACTCATTATGCATGTGGTACCATTTATGAACACTCAGGTTCATCTTGCTCTTCGATCCCCGTCATAGGACCAGATTCCCTCTTGGAATCAAAGCACACCAAAAATCGCCCCTAATCACCATATAACAACGCTTCATTAATCCTTCAATGGAATTAGCTACTCGCACTCGATTCCCAGCATAAAATCAAGGCTCACCAAAATTGGACCAGATTCCACACACCATGATGCATGACACTCAACAACATGTATTATCACAAAAATAATCATCACGCGTGTATCACTGATACATATAACATCAATCATCGTACAACATTATTAATCAATATTATAATAATCAACAAATAACACAAACAACAGCAACTCATCAATGTATATTCACAAGTACTCAATCATATTAATTTATTATAACATCAACACATCCTCAATATAAGACAACGATTCATTAATGGTTATAAAGGCCATCACAAATATTCCTACAGTAGATACATGATCACTTCTCAATTATTTCACCAAGAACTACCATGATGTATATCTAAGCTTTTGCTTTCTATGCTTCAAATGGGGTATCATTTGGACTTATGGATAAAAAGTTATGGTATAAAACGTCGAGAAACTGACATAGTTAAATTGAGATTTTTTCTCAAAAATCAAACAACATCAATCATTTTACCACAACATGTTTATCCTCTAAAAAAATTCCATTCGATGGTAATTCGCGTTAGCTTTCCAACACTTCGAACTGTACCTCTAACAGAGTCACGGATCTCAAGTTATGATCAAAACAATATTTGACTAAAAATCTCAAAGGTGCAATCGATTGAAGGGAACATCAATTGATTATTCTCCCTCTAAATTATTTTTCCGCATTTTTGAGGCCAAACAATCAATTTACACCCTAGGATAGTCGATTGTCATTGTTCTATTACATTTATATACACACACACACACACACACACACACACACACATATATATATATATATATATATATATATATATATATATATATATATATATATATATATATATATATATATATATATATATATATATATATATATATATATATATATATATATATATATATATATATATATATATATATATATATATATATATATATATATATATATATTCTCCCTCCTTGGTTCTTAAAAATTGGTATAATTTATCAAAAGTTTGAGTTCTTACTTCACTCACCACCTTCTTGGTATCATTCTTAGATTTCGTATACTTTTTTCAAGTTTTAACATTTTTATACTGAGACTCATTCTTTAAAGCAATCCTTTTTTACTCTAACTTTATCCTGAACATTTTCATTCCACCACCACGATTCTTTACCCATGGGTCCAAAATCTATTGATTCTCTCAACATCTCTTTAGCCACTTTTCTAATATCTTGGACCTTCTTGTTTTATATATCATTTCATTTTCTTGCGGTTGTCCAAATCCTCCCTTCACTGCTACGAAAAAAGCATTTAACAACGGTTGGAAAATATATATAATCACACAAGTCCAGACATTGTTATGTAGAGTGTTGTTGTAAATGTGTTACCTACAATTACGGTTCTTAGACGGTTGTAGTATACTGGAAAGTACGTGCAATATCACAATAGTTAGTTAACTCAACCGCTGTTATGCCTCTGATATGTATGTTTTATTTTTCAAATATATTATGGCGTTTTGTGTGCAACGGTTCTTTGGTTGTTTTTTCCAAAATATGCTAAAGGGGGAGATTGTTATTTCTCTGAATTTCTGATTGACAATCATTTTGGTAAAAACAACTTGGCAGCAACATGTTGAATAAAGAAGTCCCAACTTGTTATTTTCAACATGGCGAAGAAGATGCCCCAACCTGGAGATAAGACGTCGTGTCTGCATCAGCCGTTAGTAACGTCTCAGCTGATTTATCAATTACTGAATATTTTGGGAATGTTTAGTTAGAGAATGTGGCGTCCAAGATTGACAACTTAGATTATTTTATGTTGGTTTTTGAAGATTTGCATAGTTTCTAAATATGGAGACATTTTAGGAAACTATTGATTGAAGACCAATTATCTTGGAGAAGTTTTTGCAGACTTTGTGCAGCCTTATTGATGCGGTTTTGAAGCCTAACCCAGTCTATAATAATGTTATAAACAGACTAGTGTATACCTAGTTTTATATGGAACTTATGTGTGTATTTTGTTAGGGTTTTAGAAATCCTTATTCTTGGGTTTTAAGTTCCTTGTCATATGTTCTTAAGCTTTTAAGCATAAAACATTTGTGTGTCAAGTACTCACAAGTTGTGAAGCATCAATTACTTGTGTGTCAATTCTCATAAGCTTTTAAGTATTGAGTTTTGTGTATCTTGGAAGGGTGACTTCTGTTTTTGTTCTCTACTTGTGTTAGAGTGTCTCCAATTGTTGAGTATAATTGAAGAGGGATTTAAGGAGGGCCTCATACCTAGGTGTGTCTTAGGTAGAAGTTAGACAAAGGGTAGTGATTAAGTGTGTAGGCTGTAAATTTGAGGTTTGCTGAGAGGTCTACTGTGATCGGTGGATCTGGAACTGACTGTTTTAAAGCTGGTTCGCAAAATGTCGCGGTAAGCAAGAGTCGCCACCGTCTTTTATTTTCTCCAATCGGAAAGGACAAAAGCACAGAAAAATTCCTTTAAAGAGATTGCTCTCGGTTCGGGAGGTAGGTTATAGAAAGGGAAGGTGTTAGCACCCTTTCTATCCATGGTTATCCATGGGCTCTTAGGCACTTGCTCAATGTGTTTTCAAAAATGTTTGCTTGCTTTTCAATGTGGGTTTAAAAAGTTTCTTTGAAAAATTTCAGTTCGACTCGTACGTCAGAGTGTTTGAAAAATTTGCTTTGAAAGCTTTTGAAAATGTGTTGGTGTGAAAAGTATTTTGTTTGTTTTGAAGAGAGCAAGTATCCATGAGTCGTCTACCTACCCTAAGGAATTCGTCTGTGTAAATGTCCTTTAAAGTAGTGCCATCCCACCATTGAGAGGTAGGTAGCACCACCGTTGGAGGTGTTCGGGTCAATTCGAATTTTAGGGACATGGTGATCACCGGAGCAATGGGAAGACACCTCAGAAGCTACCCTCATGCCAGGTTCCCGGACCATGAGGACTTACTAAGACGTTTTCTACTCGACGACCACCTTTCGAAAGGCAACAGTGAGGCGTACCCTAGGGGTGGTGTGTGCGAATTGTGTGTCATTTTCAGTTCATTGTTTGTCTTGTCATGCATTGGTGATCTAACGATTCAATTTTATTTTCGGGCATTCATTCTTTCATGCATATTTATTAACAGTTATATTTGCGAGAAAATAAATCTAACTATTACAACTGGCGCGGGTCCACATCGCCAAAAAAAAAAAAAAACCGAACCCGATTTGACTGAAAGTAAAATAAAGCGAATAAATAAAAAGTGCGAGAAATAAATCTAAACTTATTACAAGGCTTTGGGGCATATACAGAGGTATTTAAACAATGTAAAATAAATGCGCGAAATAAAGACTAAACAAAATTAGGGCGTTGGACCCTTTTACAAATAATTAAAATTAATCAAGGAAATTAAAAATTAAATGAAAAATAATGTTTTTGTGTTTTTTAGGCTTAAAAGAAAAAAGAGAAAAGTTAATTAAAATTAAAATCCTAGTTCTAATGTTTTTTAAGTTTATTATGAAAAAGATTTAATTTCTAACCTAATTAAATTCTAAACTAATTTATGTACAATTTTTGATTTATAGAAAATAAATAATAAATAATAATATTGTGAGAAGAAAAGAAAAAAAAATTAAAAAAGGATATAAAAAATTAATAATTAACCTAATTCTGCATTTTTTGGATTTTTATTATGAAAAAAGAATTAAAATTAAAACTAAGACCTAATTAAACTAAATGAGTTATATTTTAATTTATAAAAAAAAAGAATCAAAATTAATTATATTTTTTTTTTGTCCTTTCTGTATTTTTTAATGTTTTTTTGCATTTTTGTAAGAATTAATTAAATAAGAAAATAAAACACAAGTGAATTTAAAAATAATGGAATATAAAGAAAATTAGAAAAAAGAAAAAAAAAAGATATAACCAGGGAGGTGTGGATTTGAATTGGAGGTGCAGTTTTGAGAAGCCTGGCCCAGTTATTTGTGAGAATTGGTTGACTTTTTTTGATCCAGTGCACGCCTGTTGACTTGATGTATGGTGCACTCTTCATCTTGGCCATGGATCTGAGGCCCTGGGACACGTGGAGGTTGAATCCTGATGGAGTATGGTGAGCATCAATGTGAGCGTTGCATGGAACCTGGAAAGGAAAAATAATATTGAATTTTTGCAGGACCTGGGACTTGAACCCAGGTCATTGTGGTCAATAGCGTGTGTCCCTGCCAGCTGAGCTACCATGCATTAGTTACTATATTATAACGCATAAAAAACAAAAAGGAAAACTAGGCGCATTAATAATTGGGCGCGCAGAATTTAAAACATCCAACCATTGTACGCCAGCACATCATCGTCCTCGTTCCCTTTTTTTTTCTGAAACACACAAGCCATAAGCAACGGTTTTAACCCGTTGCTGTAGAAGGCCTTTTAGAAAATAGCGAATGGCTTGTTTCCTAATATAAATTAGGCGCGAATAGGTAGATCTCTTCGTCCAGACGCATGGAGTGTAATGGTGTTGCTCTGAAGCTCTAATTTTACCTCTACTCAAAATCCCCAATTTAAGAACACTGGAACCCTAGAATTCGAAAATGGCAAGTTCATATTTATGGCACCAAAATGAAATCAAATGCATTGGTCAGTTTGGAAACATCATTGTGAGTATGAATATGTAATTAAAAATGCAAAAGGATGCTTAGAATCAAGAACACGAATTCAAAAATTTTGCTGTACAGTTTCACTTGTAACTACCAATTCAAGGAGCTTTGATTGAGGTTATGAATTGAAAATCGTTCAGAATTATCTCAGGAAGCTATTGGTACAAAAATTTTGGCTTGAAACTCCCTCTTGTAGTGATTTCAGAATTGTGTTTTTATGCCAAATTTTCAAATTGCCAATCCACTTTTGAGCGAGCCTTTTGCTGAGTTATGGTTAGGGTTGGACTCAGTGATGATCATGGAATGGAATTGGTTTGTTTTTTGACCTAGATTCAAGCTTAGGAAAGAACAAGTCTTAGGGTTTTCACTCTTAACCATTTTTCCTCCTTTTTAGCCAAAACCTAGACCTAGTGTGCAAATGAACCCTAGCCTGATTTCTTGAGTAGGTTCATGATACATAGAAATTGTCCAAGTTCATTTTACACTATTCCATTGGTTTTTAAATTTTATTTGAATTTTCAAAGAATTAAAATGAATTAAATCATCAAAAATTAAATAAAATAAAAAAATCAATATTTGGTCTTGAAATTAAACATGAGACACGTGTGTGGCATGACAAGGATGAACCAAGTGGAAAAAATGGGGCCCTTTTGTCAAAAATTGGATTTTCAAGGATAGTTGACTTTTGCCATTTCACCAAAATTTACCAACTTCTACAAGGCATAACTTGCTCAATTTTTAAGCTTTTCACATGTTCTTGGACATTTTGGAAAGGTCTTTGAGTCCTTTAACCAATGCCTTTGGTCCCATATCATTTTGATTTACCAATCTCAAGTTATGGCCTTTGACTTAAAGTCCCTTTTTGTTGACTTTTGAAAATGACCTGTAATGTTGAAATTGATAACTTTTTGTGAGAGCATTTATTGGACTTGAAGTATGAAGATGAGTGGTATGAAATGTCTTTCTCTTCAAAATGAGCTTTGGATGGAATTTTTCTGATAATCCATGTGAAAGTTATGCCCTGGTCAATTTCAGTTGACTTTTTCAGCTGTCCAAATATAGCAACTTTTGCATCTTTGATGATTTCTGAGCCAAACTTTGAGAATCATGATCAAGCATTGATCAAATGATGTTTGTGGCTTCAAAATGATATGTTGACCAAAAATTTGAACTTTTGACTGTCAAATGACCATTTTGCCCCTACAGTTGACTGTAGTGCAATTTAGGGTTTTGACTGTGCAATCTTGAGCTGAATGCCTTGAAACTTGATATGAGGATGCTTGAACCTCTTTGTAAGCATATGAGACTTGATTGGACCTTTGAACACTTCCTTTTCTTGATCAACACACAAACCCTAGTTTTGACTGTATGAAGGCCTTTGCATTGTGCAACTCTTGGGGAATTTTGTAGCTTGGCTTGGCAGTTTATTGGAGAATATGGGAGGGCAAATTTTGGGGTACAACAGTTGCCCCTGTTCAATCTTCTTAGACCTGAGGATGGAGATTGGCTGACGTGCCTTTTGTAATCCGAGGGTAGAAGATGATTGGACACTAGAGTGCCCAGAAATTTGCGCTCACATGGTAGCAGTGTGGTGGGGGAATGGGCTTATAGATGCCATTTAGAGATTGATGGGTAGGATGATGGGCTTATAGATGCCATCTGGATGTTGATCGCGTAAGAGATTCCTTAGCGAGAACCTGCATACCTGCAAAAGAAAATGAGTACCTGACACGTCGCAGGAGCTGGTTTTCAGATTCTTGGTATAGATATATCCTGACTGGTTACAGGAGCTGGGTCTGGATCTTCAAACGGTGATGAAGTTGTCTCTACTGACAGGTTGTTTCCAAGGACGAGTGGTCTTTAACGATGGGTGTCTATAGCGACTAGTGTCTATGACGAATGTCTATAACGACAAGTGTCTACACTGACGAGTGTCTATCATGACGAGTGTCTATCACAACGAGTGTCTATCACAACGAGTGTCTATCACGACGAGTGTCTATCACGACGAGTGTCTATCACGACGAGTGTCTATCACGACGAGTGTCTATCACGACGAGTGTCTATCACGACGAGTGTCTATCACGACGAGTGTCTATCACGACGAGTGTCTATCACGACGAGTGTCTATCACGACGAGTGTCTATCACGACGAGTGTCCATCACGACGAGTGTCTATCACGACGAGTGTCTATCACGACGAGTGTCTATCACGACGAGTGTCTATCACGACGAGTGTCTATAATGACGAGTGTCTATCACGACGAGTGTCTATCACGACGAGTGTCTATCACGACGAGTGTCTATCACGACGAGTGTCTATCACGACGAATTGTATCAGAGGAATCTTTAGGCATTGACTTAAACTGGATTTGTATTCTTTGACCGGATTTGTCTCTTATGACGGGATTTGTCTTTTCTGACGGTGTTTTGTCTATTTCGACATAGCTGATCATTCAACTGTATCCTTCCTGAAAGGTAAAGGTCAGTTATATGCAGTACGTGATATGAATCAAGCAACGGCATAAATGCAATTGTATGACATGATGCGTACATGCATGTGTCATGATGTACGAAAATGTGATGTTTATGAATGTATGCTTTCGTCTAGGAAAATAAATCCTTGACGGGTGCCGGGAAGTCACTCCTGGGCTGATGTTGGAGAATAAGCTTTTGCTTCTGCTGGGGATGATAAGACTTTACTGAGGACGGTCTTTTCCGTGGCTATTGGTTGAGGATAACCCAGTTATATCTTATTAAGGAAATAACTCTTTGAATAAAGCCGGATGACGCGTTCGTGTTCTGCGGGGAGTGAAAATATCTGGGTCGCATTCTTTAGCCGAACCTATGATGGACAGAGCAACCAGATCTTTTAGACAACTCCTTATTGCCCCAGTTTCAGTGGGAGGAGGCACTTGTGGGAGTACTTGACGAGTCTTCTGGTAGGCAGGTGCCGAGATGCTGGGACATACTCGTACGCTTTGATCCCTAACTTTTGCCTGGACCGTCTTTTCGGGTTTTCAGTCCACCGGGATACCCATTTTTGCCCAAGCCGCCTTTTCAGGTTTTCGACTTGCCGGGTGTACAGATTTTTTCATTTCATCCCTTATTTTTGCCCGAACCCTTTTGGTTCGCCGGGAATCCCTTATTTTTGCCTAGGTGTGTCAACCTAGCGGGTCTTTGATTTTGCGTAGTATTCTTTCGACTATGTCCATATTTCTCAGAATGTGGGGAGTTGCCCCTGTTGGAAATACTTTATCATGCCCCAGATAATGGGCAATGCTCCTACTGTGCCTCTTGATTGGAGGTACTTCTGTTCACAAGATATTCATCGTGCGAATTTCCCTGCTGTTCAGACAAAAATTCATATGCAAACAAAGTTATTTTAAGAATGCAAAAGTCTATGTCTGTCTTGAATATTTTAAAAATGCATTTTGTTGTAATACAATACGGTGTCAACTCAAGATTTTACAGCAAACCTTCAGGAGTCAGGATACCTTCGTAACAGTATGCTTTCGAACTAACCCATGCTTCAGCTAGGACTTTTAAGGGTTATATCGTGGCCTGGTTCACGGTTTAAGAAACAAAGGATGAAGGCCCAAATTATTTGTACCCACTCGCTCTTTCGTGATGTTCTCCAACCCTAAACTCAGTTGATCATACGTTAGACCTTGTTTGAGTCTTTGCTCTGATTTTCCGGTGATGGTTCAAACATTGATGATTTATTCTGACTAGGCAGTCATTTTTTGTTGAGGGTTTGTGAGACCTCTTTCTTGATTTTTGTTATCCCTTTCTTTTTTTGCCTGAACTGTTTCCTTCTTGGAATTACAGTCAGCGGGATGCCCCAGTTTCGTAAGTCTCTTTTCATAGGTTTTGACTTCTTGGGCTTTTTGTTTATGATTTTTTTTTTTTGATAATGACTGCCTGTCCTTATGATTGTTCGGAACCATCACTGTCTTTTGTTTTTGAAAAAACTCATTTGGTGCCATTCATTGTGCACTTGGATCAACTGAGAGAACTACCCTGCCCCAGGTTATGATTAAGGGTTTTGATTTTCGAAAATAAAACTCCTACTTCTTTGGCTCTGATGGGTTGGCGAGGGATTATCATCCTTATAACTCCAGTGTTTAGGGGTTGAAACAATGCCTGTACCTCATCAGCGGGGTCTGTTCAAAAGCATACTGTAAATCGTGGTATCGTTTTTGTCATCCTCCCTCAAGAGGCTTAGAATTATTGATTGAGAGTTGACATCAGAACAAATATGAAAATAATTTGCGTATAGTGAATACGAATATATTGATTCAAAATAGACATAAGCGATGCATTAATGAAATAACAATGTTTTAACAATGAGTAAATGTTTGAACAAAAGAAAATTGCAACTTGAACATTCGAATGAACAAAACTTTCTAGTCTCAGGGCTTGTCACTTCAAATGGTGAGCCTTGGAGGGATGGTAGAAAAATTCAGCCTGACCATCTTGTGTGAATTCCAGTGCTCCTTCATCAATCAGGTCCTGGATCTTGTTTTTCAAAGCCCAACACTCGTTTGCATTATGTCCTGGACAGGCAGAGTGGTAGGCACACCTTTTATTGGGATCATAAGCAGGATGTGCTGTGTTGGGGTTCTGGGGATGATCCCTTAACGTGATCAGGTTCAATCTCAACAGGCGTTGTAAAGCTTGAAACAGCGACATATTGAGCGGGGTGAACTGCCTCCTGGGCTTGTCTGTCTGAAGTTGGTGAAGTTGCTGCTGAATTGGTAATACTGGAGCCATATGAGGAGCTTTCTCCTTGCCTCTTTGTCTCAAAGGTGGTGGAACGATGATTGGCTTTTTACCCTTAGATGTTTGCCCCAGTTGGTTGCCCTGAAGCAGTTTGTTGATGAGAACCCCGAGCTCATCTTGTCTTTGAGTTAAACCCTGAATGGCAGTCATCTGCCCCAGCATCTGGGCTTTCAATGCATCCACCTCAGCTTGTAGGTGTTCCAGCCTTTCATCCTCAGCACTGTTCCTGACAAAAGTCTCCATGATAACTGTCCTTAGCTCTTCCTGCCCCTTGGATAGATTCAGGAGGATTTTCCCGAACCGGGTCTCTTGAGCAAGAAAGCCTTGATTGTCTTGTTGGGAAGCCATAGCTGAAATAAACAGCGGGAAAGGTGAGTGACCTGCAGAAGGGATACCTGTGATGCAATGATGTGTATGATATGCATGCAATGTTTTCAAGGACCTCGCGGAGTAAACAAGGAAATTTGTTAGCATTTGAATTTAGAGCTTGATTGAAGGACACCCAAGTTATTAAGAACTCTTCTTCAAGAGTCAAAGGCTCACCATATCAAGTGGGTCATAGCCCCTGACAACATTGGCTAGAGGAAAATAAATCCTCTTTGCCCCTTGCTAAATGTTTGATTTATATGACCTGTATCACAAGCCCTTGAGATCCTTGAAATGGGTTAGGATGTATGCAATGGTATGATGTCATGATATGCATGGGGTAATGTAAGTAACCCTGTTATGAGTCCTAATTAAGGACTGCAAAAACCTGCAAGAAACTTAGGATACCCTGTTATGAGTCCTAATTAAGGACTACAAACACAACCTGCAAGAGACAAATGTCAGGTAATAAGCATGCAAGTAGTTCAAGTAGGAAGGCACACAAGTCACACAAGAGAAGCCCTTAGAGTTTAGGCCAGCATGAAGTTTGGGGTACTACCCTCTTGAAGTGGGTGGGCTCAACCTGTCCTAATCAAAGTAACCGGGTTCTAAGGTTCCCAATATCACGGGATTGCTTTCATTGTTCATCGTTTCGATTTAGCCACTGAACTGGCGACCGAAATATTCCAGGAAAGCAACCCTCAATTGAGTGTAGTATCGAGTATCAACCAACCTCGGACTGCACCAAAGTCAGTTATCTCACTACCCTAAAGAGGCCAAGATTGTTCAATTAAGGTTCCTAAGGTCTGTTGATGCTTCATGACACCACATGGAGGCCCCGTACTCTCCTTGACTGACTCAAGGGTTACCGGTACACACCAAAGTGCCACATCAACGTAGCAGACTGTTTCAACCATGTCGGTATACCCCGCACAGTTCCCTCACAGCCTTGTTGCTACTTTCTAAAAGGTATCCCCAGATCCGGGTTAGGATCTATAGAACTCCCAAGACAGTCCCACAATTTAAAGCACACAAGGAAAACAATTGAAAACACAAGTGATCTTAGTCCTAAGGTACACCTCACTTTAAAATAAGTCCCCAGCAGAGTCGCCAGTTCTGTGATCGGTGGATCTGGAACTGACTGTTTTAAAGCTGGTTCGCAAAATGTCGCGGTAAGCAAGAGTCGCCACCGTCTTTTATTTTCTCCAATCGGAAAGGACAAAAGCACAGAAAAATTCCTTTAAAGAGATTGCTCTCGGTTCGGGAGGTAGGTTATAGAAAGGGAAGGTGTTAGCACCCTTTCTATCCATGGTTATCCATGGGCTCTTAGGCACTTGCTCAATGTGTTTTCAAAAATGTTTGCTTGCTTTTCAATGTGGGTTTAAAAAGTTTCTTTGAAAAATTTCAGTTCGACTCGTACGTCAGAGTGTTTGAAAAATTTGCTTTGAAAGCTTTTGAAAATGTGTTGGTGTGAAAAGTATTTTGTTTGTTTTGAAGAGAGCAAGTATCCATGAGTCGTCTACCTACCCTAAGGAATTCGTCTGTGTAAATGTCCTTTAAAGTAGTGCCATCCCACCATTGAGAGGTAGGTAGCACCACCGTTGGAGGTGTTCGGGTCAATTCGAATTTTAGGGACATGGTGATCACCGGAGCAATGGGAAGACACCTCAGAAGCTACCCTCATGCCAGGTTCCCGGACCATGAGGACTTACTAAGACGTTTTCTACTCGACGACCACCTTTCGAAAGGCAACAGTGAGGCGTACCCTAGGGGTGGTGTGTGCGAATTGTGTGTCATTTTCAGTTCATTGTTTGTCTTGTCATGCATTGGTGATCTAACGATTCAATTTTATTTTCGGGCATTCATTCTTTCATGCATATTTATTAACAGTTATATTTGCGAGAAAATAAATCTAACTATTACAACTGGCGCGGGTCCACATCGCCAAAAAAAAAAAAAAAACCGAACCCGATTTGACTGAAAGTAAAATAAAGCGAATAAATAAAAAGTGCGAGAAATAAATCTAAACTTATTACAAGGCTTTGGGGCATATACAGAGGTATTTAAACAATGTAAAATAAATGCGCGAAATAAAGACTAAACAAAATTAGGGCGTTGGACCCTTTTACAAATAATTAAAATTAATCAAGGAAATTAAAAATTAAATGAAAAATAATGTTTTTGTGTTTTTTAGGCTTAAAAGAAAAAAGAGAAAAGTTAATTAAAATTAAAATCCTAGTTCTAATGTTTTTTAAGTTTATTATGAAAAAGATTTAATTTCTAACCTAATTAAATTCTAAACTAATTTATGTACAATTTTTGATTTATAGAAAATAAATAATAAATAATAATATTGTGAGAAGAAAAGAAAAAAAAATTAAAAAAGGATATAAAAAATTAATAATTAACCTAATTCTGCATTTTTTGGATTTTTATTATGAAAAAAGAATTAAAATTAAAACTAAGACCTAATTAAACTAAATGAGTTATATTTTAATTTATAAAAAAAAGAATCAAAATTAATTATATTTTTTTTTTGTCCTTTCTGTATTTTTTAATGTTTTTTTGCATTTTTGTAAGAATTAATTAAATAAGAAAATAAAACACAAGTGAATTTAAAAATAATGGAATATAAAGAAAATTAGAAAAAAGAAAAAAAAAAGATATAACCAGGGAGGTGTGGATTTGAATTGGAGGTGCAGTTTTGAGAAGCCTGGCCCAGTTATTTGTGAGAATTGGTTGACTTTTTTTGATCCAGTGCACGCCTGTTGACTTGATGTATGGTGCACTCTTCATCTTGGCCATGGATCTGAGGCCCTGGGACACGTGGAGGTTGAATCCTGATGGAGTATGGTGAGCATCAATGTGAGCGTTGCATGGAACCTGGAAAGGAAAAATAATATTGAATTTTTGCAGGACCTGGGACTTGAACCCAGGTCATTGTGGTCAATAGCGTGTGTCCCTGCCAGCTGAGCTACCATGCATTAGTTACTATATTATAACGCATAAAAAACAAAAAGGAAAACTAGGCGCATTAATAATTGGGCGCGCAGAATTTAAAACATCCAACCATTGTACGCCAGCACATCATCGTCCTCGTTCCCTTTTTTTTCCTGAAACACACAAGCCATAAGCAACGGTTTTAACCCGTTGCTGTAGAAGGCCTTTTAGAAAATAGCGAATGGCTTGTTTCCTAATATAAATTAGGCGCGAATAGGTAGATCTCTTCGTCCAGACGCATGGAGTGTAATGGTGTTGCTCTGAAGCTCTAATTTTACCTCTACTCAAAATCCCCAATTTAAGAACACTGGAACCCTAGAATTCGAAAATGGCAAGTTCATATTTATGGCACCAAAATGAAATCAAATGCATTGGTCAGTTTGGAAACATCATTGTGAGTATGAATATGTAATTAAAAATGCAAAAGGATGCTTAGAATCAAGAACACGAATTCAAAAATTTTGCTGTACAGTTTCACTTGTAACTACCAATTCAAGGAGCTTTGATTGAGGTTATGAATTGAAAATCGTTCAGAATTATCTCAGGAAGCTATTGGTACAAAAATTTTGGCTTGAAACTCCCTCTTGTAGTGATTTCAGAATTGTGTTTTTATGCCAAATTTTCAAATTGCCAATCCACTTTTGAGCGAGCCTTTTGCTGAGTTATGGTTAGGGTTGGACTCAGTGATGATCATGGAATGGAATTGGTTTGTTTTTTGACCTAGATTCAAGCTTAGGAAAGAACAAGTCTTAGGGTTTTCACTCTTAACCATTTTTCCTCCTTTTTAGCCAAAACCTAGACCTAGTGTGCAAATGAACCCTAGCCTGATTTCTTGAGTAGGTTCATGATACATAGAAATTGTCCAAGTTCATTTTACACTATTCCATTGGTTTTTAAATTTTATTTGAATTTTCAAAGAATTAAAATGAATTAAATCATCAAAAATTAAATAAAATAAAAAAATCAATATTTGGTCTTGAAATTAAACATGAGACACGTGTGTGGCATGACAAGGATGAACCAAGTGGAAAAAATGGGGCCCTTTTGTCAAAAATTGGATTTTCAAGGATAGTTGACTTTTGCCATTTCACCAAAATTTACCAACTTCTACAAGGCATAACTTGCTCAATTTTTAAGCTTTTCACATGTTCTTGGACATTTTGGAAAGGTCTTTGAGTCCTTTAACCAATGCCTTTGGTCCCATATCATTTTGATTTACCAATCTCAAGTTATGGCCTTTGACTTAAAGTCCCTTTTTGTTGACTTTTGAAAATGACCTGTAATGTTGAAATTGATAACTTTTTGTGAGAGCATTTATTGGACTTGAAGTATGAAGATGAGTGGTATGAAATGTCTTTCTCTTCAAAATGAGCTTTGGATGGAATTTTTCTGATAATCCATGTGAAAGTTATGCCCTGGTCAATTTCAGTTGACTTTTTCAGCTGTCCAAATATAGCAACTTTTGCATCTTTGATGATTTCTGAGCCAAACTTTGAGAATCATGATCAAGCATTGATCAAATGATGTTTGTGGCTTCAAAATGATATGTTGACCAAAAATTTGAACTTTTGACTGTCAAATGACCATTTTTGCCCTACAGGTTGACTGTAGGTGCAATTTAGGGTTTTTTGACTGTGCAATCTTGAGCTGAATGCCTTGAAACTTGATATGAGGATGCTTGACCCTCTTTGTAAGCATATGAGACTTGATTGGACCTTTGAACACTTCCTTTTCTTGATCACACACAAACCCTAGTTTTGACTGTATGGAGGCCTTTGCATTGTTGCAACTCTTGGGGAATTTTGTAGCTTGGCTTGGCAGTTTATTGGAGAATATGGGAGGGCAAATTTTGGGGTACAACATCTACAAATTGATATTATCTAGTTAATTC
Source organism: Vicia faba (assembly GCA_948472305.1). Classification (NCBI taxonomy): domain Eukaryota; kingdom Viridiplantae; phylum Streptophyta; class Magnoliopsida; order Fabales; family Fabaceae; genus Vicia; species Vicia faba. The sequence continues at coordinate 385,699,299 of OX451740.1, read as the reverse complement.
CGTCCCTAGCTTGGTAGCCCCCGGAGTAGGAGTTATTGTCTTTGAACTGGGTAAACATATCTTGTGTTATTTACTTTCAGCACTATTTTATTTTTTATATATCTTGCTGCTGTGTGTGAAGTCAGATCTGGTGTCTCGACATCTTTTAGGACATTCGGGATCTGACAGCTAGAGTTTCAGTATGATTCCTTCATTGCATCGATTCCTTCAATTCAAGTTTAATTTGAATAACATTAATTTATTGGCTAACTGTACCTCATCATCATCGTTTATCATCGTGATTGTTATGATGACTTATCATCATAACAATCACGATGATAAGCGATGATGATGGGTAGAATTAACCAATAAATGATGTTATTAAAAATTAAACTACAATAGAAGATATAAATGTAATGAAGGAATCATGTCAATGAAACATATTCTATATGTTAAGGAGCATAAATGAACGATGAGACACATACAATTCAAAAAATATTTATTGATATAAGTTGGTTTTCAAATACATCTTAATTTTCAGATTATAAGTTTGTATGTCAATTTAAATGAATATATTTTCATTAAAAGGTTATGGAACAAAACAATCAATATGGCATATAATAAACTAAACTTCATTCTATGTCAACTTGTATAAGAATTTAAAGAACAAAACATTGTTAAGTCACAAGAAGCCTCTTTCTTGTGACTTAACAATATTTTGTTCTTGTTTTACGAACATTATCAATAACAACAACATACAACGACAAAATAAATACATGCAACACCAATTTTAAAAAAAAACATACATTTTAGCAACAAAACACTAACAACATGCAATATCACAAGATATATTAAATTGTTTTAAGAACGCACTTTTTATTGAAAATAATCTTGGAACTGTAACAAATGATGAAGTTCATCTAGTTTGTGATGCTACGAAAAAAGAAATACAAGGTGGATGAAGTTTCCACAATAACTTCATACTTCTTGTATTTTTTTCCATAACAAATTCAAATCATATGTACCACATCAACTCATATTATACGCTTTATACCACCATCATCACCATGTATCATCCCCTTAACCATCTAACTCCATAATCTGCAAAGAAACATAACAAACTTCAACCATAAGCATCATCACAATACAACCAACAACCATAACATCACATTGTTATACACCCACATACATACAGGCCAAACAAATTTCAAAACAAATTCAATTTACAAAACAAACTCACAAGAACAAATTCAATCAAAATAGATTCTCACACGCTTTTACCTTTCCACACGTACAAACAAACTCTGTAAAGCAACATGCTGACTCATTGCAATGGATCTACCATTTTCCTACTGTTACACTATTGAAGTTGAAACCAAACCCTAAAACCATAATCCTAACTTCTAAACATCAATAACATATAGAAGAAAATTAGAATAAGAGAGAAAGTGAAGAGTAAAGAGAGATTGAAAGAGATAGCATGAGAACTTACCATCTTACCATTGTCGAAGTTTGCGCCGGATGTTGTTCCGGTCAGGTATCCTTTAAGCTTCCTTTAAGAGTTTTTCTGTATAGGGATAATGGTCACTGGAGAAAACTGATGCGCATAAGTTGATGGATATGTTAGGGTTTTCTTTAGAGAGAAACGAATGTTATGAACCAAGCGACAAATACTTTCGTTTATATATAAAAATAAAAAAAACTTTCATGACAGTTGACAAGGCGAACCGTGATGATGTATTATTTTAAATAAAAAACAAAATATATCACAATGTTAAACAAAACAACTGTAGTGATATCTCTTTTATTTTTTATTTAAAAATAAATAAAAAAGAAAAGGCGCGACTTAATGTTAAAGGAATAAAATATTTGAGGGCGCCGAGGTTAGGACCCATGAAAACTTGATTGTATCACCATGGTGAAACCGTTATCATATCCTAAACAATTTTTATTTAAAAAATAAAAAATTTAGTGCCTTAGTTTAGAGATGCACTAGTGCAGGAAAGACTTTTTACATCTAGGCGAAAAACATATTTTACATCGGATCTGGGTCCGATGTAAAGACAAGCGATGTAGTAAATCAAATACATTTTACATCGGACAATAACCCGATATGAAAAATACACCTACCACATCGGTTGACTGTTACATCTGATGTGAAATATGGGTTTAACTTTATTTTTTTAAAATAAATACAACATTTAACATCACTTGTCTTTCTGGCCCAATGTAAAATATAGGTTTTTACATCGATTGCAAGGCACGTCCGATGTAATATGTATGCTATCTTTCTAAAAAGTTAGACTATATTTTTTAGCATAGTCGAGGTGGAATCCCTGCAATTTTTGTGGGTACCTAATTTTTCATATTTTTCCAACATCACACAGGACCATATTTAAGTCGCTATTTGGTATCTAACTTTTCATATTTTTCCAACCAACCTGTTAATTTCATTACACCAAATAGCTAAGATGCACATATTCTTCAAAATGAACAATTGATTTACAAAAGTACTAATCTAGGTTACATACAAGTGTACAAAATATAAGTATGTTTACACTGTGGACTACTACAGCAACAAAACCAGTGAAAACATACAAAAATATTCAACCATTTATAAGTTCTTTCCACACTTGAATTACCAATATGCAATCCACAAGAAGATGAGTTGTAGCTTCAGTAGACAATACCAAAATTACATTTGCTGACAGTAAATAATAAC